>CM031381.1:11856980-11891412 GCA_018290095.1 Polypedilum vanderplanki | reverse complement strand
CTCTACAGCATGTGCTGCCAGTCATAAGAAGCCTTTATGGAAATTTTTTTAAAATTGCTTGAAACATCTTTAAAATGACAAGAAATGATAAATATGCGATAAATTGATTTTTCAGATGTAATTTCATTTTTTCTAATCACGACTTGAAATTTGGGAAATTAAAGAAAATATATTCTTTATTAGATATTTTGATGCACTTTTCTTTCAAATTCATTGAAAAATCGAATTTTATCGCATAATTTTATTATTATCTTGTCATTTTAAAGATGTTTCAAGCAATTTAAAAAAATTTCATAAAGGCTTCTTATGACTGGCAGCACATGCTGTAGAGCGTGTAACTTCGTAGAAAATCCAGTTTTTTGGAAAAAATTTTTGTATGTTTTGTGTATAAAATAATCTAAATCCAATATTTTGGACATTAAATAATTTCAAAGTTTTTTAACATTTTTGGTCTAAATAAATACAAAAAATCACGAAGAGACATCAATAATGCTGCTCTTGTGGTCATAAGGTGATAGTATAATATTGCATATAATATATGTTAGAAAGGACTAAAAAAAGCATTATCTAACAAGCTATCAACCATATTTTTCTAGAATTGGTCAAAGTTAATTAATTTTTGAACACAAAAATATGACAAAAATGCATGTGAACAAGCAGTTTTTGGGCCGGGAAAAAATCGAACAATTTTTTGAAAAAAAATATCAAAAAAAATATTTTTCTCATGCTATTTTATAATACCATCGACTAAAAACTCATAAAGAAATTTTTTAAAAAAATTAATTTTTTTTCCGCACCTCGCAATAACAACTCTGATTAATATTATCACGTTTCAAATTTGTCATTTTTAGCTTGCTGATTTTTGTAAGATTAATTCTTGTTATTATAAAGAATATTTTTATTTGAATTTGTTGTAAAAATTTATAAGGTTTTCGAAATATTTTAATAGGCTTTCATTTGTAAATTTGAGTAAGTTTTTATTTCGTTTTTGTTTGTAAATAAATAAACAATCTCTCGACTACATATTTTAATACCGATCTCCACACCTCACCTATTTAAATAAATACCATAACACAGCAAATCTAATCCTTCACACATACTCTCACACTCGCCTTACTCAAAAGAAGTTTTAATAAAAAAACTTTTTCTTTCTACACATCCCAAATAATCTTACCCCCATTCCAAATCTTATCCTCAGCTATCGGCACTCTTCTCACTTCTTATGACCACGCACTTTCTCGCAATCTCGAAAAACTTATCATTTATTACCAAAAGGTATTTTATCCCTGCATGCTTACTCCAGTAAAAATAAATACAAAAGCCTTTGTGTCAGAAAATATGTAAATTCATATTTGAAAATGATGAAATATACAGGACATTCATGACATAATAATTGACATCATTCGTAGTAAATCTATCTTTGCATGTAACCCTCGTTTTTCATGCTTATCTAAACTACATGTTGTAGACTAAAAAAATTCATCATCAATTTCATTTAAAATGTATATTATTAATTATTTAACGAGTAAGTTGTAGTGGATACTGAGTGATGGCACGCATAAGAGGAAAAAGCTTCAAAAGATTGAGGAAAAAATGCTGAGAATATCACGTTTAACATTAACAGAAAGCAAACAACTAATTTCATTGTAAAAAGCATAAAGGCTTCTTATGACTGGCAGCACATGCTGTAGAGCGTGTACTTTCGTAGAAAATCCAGTTTTTGAAAAAATTTTGTATGTTTTGTGTAAAAATAATCTAAATCAATATTTTAGGACATTAAAATAATTTTTACAAAGTTTTTTTAAATTTTTGGTCTAAATAAATACCAAAAAATCACGAAGAGACATCAATAATGCTGCTCTTGTGGTCATAGGTTGATAGTATACATTGCATATAATATATCGTTAGAAAGGACTAAAAATAAGCTTTCTAACAAGCTATCAACCATATTTTTCTGAGAACTTGGTCAAAAGTTATGAATTTTTGAACACAAAAATAGACAAAAATGCATGTGAAAAGCAGTTTTTGGGCCGGGAAAAATCGAAAATTTTTGAAAAATATCAAAAAAATATTTTTCTTATGCTATTTTATAATTACCACGACTAAAAAACCACAGAACAAATTTTTTGAATGAAAAAAAATTTTTCGCACCTCGCACATCGCACACAATGTGCGGCACATTTTTACGTGCGGCACATAAAATGTGCGGCACACAAAAATGTGCGGCACGTGAAATTTTTTTTACGTGCGGCACATTTTAGGTGCGTGCACTTTTTATGTGCCGCACATATTTTCGCACATAACAACTCTGATAATAATTATGACGTTTCATTTTCATGTCTAATTTCCATTAATAATTATTCATGCCTAGAAACATTATTTCATTTCCATACTCTCTAATAAGTGAGTAAGAGAAAAAAACAAGGCGTGAATTGTGTTGAATGACGCATTTTGTGACAACAAAAATGAAAATTTTTATCGAATTTTCACCTAATTTTTTTTAGTTTTTCACTGCAAGTAGCAGCAGTTGTTGATGATGTGAAAAAGAAGGGAATATTCAAAAAATGTTCAGTATTATATTTAAATTATTTAACTGAACTTCCCTTAATTCTCCCTTCTCGTTTGTTGTTATTTATCCACTTTTATACAGTGAGAGTGAATAACTGAAATGTTTAATTAAAAAACACAAAACAAAAAACTTTTAATTCCTTTTTATATTTGTTGTTGTTGTTGGGCAACAAAATGATATAATATATAAATGAATGGAGAGAATGCAAGGGAATATTCACTGTGGCAAAAAGCAATTAGAAATTTTTGTAACTTTTGAAACATTAAACATGTTTTTTTGCGTCACAACAAATGTGTCATTGAGACAAATACATAAGTTGCGCTAAGTTCAAAACTTTTACATTTGCGTTAATTTAGTCATATAGTTATTACGGAATTATTTAATTTTCCCTTCTTATTGTTCCTATTACTTTTAGTTTAAAATTAATAAAGATTCAAAGGAAATACTTTGATCAGAAATTGTTGTTGCATAACAAATGTCACATACAACAAATGTCTCACGCAACATTTTAACACTTTTGCCAAATTTTCTATCATGTTTCAAAATTTGTTGTTTGTCACTATGAATATTCCCTTGAAAATGATAATATATAAATAAATGGAGATATGTATGATACGATAAGGAGGAGTAAAAGAGCGAGCAGCAGAAAATCAATATAAAAAATGTAAATGCTGTAGTTAAACGAGGGTCACGCCAGCCTTAATTGACTTCCTGCTCTATGTCTCTCCTCATTTTACTGCCTTTTATCGTCAACACACTATTATTATTACTACCGCACCATCACCTCCTTTTCATTGCCAATTTTTGGAGCTCCTTAAATTTTTGTGCCTTCCAATTTGAGTACACGCAATGTTTCCGAATACAATTTATTCACTAGATGCTCATCTTTGGCTAATTCAACAACATCAGTCACTTCGCAATCGCTAAAACATGAGATATAAAAACACATTAAATAGTGTGTGTGATTGTAATGAGATTTTTATGGGAAAACGATAAAGATTTTTTAAATGAAGCACACTCATGGGAGAGAAAAAAAGAAAATGATTGCAAGTTTACATTTTTATGACTCCATTTTTTTCTTCGTCTCTTTTATTTTCATTTTCATTCAATGGATATAAAATTGACTTTTACATGCTCTCTCTGTATATGTCTATTGAGTCAAAGATTGAGTTTTGAGTTTCGCTTTTGGCAATATTATTGTTTTGGAAGAAAAAATAGAATGTTTTTAATTTTTATTGATAAAATTTTATAATAACAATTAACTTGAAATCAACTTGACAAAAAATATGTAGAAAAATAGAATTCGGACTTGCATGAATATTTTACTTTATATGGGCATATTTTTTTGTCAAGTTAATTTCAAGTTGACTTACCTAATAATTGTTTTTATTCATTCAGATTTTATTTAATTCATTTAAAATTCAGCAAATTTGTATGAAAGTCAATAGTTCTTTAATTTATTATTTATTTTAATTGAATTAAATAATACCTTAATGAATAAAAGACATTTTTTGTAAGTCAAGTTGATTACAGCTTGACCAAAACATGCACATATCAAGTAAAACATGCATGAAAGTCCGAACCCTAAGAATCAAGTAAAATACACACAAATCTGAATCCTTTTAAAAATTCAATTCAAAGTCTTTTAAAAATTCAACTTGACTTTTCATTTGACAAAACCTTTGGTTCTTATAAATATGTTGTCAAATTTCTATTACTCAAATAAGTTTCGTTCAAAACAATATACAATTCGAAAGTTTCTAATATTTCTTTAAAAAAAGCAATCGCCATTTATCTAAATGTAAAAATGAAATCAATTTGAGATATTTGAATTTTTCATAGATAAAATTTTTCTTATCAATATTTTAATGAATTTTAAATTTTCATAATTTAAATTCTTGAATAATCAAATTCTCACGCATAGAGAAAGTTTCAGTCTTTAGTTCAAATAGAATAAAAATTTTCAATTTTTAAAATGTCATAATCTCATTGCTACTTAGTTGAGCCATTTTTACGTTCAAAATACATGAATTTTGTCATTTATTACAATTTGCATTTGTCATATAATGAGAAAATTTTAGCTAAGGCATGATTTTATTACACTTATGTCTAAAATAATTTAAAATCCAACATTTCATTACATACCTTAAGGAATTCTCAAATGACATGAAAAATTGTGCTCAGGAGTAAAAAAATGCAGACTGAAAAGTAAAAAGTTTTTTTTTCTCTTTTTGGCACATTAAAATTTACTCAAGCTTTTTTTCTCATTGTTAAAAATTTTCCTTCGTACTTTTGTTTATGAGACAAAGAAAATTTAAAAAAGAAAAGTATTTTAGGCATCATTTAAGAGTCACGTGAGAATAATAAAACATGTTGATTTAAATGAAAAAAAGCAAATCATTGTCATGAAAGAGAAAGGGTTAATGTGCTACTGGTGTCGTTACTGTTGCTAATATGATATTTTTTTAGAAATTTAAAAGAAGATACACAGAGCGAAAAAAATTCATTTCATCTTTTGAAGTTGTTCGAAAGACACTAAAATAAATTGCAAATATAAAAGTTCTTAATTTTCAAATTTGTTTTTAAATTACATATTTTTTGTTTATATTCTGAATTTTTTGTTAACAAAAATCTTTGAAACTTTTTGGTTTACATTTTTGATTTTTGTTTATATTATATACTAAATTTTTGAATATCTCACTGTAAACAAATCGAAATTTTTTTTTGAATTATCAAACTTATTTTCACACTTTAATTTTGATTTTATTTAAAATATTTTAAAAACTTTTTTACAGCTCATTTAAAAATCTTTAAAAAATTAAAAAAAAATTTTTTTTAAATTTTCATTCATTTAAAAAAAGAAGAGAGTAGAAAAAGTAATAATTGTTGTAATGTAAATTGAAATTCATGATGCCTATGACATAACATTATATGCCATGATGTGAAAATGAAATGAGACATGATAAGAATGAATGAGAAAAAAAATTTAATGGAGTATCATTAAGCATCCTTTTCTCTCTCTCTTTCATATTTTCATGTATATGTGTGTGAATGTGCATTGAGCGTTGAAAAAATGAGTCGCTTATTATAGATAGAATGTCTTGATGATGATGATGACTCGAGTTTTCTTTTTGTTCTCATACTGTCTCTCTCGTGAATTTGTATGAAAATTGAAATATCTATTATTAAAATATTTTAGTCTATTTTAATGTCGTTGACATCTTTTTCATGATAGACATTTTTCAATTTTTAATACTTTTTTTTGTTATGAAAAAACTTTTAAAATTTTAATATGTAAAAAATATTTATTGAAAAAAAATTTGACATTTTAAAGAAATTTGTTATTGAAATTAATAAAGTTTTCACAACTCTTTTTAAAATATTCTTGGAAACATGAAAACATTCATTATGCCAAATATTAGTAACAGAAACAAATTTGAAATTGATGAAAAAATTCGAAAATGACAAAAGTTTCATATGACATTTGTTTCATATCACATATATGATGTAAGCAAAAAATTTTTTTGATCTAAAACTTCTTAATCAAAACTTTTGTTTATTTAAAATTAAAAGACAGTTAAATAAATTTGAATTACTTAAAGATTTATTGATCGTTAAAAGTTCAAATAATGTATTATCTTTAATTTAGATTGAAGTTTGAAATTTAAGTGTAACATGTAATATGTCACAAAAACACATTTAGTGTGTTACAACGACACATTTAATGTTGTGTTGAAAATGAAGAAAAAAAATTTTTTGGAAAGATTACAAAAAAAATTCTCTCTATTTGATTCATGTTAATTTCTTTTTATTCTTCTTGTAGGAAAAAAGTAAAGTCAAATCAGAATAGAATCAATAAAAAAAGTCCGCACGGGAATTTTATAAACAACAGAAAGACAGAAAGAAAAAAAATTAAATTGATTGATTGAATTTGTCGCATTGTGTCTTCGAGCATTTCATTTATTTAGGACTGAAAATTTCTCGCTCAACTTGATTCGTTTTTCTATGTTTTTAACAAGTTGGCTAGAAATCAAATGAAAAATTAATATATTTTATTGAAAGTTAGTCTTGTGCAAGAAGAAAATTGGAAATAAATGTTTGATTGAGAGAAGAAAGAAAAAGTTTTGTTTGAATTTTTTTGGTGCTTTTTTAAAATGAAAAAGTAAAACTTAATTTTTTATTGCTTATTTCATTGATTTATTCAATGAATAATAAGCAATTAGGAAATTTTTACTTAAGTTTTCTTTTAAAAAAGTTAAATTTTTAATCATTTTTTTTATTCAAAAAGTTTGTTACAAACAGAAAGGAATTAAAAATAATAAATTTGTGTTTTTTGCGAATTCTTATTTAAATTTTCCGTTATTTATAAATATTTCAAAAAATTTTAAATTTCCTCCAGGGGGATGGACACTTAGGCGAAAGGCGAAAAAAACTAATTTAGGCAAAAATAGGCAAAAATTTTTTTTGTCACACGCGACATAAACAAAATTGTTTTGTTTCAATAGAAATTTATTTTTTGCAAAATTCTTTCTTATTTCTTTTTAAAAGACACCATAATTGAAATGCATAGTTTAATAATTATGGCTACATTGTTTAAAACTTGTTTAGAAGTTTCTAAATTATTTGTTTAAAGTTTTAAAAAATTGTAAACAATTTGTTTCGCAACAAAAAACATGTCACATGTGACAAAAAACAAAAAAACAGGCAAAAGTAGGCAAAAACAGGCAAAAGCTTTCGCCTAAGTGTCCATCCCCCTGATTTCCTCTGTACGGTATTTTAAAATTTAAAATATCCGTTAAATAAAGAAACTTTAAAAGTTTGAAATAATTTTTTATTTAAAATGTAAAAAACCGTTAACATAAAGTTTTTTCATGATAATTTCTCATTCTCATCATAGATTTTTTAAAGCATTTTCTCTCTTAGACTTTGTTATTGTTTACACTTAGTGTGAGAGGATTAGTTTGAAGATGGGCAGAATAAAGCATAACAGAGAGTACTTTAGATTTTTTGATTTTTCTCTCTTTTCTTTCTCATTCCTATTTTTGGCAAGGGATGAAAGCTCAGCTGCTTTAATGAAAATTTTTCACAGACATTTTTCAACCTTTCATTTCCCATCTGAATTTTAAAATACACATTTATTAATACCAGCAAACACAAGCAAAACTCATTTAGGAACACAAATAGGGCCAAAGTTTCTGCGTTTTGTGACCTAAATTTTTTTATTTCCCATCTTTTCATTCACATGCGTTCATGAAGAAAAATTTCAATAAAACACAAAACTGTGTGCTTAGGATTATCCTCTTCCTCTCTTCCTCTTTTTCTATCATAAATAAACATATACAATGAATGAATTTCCCACAAGCAACTTTTCTTCACACTCGATCTCACTCATTCTTTAATTGTTCAAACATTTACATAAACTTGATATTTTTTTTAGTTATTTTTAGTATTTGGAAATTTATCAGAAGCAAATTCAAGCAAAATTTCACAATCGATCTTTTCTTAGAATAAAAATAAAAATTTTTCTTCACTTTTACTTTCATTAAAATACTTTCTGTTATCTTTATGTGTTATTTCTATATCTTTTTATTATAAGAAAAGCAAGTCAGGTAAATAAAGGCATTTGTATAAATGGACATGTGTGAAAAAAATAAAAAGCAAGAAGAAAAAGAGTTCGAAATTGATTTCTAAGTAAGTGCCACTTCAATAAGCTTTTCTTCTTCAATGAAAAAATACCATCACTATACAATAATTCAATTTTCCAATCTAGCTCCATTAGTGATAGAATGAAAGGAGAAGAAGAAGAAAAAATAACAAAAGCAACAGCCCGTCAAACAAACATAATCTGCTAAAATTTATGTTGCAAACAGAGTGAAAAAAGCTTTCTCTTTTTTCCTGTGATTCTCTTTACGTTGTACTATTCTATATTGGTGTATACAAGGGAATATTTACTGTAACAAATGAAATTTAGAAATGTTGTCTTTTGTGACACAAAACAAACGTGTTTTTGTGACATATCACATGTGTTGCACCAAATACAAATTTTTAAGCAAAACTGGAAATTATACGGTAATTTAATTTTATAATAATAAGGAATTATATACTACTTGCTTTTAATTCATTTTATTGATAACTTTTAATATAAATAAAGTTTTAAAGCAACATTCAGCAAAAAGTGACAAATTGTTGTATTTGACATGTCTCACACAATATTTTGTTTTATGCAACATTTCGTCATTTATGATAGTTTTTGGTCAAAATTTGCAATTTTCGCCATTTTTAGCATTTCTCGCTATTTAACACAGTGAATATTCCCCTTAAGTTTATATGTAATGGTGAGCGATGAAGCAGTGAAGGATATATTACAATGCCTTGGCATTACGAACGTGTAAAAAAGTGAGAGAATGGAAATGAAACCACATTTGTTTGTTATGCGAATAAATCTCTCTCTCTTTCTCGCTTACTTCAATGTGCAATGTGTATGAAGGTAGGTGATTTACTAAAACTTTTACCTTGAATTATTAATGCATGAAGTAAAGGCATTTTTGTTTGTATATTTTGTTATGAATGAGTGAAAAGGAAAAAACAGGATTTATTGTCAAGGCAAAATACTGGTAAGTGATGAAAAAGAGATTTTTACACAATGTGGTATAGAAAATTAATGGCAACCACTCTCAATCTTTGAGTTGAAAGATTTATTTTTTATGAAGGAAGAAAGAGAAGTGTAATTGTACTTGGCATTTAATTAAAATTTATTTTAAAAAGAGAAATTTTGATTTAATAATTAAAAGTTTTATATGACATTTGCAATTTTTTTAAATTTAAATAAAATTCTAAACTTTTACTATTCCAAAAATGTTTTTTTATATAAAATACAAATTTATTAATTTAAAAGATTTTTTATAATTTAAAATTTTTGTTTTGTTTTTTTTTTTTTCTGTTAAGGATCTAAAAATTGAACGTTTCGGTATTTTGTAAAACCACAATATTAGAAAAAATTTGAAAATTTAGCGCTTTCTATCGGATTTTATTAACTTTAAAATAACGGTCAAATTTGAATACTTCCAAATTGACATAATTTTACATTTGTAAAAAATGTATCCTCTCAGAAATTCAATATCGAAATTTGTTTGTCATTTCTTAAGTTTTCTTACGCCTGTAAACTTCTCCAAAAAACATCTAGCTAAAAATTTGAAAGCTTTTTGCCAGTCATTTGACATTTTTGCAACCCTACTAGCTATTATAGTTTTCAAACCTCAAAGGAATAAACAAAAGGCCAAAGTGAATGCATAAGCTTCCTTTTCGATTCCAAATGTGTTCTCTAAACAACTTCGAACATTATTCAATAGTTAATAGCTCTAATGAATTAATATACTAATAAATTTCATGTAATCCACTCAACTTACAATTAAATAATCAAAGATTACATAAATTTTCCTCTATTATTCTACCATTCTTCAAAAATTCGATTCAACACGTGTCTAGGGAAAATTTATCCCCTTTCTATCTGTGCTTACAACTTTAATCCATTTGCCATATCGATATAGACAATCGCTATAACTATGATATTCAAAAGCCCATCAATTTTCAATCTTTCTCTTTTTCTCCCTTGTTATACACGAAACAACCGTAAATTTCTGACTTGGATTTAGACAAAAGAGAAAAAGCGAAAGAAAAATCAATTTTATTCTCATTTTCTAATTTGCCAGTAAAAATTCAACCATTGTTCACTTTATGGACGAATAAAAATTTATGATTTTTTTGTGTGTGCTTTTGTCATGGAAAATTGAAGGTCAGCTATATTTAAATTGAATTTTACGTGATCGTAGGTTGGTTGGTTACTAAAATTCCTTTTTAAATTGTTGTCTGTCAAGGGCAATAAATTGAAGAACTTTTCTTCATTGAAAAATGCAAAGGGAAAATTTATTTTACACATCAAATAAAGGTGAAAAGAGAAAATAATTTTATTTTTCTTGAGTAATCAAAATATTTTCATTACACAGGTTTACTCTTTTTTACACCTTTACCCTTTTTTGGGATTATGTAACAATGGAAAAATATTTTTATTTCGATTTAATTTGTGAAAGAAATGAGATTTTTTT
Source organism: Polypedilum vanderplanki (assembly GCA_018290095.1). Taxonomy (NCBI): domain Eukaryota; kingdom Metazoa; phylum Arthropoda; class Insecta; order Diptera; family Chironomidae; genus Polypedilum; species Polypedilum vanderplanki. The sequence continues at coordinate 11,880,741 of CM031381.1, read as the reverse complement.
TATTTTAATTATAAAATTCAGATTTTATTGACAGAGTTGGTAATTTACTTATCTGTAGCCAACCAAAAGCTACTAAATAGTAGTCAATTATTTTCAAATCTTGCTTATTCTTTTTATTTAAAATCATAAAATTAAAATCACTCATTCAACGTGCGACATTTTTTGAGTCGCGCAACAATATGAAATATCTCGTAATATTGAGCAACAAAATCACATGTCACAGAAGCAAAAAAATGTCGCGTGGCTTTTAAAAATGTTGTATGACATTAAAACGGAAAAAAATGTAAACTATTAAAAATATGTCACAAAACGTATGTGAAAATGTAAAAAATTTAAATATTTATGTTTTTTAAAAAAACATCCCAACTACCCAGCTTTCTCATTCAAAATACGCTTTTCTTGATAATTTTAATTTGCATTTCAAATTAGAACTGAAAATTTTTAAGTCCAAGTTTCTTGAATGTAATCAAAATTCTGATAAAAAAGTTTAACATTTAATTAATGAATTTTTAAAAAATTCATGAAAGAACTTCATTTTTTTTCATTCTAAAACTTTTTAAGACTTTTGAAACTATCTTAAAAGAACTTTCTTTTCCATATCTTTAAAAGAAACCCAAAAAAGCAAAAACAACTACAAAAAGGCACATTTGTAAATTCTCATTTGCAAGCTCATTAAAGCGACTAAATACAAGGAAAAACTTTCTTGCTCTCATTCAATTTTCATTTCATCTCTAATTAGTGTTAAAACCACCCTTACTAAAAAAGAAGACAAGGCAAAATCATGATCTTACATAATCATGTTTAAACACACAAAAAAAACTTTTTCATTTCCGCTTTCGACTCTTCTTACATCTGTTTTTGTCATCAACTTATTTTCAAACTTGAATAGTTACAACAAGTATTTTTCTTTTTTTTGTTCTGTCTCTGTCGAATGCTATTAATAAACTTTTCCTTCATTCTTGTAGTCACAGAGAGAAAGACATAGAATGAGTGAATAAGACAATGTTCTTTATCATTTGAAATGAAATATGAATTATTGTGACATGTCGTGGAAAATTTTGGCAAATGCCAGAAAGAGTGTATTGTACTTATGGAAAAAGCATCAATTTGTATAAAATGAAGCAATTATTTGCAAGTGTAGTAGGCACAATAAGAATAATAATGAAAAAGCTTTACTGATAGGAAATTGAAATTTTGTGATTTAAGAAAATTTTGCTATTCTTATTTTTATTAATTTGATTAAAAAATTTTTGAAGTTAAATTTCAAAAATAACGGATTTTTAAAATATGAATTTGTTTTTTAAGATTTTTAAACATTTAAAAAAAAAATTTTTTTTAAAATTATAAATTTTGAATGATTCAGAAATTTTCATCCACCTTGAATTTCTCATGGTTTCTGTTTATAAACATTGAAAGTATTTTATGAAAACCTCTTTGTTTGTATCGAATTCGCCTAACGCGTGACAAATCTTGACAAAGCTTGAAATATATCGATATATGAATTTTTGTTTATCTCTTTTTCTACCGAAAATTCTTATACTTTTTTGTTTCGAAATAAATTTCATTTTTCTTTTTTTTATAGCTAAATAAATATTGTCATGTCATGGAGTAGAAAAAGTTTGTAAAATGAATAAAATAACCAATTGTTAGATCAAATTGATTGTTTTTTTAGGAAAAATTTTTTAAATTTTTTTCACCTTATGTTATTTTGTGATTTTTAAAAAATTCTTACCATCTTCCCTTGACTATAAGAACTGTCCTTATATTTGAATAAATTGTTTACTTTTTGTATGGAAAAATGTACGTTATTTTAAAAAAGCTCTTATTTTTCAATATAATCAAGGGAATAAACTTAAATATTTTTGCATGCCAAATCTGAGATACTGCAAAATAAGTTCAGTTTTTTGAACATTGCCCTTACATGATACTTTGATATAAATCAATAAAAAATGTTCTCGCATTCGTTCTCATATTTCTTATAAACAAAAAACTACCAAAAGAATAAATTAAAAAAAATAAATTTTTGAAAGATCCAATTTCATAAAATCTCAGTTACAAATTTTAATGTCATCTTTCCTATTAAGGTATTGAAAGGAAACGTTCAAATTGATTTTTACGTAAATTAAAAAATTTCCATAAAGGTCACATAATTTCATTTTCTGTATTTTTCCCAAAAAAAGCACACAAATTTTCTGTCATAATTTATTTTTTTTTGGGTTTATTTTCTCTCCTCAATGGTGAGTATGAAATTATGAAAGAAGCAAAAAAAGAGCACATAAAAAGCATTAAGTTTTTTTAGTATGTTTGTATATAACATTGAAACTTTATGTATCATAAAAAAAGAGAGAAAATTTCAGACAGGTAAAGGCAGTTAATAAAACTTTAATCTTCTTACATTAAAGAAAAATTCAACCCCTTTTTTCCTCATTTCTCAATTGAAACTTTTCTGTCGTCAATATCTCACAAAAAAATTTCTTCTTTCCAGAATCTTATTTTTTATGCATGATTCCATTGTATAAATAAATGATTGCGCTCTCATACAGCATTCGAAATTTCTCACTCAATGTTAAGAGAAAATTTCTTTATTCTCAGTAAGTGAAAGGGGCGAGAACAAAATTGTATATTTGTGGCACATACACGAGTTACTAAAGGCAATTTATCGCAAATTTTGCGTCTCACAAAATGCCAATTTAAATAATTTATCGATGTGAAATTACTTAAGATATTTTCGATAGAGCGACATAAGAAATTGAAGAGAGGAAAATCATTTATAAAATTTTGATAAAGAAGATTTTTTTAAAAAGATTTCAGCGCATTTTTATGTTGTTTTGATAAACTTGAGTTCATAGTGATATAATAAATTTTGAAAAATTTTGTCATTTTTGTTTCTATCAAATTTGAATTATGTGCTATTTTGTAGTGATTATGAAATTATTTAAATCTTTTTCTGATTGATTTTGTTGCTTTTAATGTTGAACTAATAACGATTTTTATTAAAAATTTCTTTAGTTTATATCACATATGTCATATGTGTCACATTTGTCACATAAAACATTTTGTCATTTTTGACATTGTTGCCTAAAATTCTTATTTTTTATCATCGAAACATTTAATAATTTTTGTATTTTTTCTAATATATTAAGATACTAAAATAAATAAACAATTTTTGAAAATATCAAGCTATGTAAGCTCATTGAAGAGCAAGAAAAACTGCTTTTCTGCCTACTCAAATAAGCATTCTGCACACAATACATTTTGTCGTAACACAGAGAGGAAAAAAATTCAATTTCACACGGAAGGAAGCGTTCGAACGAATGAGATATAAAAAAGCGGATTATAATTACATTTTCACTGAATGCACCCTAAAGGACTCTTTTCTTTTTTTCTTTTACTCTCTCAAATGGATCAAAATGAGAAAATGAACATAAAAACCTCAAGTCTATTTAGCATATCAAAGCTAAACATTTTCTCATCTTACATGCAATAAATTTCAAATTAAAAAGCATCCCCAAAACGATCAATAAAGTATTTTTATAAATAGCTCAATGTACACCATCTTTTAAGAGGTATGAAATAAAGGACAATAGTCACTTATCCGTAAACAATAAATGACCACAATTTATGGTTATTTACTTTAATTTTATAAATGAACAAGGGGAAAAATAATGAAAATAAAATGTTTATCAGTTTTAATTTAATTTTTTTTAAAAGTGTAAATAATTGAATGAGAATTCAACAGAATGATTATTATTATTGTTGAAGATGATAAAATGTTGCATGTGATATGTGTGATGTAAATATGAAATCTTTGATAAGTTTTTACTTCAAATTTATATTAATATTGTAAAATCAAAAAGATATTAATGATTGTTCAAAAAACAGCAAAATTAAATTAACATAAAAATTTTTATGTTAGATTGAAAATTTGAATTTACTACAAAACATGTTTTATATGTAACAAAAACACATTTGTTGTGTTACAAATTGTAAAAATGACAAAATTTTCTAAATTTAATTACTGCAGTCAAAATTCTAAACTTAAGTAATAAACATATGTCAACATTCCTTTCAAAATTATCATCATTAAAAATTTTTAAAACTTGCCAAAGCAAAACTTTTTCGAGAATAACTTGCATGTCTGTCTGTATGGAAACAGCAACGACAACAAGAAAAAAAGATATTTGCGTGCGCATAACTATGGCAACAACGCTTTCTTAATAATAATAAATTTTCATACATTTGCGTGCAAAATTTACTCACTTGAAATATTTTCCAGTGACGCTTGAAATGGAAGATTCAGTGGCGAGAAAAACAGCTGTTTGTGCGCCTTGCTCGGGTGATTTCATAAAAATCCACATCCATGGAAAAATGATGAGTTTGGCAAAGAAAGCTCTCATAATTGGTGATTGTCGCATATGTTTAGTTCCACGCACTAAACCTGGTGTCAAAACTGTTACACTTATTGGTTTCAGTTGCTCTGCCAATTTTTTTGTGCTCATCACTATTGCCAATTTTGAATGTGCGAATGCATCACGTGAATTAAATTGTGGTGCCAAATTGGAAATTCTTAAAGGATCATCGACATTCATTTTACCAGTAGCATATGCATGTGCAGCAACATTTATAACTCGTGCATGCTTTGAATGTTTCAAAAGTGGCAGCAACAAGTGCGTTAATAGAAAATGACTTAAATAATTGACTTGCAGATGCGTCTCAAAACCATCAGATGTCTTTGAAAATGGTTGAAGTGTCACACCAGCATTATTTATCAACACATCCACCTTACTGTAGTCCGACTCTTAAATTATTGAAATTTATTACTTTACTCACTCTTACTTGGTTGCGGTCGATTTTCGGCAAGAGCATTTATCATTTAATACAAAAATTTTTTTATTTGAAATGTGAACGCGTTGTAAAAAAAGTTTTATTTCTTTGGCCTTTTTTTGCGCTTGATAAACTTCAATGCTTGAAGCAAGGACAGAAAGAGATAAAGTTCATAAATTGAGAGTGAATGAGAGGCTAAAAGCCTTTAGAATTGAGAGTTAATAAAAGAGCGGAATAATCCGTAAAGTCTTGATTAATTTAGCACTTAATTAATTCAAATTTATGACTTTTTCTCTCATTAACACAAATACACAGCAACAAGCAGGCATGAATGTTGAAATAAAAATTTTTAAATATTTTGTGCTCTTGACGTCATTGAAAAATATTAAATGTTTATTAGGAAAATTTTAGTGTTTGTTGCTTGTTTGAAGTTGGAAATTTATTTCTAATTAAACTGAATTTTCAAATTTGAAATTTTAACGAAATTTTTTTGACGAAAAATTATAACTTAACGAAAGTTTCAAGATATTCACAAATTTGTCGAAATTTTTGAACAATTTTGCAAAATAACTGATTTTAACGAAAGTTTAAAAATTATAAATTTTAGCAAATTTTTTTTATAAACCTGGCAAGTTCATTATAATTTAATTTTAAAAAACGAAATTTTTCAAATTCACAATAAATTTGAGTATTTTTTGACAAAATTTTATTAAGAAATTATTTTTAACGAAGAATTAATCTTAACAAAAAATTTCTTTCGTTATTTTTCAAAAAAAAAATCGTTAAATTCAAGTTAAATTTTAAATTTTAAAATTGATCAAAAGTAAAATTTTCTGTTAATCGATTTCTACTAAATAAAAAGTTTTAAAATTTCCAACTTCAAAAATTTTTTTTCTAAACATTTGCAACTCACCAATCGAATTCACAAGCTTTCTAACATTATCAAATGAACGCAAATCGAGATGTCTAACATCAATGCGGGCTTTTGGTAAATATTTCAAAATTTTCTTCTTCACCTTTTCGCCATTGGAAATATTTTTACAACACATAATAATATGGCCACCACGTTTTGCCAATTCTTTTACAATTTCACTGCCAATGCCTAAAAATAAAAAGAAAAAAAGAAGGAAGTGAGGAAATGAGGATGAAACGTGTTAAAAAATTATTTAGATTGATTTATTATTAAGAATTCGTGCACAACTTGCCTCCATCCGCGCCTGTGATTAGAACAACAAGATCGGAAATTTTATTTGAATTTGGACAATGCTGACCGCCCATATAAGATTTAATCGTGGCCACGACAAATACAATCGCAGCAAGAATAAATGGCCACCACGTCTTAAATGGATCAGCATCACGAAATGCTTCTTCAATTTCTTCCATTTGAACTTTTTTTACTTGCAACTTGCCGCTTCGATGACAATTTAAATTTTGAATTCTCTCTCGTACAAACGCAAAACTAAATTGGATTTCAGGGGTTCACTTGGATGATGATGTTCTACTGATGAAAAGTAATGATCTAATTTAATTTCATTATTCACTTTCACTCTCTCTTCTTTTTTTGTCTCTTGTGATTGTAATGTAGGTTAAATGCATATTCGACTTTTAAAATTATTTGAATTAATGTTGAATTTAATTTTTATTTGTTGGTTTAATAATTTTTGAAACATTTAAAAATAATTTAAAGTTTCTTCTGATTTTCATTGCATCTTTTATATTTAAATTTAACGGTCATTTGAAATTTAAATTTTGATCGATAAAAAATAGTATGGACAATTACGACTTTTTTATAATATCATGGATAACGCGGAAGCGAAAAATTCTTTTAACTTTCAAGAAATTTTTAATGACATTTTCCGTTTATTAAAAATTTACAAAAAGTTTATTTTTCATTTTAAAATTCTAAATGTACGAGTATAAAACTTCTAGTAAGTAAATACAAATAAAAAGAAGTAAATAATTGAATTTGAAACAAATTTATTTTATGTGATTCATTTGTGTAACGGAAGTAAAAAGAGAGAAAAACCAAATGATTCAATTAAATTAATAAAGTAGAATAAAAAAGTTTATTTACAAAAATTTATAAAAGATGTCTCTAAAATTGTAAAAACAAATTCTACAATGAGTTTTGTAAAAAAATGATAAACTTATAAAGAAATATAAGAAAGCTTAAATCTTTTATGAAAAAGAAGCAATTTCAGTTTAGCTGATTTTAACATAACAAATTTTGTTTACATTTCGAAAGAAAGGAATGAAAATAAATTTAAAAATTTTATGAAATTCACAAAATGATTTTTAATGACATCACTTGAAAGTTGTAAAAAATTATTAAAATTTTTAAATTCTACAAAACTTTTTCATAATTTCATTCAAAAATAGATGAAATTTTAAATAAACAAAAAGCCAACAAGCAACAGCTGTAAATCAAGCTTTTTAGTAAATTTTCGAAAATTCGAAATGCTTGTGTAGAATCCAATATCACGCGAGTAACTTGCCAAGGCGCTATGTAAAAGAGAAATAAGAGAAAAATAACACAACTCATTCATCTTCTGAGTTTTGTCCGATGTGAATGTGTTAAAAATATCGTGGAAATAAAAAAAAAATTTTAGAAGTTTACAAAGAAAAAAAGTGTTTTGTGGAAATTTTAACAAAGCAAATGAAATTGAATTCTAATGGGAAAATTATTAAAAATCTGATAAGAATCTCAAAAAGTGGAAATAAATAGAGAGAAATAAGTGAGAAGAGAAAAAAAGAATTTTGTGATTTTAAATGAATTGAACTTTGAAAGCTTGTTCTTTTTTGAGAAGAAATATTCAGGTGTGTAATAATTTTTGATTTAATTTCCTTCATTTGGGTTGGGTTCAAATTCTCAATAAAATATCATCTCTTATGATTGTTGCAATTCTAAGAAATATTTCTTACATATTGCCAAAGGCGAAATAAATTTGTCAGCAATGATGGCACAAATTTTCGCTTTCTTTTGGACCTTTATATAGAATTGTGATAATTTGCTAATTTTTTTCTGCTAAAGTCATCTTTGACTTGTTACTGAGTCAGCATTCATTCATCTATGCATCATTTTTTGTGATTAATTTCTTTACATTTATCAAAATTGAATTTTTTTCATTTTTTGTTTATATTTAAAATTTTATACACATAGATTATGAAATAATTTTTAAAATTATTTTATTAATTTCATTGAACTTCATATTTTGCAATTAAAGCTCAATAGAATTTATTTTTAAAAAAAACTGATAATAAGCAGAATGTGAATCAAACTAAATTTGAAAAATATTAAAACTATGTCACATACAACATTTATGTTTTTAAAAAACATCATTTGTCTCAAACTAAATCTCAAATTTAATTTACAGTTTTGAATCGCCAATACTAAAATTTGAATTAAGTTTATATATGTAGCAATTCTTCTTCGAGCGTCAAGCAAATTTTTTAGTCAAACAACAGAAAGAAGTGTTGTAATACATAAAGAAAACAAAATTTGTCATGCAACATATTTTGTTTTAAGCGACATGTAGTTTTGTTGTCTCATGTTGCACAACATTGCCAACTGTTGCTTTAAATAAAAATGTCGCACAATGTCATCGAAATTTTCTCCTTGAATTGTCAAAAAATTCTTTAATAAAAACAATTTCAATATATTACAAAAAATATACCACCAGTATTTATTTCCATTACCTTAAAATAATTCAATTTTCAATTTTTGTCTGTACATTCAACATGTTCATACATGGTTATAGCTCGCTATATTCTTACAACAATAACAAAAAAATTTATTTTATATTTCTTTTTGCAAAGAAAAAAAAACATACCATGAAGAAGAGAAGGCGAGAGTAAGCAAGCAAGAAAAAGAGAGAGAAGAAAGTAAAGTTATTTAGACAGTATAACGGTACCTTGCTCAGCTCAGCAAGTAGCATTTCTCCTCCTTCTTCTTTTTACTTTTCTTCAAGTTAGCCTGCTTTTAAGTATTTTATTATTTTGTTTTTGAGAACAACATACCGCAACAGCCAGCCAACGAATTTTTATAAAGATGAAAAAAAGAAAGTTTTTTTCTTTGTCAATGATCGAATGTGACAAATTTTATCATTCATTGCTGTGTAAAATTTTTGAATTGTTTTTTGATTGATTGCAATGAAGAAGATCATTGAGGTGAAAAAGTCGGTCAATAAGTCATTCAGTGCATTTAAGTGGAAGAGGATGATTATTGGTCAATAAATGTCAATCAATCAAAAAAAATCGTAAACGAGGTGAAATATTTACAATCTTTTAATTTAGACAAATTGGAGGACTTTTTAGAATTTTAAAAACATTAATTTATTTGAACTTTATTGTATTTCAAAAGTTTTTTTTAACGTATTTTATTAAGTATTTAAATTATTTTTAAAATTGAAATTTAACGAAAAATTAATTTTTTTAAAAATACTTATCATTTGCTACACAACAAATGTGTTATTGTGACACATTACATGTTGCATCAGGTTCAAATTATAAATCAAAATTTAATTAATCTATTATGTAGATTGAAAGCAATAAGAAAATCGTTTATTGTTCTAAATATCTTTTGCTATTATCAATTTTTTCATATAAAAATTTTGATCATCAATTTTTCTTTACATTACATATGCCATATGTCACATACAACGCATGTCACATGCAACTTTTTGTCTATTTTATAAAAATCTATTATTTATCGCAAATAAAATCTCAAAATTAATTTATGATTTTGAATCTCCAATACTTAAATTTGAATTAAGTTCCTACAGCAATTCTTTTTTAAATTCAATCCGTATTTTTATTTCTCAGAATCTGAAATTATAAAATATTAATCAAATCAAATTCAAACTAGTTGCATAATAAATTTCACTAATTAAGAACAAAATTTCTTCGAATTCATTCAATAATTCACATTTTCTATGTGTAATGCAAAAAAGAGAGAGAAAGTAAATATGTGATAAAATTGAGAAAAGAACAAACAAAACACAATTAATTAGAGTGATAAAATAACTGAATAAATTTCGTTAGTAACAAAAGTTTATGAAGAAAAAAAATCAATGTGATGAAAATGATCTGAATTTTAAATGAATTCCTTCACATATATTCACTTTAAGAAATTTATCTTAACTCTCAGTTACTTAAGCACGCAATCTTAACTTTTCTTATTCTTGAATAATTTTTCCCATGAAAGCCATTTGATATTGAATATTTATACGAGAGAGAAAAAGAGAAAAATTAGTGAATATCGAAAAATCTCTGAATTCATTTCAATAATTTTTTCTGCTTCTCTTTTTCTCACTCATTTGCACTAATAAACTCCTCTGTGTTATCAAAATTATTTTCATATCAAATGCAAATAGACACACACACACAATTATAGACACATGTATGCACACATTTGAATGTACACATTTGGAAGGGAAATAAATATTTTATAAATAAGGCTTGGAACATTCGATTAGAATTTAGAGATAAATTATAAAATAAAATTTTAGTTATTCGATTTCATTATTTGATAAATGACAAATTTTGTAAAACTATATCAAAATGACAAAATATAGTTGCACATGACATGTGATGTAAACAAACAAATTTAAAAATGAATTTTTTGCTTAATATCTTAGATAATATTTAACTAAAAGAAGCAAAAACAAATACAAACATATACTAAACAATTTTTTAATCATTACAAGACTGAATAAATTGTAGATATTTAGATTTGATTGAAAAATTTTGAATTTGGTCCAACACAACAAATGTCATAAAAACATATTTTGTCAATGTCGACACATGTTTGTCATCCATTACAAACTTTTGCTTCTTCTATTTATCTTTTTTAAATTTTATTCTCTTGCTTTCATATACCATAAAAAATTTCAAACAATTTTAGAATTTTTATAAAATTTCAATATTCGGAATTAAACTGTAAGCTACAACATTGACGATGAAAGAAATTCTTTGTTTAAATATTCAAAATGAAAATTTCTGTTATTTTCTAAACACAGCATCAAGTCCTTAAATGTTTATAAATAATCTAATCCTATAAATTTAATTATTCTTCTCACACATAAAACGCATACAGAAATTTATTTCTCTTCATCGCCATTTAAATTTCGTGTGCGTATTTTTAATGCGATTTTTTTCATTATCAAAAAAGAAAGATAAAGAAAAGGAAAATTATTGTGACATGTATTACGAGCATGCTTTTAATAGGATTCAATGTAAATTTAGATGGTATTTATTAATATGCTTTGGGGTAAAAGTTTCTCCTTGACATTTCAACAAAATTTTTATAGCACATTCATTTATTGCTCTAATTATTTCACTCCTCCACATTTATTATACATCACAAATGCCACACATTTATTAAAGTAAATAAAATAATATTTATTCTCAATTGATTGTTTAAATTCTTCCAATTCTCTTCTCACTACTTCACCTGCTGACAACACTTCATGCTTGATTATTAACTTCTCTAAAAAATGTACTTTACTCTTTGAACGAAGCAGTAGAGAAGAAAAAAATTCGTTTGCTAAACTCTATCAAGTTTGTTGTTTTTGCAACTCTTTGCAGAAAAGAATGATGATGAAAAAAATCATTCGATAGGCTAAAAATAATATTTTAATGATGAGTCTATTTTAATTAATTGAAAGGTTCAGTGGAGTTCAAATTGAGTTGCATTAATGTTGATGTAAAAATAAGTAATGGAAGGAAATTGTTATAATTATAATAAGAAAAAGTTTTTCAAGGTAAAATTACTTTGATTTGTGTGAAAGTTTTATAAAGAAACCAATGAAAAACTTGACTTGTGTTTGACATATTCAATTTGTTATAGGAAATTTTTCAAAGGTTTCCTTTTGTATGAAAGCTTTTTTATGATTGAAAGAAACAACTTTTATTAATTTCGCACGTTTATGGTTTTTATGAATTCATGAAAAATTTGAAAAAATAATTCAATCAAAAGTCATCAATCATAGAATTTCAAAGAGTTGATAGCAGTAACGGAAATTTTAATAAAAAATGTATTTCAACACTGCTTTTAAATAGTCTAATTTTAAAAACGAAAAATTAAATTAATAAAGAAAAATTGTTTAGATTTTTAGCGCATTTTTGTATAGAAAATCCAGTTTATAATATTTCTTTGTTTGGCTTTTGAGGCCTCAAAAACTACAGAAGCTAGAGACTTTTGGCTTTCTCGCATTTGATTTATGCTATTGAGTTATTTTGGAAGCACTTAGTTAGAAACCTGTTATTAATAGTAGTAATTGCAAAATTACAAATTTATTTGTCCATATTGACAAAATGTAAACAAAATTTTTTTTGTTACACACAACACCTGCGTTTCATTTAAATTTGACTCGATCATTATTTTTAAATCAAAATCTAATATAAAAACGATTATGATAATTCTGTTATCCTTAATATAACTGATCTGGGTGCCTAAATGCTCTTAAATTGGCAGATCTTGGCAGAAACTTTTACTAATTTTTTTAATTTTGTTTATATTTTTCTGAAAAATAAGATATCAGAAGTTCTAATAAAAGTACTAAAATGTTTTCCGCCTTGGTTAAATATTTCAGAAAATAAAAATTAATTTGACAATAATTTTAAAAATTCTCTTCAGATTTCCCATTTTCAAAAGCAATTTTAATTTAAAAAATTAATCTTATCCCTGTATAATCCTCTTACCTATTAAATTGCAACTTTATTGCAATTTTCAACGATGTCAAAGAGCTTTCATTATTGCTAATTAGCATGAAATCAAATAAAATTCCCTTTGATAAGATCAAGAGATCAATAATGTCCATCAATTAATTATATTTAAAGTAAAATAATTTATTTCCATTCATCCATAGTTCTATAGCTACAAAATGATATTAATTAACTTAATTTCATTTCTCGCATATATAAACATGTACATTTCCGTTTTGTGATATTTTACGAGCGAGTCATTATGTGGTCGAGTGTCGAATGGTGTGAGAAAGAATGTTCTAGAGTAATTAAGTTCTCTAAGCAATAAATAACCTTTCAACACTGCGTTGTATGAAGTTCATAATAGCATAATTAATTATCGAGAATTGAGTTTTTAAATCCTTTAATTTTCTACAAACTCGGAATATTTAATTAATGAATAGTTCAATCTGCATTTAGTAACAAATCTCAATTAGTTTTTCACTCTCTTGCTGTTGCCTTGCGGTTATCTTTTCCATTATCATTTAAGGAAATTTCTCAGAAATTTTATTAAAATTAATTCAAAAATCATAAAACTGTGAATTAATTTGGCATAAAATTTTTTCTTGTTATGATTATTGTCGTTACACGCTTTATTTACTCTCACTAAAAGGCTAAAAAAAGTATTTAATTTCTTGTTGAGCATAAAACATTAAAATACTTGAAGCAAATAATGTGAAAAGTTATAATAGAAGATGTTCATTTTAGCAAACAATGAAAATGGCAAAAAATTACAAATTTTAGCGAAATTTATAAACATACATAAAAAATGGCAAAATTATACGTGTGACAAATGTTTCGAGTGACAAAATGTTGCATGTGACAAAGTGATATAAACAAAAAAAATGCGCTAAAAATTATATCAAAAAATTGGTAAAAGTGACAAAATTTCAAAACTTTTTTTGCACAGTGAATCATCCTCTCTATCAAAGAAAAAAAATTTTTTTACAAAATACTAAGGGAATTGAAAATTTCTTCTTACTAACTTTCACTCGCCTCTTCACTATGTAAATTATTTCAGTTTTCTTAAAATTTTCTTCAGGGATTCTTTTTTTCGTTTAATGACTTCTTCACTACAGGAGAGAGAATGATGTCTTTCTTCTCTCCAAGGTTGTTGATTGGAATTTCAAATTATTTATGAAAAGAAAGGTTCAAAGAGAAAAATTTTTCATTGAAATTTCATAAGTAAAAAGAAGAAGAATTTGATGAGAAATTTTAAAGAAAAAAAGCTTTTAGAAGTGAATAATTTAGTAATTTATTTCTAAGGTAATGAATTATTAAGCTATTTAGTTACAAACTTGTTGATTTGGAGCTTTAAATATTGATTTTTTTGTTTTTGTATATTTAGGAAATTTTGACAGAAAATTTCCGAAGTAAGAGAAAATTTCATTCATGTTGAATTGGGTATTTTTTTCTTGTGGTTTATTTTGACTAGAAAGAACAAATTTGTGAGCTGACGATAAATTGAAGTTTTAATTTTTCTCATTTATTTATTTAAAAACATAAATTCTTCAACTAAATGACTTCAACCAAGAAGTTTTGTGAATCTTTTAAGAAACTATTTTCAACCCTTTAAGCAACATCCTTACATAACTTTTCAGTTCTAACCATCGAACCATGAAATTTATGCTTTTGCCAGAAGCAAGAAAAAACTCTCAATATATCTAAATGTAAACATTCTTTCAAGTAGATTAAAATCAATTTTTCAATTCCATTTTTCCTTTTTTAGAAAATGTTTTATTACATATGTTACTCTATAAACAAGATGTAAAATTCATGCAATTCATTTACTTTAATATCTGAAACGAATTCAAGTTAAAATGATAAGAAATTCTGTACCTTGACTTTTATTTATTTACTTTATGCTTTTCTGCCCTTTTTCTTCTATTTAGATGGTATGAAGTTGATATACAAGAATATGTAGGTAGTCACTGTAGCCAGCGGTGTAATTTCATCCTATATCTGCTTACGTACATATTGAAATACTGAACTTCCACTTACATATTTTTTTCTTCTACATTTTCGTTAGAATATGGTAGAACAAATGACCTTGAAATCACGTTTTTAGCATTATCATTTAATTTATGTTGTTTTGAGGTAAAAACTTAAGATTATGAATTGATTTTTGATTAGAAAAGAACTGAAAATACTAAATTTTGTCAACTTTAATACAACAAATGTGTTTTTGTAGCATAATAAATATGTTTTTGTGACTCAACAAATGTGTTTTTGTTACATATTACATATGTATACATCAATTTCAAATTTTCAAACAAAACTAAAAAAATATGCAGTAATTTAATCTCTTAGTGCATAACAAATTGGTTTATTTTTGTTTCTAATAAATTTTACTGCTTAAAATTCAATAATAACAAAGAATTGAAGCAAAAAAATTTGATTATAATCACTTTTTTTTACACCACATATGTCGCACGCAACACTTGTAACATTCAACATTTTGTCATTTTCAAATAAATTTGTCATCAGAGTTGTTACAGGCGAGCTCGCCTGTTTTTCGCCTGTTTTATTAATATAAATTTACCGTATATTTGAAATGACAAAAACTTTTTTGTACCTTATTTTACATATCTTCACCTTTAAAACAAGTGCCATTTGGAATTTTTTGGTTGAGTTTTAGCGGAGTTATGCTTTTTTAAATGTTCACCTGTACGGATTTTTTAATTTTCGCCTGTTTTTCTGACAGGCGAACACTTTAAAAAATCATAACTCAGCTAAAACTCAACCAAAAAATTTCAAACAACGCTTGTTTTAAAGGTGAAGATATGTAGAATAAGGTACAAAAAAGTTTTTGTCATTTAAAAATATACGGTAAATTTATATTAACAAAACAGGCGAAAAACAGGCGAACTCGCCTGTAACAACTCTGTTTGTCATGCTTGGCTATTTTTCGTCATTATTTGAATCAGTAATTCTCCTGACTCCTTGTTTAATTTAAAGGTAAATATAATTTTACCATAGAAATTACCATAATATTTCTTCAAAAAGAAAAAGTTCGCATCAATTCTTCATCTTGTTCTTCTTCTCATTTTCACGCCCAATCATTCTCTTTTTCTATTATTCTTAACTGAACTGTAATTATTTATCTCTTTCTAGAAAAATGACTTAGACTTTTCTGACTGCACATTTATTTGTATGTCATTGAGTTGAAATGTACAGGAAAATTGACTCAAAGTAGCTTTACTTTTTACCCATAAAAAAAGGTTCTTACGCGTCATTTTATGTGAACATGACAAAACCATGATACATTATATAATGAATTTATATGATTGAAAGTCTTTTATGCCCGCATTTATATGAAACCTAATTTCAACTCAAGTAGAATTTACTATTTGCTATGCATAATAATGTTCACACTATCAGATCTTGACATTCTTTCTCTCTCTATCTTTCTAAGAAGGTCGAAATGGTTTAAAAGTTTTTTTCACGAAAAAAAGGAAAAGAAGAAAATTTTCTTCCTCAAGCACTTTCATGAATAAAGTGTCAAACCCTTTACTTTTGCTGTAAAATCCTCGATTAAAGAGATAACAGAAAAAAGTTTTTTGTAAGGAAATAATAGAAAATTTTTGTATAAAATTTGAAATGAAAATAAATTGAAATTTGGAAAAAAAGTGTTAAATATCAGTAGATTTAAAACAAAATTTCTTTATAAATCTTTAATTATGCAAATTTTGTAAAAAATTTGAGTTAAACAATGATTTAAAATATTTAAATTTTCCCGCCAAAAAATGTAAACAAAAGAAATTTTGTTTATTTTGGAGAAAAAAATTCAAATCATTTCTTTGTTGCCCTAATTCAAACTAAAATGCAAAATTTTTCTGTTATTTCTTTCTTTCATCATTAAATAATATTTTTAGTGACACAAACTTTCTCACTTACTTTACAATATTTCTTACTGTCAATTTTATCTTTCTAGAGAAAAGAAAATTTATGTTGATTGAAATGAGACTGAAAAGTGTCGTAGATAATTATTAAATAATGTATTTCCATCCCTTCTGACTTTGACTAATCTTTTTAATCTCATTCTTAATGTCAACCATTTTACATTATGATGAAGAACTTTTGCTGTTTGCTGTTCATGAAGATTAAAAAACTTCAATTGAATTGTAGTGATGTTGGAATTTTTCCTTTTTTTCTTGAAAGATTCCAAGGTGAATTTCACATTATAAAACGGATGAATGAAGCTTTTATCTCCTTGTAATGCTCGTAATTTCTTATGACAAATGATGACTGCTCATTTTACATTGTCGAAGTGTAGAATGAAATGTGAAATGTCATTTTGTAGATGATCCCTTCAAGATTAAAGTTCAAATAGTAAAGAAATTAACTGAGTTACAAATGAAAATTTTCTTTCTTTTAAATTCTAAAATTATTTAACTTTTTTCTTTCATAGAAAATAAATAGAAAAAATTCGTTACAAAAACTTATTTTCATTCACAAAGAAACTTTCTTTCATTTATGCAAAAATGTCAATGCAATTATAGTTCAATTCTCGAACACATTCAATAGAAAGAAGAAAATGATGAGAAAAGTATCATTGTCCTTGTGTAGTAAAAGTTTTCCATTTTTACATTACTCTTAAGTTCATTGCTTTTGCAAAACGATTGCTGTGAGGGTTGAAAAATTTCCTTTTTATTTTTATTGAATTTTTTTACAATTTGTTACTTTTACCTGCAAGAATTTCTCAATCTCTTCATTATTAGATTACTTCAATAAAACTTATTTTTTTTATTATAAATTAAATTAGATTTTTGGATCTAAAGAAAAGGATTTGAAGTAGATATAAATTGCTTAATGTAATAATCTTCTGATAACGATCATCGAATAATGTAAGCTTACTGAATTTTATCCTATCTAAATATTGACTCTTCTCTCTTTCTCTACTCTTTATATGCAGCATCTTTGTATTCTCTTTTATTCATTTTGATCCTTTCATAGAGACAGACGGAAAATAAAGAAAACATTAATGGTGTTTTTATCTAATTGTAATTAAAGAATTCAATGAAAAATTTAAAATAAAATTTAAGATTTGCTAGTTTAGGTGAAAAAAATTGTAAGAAAAAAGCTAAAAATATTTTAAAAGATCTCAAAATCTGATCGAAATGCTTTTGCAAATTTTTCTTAAAATTGCCTTTTTTAAAGGATGGCAATTGTTATTGTAGTGTCCGTGAAATCTCTCATTTGAAAAATTCAAAATCTCATAGAACTTTTAAAAGAAAACTGAAAAAAATTCAAAGCTACAAAAAAACTTTTTCTTTTTTTAACGATTTTTTCAAAAATTTTCCTTGTATTCGAATAAAAAAAAAATTAAGTTTTGTTTGATTTGAATGCAAAAAACCTTCCTTATGTTCTAGGAAGACAGTTTAATCTAATTAAATCTAGCTTAGAATTTTAAAGGATTCAAATAATTTTTTCAACAATTTTACTCAAATTTTCCATCTTTAAAATCATGTAAAATTTTCCTATTGTCTTTTCTTTCATTTTTTCTTTTCATGCTTCTTATGTAAATAATCCTTACAATGTTTTTTCTTAATTAATTTTCAAACAACAATAATTATAATTAACAAAATTTTCTTAATTTTCTTTTCATCCTAATTGGCTAATTATAAAACTTAACTCAATTTTGGTTTGCAGTACAAAGTTGTTAAGAACAGATTTGTTACTATCGAAATTATTGTTAGACTTGTAATCCCAAGAAACCAAAAATACATTATGTTTGTCGTTTATTTTGCCTCTGGCATTTACATACCTTTTTTTTATTTCTTATGAACTACTAGCCAAAAATTTCCTTTTTCTCAATGTGCAGTCATGGTTACAAGTATACAAATAGCAACAATCTCTTATTACTGAGAAGTTTGAAAAATTCTACATGATAAATAACTTCAAATCTACTTATTCATTCAATTTCTGACCATCTGAAAGCATTCATTTATTTAAATTGCTTTCACTCTCTAAAATATATTCGAACACATAGATAAAAAGCCCCTTAAGGCAAAAAATGATGCTCATTTTCCACACAATGCAACATTTCGAGGTTCGTTGAAATGTATTCATATTTTATTCAATCAAAGACGAGAATTTATTCACTCAATTCTTAAGAGAATTTAAACACAAAAAAGAAAGCTTTATTGGTGGAAGGAAATTTTTTCTTTTTAATTTGATGAACGCTTTTTGTGAAATTTTGCTTAAATAAGCGAAAAATAAATGAAATAATAAAGTTCCTTGCTCTATAATTGAAAATTATAGTCCCTTTGAAATTTTGTTACTTGTCATTTTGAAACACAACAAATGTATTTTTATCACATGTCGCATGTTGCATTGCGAGTTCAAACTTTCTTGAAAAAATATTGTTGATTTAATCTGTTAGTAATTTAGAAATCATTCTGTTTTTATCTTTAATTGATTTTGCTGATTTAAATTTATTATTAACAAAGCAAAAACGATATTTAATTAATAATCTTTTTTTAAGTCACATGTGTTACAAGCAACATTTGTTTCATACAACATTTTGTCATTTTTACCAATATTTTCCATTTACCTTTTTTGAACCCTAAAATTTCACCTTTTTCAAAACTTATTCATAAAGAATATTATGTGAGTGTCTGAGTGTCAAAAAAGAGAATCTTTACGTTGAAATATTACCGCAATTGATTCTGCATAAGCTTTTTCCTTGAATGCAAACACATTTATAAATAGGCTTATATATTGCCAATGATTGAAGGAGAAAATGATAAATATTGGCTTAGTATATATGAACACATGTGATCATTATAAAGACATCAATAAAAAAGGGAAGGAAGGAAAACAAATTAAATATCACTTTGATGGTCTTATAATTTATTTATTCTGAATCAATTTTATAAGAGGCTTATTTTCCCTTTCAATTACATACTCTAATGGATATACGACGAAAAATTTGTCACGCGTACGATTCCCAAAACACAAATTTTTTCTCTCTCTTCGTTAATTAGCTAGATTAATAATTGATCATGCGAGAAATGTCATTAATTTCTTTTCTCTTCATTCAGTAATTGCATGATGCGTCTCATCTAATTCACATCATCATTCTATGATAAAGATTGATTAGATTCACTGTCATTTATTCATCTCGAAAAATAGCTCATCATTTATCCATGTTGCTTGCTTGTTGCGCACTCAAATTACAATTAGATTTGGCATTGTTCGTTCCTTGACTTCTATTTCTATCGTGGTGAATAAAGAGATTTTTTGATATTTTAGATAAAGTTCATGAAAATTCTTAGTTGTAAGATTAAATTTGTAGCTTCAACAAGTATTATTTATTTTATTACCTTAAGTTAATTAACATCATAAATATCAAGATTTAATAGTTATAAATTGGAATTTCAAATATTTTATGATTTTCATTTGTTTACTTAAATCTTTGTATGTGTTAGTGAAAGTAAAAACATTTTAATGTATTAGTAAAATCTTTAAGAATTTGCGTATGTATTAGTGAAAAAAATTCAAATTTCAATTCAACCGTTAATTTTCAATTTTCGAAAAAAAAATTTTTATGTTAATTTTCTATCGCCTATGATACCAAGATTGATGTGAATATCATATAAAAGCATTTTTGGTAACACGTGTCAGTGTGGGCAGAAAAATCATACATAAAAAATTCATAGCTTACACTCCATCATATGCCTTGTCAGAAGCGATAGAAATAAATTAAAAAGCGGAATTTTCACTTATCATTATCATCATCATTGTTATGAATAGAAGCAAAATTATAAAGAATATCAGAAGCAATTTATACAAAGTGAAAATGAAGTTCAAATAGAGAAAAAATTTCCTTTTTTACCGCCATAAATTCTATTTCGAAGGTCGTAAAATGATGATAAAGTGGCTACATAGGTACGTGTAAATTTCACTTTTCTCTTCTTTTTAGTAATTTATTGATATCGACATGAAAATAGCGATTTTTATCGTGTTAAATTGAAGTTACTATGGTGAAGCTAACAAAAAACAACCTTTTTCCCGTGAAATATTTCAAAAAAAAAAATCTTATAATTTCTTCTTCACGCATGTAAGTTGATGGCATCTACAAGCAGTTACAATGAAGAAATGAAATGAAAATTCATTCGTTGGCATATTTCATTCATTTATCATCTGAAGGAGAAGAATGAATTTTTATTATCGTTGTTGCACAATGAAAAACTCTCTTCACATTTCATGCTGAGTGTGTTTTATTTTCTAATATTTTTATTGCCATGTTGAGCTCTTTTTTTCTTAATAAACTTAACATTTCTCTTTTTATGTCCTTGACTTTTTTTCTTGAGTTATTTTTATTTCATTTAGCTATTTATCTTGATGTTTTGTAAGTTGATTTTTGTGAATTTGAGAGAAAAATTATTTTTAACGGCTTTATTTTTTAAATATTAGAAAATTTTAAAATCCGTTAAAAATACAAATTCAATTTATCATTTTAAAATTTGTACTTACGATTTAATTAAAATACATTTTGTTTACATCACAAATGTCACATTCGACATGACACATGCAATATTGTGTCGTTTTTACTCAATTGTCTCATAAAAATTTCTCAATTAAGGAATAAAATTTAACTTTCCATGAAGTCATTAAATTTTCAATTATTCAACTCTCAAAAGAAATTTTAATTCAATTCAATTCAACTACCATCAAAAAATTAAATTCCTTTTAAAAAATTTCTTCAATTTAAATTCTTTACGAAATTCTACTTTAAACTAATTTTAAATCAAATTCTAAAACAGCATCCTATGAGAAATTATCAAGCATTTTTATTGTAATTTATTTTTCTCTTTGAACTTTCAACTCTTTTTTATTTTATTGTTTAATTGAATCTCAAAGTAATTTTAATAAAGTTAATTAAATCAAAATTTTTCATAAAAAATCTCACAAATTTAACCCTAGCATACAACAAACCATTAAGTATTTTTATATGTACACATAAATTAATCATTTTGCATCATAACCATCTTGACTCATTATCATGGTTGAAAGAGGGTAAAACACATAAAATTCATCAGATGACACTTTTCTAAACAAGTAAAAAGTTTTAACGGGGGTTGTGAAATGAAAAGTTTTTACTGTCTCATGGTGATTATTTTTTGAATTTTGGATTCAATGAAAAGAGGTTAGAAGAATTTTTTTAAAAACATTTCAGTAGAATGTTATAGCTGCCATTGAATAGCGTTTTTAGATTTCAAATTTATATTGACACCAGACAAAAATTTTCAATATCTAATTTTGAGCTAAAAAATTTTTTTTTAAAAATTAAAAGTTTAGAAATTAATAAAAAACAAACAAATGCACAGTGATTCAAAATTAAAAAATTTGTTCATTTTTACAAAAAATGATGATGTTTCAGATCAATGTTAGATTATATTGAACTTTTGATGTGTAAATAATTTTATTATGGTAAAGGCATATAAGTTTGGATCTATTTGAAAAATTTGATAATTCATCTATAACAGTTTACTTTCATTCAACTAATGACTTTAAATATTGCAAATTAATTTAAACGTTTTTATACTGCATAATAAATTTCAAAAATGAAATCAATTATTAAACACTCTTATGCTTCTTTTCTTTTCATTTTCTCACTTTACACAAAATCTAAACACTCCATGAGATAGATTTTCTATTCGATAGAAATTCAATAGTAAAAATCTATC
Source organism: Polypedilum vanderplanki (assembly GCA_018290095.1). Taxonomy (NCBI): domain Eukaryota; kingdom Metazoa; phylum Arthropoda; class Insecta; order Diptera; family Chironomidae; genus Polypedilum; species Polypedilum vanderplanki. The sequence continues at coordinate 11,858,479 of CM031381.1, read as the reverse complement.
GAACTATCAGCTATTGTGATAGCTTCTATCATATGATAGTACTATCATGAAAAAATTTAATAGATTTCTGATAGTAACATTTCTATCGCGATAGAAATCAAAAATTTATATATTACTATCGCAAAAGAAATTCCAAAATTGAGCACTATCGCGATATTAAAAAAATGCGATATTTTTCTATCGAATTTCTATCTACTTTCATGCGATAGAAATTGTTGAAATCTATCACGATAGTTTTTACTATCAAATATCATAATTTCTATCGTTTCCATTTTCATGGATATTATAAATATGCAGTCATATTAGTTTTCAGCTATTTGTTTACACTTTTCATGCAACAAAATTGTGCTTTCGAGATTTTGAAAAGCGTAAACGAAATTAATTTAGACTTTTAATTTTAATAATTAATTTTGCAATATTTCAATTTTATTCATTTAAATCATCAACAGTGAATTAAAGTTAGACAATGAAAATGTCAAAGTAAGAGAAAAATGAAAAATAATGTAGTGTTTATTGGGAATTTGTATCAAATAGAATTTTTATCGGAATTTTGATTTCGTAGGTCGAAAGTTATATGCCGTATCTGAAACAAAATTGTGAATTTATTATTTAATATAGACTTTAAAAAAGTGTTTTAAATGAAAGTGCTTGATTAACTACATACAAAAGTTTGATCACAATTAAAAACGGTTTTAGTAAGTGAGAAAAATACACTAAAATCATATTGTTCGTATGAGTTTTGCTCTCATTGTGATTGTCTGAAATATTAAATCAAGAAAATAATTTTTTTTTACTTCAAACATACATTTTTTGACTAAATTTAAACGATTTTTTGGTAGAATAGTTATATTTAGGCTACTATTGTTGAAAAATAATATTTTGAAATTATATTTTCAAGAAATTTTAAAGCTAGTGCATAATTATTTTTAATAAATATAGCAACAAATAGCTATGAAAAACTACAAAAACTACAAATAGCTACAAAAAACTATGAAAAACTGACAATAGCTAGAAAAAACTACAAAAAACTGAGAATAGCTAGAAAAAACTATAAAAAACTATAAATAGCGATAAAAAACTACAAAAAACTATGAATAGCTACAAAAAACTAAAAAAAATACTAATAGCTACAAAAGCTAGAAATAGCTAGAAAAAACTGACAATAGCTATGAGATAGCGAAAAAAACACTCTAAAAACTACAAATAGCTAGAAAATACTAGAAAAAATGAGAAAAACCATTGATAGCTAACTCGTGAATACCCCTGATTTTATGACGAAAACTTTGCAAAATAATTTACTGTTCTGAAAATTGATACATTACAAATCAGCTTATATATTTTTAATGCAGTCTAGCTCTTCAGACTTCACATACAAATAAAGGGAGCTTCAATCTTTCTTTAAGTATTCATATCTATATGCTACAAAGCAGTTATAAGAAGATTTATGACATTTTATTAAAAAATGTTAAAAGTGTTCCAAAACTCGATAATTTACTCTA
>CM031381.1:11832567-11856480 GCA_018290095.1 Polypedilum vanderplanki | reverse complement strand
ACTTATTCATAAAAGAATATTATGTGAGTGTCTGAGTGTCAAAAAGAGAATCTTTACGTTGAAATATTACCGCAATTGATTTGCATAAGCTTTTTCTGAATGCAAACACATTTATAAATAGGCTTATATATTGCCAATGATTGAAGGAGAAAATGATAAATATTGGCTTAGTATATATGAACACATGTGATCATTATAAAGACATCAATAAAAAAGGGAAGGAAGAAAACAAATTAAATATCCATTGATGGTCTTATAATTTATTTATTCTGAATCAATTTTATAAGAGGCTTATTTTCCCTTTCAATTACATACTCTAATGGATATACGACGAAAAATTTGTCACGCGTACGATTCCCAAAACACAAATTTTTTTCTCTCTTCGTTAATTAGCTAGATTAATAATTGATCAATGCGAGAAATGTCATTAATTTCTTTTCTCTTCATTCAGTAATTGCATGATGCGTCTCATCTAATTCACATCATCATTCTATGATAAAGATTGATTAGATTCACTGTCATTTATTCATCTCGAAAAATAGCTCATCATTTATCCATGTTGCTTGCTTGTTGCGCACTCAAATTACAATTAGATTTGGCATTGTTCGTTCCTTGACTTCTATTTTCATCGTGGTGAATAAAGAGATTTTTGATATTTTAGATAAAGTTCATGAAAATTCTTAGTTGTAGATTAAATTGTAGCTTCAACAAGTATTATTTATTTATTTACCTTAAGTTAATTAACATCATAAATATCAAGATTTAATAGTTATAAATTGGAATTTCAAATATTTTATGATTTCATTTGTTTACTTAAATCTTTGTATGTGTTAGTGAAAGTAAAAACATTTTAATGTATTAGTAAAAATCTTTAAGAATTTGCGTATGTATTAGTGAAAAAAAATTCAAATTTCAATTCAACCGTTAATTTTCAATTTTCGAAAAAAAAATTTTTATGTTAATTTTCTATCGCCTATGATACCAAGATTGAATGTGAATATCATATAAAAGCATTTTTGGTAACACGTGTCAGTGTGGGCAGAAAAATCTACATAAAAAATTCATAGCTTACACTCCATCATATGCCTTGTCAGAAGCGATAGAAATAAATTAAAAAGCGGAATTTTCACTTATCATTATCATCATCATTGTTATGAATAGAAAGCAAAATTATAAAGAATATCAGAAGCAATTTATACAAAGTGAAAATGAAGTTCAAATAGAAGAAAAATTCCTTTTTACGCCATAAATTCTATTTCGAAGGTCGTAAAATGATGATAAAGTGGCTACATAGGACGTTGTAAATTTCACTTTTTCTCTTCTTTTTAGTAATTTATTGATATTCGACATGAAAATAGCGATTTTATTGTGTTAAATTGAAGTTACTATGGTGAAGCTAACAAAAACAAACCTTTTTCCCGTGAAATATTTCAAAAAAAAAATCTTATAATTTCTTCTTCACGCATGTAAGTTGATGGCATCTACAAGCAGTTACAATGAAGAAATGAAATGAAAATTCATTCGGTTGGCCATATTTCATTCATTTATCATCTGAAGGAAAAAATGAATTTTTATTATCGTTGTTGCACAATGAAAAACATCTCTTCACATTTTCATGCTGAGTGTGTTTTATTTTCTAGTATTTTTATTGCCATGTTGAGCTCTTTTTTCTTAATAAACTTAACATTCTCTTTTTATGTCCTGACTTTTTCTTGAGTTATTTTTATTTCATTTAGCTATTTATCTTGATGTTTTTGTAAGTTGATTTTTGTGAATTTGAGAGAAAAATTATATTAACGGCTTTAGTTTTTAAATATTAGAAAATTTTAAAATCCGGTTAAAATACAAATTTAATTTATCATTTTAAAATTTGTACTAAAGATTTAATTAAAAATACATTTTGTTTACATCACAAATGTCACATTCGACATGTCACATGCAATATTGTGTCGTTTTTACTCAATTGTCCTCATAAAATTTTCTCAATTAAGGAATAAAATTTAACTTTCCATGAAGTCATTAAATTTTCAATTATTCAACTCTCAAAAGAAATTTTAATTCAATTCAATTCAACTACCATCAAAAATTAAATTCCTTTTAAAAAATTTCTTCAATTTAAATTCTTTACGAAATTCTACTTTAAACTAATTTTAAATCAAATTCTAAAACAGCATCCTATGAGAAATTATCAAGCATTTTTATTGTAATTTATTTTTCTCTTTGAACTTTCAACTCTTTTTTATTTTATTGTTTAATTGAATCTCAAAGTAATTTTAATAAAGTTAATTAAATCAAAATTTTTCATAAAAAATCTCACAAATTTAACCCTAGCATACAACAAACCATTAAGTATTTATATGTACACATAAATTAATCATTTTGCATCATAACCATCTTGACTCATTATCATGGTTGAAAGAGGGTAAAACACATAAAATTCATCAGATGACACTTTTCTAAACAAGTAAAAAGTTTTAACGGGGGTTGTGAAATGAAAAGTTTTTACTGTCTCATGGTATATTTTTTGAATTTGGATTCAATGAAAAGAGGTTAGAAGAATTTTTTTAAAAACATTTCAGTAGAATTGTTATAGCTGCCATTGAATAGCGTTTTTAGATTTCAAATTTATATTGACACCAGACAAAAATTTTTAAAAACTAATTTTGAGCTAAAAAATTTTTTTTAAAAATTGAAAGTTTAGAAATTAATAAAAAACAAACAAATGATAATTTCTTAGTTTTTCAAAATTTTCTTTGTTTACATTTTTTTGGCGCGAAAATTTGAATTTTTGTAAAATTTTAGAAACAATTTTCATATCTTGTAAATTTGAATTTTTTAATTCACACCTTATCAAAAAAAATTTACCTGTAAAAAATTGAAGCTTTTAAATTTTGAAAATTCTTATTTCTATCACGAAAATTCTACTCTCATTTAAAGCTTCATAAAAAAGAGAGAAAGAAAAACTTTTATTAAGTTATACACAAACAATGCACAAGCCTATCATATATGGTGAACTTAAGCTCTTCAACAAACGAAAAAGAGAAAAAAAATTCTTAATCTAATAAAAGAGAAAATTTTGTTTGTTGGCACATGGCACCAAGATTACATTTCACATGAAGAGGAAAAATTGACTTAAATGTGATATCATTAAATCTCTTTATTGACATGTACACAAGAATACTCTGTTAAGATTAGACGAATTCGAATGAGTTATGCTTGAACTCAGTTTTTTCTTTGTTTCCTATCACGTGTTTTATGCATGAATTCATGTCTGTAACAGATTTATTATTCAACAAATCGTTAAGTAAAAAGAAAAGAAAAAATACTTCCTTAGGTTATGATTAAGATATATTTTCATTTCATGAGTGAATAAACGGAGGTGCGGATTTAATTATTTTTCTAGGAAGGATAAAGACTTTTATTTTTGTATCACAATATGGTAGAGAAATTTTTAATATTTTCATAATATGTTCTATAATAAATATTCACTTTGGCAAATGATGAAAATAACGATAATTTACAAATTAGTTCAAAAATGACAAAAAGTTGCATGTGACATGTGTGATTTAAACAAAAATATTTTTTCAATATGTTTTACCTAAAATCTTGAATAATATTAATTTAAAAGCAGCAAAATCAATTTATTAAGCAATTTCTCAATCACTAAATTCTCTACCATATTGTGATACAAAAATAAAAGTCTTTATCCTTCCTAGAAAAATAATTAAATCCGCACCTCCGTTTATTCACTCATGAAATGAAAATATATCTTAATCATAACCTAAGGAAGTATTTTTTCTTTTCTTTTTACTTAACGATTTGTTGAATAATAAATCTGTTACAGACATGAATTCATGCATAAAACACGTGATAGGAAACAAACAAAAACTGAGTTCAAGCATAACTCATTCGAATTCGTCTAATCTTAACAGAGTATTCTTGTGTACATGTCAATAAAGAGATTTAATGATATCACATTTAAGTCAATTTTTCCTCTTCATGTGAAATGTAATCTTGGTGCCATGTGCCAACAAACAAAATTTTCTCTTTTATTAGATTAAGAATTTTTTTTCTCTTTTCTGTTTGTTGAAGAGCTTAAGTTCACCATATATGATAGGCTTGTGCATTGTTTGTGTATAACTTAATAAAAGTTTTTCTTTCTCTCTTTTTTATGAAGCTTTAAATGAGAGTAGAATTTTCGTGATAGAAATAAGAATTTTCAAAATTTAAAAGCTTCAATTTTTTACAGGTAAATTTTTTTTGATAAGGTGTGAATTAAAAATTCAAATTTACAAGATATGAAAATTGTTTCTAAAATTTTACAAAAATTCAAATTTTCGCGCCAAAAAAATGTAAACAAAGAAAATTTTGAAAAACTAAGAAATTATCATTTGTTTGTTTTTTATTAATTTCTAAACTTTCAATTTTTAAAAAAAATTTTTTAGCTCAAAATTAGTTTTTAAAATTTTTGTCTGGTGTCAATATAAATTTGAAATCTAAAAACGCTATTCAATGGCAGCTATAACATTCTACTGAAATGTTTTTAAAAAAATTCTTCTAACCTCTTTTCATTGAATCCAAATTCAAAAAATATCACCATGAGACAGTAAAAACTTTTCATTTCACAACCCCCGTTAAAACTTTTTACTTGTTTAGAAAAGTGTCATCTGATGAATTTTATGTGTTTTACCCTCTTTCAACCATGATAATGAGTCAAGATGGTTATGATGCAAAATGATTAATTTATGTGTACATATAAAAATACTTAATGGTTTGTTGTATGCTAGGGTTAAATTTGTGAGATTTTTATGAAAAATTTTGATTTAATTAACTTTATTAAAATTACTTTGAGATTCAATTAAACAATAAAATAAAAAAGAGTTGAAAGTTCAAAGAGAAAAATAAATTACAATAAAAATGCTTGATAATTTCTCATAGGATGCTGTTTTAGAATTTGATTTAAAATTAGTTTAAAGTAGAATTTCGTAAAGAATTTAAATTGAAGAAATTTTTTTAAAAGGAATTTAATTTTTTGATGGTAGTTGAATTGAATTGAATTAAAATTTCTTTTGAGAGTTGAATAATTGAAAATTTAATGACTTCATGGAAAGTTAAATTTTATTCCTTAATTGAGAAATTTTTATGAGACAATTGAGTAAAAACGACACAATATTGCATGTGACATGTCGAATGTGACATTTGTGATGTAAAACAAAATGTATTTTTAATTAAATCTTTAGTACAAATTTTAAAATGATAAATTAAATTTGTATTTTAACCGGATTTTAAAATTTTCTAATATTTAAAAACTAAAGCCGTTAAATATAATTTTTCTCTCAAATTCACAAAAATCAACTTACAAAAACATCAAGATAAATAGCTAAATGAAATAAAAATAACTCAAGAAAAAAGTCAGGACATAAAAAGAGAATGTTAAGTTTATTAAGAAAAAAGAGCTCAACATGGCAATAAAAATACTAGAAAATAAAACACACTCAGCATGAAATGTGAAGAGAGTTTTTCATTGTGCAACAACGATAATAAAAATTCATTTTTTCCTTCAGATGATAAATGAATGAAATATGCCAACGAATGAATTTTCATTTCATTTCTTCATTGTAACTGCTTGTAGATGCCATCAACTTACATGCGTGAAGAAGAAATTATAAGATTTTTTTTTTGAAATATTTCACGGGAAAAGGTTTGTTTTTGTTAGCTTCACCATAGTAACTTCAATTTAACACAATAAAAATCGCTATTTCATGTCGATATCAATAAATTACTAAAAAGAAGAGAAAAGTGAAATTTACACGTCCTATGTAGCCACTTTATCATCATTTTACGACCTTCGAAATAGAATTTATGGCGGTAAAAAAGGAATTTTTCTCTATTTGAACTTCATTTTCACTTTGTATAAATTGCTTCTGATATTCTTTATAATTTTGCTTCTATTCATAACAATGATGATGATAATGATAAGTGAAAATTCCGCTTTTTAATTTATTTCTATCGCTTCTGACAAGGCATATGATGGAGTGTAAGCTATGAATTTTTTATGTATGATTTTTCTGCCCACACTGACACGTGTTACCAAAAATGCTTTTATATGATATTCACATCAATCTTGGTATCATAGGCGATAGAAAATTAACATAAAAATTTTTTTTTCGAAAATTGAAAATTAACGGTTGAATTGAAATTTGAATTTTTTTTCACTAATACATACGCAAATTCTTAAAGATTTTACTAATACATTAAAATGTTTTTACTTTCACTAACACATACAAAGATTTAAGTAAACAAATGAAAATCATAAAATATTTGAAATTCCAATTTATAACTATTAAATCTTGATATTTATGATGTTAATTAACTTAAGGTAAATAAATAAATAATACTTGTTGAAGCTACAATTTAATCTTACAACTAAGAATTTTCATGAACTTTATCTAAAATATCAAAAAATCTCTTTATTCACCACGATAAAATAGAAGTCAAGGAACGAACAATGCCAAATCTAATTGTAATTTGAGTGCGCAACAAGCAAGCAACATGGATAAATGATGAGCTATTTTTCGAGATGAATAAATGACAGTGAATCTAATCAATCTTTATCATAGAATGATGATGTGAATTAGATGAGACGCATCATGCAATTACTGAATGAAGAGAAAAGAAATTAATGACATTTCTCGCATGATCAATTATTAATCTAGCTAATTAACGAAGAGAGAGAAAAAATTTGTGTTTTGGGAATCGTACGCGTGACAAATTTTTCGTCGTATATCCATTAGAGTATGTAATTGAAAGGGAAAATAAGCCTCTTATAAAATTGATTCAGAATAAATAAATTATAAGACCATCAATGGATATTTAATTTGTTTTCTTCCTTCCCTTTTTTATTGATGTCTTTATAATGATCACATGTGTTCATATATACTAAGCCAATATTTATCATTTTCTCCTTCAATCATTGGCAATATATAAGCCTATTTATAAATGTGTTTGCATTCAAGGAAAAAGCTTATGCAAATCAATTGCGGTAATATTTCAACGTAAAGATTCTCTTTTTGACACTCAGACACTCACATAATATCTTTTATGAATAAGTTTTGAAAAAGGTGAAATTTTAGGGTTCAAAAAAGGTAAATGGAAAATATTGGTAAAAATGACAAAATGGTGTGTGTGACATGTTGTATGACATATGTTAATGTAGACCAAAGAAATTTTTGATTTCAATTGTTTGCTTCAAAACTTTATTCTCATTAAATTAAAAGTAGAAAATTTATTATAAATAAGATATAAATAATTTTTAATCATGACAAGACTGAACTAACGCATACATTTTAATCTTATATGAAAGCTTGAATTTGTTACAACATAGAAATGTTACAAAAACACATTTGTAAAGTTGGTAATGACAAAATTTTTAAAATTGTTTGCAACAGCAAAACTTCCCCTTGAACATATTAAAATATACAATATTGTTAAACAAAAATGAAAATGCGTTATGAATAAAAAACTTTATGTAATAAAAAGAAATTTATAACTGTTGCAGATAATTCATGCAGAGAAATTCTATTATGAATAACAAAAAGTTGTTACTGCTCTGTCACAGTAATAAGGATGAATGTCAAGGTCATAACGCGTAAATGACATTTAAAAAAGAGCTTAGAAATTGTGGAAGTCAACGCTTTACGATTAAAATATTAAGAAAGTATGACAAAAGTGACAAGTGTAAGCTTATAAATTATGTCAAATTCCTGACTTGCATACTTAGACATTTTTTAAATTCATGTAAATCATTAAGTTATTTAAATATTATATTTGAAGTTTTATTTACAGAATTCAAGTGAAAATTCATATCCACAAAAATAAAACTAAGAATTTTGTTACTTTTCAATACGACAAATGTGTTTTTTGTGACATATAACATGTGGAAATAAAAATAAAATTTTCAATCAAAATTAAAAATTTTTCGCCGAAAATTTTTAATATTTTCATAATATATTCTACAATAAATATTCACTTTGGCAAATGGTGAAAATAACGATAATTTACAAATTAGTTCAAAAATGACAAAAAGTTGCATGTGACATGTGTGACGTAAACAAAAAAAATTTTCAATATGTTTTACCTAAAATCTTGAATAATATTAATTTAAAAGCAGCAAAATCAATTTATTAAGCAATTTCTCAATCACTAAATTAGCGAAAAATTTTTAATTTTGATTGAAAATTTTATTTTATTTCCACATGTTATATGTCACAAAAACACATTTGTCGTATTGAAAAGTAACAAAAATTCTTAGTTTTATTTTTGTCGATATGAATATTCACTATAATTCTGTAAATAAAACTTCAAATATAATAATAATATTTAAACAACTTAATGATTTACATGAATTTAAAAAATGTCTAAGTATGCAAGTCAGGAATTTGACATAATTTATAAGCTTACACTTGTCACTTTTGTCATACTTTCTTAATATTTTAATCGTAAAGCGTTGACTTCCACAATTTCTAAGCTCTTTTTTAAATGTCATTTACGCGTTATGACCTTGACATTCATCCTTATTACTGTGACAGAGCAGTAACAACTTTCTCTTGTTATTCATAATAGAATTTCTCTGCATGAATTATCTGCAACAGTTATAAATTTCTTTTTATTACAATAAAGTTTTTTATTCATAACGCATTTTCATTTTTGTTTAACAATATTGTATATTTTAATATGTTCAAGGGGAAGTTTTGCTGTTGCAAACAAATTTTAAAAATTTTGTCATTACCAACTTTACAAATGTGTTTTTGTAACATTTCTATGTTGTAACAAATTCAAGCTTTCATATAAGATTAAAATGTATGCGTTAGTTCAGTCTTGTCATGATTAAAAAATTATTTATATCTTATTTATAATAAATTTTCTACTTTTAATTTAATGAGAATAAAGTTTTGAAGCAAACAATTGAAATCAAAAATTTCTTTGGTCTACATTACATATGTCATACAACATGTCACACACAACATTTTGTCATTTTTGCTACAATGAATATCTCCGTTGTCTTTTTTATTGCAATTTTTTATTAACTACACTCATGTAAAAATAAACAGCTGACAAAAAAATTCAATTTCATTTCCTATTTGTGTATCATAAAACTTTTTTTCCTTTCTTTTTTCTGCAGTCAACTTAATTTTCGTACGTTTGTTAAAACTTTTGTCGTAAAATAAGAGAAAAAAGTTTGATAATCTGAGCGAACAGCATTCATCGATTTGCAACAAATAAATAATCTGCTTAAAGAAAAAACGTACTTTTCGCTTTTTCTTTCAATTTGTGAAAAACTTTTATTGATTTTTTCTTCTCTTTGCAAAGCTTTGGTAATTAGAGAAAGTCATAAAAATTCTTTAGTTTTTTCTTACAAATGACATGGCTTTCGTGACATTGTCATTATCATTTCTTTCTATTGGGATTTTCTTATGAGCTCAAGTTTAACTTCGAAAAGTTTCGTAAAGCATCAGGTTAACGATCTGTGAGTGAAAAAAAGTAAAAGTGTATCATTAAAAGATTCTTTTTTTGTGGATAAATTTGATACTATTATTAGGAAATGCAATGAAATTACTTGAATGATGAAAAAGATTCAATATCTTAAGAGAAATGACGTAGATTCTATTTATAAAAAAAGAATCAAGTTTTGGCTAAACAAAATTATTAAATTTTTGGAAAAAATATAAAATATTCAAAAAGTTTTGAAAGAATTAATAAAAATTCTAAATTTGAAGATTTGTAAAACTTTAAAATTGTAAATGTAAAACATTTTTAAATTTAACGAATTTTTTTATTTAAATATTAAAAATTCTAGAATGTTTTCATAAATAATAAATTTCTCTAAAAATTTCCATCTTTAAATTATCACAAAAAAGTTTTCACAAATTTTTCATCGTAAAAAATATTCCAAGGTTCGTGTATGTGCCAGTAAATTTTATGTACATTTGATTTACTGTACTAACACATATAAGCATCAGTGTACCTTGAAAAATCCATTTCATACATAAAATTCATAATAATTGAAATTTTTTTGATATAAATGTCAAACTCGAATAATAATTTTGACTTTTCCACTAACAACGACTCATCATTTTCATCTTGTGACATTTTACCATATCAATTTCATCTCATCAAAAAGATGTCTGCTTAAAAAACATAAAGTTTTATTCCATAATGAGAATTAACTCAATAAATCATAAAAGTTTTTCCTCTAAGGACATTCAAGTCATTTTCACAAGTTTCAACACATATCCATGGAGATTATGATATCCATCAGTGCTTGACTGTTGTTATTTTCTCAACTCTTTTCTGTTACAACTTTTTCAAATTCATCAGTTTCAATTCTCATGAGATAACATAAGAAGAATTGAATTAACTGTAACGAAGTAAAATGTAAACATGAACTTCAATTTCTGTTTTCTTAAGAGGACCACAAGTGTGTAATTTACGATGTGATATCCATTACTTACAAGACTAACGTTAGGCCTTTAGATAAATGTAATTTACAAGAAATAATGGAATTTTTTAGTGACGTAATTTAAAAGAAATTTCGTATATTTAAAGAAAAGAACATTTTTTTGGAAATTATTGATTTCTTTTTATTACTTTAAAGCTTTTATTTGTTTTTGAAGAAGTTATTTTTTAAGTGGCAAATGACAAAATGTAATATATGAAAAATTAAAAATATTAACACAAAAATCAGAGTTGGAAAAGTAGATCTACTTTTCATATAAAATAAAAGTAGAAAGTAGATTTTTATATGAAAAGTAGGTAAAGTAGGTAGCTACTTTTCCAACTCTGACAAAAATGACAAAATGTTGCATGTGACAAAATGTGATATGTCACATATGTAATGTAATCAAAAAGTTTTGATCAAATTTTGTTATTTTTTGAAAAAATCAATAACTAAAAATATTTTTGCGCACAAATCAATTTATCTAAATAATTTTCATACGTAATATTTTGATTCTTCCATTATTTCTTTAACATAAATTCATAGATTAACAACAACAAAACGAGGGCGACGAAAAAGAAAGTGTAGGCCGACATTAGATATAGAGAACTGTTTGTGTCAATAAAATTTATGTTCATTCATTGGTATCTATTTTTCTCCCCTTTTTCTCACCATGGTTCAGCCGCCAGTCAGCATATGCTCCTCATAGAGAGAGAGAATCAGAAAAGCTCAACAATATTGAGATCACATTCATTTCCGCACGAATTATTGTCAACATTTTTATCACATAATTTATTTATATGCGGCTGTTCGCGTGTGTCCATATAGATTGACTATTTCATATTCTATGTCAACGTGATTACAAATAATCATCTATTTATTGATGACATTAATGCGTGCGAAAAATTGTGAATTTCCTCATTAAATTTTATATGACTCAATTGGTGCCTAAAGCAAAATAAAAAAGAGAGAGCAATGTCCATAGCAGATGATGATAATGAAATAAAATTTAAAGAACCATGATAAATGGCTCAAGGCTCAATATGTTTCGATTCTTTATAAAAAATTTCCCTTTTATGCACAAACAAACAAACCATGAAGAAAAGAAGAAGAATTTTCCTTTTCCCTCTTCAAATCCGGTAATATGTGTGTGTCTTGCCTTATATCCATTGCCTTACTTGACGTTCCTTATACTTAAAAGAGAAAAAAAATTCTCAATGTATTCAAAAGAAAATACTGAATAGAAAAAAGGAAGGAAAAGAAAAAATTCAAGGGAAAATAACCGTCATTTATTTAAAATTGTAGTTAGCAGGTCAACTAAAGGCAGATCTTATATTTTTGTCAAAAGTTTTATGTAACTTTAATAAATTATTCTAATAAACATGAAAAATTATTTAAGAATGTTTTGTAATTTTTGGTTCAAACAATTTTTCAGTTTCTTAAAATTCGAAAATTACATCAGCTTGCACAACTCTATTTAAATCATAAATTTTAGCAAACTGAAGCACATCAACTACTCAAACAAAAGCTTTTCTTTGAAGTTTTAATTATAAACTGAGGGAAAATTTACTCGAACAACAGGTGACATTTTTTTAGTTACGAAACAATTATAAATGAAGCTTAAACAAAACAATAACCAAAAATTGTTGTGTAACCTTTAAATTTTATTAAATTTTCAACATATTTTTGCAATAAATAGTCAAACTTTAAGAAACTTATATAAACATCAATGCAAATAATCGAATATTTGATTCAAAAACTTAATTAAATTTCAAAATGTTTTGTTTAATTTTAAACAATAACAAAAAAATTTTTTGCTGCGACACGTAAACAAATGAAAAAAGTCAAAAAATTCTGTTGTTTCCTTTAACTGTTAATAAAATTGAGCAAAAAATAGCAATTTCTGTGAATCAAAAAAAGTTGATTGTCCCCTAGTACAAAACAAAATTTTTCATCTAAGCATTTTTCTTCATCAATTTTTAATGTATCTCTATTTTGTTTATTCTCCCATTTTCTTCTCATTCTTTTCGTCTTTTAGCAAGAATTTTCTCTCAACTTAAAAGATTTCCATGAAAGGTGGATTTTTGTCAAAACGCCAAATACAGAACGATCGATAGCTAGGATTAAATTTGAAAGTACGCCTCATGAGGTCTCTCAGCAACTAGCATGTATAATACATTCACTGAAATCTATCTGTCACGTTCCTTGAAGGCTTGCTTTTGTTGAAAAATATCATATGAAAGAGGCAAATGTCAAATGACAAATAAACAAGCAGAAACATGAAAATGTATTTAAGTTTTCACGCAATGGAAGCAATTTTCATGAATGTATTATGATGGACTTCTCTATAACCGCAGATATAAGCTTTAAGGGCAAAAAATTCTCATCATCTTTATTTTTATGATGAAAATGTGAATTTAAATAAGAAATGTGGAACAACAGCATGCTTAGAATTTTTAATAAGATTTGATCAGGATGATGATGAAATGTTGGCCTATGGTTGAATTTCTTTTGCTCAATCTTTTGCTGACCTTAAATATTTATAAAAAATTTCCTTCTTGCTCTTGAAATTTTTGCGATGATAATGAAGAGCATTATTTAATGTTGTTTAATAGATGGGAAAATTTTTTATTGAAGGTCGATGTTTTTTAAGGAGAAAGATTCTTCTTTTAATAGCTGCAAGTAATTATTTTGTGGTAAGAAGCTTTTTTGGCTAATTAGAAAAGCCACAAATTTCCTTAATTATCTGAAAAAATTTTTTTAACGATAATTTGAATTTAAATTTTGAAAAATCGTTAAATTTCAATTATTGTATAAATATTAAATTAAATAAAAAAAATAAAAGTAAAATGGAAATAAAAATTTACATAAAAATTTTTCAACAAATTTTTCTAATTTGTTTCATAAGAAAAATATTTTTGTAACGGCAAAATTTAATTCAAATTTTAAAAAGTCGTTAAATTAGAGTTAAAAAAATTTTTAATAAAAAGACCGTAGGTGAAAAAATTATATGAAGCTTCAAAAACATGAACTAACTAAAATTATAATCTGAAACAAGTTCCTACACTATTCAATTTTAAACATGATTGAAAAGGAGAAAATTATGAAATTTTCACTAGAATTTTCCTGTTTATGATTTGATAAAAATTCTTTTGAATTCATTAAATATATCAATAGATTAATTCCAAAACTTTTCTCTCTCTCTCTCTCTCGTTAATCCTTATCATTTACCTAAATCATATTTAATCAAAAACACTCGGAGCTACATGAAAACAACAAAAGTAAATTAATTGAAACCGCCTTTCAAAAATAAACTAATTTAATCCTCAATTAATCAGCAACATAAAATTTTTTGTTATCAAATTTTTATATCATGAAAAATGCTACAATTAAAAAAAACATCTTTCATGTAATTTTGGGTTAAGCTCTGTTTTTACTGCTCTTATCCTTCCTTCCACTTTTATGGTTTTTGCTTTGTCAGGCATTAAGTTATGTGCAGCAAAGCCTTTAATGCGAGTGAAGTGCTTTGATTTTCTCTTTTCACTGTTGACATTCATTGAGGCACTTCATTGTAAGCTTCTTTGACGAGCTCTAGTGACAGAGTTTGCACTAATTTTAAGCTTAACAAACGAGATATTTTGCCTATAGCTGCTTATTCTCATTGTTTTATATAAAAAATTGTAGAATATGTGGGAGAATTGTTGAAGTACCACTCAGAAGTACTTTTGTCAATTGTGATGAGTTGTTGTTGTTGTGTTTTGATGTAATCTATTCAAGTATGTCACTTAACATTCGTTTTTGAATCAAAAACCACAAATGTATGTAAAATAAAATTATATTTGTTATGGGAAAAATCAAAAAAAATCTCTGATTCATTTTGACTGTGCTATTGGCAGAATAAAGAGAAAACTTTATTGCTGCTGATGGAAGTGAAAAGAGAATGACGTGTCTGTTATTGAGTTCTTAAGGGATTTCTTTGAAATATTTACCTGCAATGAATGGTTTTTTATTATCGATAAATAATTCAAGTGATTTAAGTTGAAAATTTCATTTTTTAACGTTTTTTATACAAATTTTCAAAGTAATTTTTCATAAAAAAATTTTAATTTTACAAAGAAATATTTTTTTGAAAAAAACATTTTTAAAATTCTTGAAAAATCAAAATCTGTCTAATATTTTTTGCTATTTTTTAATTTTTTAGCAAATTGAAAATTTTATCCAAAAAATAGAAAATTTAAACTGATTTTTTCTATAAAACTTTGAATAACTTCACTAAAACAATAATAAATTTAAATAACGATAATTTGTTTATAAAATCCCCTTCTATCCACCAAGGACATGTCAACATAATTTAAAACATTTGAACAAATTTCCACTCTATCTTTTTGTCTAACTAGAACCAATAAATCATCAAAATTTCCATCCCCATCATTCTTTTTTTCTCTCTCTACTACATAAAACATATTCATAAAAAAAAGTTGAAGCATATTATTAAAAAAGTTGAATAAAAGCCGCAGCTAAATCTCTTTGCATATAAACACGAAAGAGAGAAAAATACAAGGGGAAATTTACTTTTAAAAAATTGAATTTTTTTGCAAAAATGACAAAATGTTGCATGAGACAAATGTGATACAAAACATGTTATATGTCACAAAAAACATTTGCTATGTTGAAAATGAAAAAAAATTTCTATTTTACTACAATGAATATTCCCCTTTGAAAAATATGAACTTTTTTTTTTGTGAGTCAAGCATATTTTTCATCAAACACGCACTTTTCTGCTAGCTGAATAAAAAAATCTGAATTCTTCTTTTATTATTAATAAAATTTATATATGAATAGTCGATTATGGATAAACATTATTTAATGCTACAACCAGCAACTTTATTGAATATACTCTTTTCATTGCAGGATAAAACAAATTGAGTAGGCGGAAGTGAATATAAAAAAACAAACACACAACAATACTGTTAATAAAATTTCAATTCTTCACCACTCCCTTCCGCAACACACAAAATTCCCTAACCATAACCCATTGTAAGCAAAATTCTTCCCTTGAGATCACGCAACAGTCGACCCCATAAGTAGAAAACATTATGGCTGGACCCGAGATAGCCTTTTTATTTCAATTCGGCAGTCTACGTGATATCGTTACAACAAATGCCAGCACATTGACACTTAACAAACTAAAGGACCTTGCATGCGATTTTATTAACACAAAGGTGAGCTTTTCATTTCTCTTTAACTTTTTTATTTTGATATTGAACCTTTCTTTCTTACCATTGCCATGATAATTAATTGCGATGATAAAGGAAAAATGATTGGTGATGATGATGGCTGAAAGAATAATAACAAATAGATAATAAATCTCCCTCTTCACTTAACTTTACTTTCTAAGTCTTGAAAAGAAAAGTTTTCTTTTATTATTATTCAATAACGTGAAATAAAAATAATAAATAATAAAATCAAGGTAAAATTACTTTGAGTATGAAAGAGAACGAAAATTTGATTGAATTGTATCAAAGGATATAAGTTTATTCTAGGGTAAATATTTTTGGAATTGATAATTAGTAACGAAAATTTTGTTACAATCAAAACAAAGGAAATTTTTAAACCAAAAAAATTTAAATTTCAATAAATCGTTTATTTTTCAAATTGTTTTGTTGACATCTTTTCGCTAAAATTTCGATGATTCGTTAAAAATATAAATTTTTTTAACGAATCGTCAAAGTAATGTACCTTGACAAATATGACACTTTAAGAGAGGAATTTTTCTACCTTTTTATTATTAATGGACATTTTTCAAAAAGTCAGCACCTGTCGTTATCGTCATTCATTTCTATCATACACATATTTTATCATACTTGTTGCTTTATGGAATCTTTCTATAGATGTGATGGAAATTTATCAACACGAATAATTTAAGTCGAAATCATGCGTTCAATCTGTTCTGAGCTTTGCGGAAACCATTAAGCACTTCTTTTTTGGATATTTCCATTTATCCCTTTTTATTATGAGTACATGGTAGAGACAGACTTTGTTGAATAAATGGGATTTTCATGAGAATAAAAAACAACGCAAAAAAGAAAGATTGATTATTTTTTAAAAATTTCCGTGTGCAAGAAATTATGTAAATGTAAAAAGTTGTTGTGAAAAATTTAAATTTTACAAAACCGTTATTTAAAAATAATTACAAAAATTTTAAAAATGATTTATGATTTCTAAAAAAATTCAAAACTAGAACAGATTATGAATAAACAAACTCAAAACACAGAAATATTTCGTTCAAATGTTTGTCTAATTTCCTGCTTGCTCAATTAATTTCGTGCTGTGTTTTTCCGTTTACACAATCTAAGATTAATATCATTTTTTTTTTCGTCTCCATTTGTCTTCATTCTCACACACACACACACGCAAAAAATAAACAAAAAATGTATGATGCTAAAAATGTTCATTTTTGTGTAATTCTATATCTTGCTTTAATGAATTACTTTTCTTGTTCATAAAATAATGTTTTCATTACTTTAAGCATTTATATACACAAACAATTACGTGTGACCAAAAGTTATTAAAATTATTGTTTGTGTGTGTGTGAAATTAATGGGAAAAATTATT
This sequence comes from Polypedilum vanderplanki, assembly GCA_018290095.1. Lineage (NCBI taxonomy): Eukaryota > Metazoa > Arthropoda > Insecta > Diptera > Chironomidae > Polypedilum > Polypedilum vanderplanki. Next base: position 11,839,370 of record CM031381.1, on the reverse strand, counting down.
TTTCTCTCTATCATTTATTGTTTCATCATCATCATCACTTCTGTGGTGTGCCACAAATTGAATTAAATAGAGGAAATTTACACTCTCATATCAGAACTCTCTACATGAACGGAAAATTAGTAAGTCAATTATAATTTTTAGCACTTCTTTAGTGCAAAAAATTAACTTTCACTTGAATTAAGATGAGGAAAGAAGTAATTTATTTTATAGGATATTTTATCATATAAATCATTGAACAAATTACGACTTTTCATACTACATAGGTATTGCTATTTCGAAGGTAGAGTCAATTTCTCATTCTATTAAGTTAATGAAATTAATTTTTATTCTTTCCTTTTCATTTGACATTTCCTGCCTAGTCAGTCATTTGGAAAAAATAAAATTTATTTAGTTAAAGATGGAAAAATACTTTATTACTTATTATACTCTTTGCTACTAACTGTTTGCATTTCTACTCTTGTTTATTTTTTTTGTTTTGTTTACATTTTATATGTAAACAAAACATTTGGAAAATTCAGAAAAATCAACATTTTATTTAAAATATTCAATCAAATACATTGAAATTTACATCGAATTGCTTAATATTTGATTCTTTATCAAACTATTGAAAAGCGGGAGAGAATAAATCAAAATTTAAATTTAATATGACATTTTTTGTCTCATGTGTCATGTAGTTTTGTTGTATCTATATTGCGCGACATTGCTCTTGTAAAAATTTGTCGTTATTTTATGGAAAAAATATTTGTTAAAAATATTTATGAGCAATTAACCAAGGCCTGAGAACTCTTTTTGATATTTCGCATCAAGATACCTTTGTTTTTCGAAAAATAAAAATTTTTAGAAATGGACTTTTTTTAAAATGACTTTAGTTCAAAATGATAAGGAGAAACTATACAGTTCTTTCTAATTTTCATTTCTCATGCTCATAGCTTTCTCTTAAGCTATCAATAAAATTTTTATGGTCTTTAATTAAAGAGAAAATCACGATATCAAAAATATCAAAAAATATCAAAAGTTCTCAGGCCTTGCAATTAACTGAATAAATTTTTTAATAACAATTCATCACTCCTCAGTAGCTCTCAAACATTCAATCCACTGTCAAAGAAATCTCGTTAAAATCCTATTTGAATGAATAAAATCTCAAATCAGATCAAACTACTGAGAAGATCTCTTTTCTTCAATATCAGCTTATATTTTTTCTTTTCTGTTGTCAACCCACACAAAATATACAGCAAGTAACAAAGCACTTAATATATTGTTCTGCCAAAAATTCAATTTTTTTTTCATTTATTTTTTTACAATTGAATGCAAAGAATTTGATTTTTATCATAAAAGAAATGGCGGTATAGCGAAATTCAATAAGTTTATGACATATTTTATATTTGTAGCAAGGAAGTCATTAGATTTTATTACGCATGAAGTGTAATGAAGCAGCTGGTTGTGTCACACAGTCAGTATTTTGACAAAAGCACACTTGAAAGCTTTCCAAAGAATTTTTTTTCTTTTTCAACGACAACAATAAAATTGTAGACTAGACTGCAGTCTATGAATAGAAAAATCTCACTTGAAATAAAAAGAAAAATAAATCTAATTATCCATACAAAATCTACACGTGCTCTTAAGAACTGCACTCTTCAAATAATTGTGTGATCAATAATGAAAATTGCTATTGATTTTTTTGAGTTTGTCGTTAAAACAAAATTTTATTTTTAGCAACAGTTTTTTCAAATGTGACAGATTGTATGGGGCACGAAATTTTTATTAAATTTGAATTTTGTTATCCAATCAATCAATTAGAATGACAGTGAGATATGCAAATGTGATTAAAAAAATCGATTAAAGGCTTTTTTATGGAATTCATATAATTATTTCATATTTAAAAACTCAACCCTTATCACGAATAAGAAGAGTGTACAGAGAAATGCAGATTTTTTGTCACACAATAAACTTAAATTCATAAAAAAATAAGAACAATTCGTAAAAAATAAATTTAAAAATTAATAACGGCTTTTTTAAATTTAAATTATTCTAACCATTATTTTTAAAATTCATTTGACAATTGTTTTATATTGCTTATTTACAAAGACTATAATTTGAGCAAAAAAGAATTTATATGTTAATGATTTACCAAGGCGTGAGAACTCTTTTTGATATTTCGCATCAAGATACCTTTGTTTTTCGATAAATAAAAATTTTTAGAAATGGACTTTTTTTAAAATGACTTCAGTTCTAAAATGATAACACGAAGATATGCAGTTCTTTCTGATTTTCATTTCTTATGCTCATAGCTTTCTTTTAAGCTATCAATAAAATTTTTATGGTCTTTAATTAAAGAGAAAATCACGATATCAAAAATAACAAAAATATCAAAAATATCAAAGAATATCAAAAAATAACAAAAAATATCAAAAGAGTTCTCAGGCTTTGTGATTTACCAAACTTTAAGATGTTTGCTGGTAGCTCAGTTGACAATTTAAAATCATCTGATTAAAAATCAAAATCTCGTTTTCAATTCTGTCTATGATATAAAGCGGGTCAAAGAGATTTTTTTCAGCTCATCTTAAAAATAATAAATCAAAAAAAAAAATACTAAAACTTTTTAAAAAAATTTCTATTTCTTTTGATCATAAACAATTTTTTACTCTGAATAATTTTATTCCTTTCATCTGTTATCTCCTAATTTTATAAATACAAAGAGATATACAAAAAATATAGCCAAAAACACTGAATAAAAACAGAAGAAGGAAAGAGAACAAAACAACAACTGTTTTAAACGAGCTTTCATAAATTCACTCATACAGCCTAAAGACATCAAAAGACGAAAAATCAATCTCATGCACACGTTTCTATAGAAACTGTAAATGAAAGAATATTTTCTTTGGTTCATAAAATCCTTTATTTAATTACAATGCCACTCATTACTTCTTCATCATGATCATAAGTATCTTTTTAACCTTTTCATGTCCTTTATTGTCGTTTTATGTTGGACTAATTGCGCACTTATGCCCTTGACATATTCTCTCAAATTTTTGCTAATTTACATAATCATTAATTTAAATTACTTTGCATTCGCACATTAACGAAAAAAAGGGAGAAAGAGCAACAAATTACATGTTTTAATGATATCTAAAAAGAAGCAGCAGCAGAAACGGTTGCATGCTCATTTATTTTTTAAAAAACTCATCTTGAATATCCTGAAGCAATTTAAGACTAAGGATATAAAAAAGGTGCTTATCTGATAGACCGTTCGTTCACATTTTCTCGTTATATCTTATTTATCTATCCAGTTTTATTTTGTTTATATCGAAAAAATTAGAAAATTGTTACACATGTGTTTGACCTTTTTTGAATTTTCCAATCATCTGAAATCTTAAGGATTTTTGACAATAAAATGAGAAAATTTCATCTTTGTGCTCATAAAATATTGAAAATTTTCATCAATATTTGAACGTTCTTGAAAATCTTTTCTTTTTTTGTTAACTGAATTAATTCAATCTGTAGGGTGGATTTGTTTAACATTGGCAGTGTTTTTTATGATTATTTGATTGTGTTTCTGCCTTAAGGAAATTGACATTTGTTTTTTAATGAATCATTAATGAAAGTTTTTTGTTATTCCAATTTTTCTGATGGAATTTTAATGATCTATCGCTGTAAGCTTATTTTTATAATTTAATTGCATTGTGTTTTGTTGTTGATATTTTAATCATTTTATAATCTTTATTCTTGAAAAATAATGAGATAAAAATCGATGTCAATGTTTGTTTACAAAATGCTGAAAAATTTTTAAATTTTAAAAGTTCGTTTATTTGTAAACAACTTCAATCCAAACAAAAATTTGAGTTTTTAAAGCTTGAAAAAATTATTTAAAGTTCATTACTCTCAAATAAGCATATTTTCTAATCTCTAAAATTTTCCCTCGCTTTTTCACGCCATAACATTCACATTTACAATAAAAGAAAAAGCATATCATTTTCATGCCGCATTCAAATTGAATTAGAACTTTTTTCCTCATTTTAAGACCACTGTCAAATTTTATTCTCCCTCGTATAAAAGTATTCACATACATATTCTCAATCTCATACTTCAATGCAATAAAGAAAACTCAAAACCACATGGAAATCTTTCTTTCTTCTTTTCTCCTCTTTTATCATCGCGATATAACATTAAACGGATTCGAAATCCCTGAATATAATGTAGATGTGATGCCACAATGTCTGAACCGACTTTTGTTTCTGTCTCTTTTTTTCTTTTCGTGACAAAAAAGTTTTTTCTTCGTCAATTTGAGTCAAGAAAAATTGAATTTGATAGCTCAAGTTGAATTGGTCCAATTTGAAAAATATTTTATTCTAAGACTGTTTTGTATGTAAATTGTGGGCATAAATGAGAATTTTCAATACACGTGCAAAGGAAAATGCTTTAAAATTATTTATTGTTTATGTTCTGATGATTTTGTTTATAATAGATATTCATATTAAAAAATTGATTTAATTTATTAAATCTTTATACTTTATATTAAAGTTATATGGTCGATAAAATTTTTATTAGACAAATTTATTAAATAAAAGAGTTATGAATTGAAGCTTTTTGTCAAGAAATGAATTCAAATTTTCTATTTAAATTGTATTTTGTCAGAAAATTAATTCTTTTAATAAAATAAACGTGTTATCATTTGATCAAGGGAATCAAAATCAACTGTTTAATATGAGTTTAATGCCATTTGTCTAATTCTGTGCTTTCAAATATTCAAATTTTTAATTGGTCAATAATATTTCAAATCTACTTGATTTAACTAGCTTGACTTGATTTAAACTTGACTTTTATCAAGAAATTAAAAAATTAATTATGAAGTTAACAAATTATTTTGAGACTTCAATCTTCCATTAAAATCCTTGCTTTGAATTCACAAAATCAAACTAAAAAAGAAACATAATAAGAAAGTTTTTATTTTCCTTAAAAATACATTTATAGATCAACTTGATTAAAAATAATTTATTTAAATTTCCAAGCTTTTATAAATTTTATTGATTATAAATTATAAAAATTTTAATAAATCAAAGATACAATTTTTGCAAATTTTATTATTCATAAAAATCTTTCTCTAAGAAGGATTTGAATAATTTTTATGTAACAAAAAAATTCAAATATTGAAAAGGTAGATAAAAAGAGTTAGAAAAATCCTATGAGAGACAACTGCTGTTATCAATGCTTTTTTCTTTCCCTCGAAAATAGACAAAATCTTAACGAAGCATCACTTGACGTTCAAAAAAGCAATATTTTTCCTTCATTTAAAATTCCATTGTTGTTGTTATTGCCTTTCAACAGCAGAAAACTCAATTTCTTAACGCTTCATCTTCAAAGTACTCTCAACATCTGTACAAAAATATTCAAATTTTTCGAAAAAATGGCCTACAAGTCTTTTTTTCGGTTCATTTTTTTAAAGTTTTTTTGTAAATCAGTTGTTTCACATAAATTGAACAAATAAACCTTTTCTTGCTATCTTAATTTTGCAAAATAGCTTCATGTCCTTTCTGCTATGAACTTACCACAATGGTATACCAAATAAAGTTTTTCCACTCTATTCTATGGTTATTTTTATGTGAGTGAATATTTTAGTTTTTTAAAAAAAAAGAGATAACTTGCATAAGCATAGAAATTTTCTCTTTTTTAAAGCATTTAAAAATAGAATCAAAAACTTTCGAGTGCATAAAAATTTATTTCATTGTTTGTTGTTTTAACAAATTTTCTCAAGTGTTTTGTTTCGCTTTTAATTGTTGCTGAATAAAATGTCGTGTTGTTTTAAGGAAGATAAAATAAAGTTTTAATGTAACGAATTTTCATCGAAAATTTTTTTTATTTACGCGGTTTTTTTAGATTTAAATTTTAAAAAATCAGTTTTAAAAATTATAGAAATACGAAGAGTTCTAAAACACAGAAGAGTTTATTATAGCAAATTTTGAAGACAGTAATAAATGGTAAATTTAATTTTCACAGTGAATATCTTCCTGTCTAAAAGCTTTTTTTGTTTTAAATAAATAATCATTTACCTCATTGAACAAACTTTCAAAGTGATTAAGCAGCTTTACCTGCCATTCACACATACACAATTATTTTATATGAATTTAATTAAAACCAAAATGGTAGAGCAAAAAAGAAAAGTAATAGAGAACAGGCAAAAATTACAACAATGCCATACATTTCAGAAACTTTTCAAGGTTCATTCTTCATCTTCTTTTATAGCAATTGTTGTAATGAAAACATCATCATCAGCACTTGGAAAAGTTAGAAATTATTAAAAGAGATTCATTTATTTCCATTTTATTCAACTTAAATACATTTTATTCTGGTATGAGAATGAGAAACGAGAAGCTGTGTTTTTGTTAGAAAGTTCATTGTTAAAGTTTTAATTGGATTTTTTCTTTATTTATTTATAAAATTTCAATATATTGAAAGCTTTAATTAAATCTGTTTTATTCCTTAAGGTAATTTTATTTTGTTGATTTGGAAATTGATTATTTCTTTATCCCACTGAAATTGACATAAATAACGAAGTTTATCTTGAAAAATCAATCCAATTTTTATATAATTTAATCTCCGTTTTTTTGCAATCATTGAATGAGTGAGAGAGAACAAAGTTTATTTACGAAAGATTTGTTTGCTCATTTTTCAATCTTTGCATAAAAGAAAAGAAATTCCAAATAATCCTTTTCGATGTTTACATTTACCACCTACACGTTTTAATGACGTTTCTAAATTCAATAAAATTTCTTCATAAATTTTTAAACATTGATATATAATAAAATGTG
>CM031381.1:11743865-11832067 GCA_018290095.1 Polypedilum vanderplanki | reverse complement strand
TTGTGGGCATAAATGAGAATTTTCAATACACGTGCAAAGGAAAATGCTTTAAAATTATTTATTGTTTATGTTCTGATGATTTTGTTTATGATAGATATTCATATTAAAAAATTGATTTAATTTATTGAATCTTTATACTTTATATTAAAGTTATATGGTCGATAAAATTTTTATAAGACAAATTTATTAAATAAAAGAGTTATGAATTGAAGCTTTTTGTCAAGAATTGAATTCAAATTTTCTATTTAAATTGTATTTTGTCAGAAAATTAATTCTTTTAATAAAATAAACTTGTTATCATTTGATCAAGGGAATCAAAATCAACTGTTTAATATGTTTTTAATGCCATTTGTCTAATTCTGTGCTTTAAAATATTCAAATTTTTAATTGGTCAATAATATTTCAAATCTACTTGATTCAACTAGCTTGACTTGATTTAAACTTGACTTTTATCAAGAAATTAAAAAAAATTAATTATGAAGTTAACAAATTATTTTGAAACTTTAACCTTTCATTAAAATCCTTGCTTTGAGTTCACAAAATCAAACTAAAAAAGAAACATAGTGAGAAAGTTTTTATTTTCCTTAAAAATGCATTTATAGATCAACTTGATTAAAAATAATTTATTTAAATTTCCAAGCGTTTATAAATTTATTGATTATAAATTATAAAAATTTTAATATATCAAAAGCACAATAATTGCAAATTTTATTATTCATAAAAATCTTTCTCTAAGGAGGATTTGAATAATTTTTATGTAACAAAAATGTTCAAATATTGAAAAGGTAGATAAAAAGAGTTAGAAAAATCCTATGAGACAACTGCTGTTATCAATGCTTTTTTCTTTTCCCTCGAAAATAGACAAAATCTTAACGAAGCATCACTTGACGTTCAAAAAAGCAAATATTTTCCTTCATTTAAAATTCCATTGTTGTTGTTATTGCCTTTCAACAGCAGAAAACTCAATTTCTTAACGCTTCATCTTCAAAGTACTCTCAACATCTGTACAAAAATATTCAAATTTTTCGAAAAAACGGCCTAAAAGTCTTTTTTTCGGTTCATTTTTTTAAAGTTTTTTTGTAAATCAGTTGTTTCACATAAATTGAACAAATAAACCTTTTCTTGCTATCTTAATTTTGCAAAATAGCTTCATGTCCTTTCTGCTATGAACTTACCACAATGATATACAAATAAAAGTTTTTCCACTCTATTCTATGGTTATTTTTATGTGAGTGAATATTTTAGTTTTTAACAAAAAAAGAGATAACTTGCATAAGCATAGAAATTTTTCTCTTTTTTAAAGCATTTAAACAATAGAATCAAAAACTTTCGAGTGCATAAAAATTTATTTCATTGTTTGTTGTTTTAACAAATTTTCTCAAGTGTTTTGTTTCGCTTTTAATTGTTGCTGAATAAAATGTCGTGTTGTTTTAAGGAAGATAAAAATAAGTTTTAATGTAACCAAGGCCTGGGAACTCTTTGATACGAGTTTTTGAATTTTTTTTGATCCGAGTTTGATTTTTTTGATTCCTGTTTGGTTTTTTTTGATCCCAGTTTGATCTCGGATCAAAATAAATCAAACTCGGATCAAAAAAATCAAACTCGGATCAAAGAGTTCTCAGGCCTTGAATGTAACGAATTTCATCGAAATTTTTTTATTTACCGGTTTTTTTAGATTTAAATTTTAAAAAATCAGTTTTAAAAAATTAGAAATACGAAGAGTTCTAAAACACAGAAGAGTTTATTATAGCAAATTTTGAAGACAGTAATAAATGGTAAATTTAATTTTCACAGTGAATATCTTCCTGTCTAAAAGATTTTTTTGTTTTAAATAAATAATCATTTACCTCATTGAACAAACTTTCAAAGTGATTAAGCAGCTTTACCTGCCATTCACACATACACAATTATTTTATATGAATTTAATTAAAACCAAAATGGTAGAGCAAAAAAGAAAAGTAATAGAAAACAGGCAAAAATTACAACAATGCCATACATTTCAGAAACTTTTCAAGGTTCATTCTTCATCTTCTTTTATAGCAATTGTTGTAATGAAAACATCATCATCAGCACTTGGAAAAGTTAGAAATTATTAAAAGAGATTCATTTATTTCCATTTTATTCAACTTAAATACATTTTATTCTGGTATGAGAATGAGAAAACGAGAAGCTGTATTTTGTTAGGAAAGTTCATTGTTAAAGTTTTTAATTGGATTTTTCTTTCTTTTTATTTATTTATAAAATTTCAATATATTGAAAGCTTTAATTAAATCTGTTTTATTCTTTAAGGTAATTTTAATTTGTTGATTTGGAAATTGATTAGATTTCTTTATCCTACTGAAATTGACATAAATAACGAACTTTAGCTTGAAAAATCAATCCAATTTTATATAATTTAATCTCCGTTTTTTTTGCAATCATTGAATGAGTGAGAGAGAACAAAGTTTATTTACGAAGATTTGTTTGCTCATTTTTCAATCTTTGCATAAAGAAAAAGAAATTACAAATAATCCTTTTCGATGTTTACATTTACCACCTACACGTTTTAATGACGTTTCTAAATTCAATAAAATTTCTTCATAAATTTTCAACATTGAATATAAATAAAATGTGAGCTATCTACACCTAAGAATGTGACGAACACAAAAAAAGCTCAAGATTTTTGGTAACCACTCAAAATGATTCAAAGCGTTAAAAATCTCCATTATCATCTCATTTTGGTGAGTGTTTAAAATGCGAGAGCTTATGCAAACCACATTTTATAAAAAATTAAGCACAAAATACTTAAATCTTTCTTCTTTCCATTTTTCAACAAAGTTGTTGTTCTGAAAGTTTGAAAAGCTATCATGTTTAACATAGGTAATCGTAGACGAAGAAAGGTAAAGCTGCTTTCATGATATGGGTTGAGTATATTTACCTTCTCTAATTGAAGGGTAAAAATATTACAAACATTTCCTTTTCGCGTGTGTTTTTGTTTTAATTCAGTTTTAAGAAGAGAAAATTTATTTTGATAGGAAGTAAAAATTTCCAAGAAATTGTCAACAAATAAGCCAAAAAAGCATTTAAATAAATTACTTTAAGGCCTATCATCTTCATTTCAGTCTTTTACATAATTTCTATGTAATATTTGAAACCACTTGAAAGATTTCAAGAAGATAATTTAACTTTTTTGTTGTTTATTTACCACACAAAATTCAAAGAAAATTAAATTTTGCATGAAAATCTTTGCTTTAGCTACAAGTGCTCATTATAAACTGCTCATTTATCATTATTAGACTTTTTTTAAAAGCCTAAAACTTTGGTTCTTTTAGGAAGTTTTTAATAAACTTTTATATTTTCTTTTTATTTTTTAATAATTTAATTATAAACTCATTAAAAAATGCTAAAAGGATTAAAGAAAAATTTTCCCTTAATCATTATCCTAAAAGGTCTAATATTTAACTCACAACACTTACTAAAACAAAAAATGAAAAAAGAACTTTATCAAAAACAAAAGAAACAAGAGAACAAATCAAAATTGCATGAGAAAGAAGTTAATTGAATTTTATTCCTCGATTTTTCTCTTTCTCATCCTAAAGTCCAAGTAAAATGATGAGAAGAAAAATTCGACTCGTATCTCTCAAGTTTCGACAGTTTAACAAAACACAAATGTTTACCAAATTAATTAGAACTTTTTTTTGTTCTCTGCTGTTATTTGCAGGATGATGTGAACAAAAAGAAACTTGTGTCAATTTTTTTGGTTTGTTTCTGCCATCTTTTTAATTCTACGAAAAATGAGCAATCTCCCTTTTTTCTCTGAAATTTGACACAGAGTGAGACCGAAAAAATGTTTGTTTTTCTTGCTTGATTAATATTTATTTTTACACTCACATGAATGAGGGTAAATGTATTTATATGAGACAGAATGAAACTTTCCACACACATGTGGAAAATGCTTATTTTTATATCACATCACATGTTTGTGGAGTACGACAAGAATTTTTCAGTTTTTTTCCTCATTTCTAGCTCACATTTTCATTCCTTAAGTGAATGAGTATAGCGACAAGTGACAAGGGTGCATATTCAATAAGAAACGTCACTGTTTGCTTGTTTTTCGTGCTGATTTTTTTGATGGCTAGCGAAAAAGCGTGCAAAGAAGAAAGAGAAGAAGATTTCTGCTATGTTGATAATGACTTTTCAATATTACGTAGGTCACGAAAGAACAAGAAAATCAAAATTTGACCAAGTTTCGTTAATGAAAATCTGTGAAAAAAGCTGACAGAGATCATTTTTTATTTAATTTTCTTTCATTCATTATGTTAAATACAAGGTAAAGAAGCTTTGATTAATTAGTTGATAATATTTAAAAATTTAATGCTTCTTTTTGACAATTTACGAAGAACTAAAGCTTAAAGACAACAAAAATCAACAATTCTTAAATCAATCAGCTTTCTTCTAGTTAAATCTAAATTTTTTTGATTATTTTAAGTGTTTATGCCTTGATGAGCTACAAATGTAATTAATTAAATTGAGTAAGAATGTAGCATTAAAAACATGAGTTTATGATTTGATGCATTCACGTGTTAATAATGATGGTGATATGATATGCATACGAAATTAGCGTTTTTGTAGTTTCTGCATTTATAAAAAAATTATAGAATAATAATTTTAATAGCCATTTAGAAGAGAAAAGGCAACGGAAATTTTATTTAGTTAATAAAATACGAAACTTTTATCATTTCTACGAAAAGAAGAAAAAAGAAATTTCCTTGAGGTAATATGAGACACAAATTTAGTTTAGGCCATAAAAAAGTTGAACGTTTGAGGATAAAAATGACGACGTTGTCTAATATAGAAAAAGGTTATCTTAAAGAAAATGTTTTAAAATTTTTTTGTGCTTATTATTTTTTAAACAAAAAATAATAATAATAGACCATGAAAGAATAAATCCATTGAAGCGTTTTTGCTGTACGTGAGCATATTTTTTGAGCTGGAAAATCTCTCTTCTCGATCGAGTAATTGAAATTTAATTTCAATTTTAAAATAATAGCTTCAGTGGATTTGATGATGCTGACGCAACAACCTTGGAAAGAAGAAAGACTACATATATGGCATTAAAAATGAATGAATTCAATTATTTTTCGCCCAAACACCTTTTCTTCGTACACATACCACATACGCATCACACGCTCATTTGGTTATTGATAAAAATTTCATAAACGATTGAGAAAAAAAAATCAATTTGGAATTGATTCACATTCATTGAATTCGTTTATTTATTATGTTTTATCGTTTTATGCAAACACCCATTCAGTCTTTTTTTGCATTGATAAGATTTGATGATTTTTACTCACGCAATTCATGACGTTCGCTAACGACTGAATGTCATCATCATTATGTGCTAAAATGTATGAAAAAACTTCATCTTATTTTGCTTCAATTTGGCTTTTATTGTTAAGATCGCTATTAAATTTTATCTTTATGATATTCAATGAATCAATGTTTAATGTTAAAAGCAAACTTAACAACTCAGAAATTTTATGAAATGTTTTGAATTTTATTGTCAACAAAAACAATTTTCCGTAGTCTAAAATATTTCATTAAAATTTTTGTGTTTTGTTGTAATTGATTTTCATTATTTATTATCTGTGATTATATCAAGTCTAATTTTATGTAATAACATTTCTGAATACAATCGTCTATAATTTTATCAAGAAAGATTCCTTCAAGTTCACTGATTTTCAAAGAAAATTACAAAGAAAACAAAAACATGGAAGCAGATGCTGAAAATAAACAAAATGTAAAAGTAAGAAAGAAATTGTCTTTTTACTTCAACTAATTTAAACTTTTTATTGCAAGAATATGTTTTATTAACTCCTATATGTATCTTTCATCTCTCTCTTCATTATTTATTTTATTTGCTTCCATTATATATAATTTCTTTGCACAAACTTGCTGCTTGTTTTTGGAGTAAATAGGAAAAGGAAAACATAAATTAAATAAAATTCAAAGAGGAAAAAAGAGAAGCAATTATCTCTAGCAGTACATTGTAATTAAAGCGAATAATTATTAATTATTTTCTCTGTCTGTCTACCACGCAAAAAAACATTTCACTATTTTCTGCTTTAAGCGACATAGTTTGAGTGATCAATATTTCCCAATAGCGTAGTATGTTTCAAACCATTATGACTCTCAATGGTATTCTCATGATAATAAGGATAAGGTGTTACGATTGGCGCCGGAATAATTGCTTCTTCTCGCAGTTTCGTCATTTGTCTTAAAATACTGTGGTATTGAAACACAACACTCCATGTGCATAAATTCATAATCGTATACACAGCACAAAACGACCCTAATGAAATGAGAGAGAATGGGAAAGATAAAAAAATTATTATTCAATGAACAGAAAAATTCATTCCATTTTACTTACAATAAAGCCAATTACTGATTGCGAAACGAGTGTAGAGCATATTTGTTCCAACAATGAGCAAAATGCTATTTATTACTAGTGAAATTATCACATCAAAAATCATCCAAGGAACAATAAAGTGTGCTCGATTTTTAATGACTCCTGCAAAAAGTCCCAAACATACGAGTAAATAAATTGTCGCAATTACAGTTCCAATTGTGAGCTTATAAACTGTGCTCGAAGCTAATTTAGTGGCGGAATTAAGACGGATTATGTCTAAAGTCTCTCCTCGATTATTCATTGCCGGATAATAGTAATAATCTTCCATTTCTTTCTGATCATCAATATCCTCGAGAAGAAGCTTTTGAGCTTTTTCTGCATTGATTAATCCAAGTAACATCACAAACATTATGACATGAGCAATTAACTGTATGATATAAGAGAGATAAAATTGATTTAGAAGAAAAGATGGCGAAAAGGTTTAATGATGAAAAATACTTACAATTTCATAGATCGAAATTAGAATCGCTCCTAATCTCAAGTTTTTCGGAGAGATTTGAATATATTCAATCCATTTTCGTGGAATTAAAATCATGATGTTGTCTTGGAGCTGCTCAAAAAATTTTAAAACACTTTTTCTTTATCAGACTCCAACTTTTATTCACAAGCCTTCATTTTTCATTAAGGACTAAAATGTCATGCGCAGAAAAAAAGAAAAGCATTTTCATGACATCTTGCGGAATATTCTCTAAAAAGCTTTTCATATATCCTTAACGACTTTTAATATCATGGAAAACTTTTTATTAAAAAGCAGTTCTTTTTAAAAACTAATAAATCACTTTCTTTCAACTATTCAACAGGTTCCTGAAAATGGCGTAAATCATTTGTCAGATCGACTACTACTCTTCCGGCATGATTATAATTCAAATAACATTCTTCAAATGATTAATTCGCCAGCAGAGATTACTGATGAGACACTTGTAGAGATTGTGCTGACGGCTAACCGTAAGTAAAATTTGTTTTCGTTACATTAAGCCGTTTTAAAGCATATTTTTTTATCTTCTTCTTTCATTACTGTTTCTATTTGCATATTTCTATATAATCACAAATTAATGTTTTATGTAAACAACATGCAGCTGTCGTTTATAATTCTCTCGACAATGAGATTCCATTGATACGACCGCACGCTCTTGTCGTTCATTCTTATAAGACGCCGACCTTTTGTGACTTCTGTGGTGAGATGTTATTTGGCTTAGTTAGACAAGGATTAAAATGTGAAGGTTCGTATTAAGCAGAAAATGGCAACAAACAGATTTTGTTAATGTCTTTCATTAATTTTGCTCTCTCTCAACAGGTTGCCAGCAAAATTATCATAAACGTTGTGTAGTTAAGGTACCAAATAATTGCAGTCGTATAGATGTAACGAGAAATCGAGCAAATCAAACTCGAACAGCTTCAGGAAATTCAAATCATTCAGGTTCTGTTGATGAACAGCAATCACCAATTGGTGGTTCTTCATTGGTACGTAAAATGCAGCAATTGATGAATGACATTAAATAATTATTAAATGAAAACTTTTTGAATCTCAATTATTTTACCTATTTAATCGAATATTTATGTTCTTTGGTGCTGGGAATCTGTGATAAGAATTTTATTACTTTTCTAATAAGTAGATAGTTTTTGTCTTTTCAATTCTAACATATTTTATATCTTTTTTTTGTACAATTCAAGATTATAATTTTGAATAAAACTTTTTTTTACATCTAAAAACACAAAAATGTCGTTTTTTTATTTTGGGTCGCGCGTGAATCAGATTTTTATCACAGATCTCCCAAGCACACACATACCTTTGTGACAAAAAGTTTTTTTTGTGGATTTGCAAATTATTAATTTACAATTCCCTCATTTACCAAAAATTTAGCATCAATGCTTAATCCTTTCCATATTTCAAAAACTCCTTTCCTTACAGCAAGTTCCCAATGCACGCACAAATCGTTCAACATCGAATGGCAGTCGTACGGGAGCAATAGCAAATCAGCGAATTAAAATTCCACATACATTTCAAGTTCATACTTATACACGACCGACGATATGTCAGTATTGTAAGAAACTCCTGAGAGGACTTTTTAAACAGGGCATGCAATGTAACGACTGCCATTACAATGTTCACAAGAAATGCGTTGAATTTGTGCCAAAGGATTGTGAAAGTAATTTCCATAATGTAGACGTTATGAATGATGCTGCTAGCTCAAACTCAACAAATGAACGTGACTCGTTATATAAAGAGGAGAATGAAGATAGTGACTTTGATGAGGCTGCATTCAATAACAACTTTAATGCTGCGAATCGTGAAATTCTTCCTCCTCCTATTATTCCAACACCGATCAGTAATAATAATAACAATAACAATAAAGTTAATGGCAGTGTAAAATTAGAAGTTATTGACGATAGTTATGATTCAATTTCGGAGCAATCGAGACATTCTGAGTGAGTAGTTAAAGTCATTTTAAATTCCAATTTTTAGTTAGCATAAATTTTTCTCTCTTCCACTTTTATTATGCAGTGCTTCTTCATCACCAAGCGCAAACATTCCACTACAGAGAATTGTGCAATCAGTGAAGCATACAAAGAAACGTGATGGAAAAGCGATGAAAGAAGGATGGTTAGTGCATTTTACAAACAAAGATAAAACCATTAAGCGACACTATTGGCGATTAGATTCGAAAGCAATCACGATGTTTGTATCAGATCAAGGTAGCAAGTATTATAGAGAAATTCCATTAAATGAAATTTTAACTATCGATACAGCTCGAAACATGCAATCAGGTAAGCTATAAAAGTTATAAAATTTTCTATAAAATAATTTAATTTCTATCTCTTATCACAGATGTTCTTCATTGTTTCGAAATAAGAACAGCAAATGTAGATTATTTCGTAGGACAAGATCCAATTTATAATCTTAAGGAAAATGAGGGCTTGCTCACATTGCCTCCACCCGATTCCGGTATTGGTGCATATCTAGCAAAAAGTTGGGAAACTGCTATTCGTCAAGCTCTTATGCCAGTCACTAATTCATCAACCTCATCATCATCGGAACAAACGAGTGAACCCGAAGAAAGAATCACAGACATTTCTCAACTTTATCAAATCTTTCCTGATGAAGTGCTCGGTTCAGGTCAATTTGGTATTGTGTATGGTGGCGTGCATAGAAAAAGTCATCGACCTGTCGCTATTAAAGTTATTGATAAACTTCGCTTCCCAACAAAACAAGAAGCACAGCTCAAAAATGAAGTTGCAATTCTTCAGAATCTTCAACATCCTGGCGTTGTGAATCTCGAGCGAATGTTTGAGACGCCTGAAAGAATTTTTGTTGTCATGGAAAAGCTAAAGGGCGATATGTTAGAAATGATTTTATCCGTTGGTCGACTCAATGAGCGCGTTACAAAATTCCTCATTACACAAATTCTTGTTGCTCTTAAACATCTTCATAGTAGAAATATTTGCCATTGTGATATGAAACCGTAAGATAATTTCATTTTTTAGAAAATAGAAAAATGATTAAATTTTTATATTTATTTAGAGAAAATGTGCTTTTAAGTTCTGATGCTGAATTTCCTCAAATTAAATTATGTGACTTTGGTTTTGCTCGAATAATCGGTGAAAAATCATTCCGTCGTTCAGTTGTAGGCACACCAGGTTTGTAAATTTCTCACATATATGTGATAATTTATTCATGTTTGCTTTTCTCATAACAGCTTATTTAGCACCCGAGGTACTTCGTAACAAAGGCTATAATCGTAGTCTTGATATGTGGTCAGTTGGTGTAATAATTTATGTCAGTCTAAGTGGAACTTTTCCTTTTAATGAAGATGAAGATATTAATGATCAAATTCAAAATGCTGCTTTTATGTATCCGCCTAATCCATGGAAAGAAATTTCAAGTTCTGCCATTGATCTTATAAATAATTTATTACAAGTAAAACAACGAAAACGTTACACGGTTGATAAAAGTTTGATGCATCCGTGGCTTCAAGATCCTGTAACATGGCATGATTTGAGGAAATTAGAAGCACAAGTTGGCGTGCGTTATCTCACTCATGAATCGGATGACGGTAGATATGAAGAATGCGATGAAAATAATAGTCCAACTAACGCTTGACCAAATCGCCACAATGATGAGGATACAAGTAGAAATGATGAAAACAAGAAACGATTCATGGAAGCAATTTGTAATTCATTTCGTTCATATTTGTGTCGTAACGTCAAGGCCTGAAAAAATTTCACCTTAATTTTTAATATCCAAGAGCTCAAAAACATTTGGAAGAGAAAATACTCAAAAAAAGAAAAGAACATTCCATTTTTATATATTTAACTTATTAAGTATTCATTTTATCTCATTCTTTGTTGTTTAATAAAATATTTTTAAACCCAAAAAAGCCTCTTAACACCTAATATAAAAATATGAGAATATTCTTTAAATCCACAAATGCAATAAGATAAAATGGCTTGGATTTCTCTCATTCACCATAATACAAGTTCAATTATTAAATAAGCAAAAGCAAGACATTGCATTTATTTGTAAGAACAAAAAGTAAATAAATTCATTAAACTCATTCATTACAATTTTATCTCTCTTTCAATCTGTATTCATACATGCATACAACACAAAAATCCTCCTCTAAAGTGCCTCATCCAATATAATAAAAATAAATAGTAGAAACAAAATAACATTCAATATTGTGTCAAAATAGATAAATCTAATGCCTCATACAAGAATATCTCCTCCAATCTTATTCCTTACGATAGCGATACGACAGAAGTAATTTTACAAAAAATATTAAACCATTTCGTTGTTATTTATTAAGAGATTTTTCACTAATATGTGAATTTATTTTATTATAATATTCTTTCAACTTCCTTCTCTCTATCTATCTGTATCAGTTTTTGATGAGATATAAATAATGAAAATATTTTCTGATGTAAAATTTTATTTTTCTCTCTATCCATTTAGTTGTAACTGTTTTTAATGAACTAACTAACTGTGGTGATAAAAAGATAAAGGATAAAAAATTCTCTTGAAAAAATTATGAATTTTGTTTTTTTATTGCATGTTTTTCTTAATTTTTCAGTCATCATTCACGAGTTTTAAAAGTTATTGATGGATTTTGAAATTTATCTTTGTAACCAAAAAGAATTTCTGTAATAAAATTTTTAATATTGCAGTAGAAAATGAAAAATTGCACACAACACGTTTATTTTATCACATTAAACTGCATTTCCACCAATAAACTACTTACATACTTGTAATCATATTGAAGAGAAAATAAACTATAAAATGAAAATGTTAATCTCATATGACTCTACATGAAAGAGAAAAGCAAAAGATTTTTCCGCATGAGATGCTTACTCTTCATAGAGACAATTTACACTCTTTTTCTTGATCTAATAAATTTGTAAATTGAGTTTTATGCATGTAATTTTTCTTTATTCTATTTTATACTACTGCTGCTGCTATATTAAAATAAATATCATTTCAAGTTTGAACGTTGTAAGAAAATGACATCGAGTATTTTGATTTTATTACTACATGTGGTGAATTTTATAGCCGCAGACTGGATTAAACTACCATCAATTTCACCAACAACAGCACCACCACCAACAACAACAATTTTAACATCATCACACTCACAGAATGTTCCAAAAGTGGTTTTTAAATTGGCACCACCACCTGATCCAGATATTTTTTCATCAGAAACAATGAGCAGTATTTTTTCATATAGACCAACAACTAAGCCAACTGAATTTCCTTCATCATCAACGAAAAAATCCTACATTCGCAAAAATTTTCACACAACTGTGACGTCAAAAGTCGTTCATTTTCCCGGCAATGTATCCAATCTCGTAGATAATAATGAATTTATTAAACCCATTGTTTTAGACCAAGAAAACAAGAAGACAAATAATGTGAGATTTTATAACAAAACTGTAGCAATGAATGTTATTCCATTGAAGTCAAGCCAGCTTATTATCAATGATGAAATGAAATTTACAATGGAAGAAGAGAAGGATGAAGATGATGGTGTAACGATTACAGTGGATGATGATGATGCAAACAATAGTAGTATAGATGAAGAAGGTTATGAAGCAGACGATGAACTTGACGATTATTATTATGAAGAAGATGAACTTAATAAATTTCCAGAACCTTATAAGAATAAACAGCATCAAAGTAGCACAACTGAAATGCCAAAAGCGCATAAAAAATCTCACAATAAAATTGGCAATGCTCAGCGACGAATGCAACTTCTTCAAAAAAGCTCTCGAAAGCCATTTCCAAATATTAATTTTCCTACATTCATAAATTTCATTAAGAAAATTCAAGAATCATTTGCAATGAGAACTGCAAAATCAATCGGAGAAAAAATTAAAATGCTAATGAGTTTTAGGGATCGATTGATGTTGGCAATTAATCATCAGATAAAACGTTTATGGGTAAAGCAGCCGCGTGTGACAAAGACAAAAAAGAGAGGAAAGAGAACAATTGGTGGTGAAGAATGGATGGAACATAAAACAAGTAATGCTATGGATTTTCCCAGTGTGGAAGGAGCTCTCTTATCGATTTGTTTTCTGACATTTGCCGTATTTTTAATTAAACTCGTTCTGGTAAGAAATCACAATCATTTTTGTCCTTGAGCTAGATTTTTTGTAATTAAAAACTTTTATTTTAGCAAGTGATTCAAACGATTAAAATGAAAAAGGCTATGTGGGCGACACAAATGATAAATACTGGTGGTACTGAAACTGTTGTTATTAAAAGAAGAAATGAGCGTGCTATTCAAAGTGATGAGGATTATTATTATCTCCTAAAAACTTTAGATTCTATTCATAATTTAAAGGTTCATTAAATTTTTTTATTCGAAAATTATTTAGATTAAATTATTTATTAAAATAAATTAGTGCTAGTACATAAAGTCCATATCCATATCTTTCATTTGTTTTCTTTGATAATATTGACGATTCCACTCCTTTTGTTTTAATTGATGCTGCAGATATTTTTCTCTATTTTCAGGTTTTTTTAATTTCTCTCTATAAAGTCTCATTTTTATTGCAGCTGCTGATATTGGCTTTTCACTCCTCCTATTTCGTTGATTTATTGGAATTAAATGATTTGTGTTAGATGATGAGATTTCTTTAATTATTGGCTGTGAAGTTTTTTTACGAGCGACCGGCACAGAAGAAAAATTAGAAGTAGTGGGTAGAGGTGGGAGAATTTGAACTTCATCAACTTCCAAAGGTTCTTCTTTTATCATTATCACACTTTCAGTTTCACTATTATATATTGTTGAGAGATCTTCTGAAAAAATTGAGCCTTCAAATTGTTCTTCCTCAAATTCATTTGTGCTATCAAAAATTTGTGATTCTGGCTCTTGTTTAATAATTATTGGTTGTTCTTTTACATTATTCACTTCATTTGCATGAATTATCAATTTTTTACTTTCTTCATCCACTCGAATGGCAGTCACTGAGCATTTTTCTGTGTAGTTTTCAATTATTTTATAAATATTATGAACAACTTTGTTAGTTTTCTGTGAGTTCTTCTGTTTATCATGTTGAATTATCATTTTTTGTTGTTGCATTTGAACTTCTTTGACTTTTCTTTTAAAATGGTAAAATTTTATGACTTTATCTTTACAATCGAAACAAATCTCCATTGTTTTTCCTGCATTGTGATCAATCTAAAATTTAAAAAAGAATTATTAATTTATTAAATATAATAGAAAATGTATAAAATTACTTTTAAATCAAGAGATTCTTTCAAAATATCAATAAGAGAATGAAATTCTTCGCAATATTCAATGTAACTCTCATATGCATTGTAGAATTGATTAATGTATTCGATTCCACACACTCCACAGTACTTTTTTTCAAATACACCGATTGATATTTGTTTCTTATTCACAGACATTTTTATTTTTTAAAAAACTATTTCGTATATTTTTATGAGAATAATTTTTGACTTTTGCGAATCGCAAAAATTATTTGTAAACAAAAGAAAAGTATGAAAAATAATGCAAAGTGAATTATTGAGAATTGAGTCTATATACGAAGAAAAAACTTGCACAACATGTGGAAGACTAAGCGTTGATCAATATACAAATATCTTAAATAATTTTATTAAATACAAAAATGAGTTAGTGCCGTTTATTGAAATTATTCGTATTACGTTGGATTTTGAGGTGAATTCTGATAATTTCTTTTTGTTAAAACATCTTCAATCTATTTTCTCATTTTAGCCAACACCAGCAAATTATTCTATGGAAATATGTAACTTCTGCAAACTCAAATTACAAGAATTTTACATATTCAAAATGAGATCTATTGAGGCGAGAATAAATCTTACAGAAAGAATAATAGAAAATTCACAGCAGAAGTTAATGCAGTTAGAAAATAATGATCCATTTATTTATAATACAGTTCAAATAGTTAGCGAATACATTAAAAATAATTCCGTTAAATGCATTCAGGTTGAAGAGACTGAGGGAAAAATTTTAATTATATCACCTTCATCTCAAACGAATCAAGGAACAATCCAATGTGAAAATAAAGAAGAACCACTCGTCAATGAATTTGAAAAGGATGAGTGTGAAGAAACAGAGTTTATAAATGAAGAAATTTTAGACGAAAATCTGATGGAATATGAAGATGAGCTTGATAATGATAATTTAAATGATTTCAAACCATCAAATGTAAGACGACCACGTCATGCAGATGAATGGAAGTGTAATAAGCGTAAAAAGTTGCGCAACTCAGGACAAGCTTATATCAACACGAAAGGAAATCTTGTTCAAGGTAGAGTTATGAAGCCTGCATGTAGCAACTGTAGAAATCGATGCAATGAGAAATTGACCGAAGAAGAGAGACAAATGAATTTCAATAAATTTTGGGCGCTAGGAGAAGTTGTGGAACAGAGAAAATTTATTTACAATCATATAATATCAAAAAAACCGTCAAGACGAAAAACTGTCGAATCAAATAGAAGTGTGACACTTGAGTTTTATCTCGATAAGTATGACAGTAAAGAAGAATCTGTGCATGTTTGTAAGAAAATGTTTAAAAATACACTTGCTATTAGTAATCAAGTGATACAAGGTGTTATGAAAAAATATGCGTCCTCGAATTTTATTGATTCTCGCGGAAAACATGAAAGAAAATTAACTGAAGCACAAGAACTGGCGAAGGAGCATGTTCAACAATTTCCATTTTTCTATGTAGAGCAAACAATGACAAAAGTGCAACTTTATAACATGTATGTTGAACAATGCAAAGAAAAGAATATAATTCCCATTAAAGAAAGCAATTATCGAGAAATTTTTGATAAATTCAACAGCAACAGTTTTCTTAAAACTGAAAGAATTTTATGTAAGCAATGTCATAAATATTTCAAAGCGACAGATGAAGAAAGAGTAGCATTACAAAAAGAACACAATGAACATATTATTGTTGACAAAAAGTGTCGTGATCGTGCTCTGGGTCGTATCAGACATAAACGCTCAATTGAGCGTAGAAAAGCTGAGAAATTGAAAGCAGCAACAGAATAAAATTGGAATAAAAAGCCTTTTTTTTATTAAACTAAATTTAAAGGATAAATAAAATCTTTTTATCATATTCAATGAATTAATGCCCGTCAAATAAGAGTTTTTTTTTGTATTTGTTTGTCTATTGGTTGTTTGTGTTTATGTGTGCATCAAAGTATTATTTTTACTTGTCCATTTCAAAATACTGTTCTTTAGCTTTGAATGCGTTTGTAATGACTGAATTTGAGATATTGAGAGTTTGACAAAACATTTTCTTACATACTTTAATTTGCTCTACTGAGCCATCATAATTACAAACTGAGAGATAATGATGCATAATTCGTGAAAATGCTCGTGATTTAGTTAGTGCACGCTTAGGTCTGACTAATCGAATATGATCTAGAATAAATTTCTTTTTATCATTAATGCTTTCGAGTTTCCAGTACTGTTTGAAATTATAAAGTCGATTGCTCTCATTAATTTTATGTGAACAGTCTTTACGGCAATTACATGGCGGTCCCAAACATTTTGCTGCGACCACATATCCTTTAACTGAGCGATATTGCTGGCCTGTTGTTCTCAATCGTTTTTGAATTGCTGATGCCCATGAATCGGGTCGTTTTTCACGCTTCTTAAGTTGATCTTTCTTTGACTTTCTAAGAAGTAATTCTGTTTTGGAGATAAAACGATTACCATCAAAAATTCGATCATTGCAAAATGCTGGCAGTTTTGAAAGAGAATTATCACTTGAATTTGTTGATTCTTCGTGTGATGACGTAAAATCGTCGAGATCTAGACCCAATATTTCATCAGCTTCACCTTCCTCTTTAATCTCGAGCGGTTCAATTTTAATTTCTACTAAATTTTCTATGGGTTCTTGTTTAATACTAATGCTGCTAGTAGTGTTGTCACTGTTGCTGCTATTAATCTTATCTTGGAATGCGGTTGTGGAAGAAGAAACTTGATTCTCATCTTGCTGCTGTTGCTTGTGTCGCGGCATGATAATGAGCTGCATAGAACTCTCAATTTGTCTTATCTCCTGTATAGCATACTTTTTAATATAGTTTTCAACTATTTTCAAAGTTGAATAAACTATTTTGTCATCATCAAGATGTTCTTCAATCTTTGTTAAAATCCTCCCACAATCGTCTTTTCTCTTTGATTGCACACTTTGGCTTTCTTTGCATTTTCTTTTAAAATTGTAAAACTCAATTATTTTTTTCTCGCAAATTTTGCACATTAAAGAAGTGATGTGAAGCTAAAAATTGTCACAAAGCAAATTAAAAAATTTATTTATGCCAAATTGAAAACGACGAAGGCCGATGATGATATGAGACTTACCTCATCATTTAAACCGATAGTTTCACGTATTATTTCACTCAAAGGAACATAAATGTCATTGATTTTTATAAAATTATCATTAATGGTAAAGTACTCGTTATTTTTAATGTCACAATTGCACAATTTACAGAGATTTTCATAAAATTCATTTTGTTCTTGACTGTTGTTCATCTTCACTTGAAAAAAAATTCTGACGATTGCGATTCGCAATGAAGTAAGTTTTAAAAATAAAAAAGTCTGTTTGTAAACAAAAACAAAATGTAATCTTCTTGCTTCTTGCTCTTCGCTCTCAAACAAAAAATTGATACACATTGAGAGGAGGTGAGAATTGAATGATTATCAATGAACTTAATTTATAGCATGCATATATGATAAGATGTGAATGAAATACATTTCTAATACAATATTTTGTATTTTTCTTTAATTAATGGAATAAAGTCATTGAAAAATTTCATTGAACTTGAGCTATTTAAAAATCACTTTTTTCTTTTTTTCTCGAAATATCTCGAAGAGAATAAGAATGCAAACGCCAAAAACAAATTCTCCTCTCATCTTTAAACTTATTTTTGTTATTATTCAAATGAACTTGTAATCAATTTTCGTTGAATTTGTGTTTTTGCCATTCTCACTCCCCTTGAATTTTTCCGCTTTGATTAATCATCATCTCCTGAAAAATGAAATATATATATTTCAAATTATATTGAAAATCATATTTTTCTATGTAATTAACCATGGGTTTATTTACAATGTTTGAAATGTTTGTTTTTTATTTTACTTAAAAATACAAAAAAGCTGAAAATCCATCTTCAATCACTTTCAAATATGTCTCACAATATGAAGAAGATATTTCATAATTTTTTTTCCTTCCAGTATCGCCATTCCTTAAGAGGCCAAAAATCTTATTCAAAAAATACAATGTAATAATGATAATAATAAGAATAATGTGTTTTATAACTTATGACTCTTTAACTCTTTTTTTCTTTCATTCTTCCCTTCTTCTTTCGTCAGCATGTAATAAGAAAACAAAAAACTCTCTGTGTACATGGACTTTGCGCTAAATCTTTAATAATATTTCTTCTTTTTAAATTTTTTTTATTTTGCTTTTGTAGTTGAGGGTGGAGTGTGTTTATGTTTTTTTTGCGAAGAATTTAATATCCATGTGCCATCATATTTTGGATATCTTCTTTATCTTATTTGCATTAGAAAATTTTCCACTGTTATTTTATATATTTTTCATTTATAAAAGTTAATTTTCACTTTCCACAATAATTTTATTATTTTTCTTTCTTGTAAAAGATATTCAATTAATTTTAAGGTGTAGAGTTTGTATGTGTGTATGTGTGTATTTAAGGTATATTTTAATCCTCTTCATTTCCATTATTTTGTGGATGATTTTCAACCTTTTCATTTCTTCTTAATTTAATTTTTTTTTCTTTAGTCAATGACAACGTAAGGCAAAATTGTTAAAATTTCATCATTATATGATTTAACATTCATCACTTCATGCCATTCCCGAAACTCGATATCACGATGACGAAAAGTAGATTTCTCGAATTCCATCATAAAGTCATTTGATGACTTTTTGTTCTTTTTATCAACACCCTCTACAACATCATCTTCATCAGTCGGTTCAATTTTTAGCGAGGGAGGTGTTGGAATTGAAAATGTTTTGCTTTCGTCAAATGTTTTTGGTATTTTGTCTAGGGTAAGAAAATCATATCGCGGTACAACTCTTTTCCAAAGGCGATGCAGTGCATAGTCAATGCCTTCATTATCTTTCGAGTAATCATGTTCGCTTTTCTCTTCGAGTACGCCATTCCAATTGCCATTTACACCGCTTATAAATGAATTATGTAGACGTTCAACATCTTGTCGATTGACAGGTTTACGTTCAAAGAAATGGCGTGCTGGACAGTCTGGATCTTCATCACATTCATATGTTATAATTGGCACACGTTCAACCTGTTGTAATGGTTGCTCAGGCACTGTGTCTGTCAAAAGAGTTTCCATTCGCGACGATTTTACGACCTCCTTTTCGATTTTTACTTCAATGATTTTTGGCAATGCATCGCGAGGCTTTCGTCGCACCATTTCCTCTATGAGATTCTCGTTTGCATCATATTCGGGATCAAAAATTGACTTCACAGCACTACGCATCATAATCGGTGGAGTAGGTGAACGCTCTTTCACCAAAACATCCTCAACAGCGCAAAAATCATCAGTCTCATCATCATCATCATCAGAATCATCTGGCTTATTATCACCATTTAAACTATTATTATTACTATTGACTTTTGGCTCTTGAATACTAAAGCCATTCACATTTTTATCTGTTGCCGTTGCATCTTGTAGCTCATCAGAATATGTTATGACTTCACGAAACGTGCATGTACACTCGATCAACTCGCCTCGTTTATTGTATGTGCTATATTCACTAAATTTAGCCCTTGCTGCCGCTTCATAATCAATTGGTGGCAAAAGTGCATTCAATTTTGCTATTTCATCTTCAATTGTTGGCGGACGTAATGCAATTGCACTCGTTGATGGTTGTTGTGGCAAAGGCTGTGATGTTGTTGTTAATTCTTCGAGATTTATTGGTTGTTCTGATTTGATGGAATTTGTCTCGCGTTTAACTTTGGCAATAGACTGTCGCTCTTCAAAACTAAAGTTTGGTTCAAGCGGATTGTATGGTAATGATGATGCATTGAAATTATTAACTACAAGATAAGATAACAAAAACAACAAAATGTTTTTAATTATTCACAATGAACGTGCACTATTTTTTTTCTCGAGGCAACAGTAGTTTATATATTTTTCTGTGCTGTGAGAAAATCAATAAAAATTTATCAAAATTTATATATGCACACAACTAACCTCGATCAAAAGAGCTCGAATCAAGCGTATCACCGCCATTCATCCAGCTATTCATTGAAGTGCTACTTTGATGAGCTTCAAGCATTTGTTGCAACTCGAAAGTTGTCTTATTGCGTTTTCCAGCTGATAACGCAATTTTTTGCTGGATCTCAGCTTGAAAGTCGGGAATAAAACTTCCATTGAGCTGTGAATCGATACCTTTTGAACCCTTTCGACGACCGCGCTTCTTTGGCTGTTGTTGAATTTGAAGAGACTGTTGAATTAAAGGTTGTGGTTGAGGCGTAGGGTGATGAAGAAAATTTTGTTGTGGCACAGGCACGGATTTAATAATTTGTGGACTACTATTATTGTTGTGATTATTAGTATTATTATTATTATTGAGTGAGTTGTTACTAATATTATTGAATGCAAGCGGCGAAGACATTGCACCAGAATTTGATTTTTTCATCATTTTCTTACGACTATGATTACTATTTTCATCTATGTCAGCGCTATTTCTACTTCCACTGCCAGTCACAGTGACATCTGAAGGCATTTTTCTCTTTCCTAATAATAATGATGCAGGCGCTGATTGATTTGATTCTAAACCACCATTCTGATAAATATGATGTTGCTGTTGCTGCTGCATTTGCGGTGAAATGACTCGTGCAGGCGGTGTAATTGATTGCTGATACTTTGATGTTACTGATGGTGGTTGATGTTGTTTTGGTAATAAGTTTTTGAAACTAGTTGGTCCATTTACGACATTGCGTGATGATGATGGTGGTAAACTATTAGGTGGCGATTGCGATTGTTGAGATGTGAATTGTGTTGTATCGCATGAGCCCTGAGAGAAAGTCTGCGGTGAATTGGGTTGTGACTGGGAATTGGTTTGAGAAAGAACCGATGACGCTAAACGCTCTTTCCATTTTCTTAATAGATTCTTTATGCGTTTAGCAAGTACTTGATCGTTAGCTTTGTTTTGCCTCAATGCCTGGAGGTCTTTGATGATTCGTGTATTCTATAAAAGATGGAATAATATGTAGGAATTTAGCAAGAATTTTCATTTTTGCAAAATAATGTTAAAAATGTGAACGCAATCAAAGATGGATGACTTGATGATTAACGGTTGAAGAAATTGATAAAAAAGATTACTTTTTAGGCTTTTTCAAATGACTCACCTGAACCTCGCGATATGAATCGGGTGTGATATTGAATGCTTCGAGACATGTTACTACTTTTTCGACTGCGGATTGATTCTTTATCTGTAAAATGATCAAAGAAATTTGATAATTAGTATAAAAATTTATTTTGTTAATTTAAGTAACTTTTAATTAGAATTAAGATATGAGACTAGTATTAAAATGTTAAGCAACCTTATTAGAATAGTATTTTTACGAAAATAAAAGATCCAGTGAGGAAAAGTTATGTAAATTTTAACATTTTCTTTAAGCAAAATTATGGCTGCCATTTTGCTTTTTTAATAAGTCTCTAAAATAATTTCTATAGAATTTTTTTCTCAACTCAATTGAGAGTGCGTGAGAGTAAAATCCGATGATTTGAAATTCTCTCATGCTCCCCTCTCACAAAATGTGTAACTACGAGCAAACGAGCGAGCCGAAGTTGTTACTTTTGTGTGAGTGAGCAAGAACATTGTTTTGTTAAAATCACTCAACATTATATTAAACTGCACATATCATAGCACATTCTCGCGTACCACAGAGAGAACCGAACAAATTTTCAATGAATACGAATCGAGAGTTTTGTGAGCATAATTTTTATTTTTCTTTAGCAAAGCGGTCGGTTTTCAGTCTCTTGCGAACTTTTTCAACGATTCAAATAATTTCATCATTTTTATTTTTCCCTATACCATACAGAAATTTTTTGTGTATAGAATAATTTTTTTCTTTTCTTTTTCATCACACAATATACTGTGAGTGAAGAAAAAAAATGTAATGGAGTTTCGAAAAAAGTTTTTTCTCTTTCTTGTGTAAAAAATTCCGTAAGGTTAACTGAAAATTAAGGACACTTGAACACGGGTAATTATTTAGGACTCTTTTTTGTGAGTTTAGAATAATCTTTTTATAAAAAAAATTATCTTTTTATTTATTAAAATAATTTATTTCTCATTCTCATCTTTCAAACTATCATAATCTTCTTCCTATTTCTTTAAATTAACATTTAATTAATTTTATAATTTCTTTCTTTCTCTCTCTCTCTCTTTATTTGCCATGAACTCGATTCAAATTCAGTAAAGAGTTATATAGTAGAGATAGATATTCAATTTTCATATTGCTACTTACATTAAACTTCTCATCCAAAGCTCCCGTTAACAATTGTGCCAATTCGATAACAGAATTACTCATATTAGCACTATAGGCCAATGAGAAATTAAAGTGAGTCTCAAATTACAACCCAATCAAAAAGAGAGACGAACTTTTGAGGGCTTTTTAAATTTTCCTCCTCAAAATACTTTTTTCTTCTTTTCAATAAATGGCACACGAGATTGGAAACGGAGAAAAATGAAAAAATGTCAAAAACACGAGTTTTGGTGCTTCTTTCACCTGTACTCGATGTTATAGTGTTAAAGTGAATTTAGTTAATGCTATAAATTGACAAGAAATTAACCGGAAGTTCCTTATTACTATATTTTCTTATTAATTTTTTCAACATGAACCTCCTTTGTCGACGCTCAAAGGAAAACTAAAAAAAAATTTCAAGAGGGGTAAACACGTGAGATTTTTTTGGCCTGCGAATCGCAAAAAATTTCAAATTTTCCGTTATACGAGGGGTTAATCTTAAACGAAACGCAAATATTTCTAAGTTTCTTTCACACAATTTAAAAGTAATCAATATTTGAGCCTAATTAATGAATAAATTATGTTTAAAATAAAAACTTTATGTGTTTTTAATCACATAAATTTCAGGTAAAATTTATTTCAGCATTTTTTTAGATATTGTGAGATTATCAAGAATTTTCAGAAGATAATAAGCACACATCAAGAATACAAAAACGTGATCTACACATAGGACAATTGCATTTAGAACTCAGCCATGTTTCTTTCTCATTTTGATCCTGTCTACTTGCAAACCAACGTGCTAAGCAACTTTTGCACCATAATGGTCGACAGAAGCAATTTGTGCATTTGTCTACACCATGACCATCTAAACATTGCTTATTTATTTTTACATCAGGTATTTGTGCCATACATGCAAGACATGGTTCAAGATTAACATTCTGACCCAAGCTATAGCGAGGATTTTTTTCAATTTCCTTGTTAAAAACTTCAATAAAACGATCAATAATTGATGTATGAAACTTTACTGTTGAAAGTACCTGAAAAAAATCACACAATTATGAAAATTTTAAAAATCTTTGCGGGAGGACATTTTTTACTCACTGTGATTGGTCTGTTAACTCTATCTTGTAGATCTTTGAAATCAAGCGTGGAAATGCGTATTGTAAATTTCTTAACACCCTCACGCGTTGGTTTGACTTCAATATTTACAAATTGTGCAGCATCATTTGCATCTTGCGGAGAAATATTGTGTGTGTCAGTAGCAACTGCAATCAATGCAGAATCAGATTGATGTGCAAAATGTACAAAATATAGTGATGTCTTCATAATCCAATTTTCTGTGACAATAATTTTATTTATTGCACTACTCCTCTTAATTAGCTTATCATTTCGACGATATTCATTATTTATTTCATTTGCAACTATTGTCCAACTTGAAGCATTATTTGGTGTATTACTATACTTGACTAAAATTTTAGGAATTGGATGATTCTCCCAATTATTTTTCTTATAGTAACAAATCAATGCTATTGCTCCAAAAGGTAAAATGATTGCTAACGTGATAAGAAAATACCAGAAATATTGTACGAATGCAAGTTTAGGAAGGTCAACGCCACCAAAATAAAGGTAGTAGATCACAAAATAAATAATTGGTAGCACTGAATGAATCATTAACATTAGACATGATCGATTGATATGATAATGAATAAAAAGTAGAGACTCAGAACCGAGATATTTGGCAAAAATATTTTCAACTGTAAGACCTAGAAGGGAACAAAATAAAAAGAGATAAAGGAATGATAATATACACGAAAATAAAAAAAAATTACCAGCAGATATAAACTCTTGTGGTGGATAAATGACAGCAAAAAGCAGAATAAGAAAAATTATATTATACCCAAATTCTTCTTGCAACATCTTTGAATTGATAAACTTATTCTATAGATACTTTATTCACTTCGTTTTCGATATACATTTTCTTCTTTAATTGGTAAAATATTTTTTGTGCGATTCGCAAAATTCAAATGACCTAAAAGCGGTATGCTTTTCTCAAATTTGAGACATGAGGAAATTTTCAAAGCTGTTGTAGTCAATCTCAAAAAATTGCTTAACATTCTTCTCATCGTTATCATTTAAATCACATTTTAGATCGACTTCTTCTTCAATGGAATCATTATTTGCGACTTTACTTGTTTCCGGCACTGCAGAGACTTGCATTCCTACCTCTTCCTCTTCATCATTAATTTCAATTACTTCATTTTTCTTGGAATTTTCAACTATTACAACATCATCATCATCATCAGTTGTGAGATCGACAAATTCTTTATCCTTCTTTTGCTGTTGCGAAGATGCTCTCAAAAGATTCAAATTCTTCTTCTTCATTTCCTCAATTTCATGTTTTAATTTTGCCGATTCCTGCTTTAACAATACATTTTCCATCTGCAGTTTCTCATTACTTTGTAAATACTCGTTGTTCACTGTATCAATGATATTATAGGCTTGACACTTGATTCCATATTCAGTCTTCATTTTATTAAGTTCATGACTGTATTTTTAGGGAAGAAAATAATGATACAATTAAAAAAACTTTTAAAAACCCACGTTTTACTTGCCAACTAAAAAGAATAAAATAATTTTTTCAGGCCCAGAGTTTTCTTGTGAATTGACAAGCAAATGGTGACAGATTCGATTATTACTTCATAATAGATCAGTGACTCGTACGAGCTTCGTTCGCACTTGATATAAATCAGTTAGTATTGCATTTGTGACTTGAACAAGTTTTCATGGTTTATTGTAAATAAAGACGACTTATTTAGAATGAAATATAAGTGCTTAATATTTTTTTATTAAAAATAAAATTGAAATGACATTTTATTCAAATTTTTATACATTTTGTTATTATACCATTCCTTCTTGGTTTCCAAATTTCTATGGAGTTCCAAACCTAACCACGAAGCGGCGAGGGTTGTTAAAGTCTTCTACACCTGGCATATGATGTGTACAATTATTTCGGACACGTTGAAGTCTAGCTTTGTGTTCTTCAGAAGATCAGTCAATTAAGCTTCAGCTGCATATTCGCGTTGGTAGGCATAAGAAGTTTCATTCATTCGAGCTAAAGACTTAAGTGCTTTATCTTTAGCAAGGTGAGAATTTTGTTCGTTTTCATTTCGGTTTTGAGCAGCTGTCGCCTTACGCTCGCGATCCTTTAGTTGGATTGCAAGTTTTTCTTCTTCAGATTTTTCTTGTTTGCGCTTAGCCAGACGAACGGACTTACCTCATCCTCGTTTTGCAGTTAGCTTGACAGACTTGTCGTTCCTTCTCCAGTTGTCGCTTTTTGTTGAGTTGATGTTTCGGACATGATAAATTTTTTGTAATCAAGATAGAGAGAATATATAATATATATATTGCCAACCTACCTTTCACTTCTTGAAATCAAATCTTTATTCACTGTATTAACTTTTAATTATTTCACAATTTATTTCATTTATAATTTTTACAATTCTTTTAATTATCTTTTTCACCACTATTAATCCTTAATTCTTCTTTAAATTCAATATTTTCTACTTCTTTACTTTATTTTTTCCACTTAAAATAGTTTTGTAACAAAGTATTTATAATTATCAGCACTTTTAAATAATTTTCACTTTATAATAAATTTTTCGCAAAATTCACTAAAACTGATTGTTTACATTTGTTCAGCGCAGCATTACCGAAGTCAGTTTTGAATTGTCATCAGACGTTTATTTAAATCTGTTAAACGGTATTTTTCAATTTCAAATTTTTTGTTGCGCAACACTTCATTTT
Organism: Polypedilum vanderplanki; assembly: GCA_018290095.1. NCBI lineage: Eukaryota > Metazoa > Arthropoda > Insecta > Diptera > Chironomidae > Polypedilum > Polypedilum vanderplanki. The sequence continues at coordinate 11,805,806 of CM031381.1, read as the reverse complement.
TGTCACACGCGACATATCAAGGTAAAGCGACTATAAGCGCCACTAAACGGGGTGGAAAAGTAATTTTTCAAATTTTTGGGGGAAAATCCTAAAGTCCCCAAACAAAATTTCAAATTTTATTTTTTAAATATTCATTAAAATACAGCTCGAGTCATGATGAAATGTATATAAGAATGCATTGTCATCGAGTTCTGAGCTATGTTCAAAGTTTCAAACCTCTAACTAGTCGGGAAATGGGTGAAATTTGAGTTAGAAAATTCCGCGGACAGACAAACAGACAAACAAGAAAATAAGTTGAGTAAAACGTTGGAAAATTAACATAATTTCAGAAATGGCGAAAATATGATAGATACTTACTAGACAATATTCCAAGAATTTGTCACACGGTCTAAATCATTTTGTTTTCGTTGCACTTCCGTTTCTAAATTTTCTTTATCCTTTTGCAATGTTTCCGAGAGTAATTTTTGCTTTTTTAAGGCCTGATTGAGCTGCGTGTTGTCAACATCTTCGAGATGGAAATAAAGTTTTGTGATTGATCGTTTATTATATCGTTTCTGGCATAGAGGACATTTGGGTGGGTTTTGTCTAGATCTGTTTAAATAAATATTAGAACATGAGTGTGTGTGAAAACATAACAAAAATATGTATTACAATGATTATTTATTTATGGTAACATTCTTACATTGTTTTCCATTCATTGAGGCAATCATTGTGTACCTGTTTGATTGAAAATATTTGAATTGTAATATTAATTGGAATTTGAGCCATTTCAATCATAAGGATATGATTTTTAAAAAGATATAAATTTATCTCTAATTCCTGATCTTCATTCTGATTCTTACCACATGCCCGCATCCACTCAATGCAACAACACCTTCATCTGAATTATAAGGATCTAAGCAAATGAAGCAAGAGACACTCATGTCGAAACAATTTTTGATAATTTAATTTCACTTTAAATCTTTTTTCACTTGAAAAAACAATAACACTTCACTTTATACTCAATTCGTATGTGTATATGTCGTTCTATCGTTCAATGTTCTTTGAAATGAAAAAAATATTTCTTTCTTAACGATTTTTCGATTTATGAAAATTTTGCGATTTCGTGATTTTCAGAAATAATGGAGTTTTCTCAATTATTCTTGATAGAAAATGCAGTCTATTAACGTGCTAGAAAGATTCGATTTTCACTTGTGTAGTGTGTGTACTATCAGCTCAGCAAGTCTCTATTTTAATATCTTTCAAAATGTCATCTCTTTTCGTAACAATTTATTTTCATTCTCGCAAATCATCCAAGATACTTTAGGTCTCAAGGTAAAGCATAAATAACACTACTTGAACTCACTTGATGAATAATATGCAATAAATTTTTTTAGCTTGATGAAAAAAATCAGTCACATGAAATTTGCGTTCATTGCAAAGAGACACTTGTGAAATTTTTCATCTTTAAAAAAACTAATGAAGAAACACGAAAAAATTTTAATCGATCAGCAGAAATTGAAAATACACAAAAAGAATTAATACTGCAAGAAGTTCAAATTGGAAATTCATTTGAAGATGAAAATTATTGTGAAGAAGAAATCAGTGATAATTTGAGTGACATTGGAGGTCATCAAGATGAACTTACAACCTCTATTGCACCCATAGATTCTCATGATAACATATTAGAATTAAATGAAAGTCACTTAACACAAGATTATGAAATTAAAACTTCTCCAAGAACTAAAGTAAACTCAGAAAAATGGAAACGCAATAAGAGAAAATTGGCAAAAAATTCAGGAAAATCTTATGTATCATCAAAAAATAAATTTGTAAATGCTAAAGAAATGAAATCAAATTGTGGAACATGTCGATTAAAATGTACAAAATATCTCAACGAAGAACAAAGACTGAATAATTTTAAGAATTTTTATGCTTTAGCTGATATCCGTCAACAGAGAAAATTTCTATTCGAACATATGAAAAGTTTTATGCCAAAAAAAAGAAGTTCATCAAAAAGTAACCGTGCAAGAAATGTACAAAGAAATTTTTATTTAGAACTCAGAAATGAAAATGGAAATATCAAAATGATTCACGTTTGTAAACGAATGTTTCTTAATACTCTTTCAATCAGTTCACAAATGATAGATACTCTACAAAGAAAAATTACTATAGAGCAAGGAAAAATCGAAGATCTTAGAGGAAAATACAAGAGAAAAAAGTTTAATAATAAATGATATTAATTTATTTTAGAGTTTTACAAATGGCCTATATGTGTTATTAATGATTCTCTATGTTCTCTCTTATTTGAATGTCTTGAATCAATTGTGCTGCTCACTAAAATTGGATTCATTAAATGATGTGATGTAGATGGTGGAATGCAAATTATCGAATCAACTTGAGACTGATTCCCAACCATTGTTAACATCTGTCTTTCAATTCTCTGTTTCAGACGTCTGTTTTTTCTCAAAAATTTGTTGTTTCTTTCATCACTTATCCATCTTGTTATTACTTTTTTAACTTCGCAATATGTATCTTCCTCATTCGTATTAGTTAAAAGTGCTGAAAATTTTGCTAGAAAACGCATAATACTATCTGGTGTTTTGATTGCTTTGACTGAACCTCCATCACAATTTGCTGACAACTTACTGCTTCTCCCTGTTGTATTCATTCGATTACACATATCTTCGCAAATTATTTCTTTCATCATTCTTCTAATTATACTTCTCACACCAGTTTCTTTACTATCAGCAAATTGTCGCTGATTTATTATTTCCATTCCCTAAAAAATAATATATTTTAAATTTCACAAATGATTGTAAGCTTTATAACTAATAGAAAAGCCAAAATTACAATAATATGAGTTAACATAAACATCTGTAAGGACTAAGTTTCTGTAATATCCGAGATTGAGAGACACACGTGACACAGCACAATAAATTTTTACTTACAAGTTTTCGTTGAAAATTTTCATCATTTCCTAAGCGATGAGCGAGTTCATAAACTTCTTGTTCACTAGTTACAGGAATACGTAAACTACAATTTGAAATGGTGGGTTGGAAATAAAGCTCATCTAAGCAAAAAGGGAAATAATTAAAATTAAATATTTTTTATAACACAGCACGAATGGTCTAAATTTACATTAACAGACATTTAAAAAATGATGTTAAATTGTCAGTTTTAACAAGGTCAAAGTTTGTAATAATTACAACACTTCGTAACATCGAAAATTTACAGGGATTTTATTTTTGATCTCACATGAGTGTAAATTTTTATTTTATATTGCGACAACAAAATACATTACTCTATCATTCTTTGAACTTATTTTTTAAAAGTTAAAGATATCAATCGATAGTATGAGTGAAGTGCGTTTTCTAAGCTGTGTTTTTATATTTTAATCTTATAAATATTTAAAGGAAGAGAAATTTTTTATTTGCTTTAAAAAACTTAAAAATTTATTTATGATATTGAGGATGAATTTTGTAGTGATACATTTGTATTATCTAATTGCTGTTTTTTTATCGACGATTTTTTTTTGCACATCTGTAAGAAGTAAATTAAGTATCAGTAAATTTTCTCTTTAAAAAATAAGCAAAAATAATTTACTTCCATATGCCGCTTTACTGCGAATGTCGATTTCACTTGTGCCCATAGTTTTGTTTGACAATTTTTACATTCGACTTGATATCTCTTTACGCGTTGAAATTCTGGTCGTGAAAATTTTCTACTATGCTGTAAATATAGTTCATCTTCTTCTGCATAATCTAACTGAATCATATCATAAAAGTCATTATAGCATTGAATTCGTCCCGAAAACATTTCCTTTTGAAATCTTTTAATTATCTCTTGTGAACTTCTCATTTCGTCTGTTATTACTATCCTGGGCATTTGAATTATTGTTACTGTACACGAATAAAAATTACATGTTAAACTAAAAAAATTATTTCATAGTCTTTCTCATCTAATTCAGTTTCACAAAAAAGTATTCATTAATTAATAATTCATTGTCACATTTTATTTAGATAAATTTGATTTATGAAAAAAATTCACAATGGTATTGTTAACTTATCAAATCAATTGAAAGTTTTACAAACAATATATTTATTTTAAATTCATAGCTTTAGATTATTTTAATCTTCGATGCTTTTTAAAATGTAATATCGTGAACATTTTCAAGATGATATATCATATTACTAAAAGAGTGATATCCATTATAAAGTTTATTGCAAAAATTACATTGTAAGTCGTTGGTTCCAGTTCTTCTGTTATATCTTCTTTTAGCGTAATGCCACAAAGACTAAAATTCAAAAAATTTAAGAAAAAAAAATCGGTTGTAAATGAAAGTTTAAGTTTACCTTCTTCTTATTATCAATATCTTTAGAATTTCTTCTATTCGGCCTTCGAACATCTTGATTTTAAAATAAAAATAATTAATTAGGAAAATTATTTTCATAAATGGCCTCTTTCGAGTACATCATGAAACAATTGTTAAAATCACATTAAATTCAAAACTTCTTCTTTACACAAATAGCTATTTTATCAAAATCATATATGATTTACCTAACAAAATAATTAATTTCTCTTCCTTTAAGATATTAAAATAACATTATCACTTACCATCTTTCCTTGGTCTTTTTACTAATTGATCATGATGAGAGGTTGATGCAGTGAAATAATCGGTATTACTATAGCTATCTTCTTCTCCAACGTTCATTCCTTCCGAGCTGTAATCATTTTCTTCAGCATGTGCATATCGAATAGCGTTTAATAAATCATCCTCCTCATCCGGTTCCTTTTTTATCATAACTGCAGGTTCATTGAATATATCGCTTTCATACTGCTGTACTGTTTGATTTATAAAGATTTGTTGTTCTTCCTCAGCATCTTCTTTTCTTACTTTTCCACTGGGTGTTTTCTTAGTGTTTTCACTTTCACCATTATTACTGCTTCTACTACTATCACTGTTGTTTGATGATGATTCAATTATAAGCTTCTTACCATTTTCATTGACACGAATTGATGATACCGAGAATTTTTCTGTATAGTTTTCAATTATTTCATAAATATCATGAACAATTTTGCTTTGTTTCTTTGAGTTTTTTGAAAATTCTTTTGGTTCTGAAGTATTGTTTTTTAAGCTAATTTGAACTTCCTTGACTTTTCTTTTAAAATGATAAAACTTGATAACTTTATCCTTGCAATCCAAACAAATTTCCATTGTTTTTCCGCTTTTGTGATCAATCTAAAAAGAACAATTAAGTTTAATCAAAACGAATATATTATTTAAACATTAAATATACCTGTATGTCTAAAGATTCAAGCAAAATTTCACGAAAAGAGTAGTAAACATTATAATATTCGATGAAATTGTCATTTACATCAAAGTATTGATTGATATCTTTGCATCCACAAATGCCACAGATGTTTTCTTTAAATGTATCAGTAATTCGAAATCGTTTTGATGCCATTTTGGCGTTGATTTTCAAGTATTTTTATAAGAGCTCTTGTTTTTGTTTTTTATAAAAATTTACAGATCTGAGATGACTAAATCGAAAAAATTTGAAATATGACAGTTATGAACAGTTATAATAAATCTCGATCTCTAATCTGCTTTAATCGAATATATGTATCAATAAATAAAAAGAAGTTTCTTACTCGGTAGAAAAAATAACTTCCAATAAAATTTCATGTAATTTCCAATGAGTAAATGATTCGCTATTTAAATTCTACATTTTTATTAACTTATGATGAATTGAAGCTTCATAATGTCCATATATTTCATAATAAAATAGCATCTTTGGAAGAATATTAAAAATTAAGTAAGCCAAATTTGAGGAATATAATAGGAAACAAAAAGCTTGTTTAGAGTGAATATTTAAATACTTCTGCCGAAATGAAAAAAGTTCCAAAATTAAAATTTACACTTAATGAATGAATTTACTCTTTATTTAAATGAAATGGTTTCTTTTAATTTAATGGATCTGCAAAAATTTGCTCAGTCGCATTGACATTATCTTCTTTGTTTTGAATCTCTTTTTCTAATTTAAATTGCTCTCTTTCAAAAAAATTTTGTATTCCTCTTTTTCGATCACGTGTCCAATCTGAGATGATTCTGCTAATTACTTTTTTCACATCTTTATATGATTTTTCCTCATCATCGCCTGTCAAAATACTCGAATATTTAGCCAAGAATATCATAAAATCTTCAGGTGCTTTAATCGTTTTAAATTTCGTTGAAGTATCATTTAATGCTCTTGATGCTTTTCCACTCATATTCATATTGAGATAAACTGATTGAGATGTCATTAATTTGATCATTGACCGAATTACATATAAACTTGTTCGTTCTTGTCCATCAAGACGCTCTTCTATAATTCTAATCAATTCCATGCCCTAAATCATAAAAGAGAAAGGTGTTAGTTGGTAATAATTAAAAACTATAGGTATGCATACTACTTACTAATCTATGTCCATATTCTTCATCATTCGTCACTTCTTCTGTTAGTTTTAATAATTCAGTCTCATTAGTAGCTGGAACTTTTACATTATTTGTACTTGATGCACATTGTTCTAATCTTTTCACTTTAAATAGATAAAGTAACATTAAAAATATTATTCGAGAATAGAGTTGGGAAGAAACCGTTTGTGTACCGTTTGTAGAATGGTACGTAAATGTATGAAAACGTTTAAAACTAAAAATTTCCCTTGATTAGAAGAACTATAAAACTTGTTTCTACAACTAAGTTATTGTTTATTTCATTCTATATAATATTAAATAATGCAGTAAGGAGTATCAAAATATGCAATTGATAATTCAAATTTTTAAATACATGTGCACTTAATAGAATATTTTACTTTTTAATAGAAAATCCATCCTTTTCTGCATCAGTCAGTAGTCAGTACTCCTGTACACGTTTTACGTTTATGTCTTGCTAGTCTTTCACGATTCCAAACTACCATCATATTGCATACTTTGCATTTTCCTCTATTTGTTTTCTTATCTCGTTTTTCTAAATAATCCCCAATATTTATTTTCTTCATTTCTATAAAAGAATAAAGTAATAAAGTAAAAAATCAATCATTTTAATCGACAGTGCGTATATTCCTGTTGTAGATCAGTAATTTTCGCTAATTCGACAAGAATTGCAATGCCTTTGGTTATAAAATTCAAGAAAATTTTTAAAAACTATTTAATGCCGCACATGCATACCCTTGTATCGAAACGTTCAAAAATTACTTCTGACGTGAATTCTATGGTTAATTTCGTATTTTTTACATATTGAAAAACGGTACGCAAACGGTATGTAAATTTCCCAACTATTCTTGAATCAAAAAATATTTTTAACGCATATTTTCAAAAAAATACGCTATTAGATCCACGATGTCTGGTTGGCTGGTTGTGCAAGTCATAACTCAACAATGGTAAGTTGTAGAGAGGTGTTTGATAGCTTTTTATAAAGGATTTGACGTGTAGGAAAGACATCAAAGGTGATTTTTAGACAATTTTACCCAAGAGTGGTGGACTTGCACCACATGGACCAAAAAAATTTTTTTCACCAAAAAGTCTTAAAATGTCAGAAAACACGTCAGAAATAATTTTCTAAGAGAAAATCGATCTCTCGCCAAGAAAATAGTACTAAAAATATGTGAAATTTCGTTACTAAATATACTAATCTCTGTAAAGGCAAAAATGCGCTCTAATCGTCCGACCATCCAAGGCGTCGAGATTGACCAATATTTTTTACTTACTTATATGAGTTGGAGATGATATTAAAATTTTAGATTTCTTTGTCGGTGCAAATCTTTCAGTTGAGGTCGATGCTCGTTTAAAAGAAACTCGTTTTTTAGAATTAGGTAAACGCCATGTATCACTGTCATCTTGTTCATCCTCTTGTATATCGCTTCCGTCGTCTTCTTCTGAATTAGCTAGAACCAATACATCTGTTGCATCAGTTGGTTCTGGTTTAATAATCATGGGTGTTTCGTGAAGTGCATCATTGAAACTTGTTGATTGTTCAAAAAAGTCTTTGTTTACACTCTCTTTTGTTTCGAATGATGATGATGATTCAATGATAAGTCTTTTACCATTTTCATTTACACGAATAGCAGATATTTTACATTTTTTTGTATAATTTTCAATAATTTGATAAATACTTTGTACGATTTTTGTGTGTTTTTCTGAGATCTTTGGAGTTTCTTGTTGAATTGTCTTTCTCTTAGAACGTAAATTTTTTTGTACTTCATCAATTCTCTTTTTAAAATGATACATTTTCACTACTTTATCTTTACAATCTAAACAGATTTCCATTGTTGTTCCTGCACTGTGATCAATCTAAATGTTAAAGAATTCCTTATTCCTTAATTCACTATAAATTATATAAAAACATACCTTTATTCCGAGACTAATGAATAAAATCTCTCTTAATGGGAGAAAAATTCCCAAATATCCTATATAAGAGTGATTGATATTAAAAAATTGATTAACTTCTTCAATACCACATATATCGCAATATCCTTGCTTGTAGTTATCAATTAGATCAATTGCAGTTTTAAATGCCATTTTTTAAATTATTTTTTTTAGCAAAACTGTATCAAATCAAAACAAACTTTTTAGGAATACTTCCAAGAAGAATTCTTATTTAAATTCTATAAAAACGTTAAATAAGTATCTCCTTAATGAATTTTATTTTATCCTAATAAGATTAATAAATTCTTGTTGTTTTGTTCACGTAAGAATGTATTTAAAGTATTAGTTTTATCTAATGTTGCTGATTTTTAAAGCATTTTATAAAAATTATTTCGATTAATTTTTAAAATTTTATAGGGGGAAAATTGAAAAAAATTGTAAAATTAAAGAAAATTTTGTTTACAAACAAATATAAAAAAAAATCATTGTTCTTACCATTTTTTACAATTTAAAACTATCTTTAAACCAATTTATACGAATAATGAGTACTTTATGAAACTATTAATATCATTTTAAGCTTTTAAATCGATTAAATAGTAAACAAAATTATTTTCGTTCATCATGTCGCGCAACAAATGTTGCAAAGTTGCCTCAGTTTTCAATCCCCTAAATTCCAATGACATTCAAAATGTAACAAAATACAAAACAAACACAATCACACGTGTGTTGGAAAAAATTAAAATTAAAATTAAAACAAGTAATGGAAGGCTTAATAAATAGTAAAATAGTCTCAGTTGATAAAATTAATAGTAAAAAAGCATCACCAATTTTGGGTAAGTGAATAAATTACTAAGAAATACAATAAATTATTTTCTCAAATTTTTGATTTAGCAACATTTCAAAACTCAAGCTTATCAGATGATAAATGTAATCAAGTTGTGTGTAAAAGAGTTGAAACAGAGAGTGATGGAAGAAAATTCGCTTTAATTGCAACAAATTCAAGTGTTTATAAAGCAGAATTAAATGATAGCAAATATGAAGATACTTACTTAGCAATTCATAATAAAACTACAGGCGAAATCAATTTAATTCAAGTACAAAAAGCTGATTTTCGTAATGTACTTTATGATAATAAAAGATCAATCTATGAAAACAATGTTGTTGATAAGAGAAAACTGTATAAAGAATTTGGTGGAAAGAAAGCAATGGCATCGTTTGATAGGCAGAATCAAAGTCAAACACAAAATTCGAGCATTTTAGAAAATACCGTTGATAAAGTGCTACAAAATGTTGATATAGATAAAATTTTGGACTCGAGCACTTTGGAAAATGAGAAGGAATTTTCAATATTTCCAGAAATCAAAGAAGACATTGAAGGAAAAGATGTTCGTGAAATTTTCACGCTTGATATTCTTTTTGGTGCGGAAATAGTAGAACACATGAATGAAATTGCATTAGAAGCATTAGCATCGCCAATAGATCAATTGGATTTTAAAAATAATCATCTTAAAAAAACAGCTGCTAGTCTTCAATTATCAAAGCAGCCAGAAAAAAATGTCAATGAAATGATCATGCTACTCTATGCTAAAATATTGATGAAACTGATAAATTTTCGACAAAAATATTTTGAAATTTCGAGAGAATTGAAAAATGTGTCGCCTCGATTACAACAAAACATTCTCTCAATTTTTTTCATAAATGGTTCAAATGAATATTCAAATTATACTAAACAAAAAGCGACTGTCTTTTATATAATTCTTATGCTGCTCACAACAAAGTCTTTAACAATTGATTTATATGATCTTCTTGATGGTGTCGTGATGTCTAAACGTGAAATATTTAAATATGCTTCGATTATTGGTTGTAAAAAGAGTAATGGTGAAAAATTAAGTTTAACAAAAGTTGCAAAGTTAGATAAAAATTTCAAATTTACTGTCCCTACACTGAAAGGAAAGAAAGATCGTTCTAAATGAATTTTTTTAAAGAAACAAAATAAAAGTTTAATATTTTATTAAGAATTAAAATGGTAATTGTTCTTTATTAATAATGGAATAGTTCAATAAAATTCATTTTATTTTAAAATTCAACTTCATATTTCGAAGCAATACCTCTTCTCCCCTTTAAAAAAGAAAAAAAAAATAAAAGTGAATCATTTAATAAAAAGTTATAATTTTACCTTTTCAACCTTTGATGGTGAATCTTGGCCTAAACGAGGATTTAATCCTATAAAAGTTCTTTCCTGAAGTTTGTTTAATGAATCAATCTCACTGAGCTGATTGTTATTGCTTTTTTCTGCTATTATATTTCCTACACCACCAATAGCTGCGTCTCCTTCTTCGGTCTCAATATTAAAGCAACGAACTTTTCCAGTAATCAGTGAAACATCAGTAGTATTATTGTCAGTTGACACTTCATTTGAAGCTTTATATAGTTTTCCTTCGGGTAAAACTTCACGAAAATCTGTACTATATGTATCTGGAAATTGATTTGACCATGCTGGATTTAGAGCCATTTCAGCTTCAAATACAGATATTAAAGGCTTGTAAAATTCACGCGAATTATAGAGATTATTTTCTGAACAACCAACCAGCACAAAAACATCTACATCCGAAAAGTTTGCTAATTTTGCTGCATTGACTTTTCCTACTGAGAAAATGTACGTCTTTTTATAACGTTTACTTGCAAGCTCTTGAATATGCTTAATAATGTCTAAATAACCTTTGGAAGTTAATGTTGCGGCAACGATTCCGATTGTTTGCGCATCTTTACATTTCTCAATGTAATGACTTCTTTTCATTAAAAATTTAGTATCCATAGCTTGAACTTCTTGCATTGTGTTGCATTCGATATCATATAATAACCATTTTTTGCATTTTATACCCATAGATATATTGAAGAATGATTGATTATCTTTTCCCAAGTATACGCAAGTATAATTTTCAGTAGTCTGATTATTCTTAAGAGACCAACAGAGAATGTCTGCTTCCTCATTTTCAGCTAATTTTCCAATATCTATATTCATATAATTTGATTGATGCAATCTATTTGCAATCGAATCTATGACATGATATGAACCAACATCGTAGAATATAAAAACTTTTTCATTTCTGTCTGGAATATTTGCAATGAATTGCGCAACAAATTTCTCGACATCTACTTCATTCTTAGGGAATATGTAAAGCACAGGAAGTCTAGTTACTTTTGAAAGGCAAGCGTGACCAAAATGTATTATACCATCTGCTTGAATATGAGCTGCAGCAATCTATAAAATTGATTTAAGAAAAATGTGTCAAGCATTAAAAATTTTCATTTAAATTTAAATTTTATACATACCTCATCTACACAACATGAACCATAACTTGTATCTGCTAGAATGAAAATGTTTGAGTCAACATGCTTCCTTAATTGACTCTCAATTTCCACAGAAAGATTTAAAATTTCGTCTGAAAATTGTAAACAAATACGCGAAAGGAATTTTTCTCGAATAAACTTTATACAACGATTTAAATCATTTGCATTCCAAATATCTGAGATTTTAGAATTCCTCATTTCAGCATTTATTTGTTTTTCAATTGCTGCCGAGTCTGGACTTGAAAAATTCACAGACATTTTTTGACAGACGTATTCTTCAAATTTTGATTTGAAATTTCTGTAAAACTAAACTGACTTCAGTCTAATAATTTAGATGGAATTTTAATTTTGTTGTATTCTAATAAAATCAATAATTGAAAATCATTTATTGACCCGAAAATTAAAAATTCACATTCACTTTCTTCTACTTTTCGTTTTTTTGCGATTCGCATTCAAATAACCGATTCGTAAAACAAACTGCGAATCGTTCGAACGAAAAAAAATTGATTTGGAAAAAATAAATTTGAAACACAAATCAAATAGAAATCGCGATGGCATCGAGAATTCTGAAGATCACAAGTAGTTTGCGTGCGTTACCTAAAGCAGGAACATTACAGGTTAGTTAAATACAAATGCCAAGTTATTGAGAAATAGATCATTATGCATACAATTATTATTTAGTGATTATGCAATTCAATCAAAATCATAATTTCTCATTGATTTGGCACATGAATACAGCTTAAATGTTGTTAGTTTACCTATATCTTTAGATTTTTTGCTGTTTATTTCATTTATTTTTAAATAAATTAATGTAAAATTAAAGTTTTTTGTTATTACAAATAAATTTTCATTAGGTTACAGTAACTCACAAAAATTTTTATTCTTCTTTTAGCGTCTGAAGTCAACTAATGCCGCCGATTTCGCTCGTGCGCTCGTAAATGTTCCACCTACAACTGTCACAACATTAGATAATGGTCTTCGAGTAGCAACAGAAGATTCCGGTGCAGCAACTGCTACAGTCGGCTTATGGATCGATGCTGGATCAAGATATGAGAACGCAAACAACAATGGAGTTGCTCATTTTCTTGAACATATGGCTTTTAAAGGAACAGCAAAGCGCTCACAGACTGACTTAGAACTCGAAGTTGAGAACATGGGAGCACATTTGAATGCCTACACAAGCCGAGAACAGACAGTGTTCTATGCCAAATGCCTTTCAAAAGATGTTCCAAAAGCAGTTGAAATTCTCGGTGACATTATTCAAAATTCAAAGCTCGGCGAATCAGAAATCGAACGTGAACGCAGCGTCATTTTACGCGAGATGCAAGAAGTTGAAAGCAATCTTCAAGAAGTTGTCTTTGATCATCTTCACGCAACTGCATATCAAGGAACACCTTTGGGTAATACAATTCTTGGACCAACCAAAAATATTAAATCAATTACACGTCAAGATTTAAAAGATTACATTGATGCTCACTATCACACACCAAGAATTGTTTTATCAGCTGCTGGTGGCGTCAATCACAATGAATTGGTTAAATTGGCTGAGAAGGAACTGAGCAAGTTAAAAAATACATTTGATGGTAAACCTCCTCAACTCTCACCATGTCGTTTTACTGGTTCAGAAGTTCGTGTTCGTGATGATTCAATCCCATTAGCTCATATTGCCATCGCAGTTGAAGGCTGTGGCTGGACTGATCAAGATAATGTACCATTGATGGTTGCTAACACTTTAATCGGTTCATGGGATCGTTCACAAGGTGCTGGTGTCAATAATGCTTCACAATTGGCTCGTCATAGTGCTGAAGACAGTAAGAAATTAAAAATATCGTTTTCTAACAATTTTCTAATTGAAATGTATTTGATTTAGGCTTGTGCCACAGCTTCCAATCATTCAACACATGCTATAAAGATACTGGCTTGTGGGGAATTTACTTTGTATGCGAACCAATGCAGTGCGAAGATATGCTTTTCAATGTTCAAAGTGAATGGATGCGTCTCTGCACAATGGTTACAGAATTTGAAGTTGAACGTGCAAAGAACTTGCTTAAGACAAATATGCTCTTGCAACTCGATGGAACAACCCCAATCTGTGAAGACATTGGACGTCAAATGCTCTGCTATAATCGCAGAATTCCACTTCATGAACTTGAGAAACGAATTGATGTAAGTAATTGTAATAATTCTACCAAATTTTTACTGATTAAAAATTTTCTATAGAATGTAACAGCCGAAAATGTTCGTGATGTCTGCATGAAATACATTTACGATCGCTGTCCAGCTGTAGCAGCTGTAGGTCCAGTTGAGAATTTGCCTGATTATGTTCGCATTCGCTCGAGTATGTACTGGCTTAGAGTCTAAGAAGCTCACAGGAAGAATTGAGATAACTTAAATTAGAAGCAAAAAAAATTCAAATTTCACAATTATTAAAAATCCCTGTATGATGTAAGCCAATAATAAAAGAGAAGAAGATGTTTTACGACGATGAGAAGTTATAATTTAAATTGATTGCATTTTGAATTAATCTTTTTCCGAACGATGAAATTTTCCATCATATTTATCATTGCATTTCTGTGCATCATCATCATCATATCACTTTGGAATAAGAAATTAAATCAATTTTACTTCAATCATCTTATGCAGCGTCTTTTCTGTACTCATTCAAATATGCATGCATGTTATTGATATGATACGAATATAAATTCTTGATTGAAGGAATATTGATAAATTTTCTCATGAATAATTGAAATATAGCAAAAGAAAATTTCTTTAAGATTTAAAAACTCTCGTTTAAAAAATAAAATTTAATTTCAATAAAATAGGAAAAGGAAATGATAAAACGACATTTAAAAGAATAAAAGAAAATCGTCGAAAAAGTTTGTAGAGATGCTTTCATAGGAATTTTCCAACAATTTTCCATTCAGCATCCAATGAACATTCACTTTCGTATGCATAAAACAAAGAATCATTCCAGAGTCAAATAGAATGTAAAATCACATTGACGTTAGATGAATTTCATGCATCTGTATCATCAATCTCCTCGTAAAAAAGGTACAGAAAGTTAAAGGAAGAGAGAAAATGAACATCAATAAACGAACAGCCACACCTCTCTTTCTCATTCTTCCCTATTTTTTCGAATGCCTGCAACTTTTCTTACTTTAAAAAGAAATTTACTCTTACTTCTTACCCTAAAGCGCGTACACACAAAAATAGCTCAATAAAGTATTTCAAGCCTTTTTGGATCCCTTTTCCACTTTTATTTCATACGAATGATGACGTGATAGTGCGAAAGGATATAAAATTAAAGCCGTAAAAAATATGTGTGATTTCATTTCATCACACATTGTTGGCAAAAATAAAGCAATCCACATAACACACTTTCTCGCATGAGATGAGGGTAAAGGATTTTTCTCTTTCTTTTTTAATAGAATGTTTTAATTTTAGCTGTTTTCTATTTTTAGAAAGTTTGTGTAGCTTTAAAATTTTTTTTTGAATTTTTTGCAAAAAATTAATGAAGAAAAATTTTAATTTCCTTGTAAATAAAAAATTTTAATTATCAGTAAAATGTCATGATAAAATGAAATGTCTAAATAGATATTTGGTATTGATATCTATTAGAATCACAATAGAATTTATTATATTCAAAAATTGGCTTGACAATCAATGAAAAAGTTGAAATTTTAAAATTGTTATTAAAATGGCTTTAATTTATTTCGAGATCCTTCAAAATTGTAGTCCACTATGAACAAGATAATTTTTTTATCAAACTACTTTAACTTAACTGAGTCTATTTATTTGAATGAAATGAATAAAATAAAGCACTAAATGCAAAATGCCGCTACTTTTATTGCAAAAAGAATGAGAAGATAGAAAAAGTTCTTATTATTTATCCATACATAACTAGCAGAAATTTGAAAACACAAGTTTTTCTTTCGTTATTTGCGAGATACATACTCATAAAATTTATAAAAAGAAAAAATAAAGATTTTCGCTTCAGATTTTCTTTATATTGCACACGATTGAGCCAGAAAAAAAGAAGCAAGAAATTTTTTTTATAAACACAAAAAATTTGTTTGAAAGTTTGTATAAGAAAGCTTTCGATCTTCACCATCATCATGCAAATTTGTATGCGCTGCTTTCTTGCTCTTTTTATTTTGTATTCTGACCGAAGAAGTAGAAGATAGAATTTTTTATGCATAAATGCATTGTTGTTCACAAAAAAGTGCCTTAAGCATGAGCAGCAACAACAACATAGCAGTGAGAAGAGAAAAAAATTTCTCCTTCTATTCTGATTTTTTGCCGTTTTTTTATCAGACAAAATACACACACACAAACTCTTGTGTGATAAATTGGCGAGCAAACAGTAGAGCAGAGGGAGAGACGAAAGAATTGGAATATTTTTGCAATGATTTCGAAATCCACATAGAGAAAACAAAAGAAAAGTACATGCAAATGCTAGAGAACAAGCTTTAGTGAAAAGAAGAATGAAAGAAATTGTGTAATAAGATTAATTTATGATTATAAACACAAGCTTCACATTATTTTTTCTCTTTGTTTTTCACTTCTCTATCAGGTGCAAAAAATGCTCTTTTGTCATCGAGGGAATTTGCTTTTCAACATTTAATCCTTTCACAATCACTAAAAAAAGTGTATGAAAATTAAGCCAGCACATTTTTCCAACATTTTTCTAGTCGTGAATTTGTGTATGCACAAATTGTTTAATTTTCTTTTTGTAGCACCCTCTTACCGAAGAAAAAAGCTCTAAATACTAAAAAAGCAAGCAGCATTCACTCATCAGGGGCTTAATTTATTAAAATTTATGTTAAAATGAAAAGCAAGAGTCGAGGTGAAGAAAAAGAACAGTGAAAAAAAAATTCATAGATGAAAACGTAGGGAAAAAACGAGAAAGGATAATTAGCATATTATTAATTAAAAGAGAGCAAGGATTAAGCGTTGAAAATGATGTGCACTCTAAGGAGATTCAGCTGTTTTTACTTTTCAAAAAGAGCATTAAACGAAGGGATCTATTCATTACTTTTAAGTTTAATTGAAATTGTTAGAAGCAAAAGAGTGAAATAATTTGAAATTAAATCAATTTTAAATTTTTTTGCACCTTTTCAATTTCTCACAATGTTGCAAAAAATTAATTACTTCTATTTTCCGTAATGTTATTGACGCGAGAGTGTGTTCATTGATGCGAAACATTTAAATTAAATTAAATTAATTCTCTTCTCTCTCTTTTTGCCTTCTATGGCAAAAACAGGAAATTGAAAATTGATTTATCAACTAATTGCGACATAAAGGAAAAGAAAATTGTGCCATAAAAAATTCATTCTTTTTAATTAAGCATGTAAAAAGGCATTGAAAATGTCACATGAGAGATGGCAAAAAAAATTCTTCCCTCATTACACACTTTTTTATGGCTGTAATTATTTTTCATTATGTATAGGTAGCACAAAGATATTTTTGAAAAACGACTTAGAAAGTGTGCGCACCTTTTTTAAGGTACTTTACTCTCTCTGAACAGTTCAATTATTGAGAAAGTTCAAAAAGTTTTCAATTTTCGCAGGGGACAGACATGACGATAGCTTATACACACACACATTATAAAATCACGAGTCATAAACTACATCTCGCTGCTGTTGCTTTGCTATAATTGAATCAATTTAAATTTTATAAATTTTCCCAGGCGCATAACGACAAATTTCGCACTCAAGATTCAAATTGAAAATCAACCATTGATAGTGAAGGAATTATGGAATGGCAAAAATTGGCTCAAGAAATTGAATTAAATTATTTACGGAGTTTTAATGGTTTTTAGCATGGTTATGCATTTGACGGAGATTTTTTTTGCAATTTCTTTCCACAAATGAGAAAATTTGCCACTTTTTCCACTTCCTTTTTATCGTAAAATAGAAATTTCATTAAAATTATTTGCAAATAAGCAGTGCATAAATCATGCTAGAATAGCAAAGGCACAAAAAGTTTTCATTTTTATCTTTTAATGCTATGATTTGATTCTAGCTGTGAACATGAGAATGAATGAATGATTATATTTTAAAATTACTTTATTTGTTAATGTGTGCATGAGCAACTTTTATTATTTTCTTCTATAATTCTATCTCTATATCTCGTTCCCTAAAAATTTTCTTCATCGTCTCTTTGTTAGTAATTTACTGCATCATCATTATTTCCATGATAAATATTTGTTACATTTTGTAATTAACTTGCTTTTCAATAATTATTGAAATATGAAGTGATTTTTACATTTAGAAAAACTATTTCTAATATTTCAAAAACGCATAAAAATTAAACACTTTTAAAATTCAAAGTGAATCTTGCAACTCAATGATTTTTTCATACTTTTTTTCGATTGCCTTCATCATTTTCAACATCAATTTAGAATCAATTCGCTCCCAGTCTTCATCATTTATCGCATCAAAATTGCTGAAATATAATAATTTAAGAATGAACGGTTTATGTGATTGAAAAATACTCACTTTATAATAAACTGCAAGCATTCACAAAGTAAAGTTTTCTCATTAAAACGATCAGCCAAAACAAGTGTTTCCAAAGCATTGTCCACTGTTAAATTTTCAATAAGTGATTCTGTACATAACTTCTTGAGTTCGTTGATTTCGTATTTCTCTGCTGCATAAATCAATGATGATGCTACATTTTTCAAATTTTCAACTTCTTTTGTATAAATGAATCTCAACAACTCCAAAAAAGTATCTCCATCAACATCTTCAATTTTGACTATCTTTGATTTGTTCTCAGACATGTCTGCTTTAAGCATTTTCTCAAAAACAGGAGACTCTGCAGCTAGAATGCAGCAGTGAATAGGAAATTCTTTACCATCTGAAGAAATACAAGTGAAATCACTAAAGTCATTTGAGTTTAACAGTTTGGTATAATTTCGAAGTTTTTCGCTTCGTTCAAGCGTTTTGTTTCCTAAGAACTTTTGATATAAAGAAAATTTCATCAATATTATTTGAAATAATTTCATAATATGCTTATCTTACCAAAACAGTAAATTTCAAATTGTTCTCTTCAGGAGAGGATTTGATTTGTTTCTTATAATTTTTTTCGATGGCTTTCATCACTTTCAGCATCAATTTAGAATCAGTCTGCTTCCAGTCTTTATTGCTGATTACATGAAAATTTCTGAAAGAAATTTAATATAATTTATTAAGCAGAGAATGGTTTATATAATCCAAAAATACTCACTTTATAATAAACTGCAAACATTCAAAAAGTAAAGTTTTCTCATTAAAACGATCAGCCAAAATAAGTGTTTCCAAAGCATTGTCTACTGATAAATTTTCAATAAGTGATTCTGTACATAACTTCTTGAGTTCGTTGATTTCATATTTCTCTGCTGCATAAATCAATGATGATGCTACATTTTTCAAATTTTCTACTTCTCTTGTATAAATGAATTTCAACAACTCCAAAAAAGTATCTCCATCAACATCTTTGATTCTGATTGTCTTTGATTTGTTCTTAGACATGTTTGTTTTAAGCATTTTCTCAAAAACAGGAGATTGTGCAGCTAGAATGTTACGATGAATAGGAAATCTTTTACCATCTGAAGAAATACAAGTGAAATCGCTAAACTCTCTTGAGTTTATGTATTTGGCATAATTTCGAAGATGTTCACTTGGTTCAGGCATTTTGATTTTTTCACGAATTTTGTTCAATGTCAACTGTTGATAGAAGAAAAATTACATATTTTTATATAAATATTCAATTCGAGCATCTTACCGTAGCAGTAAATTTCAAAGTATTCTCTTTATAAAGAGAACTGTTTTGTATATTAAGAATTCTTTCAAAAGTGGCAAATGTCCATCCCCAACTATAATTATTTTTAGTGAATTCGCTTAAATTTCTCTCAAATTTGTATGATTTTTTGAATTGATCTTTTGAATCACATACATCCAGCATAAAGTGGACCATAAAATCATCAGTATCAAAGCTTCTTCTTTGCCAATAAATTCCAACTTTGTTATCAAAACATTGAAATTTTAGGCTCCTTCAATAAAAATAGATAATACAATGCATATACATTTTAAATTAAGGATAATTATTTTACCATTTGATTTCATCATCACCAATAATTGTTTTGAAAGTATTTGACCTAATAAAGATGCCATTTTTTAAAGTTTCCTGGTTAATGTTACTTATTTTCCATATCAGATGAGTTTTTGTTATATTCTTATTAATATCTTCCATTTTAAACCCAATTTTAAATAATTTTTGTAAAAATTTCACAATTTTGATTCAAATCAAAACAAGAAACACGTGTTAAAGTTGTGCAACTAGGGTTGGGAAATGTGCGCACATTTCTTCTTCTTACACGCACATTTCCCAACCCTATGTGCAACTGTTGACAAAATGTTGCAACATAAAAAAATTTTTGCATGAAAGCGATTGTCGATTATTTCTTGATTATCAATAAATTGAATTCTTAAACAAATAAGTTTTTAAAAACTAAATCAAGTTATTATTTCTTATCAAGAATATAAAAGGTTCTTTTCCCAGTTAAGATAAATCTACACACTATTTCATCTCATATAAAATGAAAAATTTCATCCTATTCTTATCCTTCTCACTTTCAAATGCAAAATTAGTTTATAATTCAAGAGAAAATATTAACATCACAATTCAGAAATAAAATCTCTCTATATATAGTGAAATTTTAATCTGAATGAAATCTTAATAATGATGATGAAAAGAAAAGTCCTAATATGATTTGTTGAGGAGGATTAAAGGAGGGCTTTCTTGTGTAATGTTGAATGCGAACCGGATGACACAGGAAAGGGTTTTAAAGTGTGAGAAGGAAGTAGAATGAGTGAGAAAAACGAAAAGTTTATCTGTACAAACATTTGCATTGATATTCAAATATTTTTTTTTATATTTCCATCTTCCTTCTCTTTCAACAAATGACAAACTTTCTCTTAACGAGTCTGTATTGTGTGTGCATAAATTTGTAAAGTCAACAGTTATCTAACAGCTTAATGTAAAGAGATGATGAACTTGTGAGCAGCTGAACTGGCATGAAAAATTTATAATGAAGAACTTCTCTCTCTCTCTCTCTACTAAAACTAAATTGAAAGAGAGTGTGGGTGAAATTGGGGACATTTGAAAGAGAGTGAGAAAGAGAAAAGGAAAGGAAAATATTAAATTTCATCTCTTGAAATAGAAAAAAAGATGTCTTTCTGTAAATTTATTCAATTCTTCTTCATCTTTCATATTCTCTCAATTAAAATATTGTATTTCAGGATAGAAATAGAGTGTAGTTTTAGTTGTTGGTCTACACATGTTTGAAGGACATTGTTGATGCTATTGACAATATGACTATGATGAACTTCTTTTTCTTTCTATCTCTTTGTATATTTGTAATTCTGGCATATTTGATGGATATGAGAATTGAATGAGCATAAGGACAGTTTACATCTAAAATGAAGATGGAAAGCTATTGTAATTTGATAATAGTTGAGCTCTCTGTTGATTGAGAGATTAAATAATTTTATTTTAATGTGACTAAAAAACTTGATTTTTAAATCCATAATTTTCTTGATAAGTAAAGTAAACTTTTCATATCTCACACTCAAGCATGAGTTGAAAAGGAAATAAAATAAACATATAAGAAAACATGAAGGAAAAACTGTGTTTTCTGCTTGTGCAATATTGAAAAATATAATATTGATGTGTTTTCTGCTTCATCAAGTGTCAAAAAACCAGCTGATGTAGAAAAAAGAACATTTTTCTTTCTTTCTATAAAAAATTTCCTATGTTTCTATGCTTGTTTAACAATTTGATTTTTTACGAAATTTATTATTCTGGATATTTCGAGAAAGTTAATTCTCTTTGAGATATACTAGATACTTTCATTTCTTTACTCACTTATGTGACTCATGATTGCATTAAATAAAAAAAAGAAGAAGTTAAATAAAAGTCAATTTAATTTTCTTTTTACTTTTTCTTCTTTCTTTTATCAACAACCTATGGAACAAAAGAGAGAATGAGTGGATAATAAATAATTCATTGAAAGAGAAAAAAAGAAACAGAGGCCCATTTACAAAGGCATATACACGATAATGGGAAAATGAAAGTCATATAATCAAGGTATACATTCTTTTGTAATGCTTCAACTGCAATCAGCTTTAAGTGATCCCTCAAGAATTCTTTAAATCATCACATAAAATCGTGAGTTAGATGATGCTCTAAAAAGGAGCAAAAAGAGACTTTACTTTTATGTTTACACGTGTAATGGAATGAGATGAATTCAAAGTATAGTAATTGTGAAATTGAATGATAAGATAAAGGTCAAGAATCTAAAGCTATAGAATGATATTTCCTGCCTATAAATAGTGTATGTGAAGAAGCTCCTTTGATGTTTATTCTTCATATTGATTTATAAATGTGCGAATAACGGATGAATTGGAAATCTTCTATGAAAAGAATTTTTCTTCTTTAAAGGTTTTCAACTTTAAATTTTCTTTCCTCTTTTATTTGATTGCAATCATTTTGAATCTAAAAATTCAATATACAAAAGTTAATTCCATAAAAAAATAATAAAAACTCACAAGAAAAATACATCATTTGTGTCTACTTTTATTCTCTTGGAATTTGCTTTTTTGATTTTCGACGTTAATGTCCTCATACGAAGAAGATTACACGTAAACATACTTGCTCATTTTCCATTTTTCTTCTTTTTTTGCTGTTCCAAATGGGGTGGCACATTTATCAACTGACTTGATCTCCGTCTTAGCTTACTCGCATTCTCTCGATGTGTTTGTTTATTTTAGTGACTTTTATTGTGTTATTTATATTTAGAGTGATCCATTTGTGTCGTTTTAGCACTCTATCGAACATGACTCTAAATTGGAAGTATTTTACAATTTCCACTTCATGTGAAGAAGAAATAAGAAAGGAAAACTTTTGTTTTGCTCCAAAACAAACATTTTTATTTCTATTTATTTATCTATCTTTCATTCTGTATAGATAAATTGAATGCCGTTTTGAGAAAGCGAAGTAGCTAAGTGGTGAAGATAAAATGAAAAATTAAATTAACCCAAAAAGCACATGGCCTGTTGTATGACCGAAATTTTAGTAGTGGGTCCTTAACAGCGATCCGCGTATACTTAATCGAACATTTTTTAGGGTTTTTGCTGAATATGTATACCTTGCATTTAATTTAATTGCATTGAAAAAGTTTTGTCAAAAATAAAAAAATTTACTTGCAAGTTATAAACTTTCATTTTGTTAATCATAAAAATTTTTTTTTGATCTTACATGTCACTACTTGAATTGTGTTTGTTTTTTGTTTTATTTTCTATTAAGAAATTTTGAATTTTGATAAATATTTGTTACATTTTTGATTAACTAGGTAGCTTTAAAAATTATAAACTAACCCAGGCGTGGATGAAAAGAGCGTGAAAAAAACGTGAAAAATCGCAAAAAATCATAAAAGATCGCAAAAGATTGTAAAAGATCGTGAAAGATTGCAAAAGATCGAAAATGATCGTAAAAGATCGCAAAAAATTGTAAAAGATCGTGAAAGATTGCAAAAAATTGCAAAGATTGTCGAGTATCCACGCCTGAAATTTTGATGAAATTAAGTGTTCATTCAAACTAATAAATTTCAGATTAGATATAATTTTAAAAAATTCCATTTGCATCATTTGTGATAATTTCATTTATTCTATAATTTTACATTGGGTTTTTTGTTCTTTGCGCAAACGACGAAATATACCGATTTTGGTAAAAAATATTTTTGTATTTTTATGGTTTTAAAACAGGTTTTTAACGCCATACAACTTTACTATATTAACACATCTTCATTCATTTTTATTGGTCAGTCTAAGAGAAGATTTCAAATAAATGACATTGACTATTGAAACATTAGTGAAATTTAAAAATTTTGAAAAAATGTCTAAATCAAAAACAAATGATGAAGTTCATGAAAATAAGACTAAAACTGATTTGAAAAAACACAAAAAAACTGAAAAAACACATACAGGAGGAATTTTAAGTTGGATAAGTGAAAAAACAAAAGGAAAAAAGAAAGAATTTGATGATGAAAAAGAGTAATTTGAATCAATTTTAGGAATAAGAAATATGATTTTAATCTCTCCTTCTTATTTTAAAGCACTTTTGGTCATAAAGAAAAAGGAAACAGTAGTAAAGAAGAGACAAAAAATGATTACAATATGCTTGATAAATTGGACTTGGCAAATATTATGGCTGGCACTGGAAAATAATGATTTTGTAATTTAATAAAAATAATTTTGTGATATTTATTTTAAAACAATTTTAAGGAAATAAAATAAAATTTAAAAGTAATGTAAGAAGAAGATTAAAACTTGTTCATTTTTCATATTTCATATTGACATTTATAGATCTTTTCAGAGCTTTTTTTATTGAGCTTTGAAAATTTAAAAATTCTCATTTAGGTGATAAAAAGTGTCTTTTTGTATTGACATGGAATCAAAAACACGTGATCAATCAATGAACTTTCAAGGTCAATAAAAACTTTTTATCGAAATTGAAATTTCACCACACATGTAATTTGTTGCTTCTTTTGAATTAATTATGAATCTTTTTAATTAGAATTATTTTGTTAATTCTTGAGATTGAATAATTTACAAGTCTTACACTATACAAGGTTTAATGAATCATTTATTTTAGTATGATATTTATAGCATTGGGAAACCACACAGTGGAATCTCCTAACATATAATAAATATGAATGAATGTACGCATATGGAATTTCATTCTTTTCGTTAATGTAGTGGATAAACAACTTACTATGTTAATTTTTGTACAAATACTTTTAAATGGTGAAATCTTCTCTTGTTTGGTGTTTAAACAAGACACATGCTTCAATCAAAATGTCAGAGTGACACAATGAAAATCCATAGTACTTGAGATTTGCTAAAATTTAAATTTAGCACTCTAAAGTTTTTGAGATGTCCGTTAAAATTTCATTAAAAACAGAAAATGACGACAACAATTTTTCAAGTCATCAAAAAACCACACAAATCTTTTTTCTAATTAATTGAAATAGGTACAAATATGCAATGAAAGAACTAATTCAATATTTTTTGAAAATTGTTTTTTTTTGTTTTCCAATTTCTGGTAAATTTAGTAGTAGCTAGTTTTAGCACAAATTTTTAACATTTAAATTTTTAATAAAATATAACGTTAATTTTGTTTGCTGCACCATTCTGGTCAAAATGTTTTTTTTTTCATCTTAAAATGTTTATGTATTGTTACCAGACAAAAATTGAATAAATTACGATGCAAAATGAACAACTTGTTAACTAGTCAGACAAAAATAAAAATAAGTTATGCAGTCAAAACGTATGTTTAATGAAATTAATATTAAAATATTTCGAGTTGTTTAAATTATTTGTTCCTTTAACTGATATTTATCATTTTGACGTTAATTCATAAAACAAATAAAATCATTAAGGAAAACAATTAGAAAACTGAATACAATTTCATAAAACTTTCATTCGCTCATTTTTATGATGAAATTCTATTAACTATAAACTTACAACCATGTCAGACAAAATATTTTAGTTTTTATTTTTTTCTCAAATCTAAATGTCGAGAAAACCCGATGATATTGAAGAAATGACGCTTGTAGCAGATCTTAAATTATTGAAAAAAGAAACGAACTTTATTGTTTTTAGATCTTTCAAATTCGGTAATATAGATTGTTTCGATAAAAAACGTGATGAAGAAGAAGGTATAGCAAATGAATATGACATGACTATAAATTTGGTTTTAGCAACTGCTACAGCGGGTAATAGATAAATAAAATTTTAGTCCTGTTTTGTAATTAAAAAGAATTGTTTTGTGATATTTAAATTTAAAAGAGTGTTAATTAATTAATTAAAATGAAGAATGTTAATTAAGATAAATGTCGTAAAATAGAAAAATATTACATTTTTCATAAAAATTTGGTACATTTTACAAATTTTATTAAATTGAAAATCTATAAGACTTTTATAATTAGTGAAACAAAAATTACTATCATAAGAACATGATTGAAATAAATGAAAAATTAAATTATTAAAAATGACTAATTTGAAGTTTGTTTTCTTTCATAATTATTAATTTCTTTAATTGTAATGATAGAAAAAAAAAACACAACGGAGTCTCCTCATTATAAATATGAGTAATCATGCTTTACACAAATGAAATTTGATTTTTTTGTTCGTATATTAGACTAAAAAGTTGTTTTGCTTCTGTTGTTAATGTTAACATGAACTTGACTCAATATTTTTTTGATCTAATATATTTGAAAATAGTAATTAATAAATTACTGAAAATATTGTAAAACAAAATAAATTGAATAAATGCAATAATAAGAGAGTTTTTAACATTTTTCTCTCCATTGTGTTAGAAAACAAGTTTCAGTTTTTAATTTTTATTTGTACATTTTTATAAATGTATTAACATATCAGAACAAAGCTGTTTTAGTCTTCATTCTTTTCTCTAATCGAAATGTCGAAAAAAACCGCAAATTCAAATATTGAAGAAATCACGTTTGTACCAGAATCAGTAGTTTTGAAAAAGGAAGCAAAAGTTGAAAGAAATATAAAAATTAAAGCTACAAATGATAACAAACGACTAAAAAAGAAGAAGAAAACTTTTCTTCAACAAATTTCTCATCAATTTTGGAGGTTCTGGGAAAACAAACAGGTTCAGAGAATAAAGTGATAATGTTTAGAAATTTCGGTTTGAAAAAAAAAAATTAAAATAGCTTTTATGTTTTTAGATCTTTCAAATTTGGTAATCGAGATCATTTTGGTAAAAATCGTGGTGAAGAAGAAGGTGAAGCGAATGAATTTGACATGTCTAAAAAATTGGCTTTAGCAACTGCTACAGCTGGTATTAGATAAATAATTTTTATTTTTGTTTCTATTAGGTTTGTTATCATTTTTATTAAATACAACATGAACTAAATAAAATAAATATTTCAATAAGAAAATGTTGAACATTATTCTTTTATGTTTAGCGCATTTTTGATACAACAATGCAGCTTATACATTCACTTTGGCTGGCTGGCTGTCCCTCTGAGATCTCGAAAACTACAATAGCTAGCGACTTCCGGTTTTTTGTGTTAGATTTGTGCTAAAAAGTTAGTGCGGCGACGCTTATTTATATTTCTGTCACTAGTCATATAACTTGGGAAATTGCGAATTAAATTTCCATACTGAAAATTTGTAAACAAAATTTTTTGTTGCGCAACATTTTGTCACGCAAGAAAATGTTGCAAACGATTGTCACGCAACACATGTAGTCTAAATTCGACTCGACCGTTATTTTCGAATCAATCAAACAAAATGTTTTACAAAGAAATCAGAATGTCAAACGATTAAGAATCGCTCGTAACAGTTACATAACTCGAGTTTTCATGAATTATCTTTCCATATAAACAATTAAAACAAAATAAAGAATTTCTGCTAAATGATTGTTATTTACCACAATTTAAATTTATTATAGGGTAAAGAACCTAATTTTGGGACACTTTTGTTAGGTTTCAATAGAAAATGTCAAAAATCTCTTTTCATGCATCAATTGACTCAATGATTATATTTTGTACATAAAGATAGAGCTTTACTTTATTATTTAAACACACATTTCAGAGCTATAAGTCTTTAATTATTGAATTATTAGCAAAATAAAATCAAACCTAATTTTGGGACAGAAAACCTATTTTTGGGACACTTTTTAATTTCGACTTTTTACTCTTTTTTATACTTACTATTGATGATAAAACACTCAATTAACTTATTTTATTGCTTTATAATACAATTTAACCACCAAAATCAGCTGAATTCATTGAAATTATCAATTCGAAAAATTTTGTTTATGTTCCATATTTTGTTATTTTCTATAGAAAAATTGAGTGTCCCAAAATTAGGTCGAAAAATTGAAATCGATTTTTAAACTTAATAAAGTAGTTCTAGCTCTTTAATTCTTTATTAGTGAGTTTATAAAACGTTTTAGTACTTGTGAAGTATCAAATTTGAGTGTGAAAGTAACTATTAAAAAGATTAATCAATAAAATAGAAAAAGGAAAAAAGTGGCGGAAAAATCAACAAAAAATTTTCATTTCCAAGAATAAAAGAAATTTTTATTTTATTATCAAAAAGTGTTGAGTGATCATAAAATTAAACATATACAGTGTAATTAGTGAACAAAAACAAGTCTAATAAGCACTCATTTAATATGATTCATATATTAGAAGAGATTAGAATTAAATATTTTAAAAATATAAACAAAAAGTGTCCCAAAAATAGGACTGTCCCAAAATTAGGTTCTTTACCCTATACAGAGAAAAATATTTTATAACTGGCATAAAGTTTTTTAGATTTGTCCCTATAAAGTCAAGTTTATTAGCGTCAAAAAGAAAATTTATAAGTATCATAAAGGGTTTTAATGAAAGTTATAAAAATATTTATTATTGTTATTAAACTTTTATAACTTTCATAAAAAACTTTATGACACTTATAAATTTTCTTTTTGACGCTAATAAACTTGACTTTATAGGGACAAATCTAAAAAACTTTATGCCAGTTATAAAATATTTTTCTCCGTGTATCATTTGAAACTAAAAATGTTTTACAAAAATTAAATTTGACTCGCAATGGTGCTTTATACCGAGACTTTACGGACCAATTTCTCATACAATGAAAAATTAACTCGATCCATATATTTTAAATTGTGGGCCTATTTTCATTAAAATGAATCTGATAATTTGTAATTTGTAACAAACACTGATCTAGGCATCAAAAATGCGCTTAAGTACACCGATCTGCCAAACGGGTACTTGGCCACTGGTTTATGTCATACACGTGTAAAAACAATATTGTCATTTTTCTAATAATAAAATTCTTACAAACCGGTTTTAAATTTCAACTTCTTCTTCATCTTTGTTTCTCTCAGTTGAAAGTTATCAAACAATTGTTTAACACGCAAAAATCAGAAAAACTCAACAATGCTAGACAATAGAAATGAAATTCAAAGTGGAAATATTTCCACCTATGAATCTAAAGTAAGAAGAACTCCATTAAAGAGATCAAATGCAATTGATGAGGAAATCAAGGATAAAGGACGAATAACAGAATGGTGTGGCAATAAAATTCGTAAAATTCAAAATGCAACAAGGAAATTTATAAATAGATTTAAAGTTGAAGATGATGAAGATTGCAAATTAACTCCAGCACAAATAAAAGCTTTAACTGGAGAATTTATTGAATTATAAATTGTTTTTTGTACATAAAATTTATCAATAAATTTACGAATAAAGTTTTTGTCGCAAGAAAAAATTTGCACATAAAAATGCCGCCAGAATTCTTAATCGAAAGCTTTTTAATTAAAAAATGTTCTTGTTATAAAAGAAAGTTCACATTGTGTGTGTTGACTATATTGAACCCATATCAAGAATGATTATGAGAGCTAGTCTATTAATTTGTGATAATAGCACAATCGCCCTTAAATATCAAACTTATTGTAAGTATGTAAGTGAGGTCATCCCAAAATTCATTCACGTTCATCGTCTGATGGTCATTCTCTCTCTATTTTTTAGTTTACAAAAAGAAAGAAAGAGAGAGAAGAAGGAAATGGTTTTTCATTTTCCTTTTTTACTTTATATGAATAGCAAATTTAAGTAAGTAAGAAAAGGGACCAATGATGTGTAAAATATGTGACAATGAATAATAAATTTGATAGCGGCAGCATTTCTTTTTCAGGTGGATCCTTTTAAAAGAAATCTTTAATTCAAAGTTAATGATGTGGATTAGTGTAGATAAATAAAGTATTGTAAAGTGATGGCGATAGAGAAAATAAGAAAGGTAATTTTATGGACTGAATTCTTAAAGGAAAATTTGTTATTTTTTCAAATTGATTCATTGGTAAATTTCCTTTTCTTGAAGTAAATAAACCAAACTTCTTATATTATACCCAACTTTTTCCTATTTCCATTTACAAATATTGAAATTTTTAAAAGTTTTGTCCTTAAATTTTCCCTCATTTTAATTTCATTCTCACATCAATATTTATATCTTCACGTTCACAAAATGAATCACAGTCCAATTGATTGTGCAGTGTCAGCAGACACAGACCAAAAAAATTACAATAGCAAAAATTTTATCGTGAACTAGAGAGCACAAGAATGAAAAAAATTATTTGAAATTTCACTAAATTATGGTTTTTGTGGTCTCTGTCGATGCTTGAGTATCATTTGAATTTTTCTCATTCTCACACTCAGATGTATGTAATATAAATGTATTTTTTGTGTGCACATCAAATTGGTAGTGGTATGAGCGAGCAAGCTGACAATCGCTTTTCGAGTTTATCGAAAATTTATTGCTTTAGATACTCTCACTTTGCTTGCTCTTTCTATTTTTCACAGCGCTATGTGGTGGTTTGAAAAATTGCTTTTAAATCTTGCCTTCTCTCGTTTTTTAAAGTCCCCATGTCGTGTTATCAAAATGTTCTCGCTCCATACTATTATTTTTTTTGCTTGCGCTGATAATTTAAAAGCCAATTGGGCTACCATTGAATGAATGGTTTGTGTGTCTATATCTGTGTTCCTCTAAGGAATAAAATAAAAGTTTTCATTCTTATGCATAAGAGTTGGAGAGGATGAAATAAAAAGTTTAAAAATGTAAAAAGAGTAAAAGACGAAAAGTCCCTTCTGTACAAACTTCTTTTTTACTCTCTCTCTTGTGGGCGAGAATAGAATCGTGAGTTGGGAAATATTTTCTCACGAGTTTTCTTCACTTTTGTGTCTAGTCATCATCATGGATGAATTTCTTTCTCTCGTTTATTATTCTTTATTGAAATCTCATGAGAAAAAGAGTGTTTTTTATGGAAGGAAATCAGTTAATGGTTCTTCTTTTTTCATGATTCTAAAGAATATTTTACAGAGTAAGAAGCTTTTAGTTAAAACTTTAAACAATCTTAATGTCATAAGGAATATTGAATAATTGTTTGTATTTATATTTTTCTAGTTGGAAGAAGATTGATTTTAAAATGACTTAATATTTATAGAAAAATCTGAAACTTTAGAAATCAACTTTAAAAATGACAGAAAATGACTGAATAATATCTTGATTAACTTTTTGTCCGATTATTCTGAATCTATAGAGATTTCCAGAGAATTTTTCTCGATTTTTTTACATTTGGCGCATTCTCTGGTCAAAAAATTATTTCGATTTTTTGAAAATTCAAAGTTCTCTTTTATTACTGATTCTTTGCGAATAAAACTTTCAGGACAGATGTAAAACTGACTCTAATATCTGTATTTAATAGCTATTTGAAGTTTTATTACTTTTTTTTTTTGATTTATTTCATTTTTGAAAGCGTTTCTAACCTTACAGAAAATGACAAATTCGAAAAAATTTAATATCAAAACTCAAAATACAGCTTAAATACTCTCCTAATCTTCATCAAAATGCTTCAATATATTCTCTAGTAACTTTTGTAAAGCTTAAACTTATTTAAGTACTGAATAAATGCATGAAAAAAGAGAAAAATCGATTTTGAACAAAAAATATTTTGTAAGATTAGAAACATTCGAAAACGCTTTCCGAAATCGAATTGATTTGTTTACTTTTGCTAAATTATTTCAATTCGATTTTAAATAGTTTTATACAACAATAAACTTATCAAATAGTATTACAACTGCATAAATACTATCAGATTTATTAAATGAAATGTATAAATAATGTGAGTCTGTCTTAGATTTCTAAAATAAAATTCAATTTCAACAATTTTCGAAAATTTGTACGAAAACAAGTTGAGAAAGAATTACAAGTCGAATCAATCTTTACAGAGAATTGTCCATTTACAAATTTTTATTTGTTTATATTTTTTTGCGCGAAAATTGAAAATTTTGTAGAATTTAGACATCAATTTCAAATTGCTTTATAACTCAATGTTCTAACATAATAAACTAAATTAAATTATTATAAATTAACCTAAGTCATAGCATTTCTGTTTTACAAAGATTTTGTCTTCATCGTAAAATGTTGCTCATGAGTAAACAATTTAAAATCTCATAAGAATTGATCAGCTCATTTATGAATATTGCAGTCTACATACTCAATAACTCAAACCCTTTTATCAAAAAGTAATATGCTCGTATTCTCTAATTCAATTGTGCTTTTACGAAGCGGAAGAAATTTTTATATTTTTTTCCATTGAAAGTCAACTTTTTCTTTACAACATACATTGATTTGATGATGAAAACAATTTTTCACGCCGAGAGAGAGACAGAGACAAAAGCGAGTGAAAATTCTCACTCGTGCGAATCATAATTGCTTTCATTCAGCCCGCGAGTCGAGATAGAATCGAGAATTAAGTGAAATGACAGAAATATCGATCATAAAAATTCAATATCATTTTTTGAGTAGGAATTTTTTTAATGATGCATGCATAAATGGATGGTGCGAGCGAACATTTAAATTTTATATTTTTTAATTCATTAAATAAATTTTTTTATGTTTATGCAGAATGTGAGCTCTTTTTCGCTTTATTATGAGCCATTGCGCTGAATTAATTTTTGAAACGGGATAAAATTTTATGTCGATTCATCGAATGTGATGTAATGTGTATTGCTGGATTATTCTTTCTCTCTTGCTAGCGATATATTTGAATGAGACAGCAAGAATGTTATACAAGTATATAAACATAAAAATCGAATGAAAATGCGCCCTTTTTGATGATGTGATATCCATTGAGAGATTTTTCAATTAACTTTATTTTCTCTCTCTCTCTTGATGATTGAATGATGATGTTATTGCAATAATGGAGGATAATGGATGCTAAAATTAATATTCATGTTAGTGCATTACACTTCATTAGTCCAACTCACATAACACACACATTTTGATAATGCTCTTAATATTTTTTAGTGAAATATTCATTTAATATTAATGAAAAATTGTTTTTAATTAATGGATTAAAGAGGTACGTACATATGTAGCTTTTGTTTTTATTCTATGTAATGCTCTTATGTTATTATTATTACAAAAACTAAATATCAATCAATATTTTAAAATTATTATACCTTTCTACTTTCAACCTAGAAATCCTCAAAAGTATTGGGTTTTCACCAACATTTTCTCTAAATTATATAAAATTGTCAAAATTAATTTATTAACAATCAAATTTAAAATCAAATTCAATGAAAAGAAGCGCACTTCAAAATAAAAAAGTTTTAATATTAAATGACAGTTATTTTAGGTTTCTTAAAAAAATTAATCATTATCTAATGTATATTTTTTAAAACATTCAATATATGCAACATTAAGCTAAAAATTGTCAACACATTAAGAAAAGTCACTAATAAAATCAAAAATTCAACTCTAAGCCACACAACTCTCTAATTCCCAACCATTACATGACTTTTACATTTTCCATTTTTCTTACGTTCACTTACATTGACAAATATAAGAAAATTTCTTCATCAGCGCAAAAAACACACACGTAATTTTTTCGTTTGCTTTTTTTAGTTAGAAAAATTGAAATGGATATATTTCATCATATATTCCCACTTCTCTCAAAACGAAATGAGTGCAACATGCTAGAAAATGAAAATTGCATGTTACCATAATGTCATGAGACAGTTAAATAAAACATCACGACACTCGCTCATTCACTATTCTGCTTTCATGCGAGTGAATGCGAAAAAAGTTTTTTTTGTGAGTTTATGCCCAAATAGAAAGAGACATACCATTCGCCACCACAATGCCATTGACGATGATGTTATGAAAAGTGGCATAATCATGAAATAGTGAAAATCCCGTAAAATGCACATGAGATACACACTGATGAACGTACTTTTTTTATGCTTGACATACATCAAGTTTGAAAATGTAAGAAGAGCACGCGGAAAAAAATTCCAACTGATGTACAAGGAAAGAAAATGAAAATTGTCATAGACGACGCCGAAAAATTTATAAAGTCATAAATTATGGAGTTTTTTGTTTGCATATCAGTTGAATGATGAAACTGCTGCCGCTTCTGCAATATGCCAAAATGAACAAAGGTTTCGGTATGCATGCACACACACATTGAGTTACTTCACATAGTCCATAAATTATCATTTAGCACATTTTTCAAATCTCATATGGACATAATTTATGATTTTGGCCCAAAAAATAAAAATGCAAAAAAGGCAGCTATTTGTATTTTCTTGCTCACTTTTTTTTACCAACATGAAATAAGCTGCGATAAGCTTTTTTTCCTCTCTTTTTACATATATAATGGATGTGCGAACAGTTCAGAGTAAAGGGAACAGCTCACACATGAAGATAGTTTACAAATTGACATAAATGAATGAGTTTAATGTCACATTCGCAACTCCTTTTGCTCGTTCTTTCCCTCAGAGGAGAACTTAATTAACAATGTCATTAGTTAGTGCATTATAGAGAGAAAAACTTCCACTCACTAATGCTTTTAGTATTACGCAATAAAAACTTTCATTCCATGCTGTTATTTTCCATGAAACATAATTCATCCATTGTTCTTTGAATGGAAATTTCGTGTCCATTTAATATGTGAATTTCATTGTATTTTATGAAGAATTTTAATTTGCACGTCGTTCATTCATTTAAAGTTTTTTTCTGGTACTTATAGTCATTAAAATAATCGCAAATTTACTGAAATTTTAAATAAATTTGATATCTTAGTAAAATTTAAAGAAAATTTCAGTCTACTATTTTATTTGACGCAATTTTGGATCATCATGAAAATAATTTAAGCTATAATTTAACTCGTGTGCAAAAGACAAAAATCAAAGAGTTCTTAAGCCTTATCTTAAACAAAATTACTTTATATGAATTTATATGTATCACTATCATAAGTTTTTTTTATATTTTATCGATACAATCAATATTAAGCATTTACATTTATTCTTACTTAATTTAAATAAATGAATTGACCGATATCTAAAATATTGCGATAAATCAAACTGTTAATGCTTTACTTCAGGTAAATTATATTTCTAAAATATTCTCTTTTATAAACTTAAACTTTTCACAAAATTTCAAAGACTCAAAACTTTTCTATATTTTAACAAGAAGAAAAGTCCCAATAAAGTCAACCTCAAGAAAACCTTACCTTTTAACTTTATCATCTCTCAAGACACAAGCCAAAAAAAGAAATCTACTTTCTCATAAAAAGAAGAAAAAAATTGTCATCAAAAATTCTCCATCTTCACTTTTTTAAATCTCACAAGGAGTTTTCTCTTTTTGTCTCGATAGTGCAATAAATCGTCATCTCGGTGTCATCTCTTACTGCCACACATGAATACTAACACATTAAAGTTTAATGCAGACGAAGTGAAGGCAAAGAATGTGAATGTGAATGAGAAGAATGACATTGAGTTTCTCTTACATACACATATGTGCAATATTCTACATGAGGGAGTTAAAACAAACATATAAAATATGAAAGGGAATATTCCTCTCTTTCTCTGCCATTATCATCATTCACAATTTTAAATATTCAGGATGTTTCTTCCTACTCACTTTGCATGCTGCATAAAAAGAAAAAAAATCTTTCTTTCTTTCTTCTGATAGAGATGACGTCAAGAAAGAGGAAAGAATGAATAAAGTACTGGAAATGTGATTGAAATAAAAGCAAAGAATGACTTTTTAAGGAGTTTCACTGTAAGTTTTTGTTCTCGCGAACTATGTTATGTGTAGAAGCAGCATCTACAGAATTTTCATTCTTTGCAATATTTCTTTTATTGTGTTTGCTACAAAAGATTGGTTTTTTGGCTTCATCCTCACAGTATGTGATAAAATTGACGTTTTGGTACTGGATTTTAATTTAGCTTGTTTATCATTGAGTGAAGATTGCTATGGAGAAAGAAATTGTTGTTGAAATAGGAAAATAAGAGAGTTTTGTATTGTAATGATGATATGATGTTGCATATGAAGTTTTCTATTGTAATAGAGTTTTAGAATTGAGAGATATTAAATTTTAAATTCTTTTGAAAAATAAAACAAAGTAAAACATTTTAGATTTTGTAAGTTAAATTCAAGGCAAATATCTTTCGATTAATTCAATTTTTTTATTTCAAACTCTAAGAAAATTTAATTTTCAACAAAATTTTTAAAATAGAACAAAAATTTGATTGTATATCATCTGTATTTATTTGCTTTTGATTCATTGCTTGTATTTCTTGATTATTCAAGTATTTTTGTGTTTTTAATTATGAGTTTTAAATGATTTTTGACAAATTTTACAATGTAAACAAAATATTGGAAAATTTTCGTTAAACTTTCTTCATCAATTCAAACTTTAATTTACAAAAATAAGCCTCGAAGTGTTTTCACCTTGACTAAATTCATATTTAAAATAGTAAATCATTTCCTCTCTAGTAAAAATATCACCATGATTACAACCTAACCAATATTCCTATAAATTTCAAAGCTTCATTTTCAGTCTTCTCTAATATCATAATCCAAAATGATTTCTATTTGAAATGGAATTTTATCAAACAAATGAAGCCAAGTTATCAACGAGCCAACCTCCATTTAGAGCTTTATGTGTTGATAAAACTTTATTTATGACAATGATTCTCTCTATCTATCTCAATGCAAAAGAAAATTTTCCATCATCCCATATCTTTCTCTCTATGCTCATTCAATTATAAAGAGAAAAAATTTTGTGACTTTCTCACTATAATGTGTATGTGTGTTATGCAATGGAATGATGGCTGATGGCCAATGATATGATGATTAAGAATAGAAATAATATAGCTTGTCTCTTTTTCTATGTCTCATTCTCGACGTACCAGACATTCATTTATTCCAACAGCCAGAATTGCTGATGTTTGCGAAACCACATTTTATTCTCATGCAATTTTGCAACGAATGAGCGAACGCTTCATGATATCTTCTTTTATTGTCAACAACGGCAGTAGAAGCAATTTGACAATTTCCCAAAATGTGTCATCGCGGTTGAATGCTATAAAATAAATGAACAAAATTTTTTCATCATTTCATCTCTATAGTGCATATGTGGAAAAGTGCAAATTGGGTCGAAGAGCGAGAAAAAAATTTATCATTGGAGATGCAAAAAAGGCAATTTTTTGATGTAAAAATGTGTAAAGAAATAATAGAAATTTTTACTAATACTTTTTAAAGTACATTGAAATTAAACCAAATTTTTCACTAAAATCTCTTCAAAAAAGATTTCAAAACTTTTTCATTATTGTCTTCATTAGTAGCAAACTTTTTCCTCCATATAATTAAATTATCCACAACTTTCTCTCTACTCGTATCATCAACAGCACATGTCTAAACTTTAACATTTGATTGCTAAATGCATTCTCTTATCTTTTACGTCTGTTCCTTTCAAAATCATTAGAAATTTAAACTTTCAATAAAATTCATTCAATAGTAATTACAGTTGATTGCAATCATTTGGGAAAAAGAATGTTTTTGCTTGCTTTATCTCAAAAATTTCTTCTTATTCTACATACACGTACATGCAAATTATCTTGTTAGAGATACTGCTATTCATTCTCTTCTATTTTTATCTTTTTCAGATTAAATAAAAACAAATTTATTTTATTTTATTGTGAATAGAAATGTTAAAGTTATTTTTAAATGATGTCATTTTAAAAACCATATCAAATTTCTATAACTTTTTTCTTCATTAAAACAGCATCCAACACAGCGAGACTTGTTTTACTGACATCATCTTTTCTTTTATTCAAGAATTTCAGTTCTCTTGTCGTTGCTTTTGTCATAATCTTCTTTCAACTTTATACTTCTTCAAAACACAATATGAAGGAGTTTTTCTTTCATTCTCGTGATTTTGCATAAAATGTCATTTATTTGAGATTTTCATTCTTTTAAGCATGTCATCGAGTTCTTTTTTTATTGCACAGTCATTAAAAGCTTGAATTTGGGTAGAAAAATTTACAGAATTGCATAAGTAATCAAGTGTCTCCGCAGTAGCGTAAACTTTTTTTTACTTAGTAAACTGCCATAGAAGATGATAATAAGTCAAGGTAAAGATATTTTAATAAAAAGCTGATTTATAAGAATTTAAAGATTTTTGTGATTCCTAGAAAAATTCAAATTTGTCAAAAAAGTCAGAAAAATGCAAGAAATTCGCTTATATGCTATCTGTATTTGCTTGCTTTTGATCTAATGATTCTATTTGTTTCTTTTTCAAGTATTTAATGCTTTAACTCTCGATTTGAAATTTTTTTTTAACAAATTGCAAAATGTAAACAAACACAGAAATATGTAAACAACAAAAGTTTGAAAATTTTAATAAAAATTTCTTCATCGATTTCAACATTTATTTTTAAAATCAGACGATGTAGAAGAACCAAATGATAAAGCAAATAATCAGTGCAAGCAAATATACATAGTAACGGAATTTTTCTAGTAAAAATAAGAAGTTTCTAGCTAAATTCTATTATATTGCGAATAATCGACATGTCTTTGCCTTGTAATAAACAATAATAACAGCATTTTCCTTTCATTTTACAATTCATTTCAAACCAACAAACGAGATGAGAATTTTTCTTCATTCTTCAGTGACGTTGTAGATTGTTATTTGTATTTTCATCCTCGAGATATATTAAATATAAAATTTCTCATTTTGCCATTATACAATGCATGACTGCTGAAGAAATGAAGGAAAATTAAAATCCAGTTGCCATGAGAACTCATACTGTGAGATTGCGGGAAAATTTAGTGATGTTAAGTGTGTGTTAATAATTTTTCTATCTCTGCATGTCATTTTTTTTTCCTTTTTATGAAAAGAAATTGCAAATTATGAATGCTTTTTCCTTATCTTCAGTCAAAGCATTTTATTTCATGCATAGTGCATTTATTCAACTTTTTTGCCTTTGATCGTGAACGATGTCATTACATAAACACATTTTTCGCATTACATGCATGATAAAAGATAGAAATAAATAGCAAAGAAGGCAGCAAAACGAGCAATGAATTGAAGCATTTCTATGCAAATAAAATGACTGCAATGATGCTTTCCTTTTGAATTTACGCTCAATAGCGAGCAACTGTGAAAGGAAAAACACTGTCTAATAAAAACATACAAATATCACATGAATGAACAGAGATCTGAATTGAAAAAAGTCAAGTTTACTTTACGTGCAAAACTTTGTTTACATTTAGTCTCTTATTCAAATTATTTTTTTTTCTCTTGCTCTCTTTTGAGCTATATTTTTATTTTTAGTGATTTCTTTGTGCACTTGTTATGCTCAAATTGATATGAATAGGAAATGATTATTTATGAATCAATGGACTGATGAAAACTTTTAAATAAAAAGAATTGAATAGAAAAATGAAATCTTTTCTCAAAGCTGCTAAAAAATAACTTCAAAAATCAAAGTAAAATTGCAAAAAGTTTCATTTTCTTTTCATCAATTCAGAATTAAGTTACATTACTTCATAGTTAAATAAAATAGAAGCTTTTTACTAGTAAATTAATTAACTTATTTTTTCATTTTTATTTCTATTGGAAAAAAATTCCAAAAAAAATTTCATTTTTCTTCAATTGAAATTGGCATTACAAAAGTTCAATTTCTCGTGATGAAAAGAAGAATTTTAAAAGCAATTGCAGCGGATAATATTATGTGAGTAGCAGAAGTTTCAAATCATTCTACATTTACTTATATCAATGTATCATTTCCTTCCTCACTTTTCCACTCTCGTTGACTGTCTTATCATGTCAATTTCAATATCACATGTGTAATCATCATTGCAGCACTCCATATATATATAAAGTATAGTACAGTTGCAGTAGAGTAGATAAGAGAACGAAAGAAGGAAATTGAAAAAACGTAGAAATAAGCATTCAATATCATTGCTCAAGTAGCATCATGATCTCAAACTTCATCTTTCGTTCCTTTTTTATTTTATTTGATCATACAACACAATGTAAGTAATTGAATTCGTGACATATCTCTCTAGCTCATCACATGTTATAAATTTATCTGCATTGACATCATCGATGATGTTTATTGATCTCTTTTACATTGAATGCAAATACATATTTATATAGAAGTCCTTAAAAATGAGAACTTGAAAGAAAAAATCGATGAAATTTTTTTTCTTATCAACGATGCCAAAAGCATTTTATGAGTTTCAAGAAAACAAAGAAGTTTTTAACTCTCACAGAAAAGGTATGATGATACACATACACACTCTTTAATCTTCTGCTTGTAAACACACAATCAAACATTTTATTTTCTATTTTAGTCACGAAATTTCTTTCTCCCCGTCAAGAGTAGAGCGAGAATTTATATATAAAAAAGTTTTCTTTGCTGTATCATATCGCAACCTTTTTTGTTCATCTTTCTCACGACAGGAGAGAGGCTCATTCACGATAAACGACAAAGATGAAAGTTTTCTTTATTTCTTTTTGAGATGCGAAAATTTCTACAGCCTCAAAATGTATGTTACAAAGGAGTAGGAGTAAAAATTTAAATAAAGAAAAACAGAAGTAAAAAGTTTTGATTTATTTTCAAAATTAGGTAAAAGCAGCCAAGAGGTAATTGGTAGAAATATTTTGATTTAATTAATTTTCTTACATAACAATTACAATGTTCTAAGTCTCATGTAATCTTTTTATTGTTTATCTTTTATTACATGATGCATGTGAGAACATGAGGATTATGAGTTTTTACAACTTTTATTTGATGGAAATAAATCGAGCTTTAAATAATGTAAGGAAAAGAGATTTTTTATGATTATTCTTTAGAAACTAAAGACGAATGCACACAATGTTTTTAAATTTCTGATTTTCAATTGATTAAGATGGGATTATTAAATTTTTAGCTCATTTTTATAAAGAAAGTTTAGCTCATTCAATCACCTTATTCCGTTCATGGATACTTCGAGATCTCAAAAACTGCAATAGTTAAAAAATTGTCGTTTCCTACTTTTGGTTTGTGTAATCGATTTCTTGACAGCAGATATAGTTTATAGGCTCTGTATGATTAAACTACGAATTAAAATTTTCGTATCGTCAAAAAGTAAACTAAATATCAAATAATTTTAATTGAAATTACTCTCTAAAAACTATCAACTTTAAGCTAAATAATAAAATTCTATTTCAATGAATTAAAATAAAAATTCAATCTTAAATTTCAATATTTTTTACCATACAAAAATTTTTAGATGAGAATCATCATTTTAAAATAAAAACTTTCTCATAAAAATCTGATGTGCAATCAATAAAAAATGACGACAATGTTCATCATCATCATAAAAATCACTTCAAACTATCATTTTTCTCTCCACATGCGATATTCAATGTATTAATAAAATATTGTCAATTTCCACAGCAAGAGAAAAAATTTATGAAATGACCAGATGTTATAAATTTTCAATTTGTTTATTCATGTTTCACCTCCTACTCTTGCTTTCATTTTTCTTTTTTTCTTCCCTGTTGTGACGAGATAAAAAATGAAATCTTTTTTTCAACCCCAGTGTCTGATTTTTTTTTGTATGTACAGTGAATAACAAAAGATTATGCTAAAACTATATGAATATGTGGCAATAAAAAAATATATTTTTTTACACAGTAGTAGTGACGACTAATGACCATCAGAAACGTTTTTCGTGATTCTATAAAGTGCAGAATTTTCACATCGTTTGAAATTGGAAAGCTTTAACTTAGTGGAAAATAACATTTTTATGGAAATTTTATATCCTTTTTTCGTAAAACGAGTGAGAATCATGCAATTTCCTTCTCTATTACTGCTGCTTTTTTCAATAAAATATCGTTGCAACATGAGAGAAGTTTTCAGCTTCATTTTATCGAAAATCAAAAAAAAGAAGAAAAATTTAAACAGAATTTTTTTCTCCATATTTTATGCAATATGCATCTCTGTTTGTTGATAATTTATTAACTTTTATATTTGTACAATGTGGATGAGAAAGTGCATGTTTTTTTATTTCATTTCATCATGCGTAGTTATGATGTGTGTACATGTCACTGTTGCAAATATGAAGTCATTCACACATGAGTGATGACAGTGGAATTTTTTCGACGAGAATAGCTATTTTACAGCGTAAATTTTTTTTTACTAACTAGAATTGTCAGTTTGGTTTGAAAAAAATATTGTGTTTATGCAATGTAAAAAAATTTGTTAGATTTTTTGTTGTAAAATAGCAATTTTAAACTCTCTTTAGTTTTGAAATAGAAAGTTGTTGCAATTCATTGCATTAGAATTTAAAAGTTTAACGATTTTTTAAAAATTAATAAAAATTTGCATGTGTCATGTGTGATGAAAACAAAAGAATTTTTGATCAAAATGTTTGCATTCAAATATTTGTTATATTTGAATTAAAAGCAGCAAAATCAATTAGAAACATGAATAAGGTTATTTATAATCATTTCAAGTCTTAGTTGAAGCATAATTTTTTTATTTCGTTTGAAAAAGTGAATTTGATACGACATGTAATATGTCACAAAAACACATTTGCTGTGTTGCAAAAAAAATTCATATCAAAATTTAATTCTACTAAAATCAAAACAAAATTTCATTAAATGTTTAATATATAACCATAAAATGAATTTTTGAACATCCTCTTCTGTTATTACATTCGAGTATGATGTCGCAACACATAAATGATATACATATGTCAACACGACACTGCTGTCCACTTAAATTAAGTGTGCATATGAGTTGTTGTCAATTTCATAATCAAAAACACATTTTCTATGTCATTGCTGTTGGTATTTTGAATATAGTACGAAAATATGATATATACAGGAAATTTGATAAATAGAAAAATTTAATTAACTAAAAAGTTTATTGAAGCTGCAGCAGACAGTGGAGGAAATAAATAAATTTCACATTTCGGTCGCCACAAAGAAAAAATTGTGCACATCTTTCAGTATGCAATAAAGCATCTTGTTAAAATAAATAAATTTATGTCTTACATTACTATTGTCCATTCGCATGCACATTTTCCATTTTTTTCATTCTTGCATGAGCAAACGAGCAATTTTTTTTAAAAAAATTTCTGCTGCATGCACATGGTTAGTCACTATTGGGGCAGCAAGCAAGCAAGCAAAAGAGAAAGAGTGCATAAAATGTAAAGCGACGAGCTGAAAAAAATTGTACAAAAGAATTCAATTAAAATCCATTAAGAGAGATTTTCGTAAGCTTCTCGGTTGAAAAATTATGTGAAATATGGCCTGCTTTAGTATTATTGTTAAGCTGTAAATTTGAGAATTATGGCGGTAGCAATAATGGTGGAAGGGTCATTCAAGTTAGAGCAACATACAAGAACTATACACTGCTGTTGTACATTAAAATTACTTTTCTCAGAACCTTTAAAAACCCATTATTCTTCTTATGGCATAAGCGCGTCCTTTTCTTCTTATTATTAATGAATGTCGCGCTTATAAAAATCCTTTTCTGCTTTGCTTTTCATTTTCAAATTATTATTATAGCTCATCAGATAATTATACATAAGGCTGAGGATGAAAAAAGAAAGACAGTAAAAGGCATTAAAGGAAATAAAGAAAAGGATGAAAGATGTTTGATGCTATCTCTTGATCTTTCTTCTTCTTTTCTTTCATTTTTCATCCTTCGTTCATGTTAAGTGTTATGCTTTTTTTCTTTTTGTACCGGTAAGAAGATACAACTTTAAAAACATGGGAAAAATATTTTTCTGCACTTTTTTTGCTTTAAGATTTGTGAATTGTATTTTTTTAAACAAAATATTTCAAACAATTTATTGCTTTTTACAATTTTAAGAAACATTCATATTTTGTCAAGGCAAAAGAACTTCCACTTTTTGTAACGTTTTGTAACGTTTTTATACTTTTTGTCGCGTTTTCATTTATTATGGAAAAAAACCAGGCAAGGATACTGTAAGATCTTTCGATTTTTTAGGATCTTTTAGGATCTTTTCAAATCTTTCAATCTTTGTCAAATTTTGTCATTTTAAAACATTTCCTTACTCTTCTCACTATATAATAGCATCTATTATTGTATTTTTAACTCCTTTTAAACGTTTGGATGAAGAATCAATTGAGAAATCAATTGAAAATCAACAAAATTTTAATTTGATTTTTTTGTTTACAATTTTCGAACATAAACAAAAAGAATTTTGCAATTTTAGCTAAAATACAGCCTTAAACTGTAATGTTCTACTAGGGAAGGAACTGTAATGTTCCTTATTTTTATTATATTTTATCATTTCTTATCAATTTAAAGATGTTTCAAACAATTTTTAAACAGTTTTACCAATGCTTTCTCATGAGCACAAGACGATGCCATAGGACATGCAGTCATGAACAACATGCATTTTTTGGAAAAATTTTCTATGTTTTGTGTAAAAATAGTTCAAAATAAAATTTTAGGACATTAAAATTAATTTTATGAAGCTTTTCTGTAATTTTTCAATCTTTAAATGTTTAAAAAAGCCCAAGTTGACAATGAAAACGGTGCTCTAGCGGTCATATAATAAAAGTTTATCAAACATATTATATATTATTGAAAAGGTCTTGGTAAGAAGTTACGAATTTTTAAGTGGAAAAAATTCCAAAATACCAGTCAAAAACAGTTTTTTGGACGGGAAAAATCGCAATTTTTTCAAAGAAATTTTAAAAATATTTTTCACATGCCTTTTGATTTATCATGATACTAATAAAGTCACGAAATATTTGGTTTTTGAAAAAAAATTTGGCCTTTGGTGTTTAGCCTGTAGCAACTCTGGACTCTAATGCAAATATTTAAAAGAAAAATTAAGTCGAGATTAATCCCAATTAAACGAGACAAAAGACAACTTAATTAAGCAAGATTTGATTGAGTTTTAAGCAATTTAAATAAATTTTAAAATGATTTTTGATATAA
The DNA here is from genome assembly GCA_018290095.1 of Polypedilum vanderplanki. NCBI lineage: Eukaryota > Metazoa > Arthropoda > Insecta > Diptera > Chironomidae > Polypedilum > Polypedilum vanderplanki. The sequence continues at coordinate 11,761,164 of CM031381.1, read as the reverse complement.
TTGTAATGTAATTTAAATTGATACAGGCAATTAATTAAGTAAAACAAAAAGAGTTTTTCAATCAGAATAATAATAAATAACATGCTAAATTGCAGCTAAATTAACGCTATTTTCTCCTATTAATCATTGATAAATCACTTGATAAACATGTACATGGAAGATAGATCATTAAATCTAGTTAGTTGAAAAAACTCTTTCTGAGCGATTTTGATGAGAAATAAAGCTAAATTTTGCAAAATTGTGAAGCAATAACAAAAATTTGTTCCTAATTGACGCTTTTGGAAAACCAAATTTCTGACTATTTAAAAATTTTAGAAGTTTTAAAGTAGACTCAATCGCTATCTGTATTGTTTTGACAACGTTCAATCTGATTTGAAATAAGCTAAAACATGTTTTTACAGAGAAATTTGAAAAAGTAGAGATTTTTGATCTGATGCACTCTCTGATCTGCATCATGGACTTCTCAACTTCAAATCTTTCTATTACATATAATATATACTAGTTACCACTCTTGGCCTAATTATGGCAAGCTTAAGGAAATGTAATATTTATATTTTTGATCAATTGATCATCAAATTTTTATGATATTTTTATCGTAATTTTCTTTCAAATATTAACATCATCATTTCCTTAACCTTATATATAATTAGTTGACAAAACCCACCACGTGGAGGTGTTGGTAAATCGGGTTTCAAAAGATTTTAAAAACACACGATAATGATAGAATTGGCTGTATATTTTTGCATGCTTGCAAAGAAAGCGATCGAATTGACTGTATATTGCAATTTTACAGAGATGCTAAACGACTGCTACTAACGACTTTCAAATGTCGAATTATTCTATTTCCAAATGAAGTCGTTTGAGTATCCTCACTTCTTTGTAAGATCACATTATATTTCAGTCAAACTATCGTGAAAGATTTTGATCTAGTTGCTGCATATTGCAATTTTACAGAGATGCTAAACGACTGCTACTAACGACTTTCAAATGTCGAATAATTCTATTTCCAAATGAAGTCGTTTGAGTATCCTCACTTCTTTGTAAGATTACATTATGCCTTACCCAAACTAGATAGAACTTGAGTGCTACCATTTCTTTGTAACATAGCAGAATATCTCAGCTAAACTATCATTATCGTGAGGGACCTTACCTTTTATAGTGCGTTCCGAGAGCACTTTCATAAAAAATATTTTAACTAAAAATTTATTACTATGGGTCAACATCTTGCTAGTGACGTATAAATTTAATTTCTGATTTTCTTTTGATCAGAGAACGATCCTAGAATTAAACTAGAAATGTCCTAAATAAAGCTCTTCTCCCATAATAATAGAAAAGTTAGTTAAGAAATAATTGAAAAAAAAAGTATGATAATAACAAAAGTTTCAGTGTAAAAATTATGCAACAATTTTATATTCATGTCGTTATTTGCATAAAATCACAGAAACTTCGATCTGGCTCTGAATCGTCCCAAATAAAATGGCCATTGAGGGCTCTAAAAAGGTAATTAAATGTGATCTGCCGACATATGCCGGGGGGTCTGTTCCCCCCGCCACCATAAAACAGAGGTTTTGCATAACGCCCTGATGGATTTGCATTCAACTTTATTATAAGCTCTTTAACCCGTGTATAGAAAAAGTACTTCAGCTCATGCAAGCGAGGTCTATAACCGATATTTGCAAAACGAATACGATTAAAATTGCTATCGACAATTAGAACAAATTTTTTTGCTACAATGACTAAGAGGCTGTGACCTACATCCCCTCCCATTCTTTTGAATCTTTCCCTATACTCTTCTCTCTGCTCGTCAGTGACACATTCCTTATAACGCATAGTTTGAGTGTAAATGATGGGACTCATTTGAGCAATTGTGAATATTTTAACTTTCCCATCATTAGACAAATAATCCCTACCAATTTGATCAATTGACCCGCATGAGTTAAAGTTTTGAATATGAAATTGCTTTACACATTCATTAATCTCGGCTTTTCTGACCTTTTTAATTCTATGATTACGTTGTCTTTTATTGTTAAAAACAATTTCCCGAGGGAAAACGATAAATTGATTTGAAGATTCCTCATTCGCCCTTCTTAAATATTTCTCGGTATCAAAATACCTAGCATCTGTAAAGCAATTAAAAATAAAAAATTAGTTGAATAATAATTAATAGAATTTAATTATAGAATTATATAATATTTAATTTAATTTAATAATAGAATTTAGGATATTTTTTCTTTTATTAAAATTTTTGATTGATTTTTTAAAAGCATATGTTTTATTCTTCAAAAATCGCCATTTTGGTTTTTAAGAGCCTGTAACTTTTGACTCAATTCAGCTAGAATCTTGAAACTTTGTTAAGTTATTATATATATTGAACTTAATTATTACGCAAAGTTTTAGATTTTTTGGCCCACCAGATTTTGAGTTATGATGTGTGCAAAAGTCGGACATTTTTGAAAAATTTGGACTTTTTTGAAAAATAATTTAAAGAAACTAAGAAATAACTTCATTCTTACTTTTGTATCGTTTGATTTGTCTTTTTATAAGCTTTCATTTGGTATATTACATGTACGTTTTTTTGCAAAGATTTGAGAGAAAAATCAAGAGAAATATAAAGATGTTCAAAATTTCTGACATTTTTGCTTAATTTCAAGACATTTTCATCATTACTCTCAAACTTAAAAATATTTGTCAAATCTCTTTACGAATTTTTAAAATTAAATTTATTTGACATCTTTATGTAGAAAATGAATTAGCAACAGCTTTTAATTAAGCCGCAATCAGAGCTTAAGAATTTTGTAGACAACAAAAACAAAATTTTTGAATGTTATTGAAATCAAACGAAACTTTGACAAAAACTTATTGATTCTACTTCAATATATCAAGATTTGTTATTTTTTAAGACGGTTTCTTAAAGTTGTATTTTTATAAAAAAAAAGTTCATGAAATGCACCACATATACGGTGTGAGTGGTGCATTTTCATGCAAAATATTTAATTTTTTAAATTGGAACTTGTGCCTGCTCATTCGTATTTTTAAACCAATGTGACTCAGAAATAACTTCTGACGTGTTTTCTCGACGTTTTTTGACATTTTAAGACTTTTTAGTAAAATTTATTTTTTTTAGATATTAAGTACGTTTTAATTCCTATAGAACAAGACCTTAATCAGCTCAATTGGACAAGATTTGACTGAGTTATGCACTATTAAAGCTCACCATGGTTCTAAAAACGTGTTTTTGGACCTAGAGAGCTTATTTTACAACCAATTTTCTTATTTGATGTCTCAAAAAATTGGTAATTTTATACTAGTAAAAAAGCAAAAGAGTTTCGAAAGTTTTCATAGAAAAAGTGACTGCAGAGTAATTTTTTTGTATTAAAAAATATTTATGTTAGACAAAACAAAAGTTTAAATCTAAATGCGCTGGAGCGATTTTCGACTTTTTAGTCTTTATTTAGTAGGTATTTAAATAGACTTTTGAAAACAGTAAAGACTTTTAAGCCAGTTCATACAAAGTTTTTCGCTAGAGGCATTTGAAGGCAAAAAAATGTGAAAAATCGCAAAATTTGACTTTTTTAATAAATACATAAATCCATAACTTTGAAACAAAAGGTTTAAAAAATAAAAGCCGAATATTATTTTTATGTATTAACTAGTGCTTTCAATTATCGCAATCCGATTTGAAAAAACTTTTTTTATAAGGAAACTAAAGTGAATTTAGTGATACTGTAGTGGTAAAAATTCTGGTTTTTTTAATATTCTCAAACACCTGGTGACTACATATCTTAACAAAAGTATCACATATTGTACATCAAAATTTGTGTAACTTTAAAATCTATCATTTAAATATCATTTGAGGGTAATCGGAAAAAATTTCATGGGTTTAGAGCGGTTTAGGTGAAGCCAAAAATTACCCTTTGCAGAAATACAAAAATAGAGATTTCTCAGCAACGGTTTGTCCAAAAATTATAATTTTATGCTTGTTAGAATCGATTAATAATGTATTTTAAGAAAATGCACTAAAACAATTTTTGCAAAAAAATTCGCATTTTATTCCAAAGTGCTATGCTTTCCCGCTTCATTCTAAAAATGTAGCTGGCACTATTTTATGATTGGTTTATAAGTTCATAAAATTTACCTATTTCTACGCACAAAACAAACACTTTTAAAGCTTTTTTATCGTTTGAGAAACTTCATTTTAAAGAAAAAACTTGTCACATAATGCATATTGTAGGCATTTTAAAATTTTTGTGCATTCAATGGTTATTTTTCTTAAAGAACAATGAGAACATGCCACAGCATGCACATGCATGATATAACAAAAATCGTTTTTGAATCATGTAGAAAATTCAAATACCTTTCTAACAAGGTATTATATGTCATATTTGGACTTAAAATTACTAAGAAAATGTAACTTAAAGTCAAAATGGAGTTAAGACATTTCTATTTAACTCGCCTCACTTATTGAAAAATGTTGAAAAAGTGTCCCAAAATTCGATAATTTACCCTATTAATAAATTAAGGGCAATTCTCTGACTGTGCGAAAATCGAAAAAAAGCGTTTTGTAATTCTTTCTCTATTTGTTTTTGTTCGAAAAATCGAAAAATCATTCGATTATATGTAATTCCGTGTAAGAGGTAACTTAGATTTTTAAAATTTAAATCGATTTCTTGCATTGATTAAATCGTTGGATCATCTTTCTCGCTATTATTTCTGATATCTTTCTAGCTAAATTATGCTAGCGTTAAGTTTTATAAAGAAAGTTTAAGCAGTTTTCGAGAAATAAGTGTTACTGATTAACGCCCGTTTTTGGCTAAATGCGTAGATTATGAGACTCGGTGAATATTTTGTGTGATAAAGTATCGCCTAAAGATTCCGAAAAATCATTTTTTGGTGGTTTTAGTGAGAAATAAAGTTGAATTTTGAAAAAATGTGTCAGAAAAATGTTTTTTTCGAACTTTTGCTACTGATTAACATTTTTCAAAAATTAAAATTCAGACTATTTAAAACTTTTCAGAGTCTAAAATCTTGTTTTAAAAACTATAATTCGTCGTTTTGACATCGATTAAATTCATATATAAAAACAAGTAAAAAGAGAAAATTGAAAAAGTAAAGATTTTTGTAGAAGTATTTATTCAAAGAATTGCCCTTATTAAAAAAATTTATTAATTAATTGTGTCCCAGCCTTTTCTACAGGTCACAAATTTCATCAAAGTAGTTGTGAAATGTCATAAAACATTGAGAAAATATGACAAAAGCGATTTCTGAGGTATTTTGACCCAGAACGTACGAAGTTCGTACGAGTCACTGATCTATTATGAAGTAAACTAGTGCGAGCGAAGCTCGTACGAGTCAGTGATCTATTATGAAGTAAACCAGTGCGAGCGAAGCTTGTAGGAGTCACTGATCTATTATGAAGTAAACCAGTGCGAGCGAAGCTCGTACGAGTCACTGATTTATAAAGTAAACCAGTGCGAGCGAAGCTCGTACGTGTCACTGATCTAATATTAAGTAAACCAGTGCGAGCGAAGCTCGTAGGAGTCACTGATCTATTATGAAGTAAACCAGTGCGAGCGAAGCTCGTACGAGTCACTGATTTATGAAGTAAACCAGTGCGAGCGAAGCTTGTAGGAGTCACTGATCTATTATGAAGTAAACCAGTGCGAGCGAAGCTTGTAGGAGTCACTGATCTATTATGAAGTAAACTAGTGCGAGCGAAGCTTGTAGGAGTCACTGATCTATTATGAAGTAAACCAGTGCGAGCGAAGCTCGTACGTGTCACTGATCTATTATGAAGTAAACCAGTGCGAACGAAGCTCGTACGAGTCAGTGATCTATTATGAAGTAAACCAGTGCGAGCGAAGCTTGTAGGAGTCACTGATTTATGAAGTAAACCAGTGCGAACGAAGCTCGTACGAGTCACTGATCTATTATGAAGTAAACCAGTGCGAGCGAAGCTCGTTACGAGTCACTGATTTATGAAGTAAACCAGTGCGAACGAAGCTCGTACGAGTCAGTGATCTATTATAGAAGTAAACCAGTGGCGAGCGAAGCTCGTACGTGTCACTGATCTTATTATGAAGTAAACCAGTGCGAGCGAAGCTTGTAGGAGTCACTGATCTATTATGAAGTAAACAAAGTGCGAAGCGAAGCTCGTACGAGTCACTGATTTTATGAAGTAAACCAGTGCGAACGAAGCTCGTACGTCAGTGATCTATTATGAAGTAAACCAGTGCGAGCGAAGCTCGTACGAGTCACTGATTTATGAAGTAAAACCATGCGAGCCGAAGCTCGTACGAGTCACTGATCTATTATGAAGTAAACCAGTGCGAGCGAAGCTTGTACGAGTCACTGATCTATATGAAGTAAACTAGTGCGAAGCGAAGCTCGTACGAGTCACTGATCTATTATGAAGTAAACCAGTGCGAGCGAAGCTCGTACGAGTCACTGATTTATGAAGTAAACCAGTGCGAACGAAGCTCGTACGAGTCAGTGATCTATTATGAAGTAAACAGTGCGAACGAGAGCTTGTAGGTGTCACTGATTATTATGAAGTAAACCAGTGCGAGCGAAGCTCGTACGGGTCACTGATCTATTATGAAGTAAACCAGTGCGAGCGAAGCTCGTACGAGTCACTGATCTATTATGAAGTAAACAGTGCGAGCGAAAGCTTGTACGAAGTCACTGATCTATTATGAAGTAAACCAGTGCGAACGAAGCTCGTACGAGTCACTGATCTATTATGAAGTAAACCAGTGCGAGACGAAGCTCGTACGAGTCACTGATCTATTATGAAGTAAACCAGTGCGAGCGAAGCTTGTACGAGTCACTGATTATTATGAAGTAAACCAGTGCGAGCGAAAGCTGCGTACGGAGTCACTGATCTATTATGAAGTAAACCAGTGCGAGCGAAAGCTCGTACGAGTCACTGATTTAATGAAAGTAAACCAGTGCAGAGCGAGCCTCGTACGAGTCACTGATCTATTTATGAAGTAAACCAGTGCGAGCGAAGCTCGTACGAGTCACTGATCTATTATGAAGTAAACTGTGCGAGCGAAGCTCGTACGTGTCACTGATTATTATGAAGTAAACCAGTGCGAACGAAGCTCGCGAGTCACTGATCTATTATGAAAGTAAACCAGTGCGAGCGAAGCTCGTACGTGTCACTGATCTATTATGAAGTAAACTAGTGCGACGGAAGCTCGTACGTGTCACTGATCTATATGAAGTAAACCAGTGCGACGGAAGCTCGTACGGTTCACTGATCTATTATGAGTAAACTAGTGCGAAGCGAAGCTCGTACGAGGTCACTGATCTATTATGAAGTAACTAGTGCGAGCGAAGCTTGTACGAGTCAGTGATCTATTATGAAGTAAACCAGTGCGAACGAAGCTCGTACGTGTCACTGATCTATTATGAAGTAAAACTAGTGCGAGCGAAGGCTCGTACGAGTCACTGATCTATTATGAAGTAAATCCAGTGCGAGCGAAGCTCGGTACGAGTCACTGATCTATATGAAGTAAACTGTGCGAGCGAAGCTCGTAGCGGAGTCACTGATCTATTATGAAGTAAACTAGTGCGAGCGGAAGCTTGTACGAGTCACTGATCTATTATGGAAGTAAAACCAGTGCGAGTGAAGCTCGTACGTGTCACTGATCTATTATGAAGTAAACTAGTGCGAGCGAAGCTCGTACGAGTCACTGATCTATTATGAAGTAAACTACTGCGAGCGAAGCTCGTACGAGTCACTGATCTATTATGAAGTAAACTAGTGCGAGCGAAGCTTGTACGAGTCACTGATCTATTATGAAGTAAACCAGTGCGAACGAAGCTCGTACGAGTCACTGATCTATTATGAAGTAAACTTGTGCGAGTGAAGCTCGTACGTGTCACTGATCTATTATGAAGTAAACCAGTGCGAACGAAGCTCGTACGAGTCAGTGATCTATTATGAAGTAAACCAGTGCGAGCGAAGCTCGTACGTGTCACTGATCTATTATGAAGTAAACTAGTGCGAGCGAAGCTCGTACGAGTCAGTGATCTATTATGAAGTAAACTAGTGCGAACGAAGCTCGTACGAGTCAGTGATCTATTATGAAGTAAACCAGTGCGAGCGAAGCTCGTACGTGTCACTGATCTATTATGAAGTAAACTAGTGCGAGCGAAGCTCGTACGAGTCACTGATCTATCCGAAAGTGCGAAGAGTGCGAAGTGTAAAGAATGTTCTGGCCCGTGTACTTTTTATTTAAATCATCAATATTTAATTTTTATATCTCAAATTGTAATATTAATCGCCTCATTGTGCATTGCACAATAAAACTTGCGTTTTTTTCAGGTATTATTTATGGTACTTACTTGAAGGAACAACCGGAACCAGAAGACCTGCCATGGAACAACTAGAATTGAGTGATTGAGCGATGGAACGATGGAACGATAGAACGATGATAATGTAAATGATAATATAATAAAGTAATAATAATAAAACTATAAAGTGAAGAATGAATAATAGTAAAGTGTGAAAAACTGAACTGTAGCGATAAAGTTGTGAAAAATATTGATAGAAATTAGAGAAAAAAAAAATTGCCTACTATGATTAAAAAGTTATATATATATATTATAAATTAGTAATAGTCTTGCGTTAAATTTAAAGGAATTATTGGTAATAATATTTCATATTCTATTGATTCTGTTTATTTTAAACCACTTTGAGACATTTTGAAAAAGTATCTCAAAATACAGTATTCAGAAATTTGAAATTTGATAGTATTTAAACATTTTAATTTTTCTTTAGAAAATGTTGAGTAGTTGAGAAAAGGACAAAGTTTATAATGTTGATTCTATTTAGTTTAATTTTTATATAAATATAGAGAGAAAGAATGAAAAAGTATATATAAAAGTTTTAATTATTGTTTTCTAAAATGCGCTGCAAAAGGAATATGATGAAAAGGAGTTGCTGCTCAAACACTATCGGAGGTCATATACTTATTAAATGAAAATATTCAACCAGCCAAAATATGATTTTTAGTTTCATTTCATTTAAAATTTTCAATTTTTCCCTCTCAATGCCACTATGGGGCCAAACACGAAAAAACGGCATTAATTAATTTTTTTTCTTTTGACTTTAAAGCATGTATTATATATCGTTAGAAAGGTTTTGATTTGTAGATTTCAAATCGAAAAAGAGATTGCGCAAAAATAGTTGTTTGGTCACAAATAGCTCCCCAAACTGAGCAACAAAATTGCTCAAAAAATAAGTGATTTGATATTAATTAAATTTTAACTTATATCCAAACCAAAAAATAAATCATACTTATATAGTTTAGAAACATCATAAAAAAAGCTTTCTAATGTCGTTTTTAAACTTTTGATTTCTTTGCGAAATTCTACCTAATATGGTGTCAAAAAAAACTTGATTTTTGACGTACTTTGAACATGATTTTAAGAAATTCGCCAGATTTCGCCAAAAAACTAATACCACTGCTTGAAACTATGATTTGAATTTTAAAAGATACCATTAAAAAAGTCTGCCCCAAAAGTGCCCTTTTTGAGAAAATTGACTTTTAAAATGTGCTGTTTTTGAAAAAATTTTCATAATTTTTCTTCAAATTTTACCATTAAATTCACTAAATTTTTATGAATCTTGCGTAAAAAATCAGAAAACTACTCAAATAAAAGTATACTGAATTTATATGTCGTAATTTATGTTTTATTGAAATATTAGAGAAAACTGTAAAAATTCAATATGGCGGACATTTTTCTTGAAAATTCAAATCTTGAATTTTCTTCAAAATTTCTTTATTACTGTATTGATAACGCTCAGATTCGTTTTAAATGATGGTTTAGTGTTTTGAATAACGAAATTATTCCTAAACAATAGTGATACTTCCATTTTGTAAGAAATTTTCAAAGGAAAAATTAAGAAAAATTATCAAAATTCGCTGTAAAATGTAAAATTTTTTAAAAACCATAAGTTTGAATAATTAATTAGTTAAGTTATAAAAAGTTATGCTAAATTATCAATAAAAATTGATAAAGCAGGATTAATGCCGCTTTTTTTGAATTTGGCCCCATAGTGCAATGATGAAAAATGCAAATAAAATAAAAAACATGATGGGAAAGTCTCTGCGTATATCAGAGGACTTTAGCGCATTTTTGGCGCCTAGATCAGTTATATTAACAAGTTAAATAAAAGAAAATTTAATGATTTGAATACATTTTATTAATTCATAGCGTTTTGAAATGAGCTATTTTATAATTCATGTACTCGAATGACTAATGGCTTATGGTGTGATGCATATGATTTGTAGATGAAAACTTCAACATTATAGTCTTCAATTTGACCAAATACTCCATCGATAACAATAAAATAAAATAGTAATAAAATAAATATTACGAATCAATAGAAAAGATAATACGAGTCAATAATTTAGAATTAGACACGCTTTTATTCAAATCTTTTGATATTTCGTTCACAATTTTCGATTCGAGACAAAATATTGTTTTCTGTATAACGATCAAGTCAAATTCAATTAGTTCCAATTTTCGCCGTTGATGGCGCTGCATCGTTTTCGCAAAAAAAAATTGTTTACATATTTTCAATATGGAAATTTTAATTCGTAATTTCCTAATCAGAGCCCGAAATCGGTGCAAAAGTAAATCGAATCGCAATATCATATACACCGATCTGTAAAAAAAAGTTAAATCGATTTATTAGCATCGATTTTAAACCGATATTTTTACACCGATGAATTTGCACCGATTTCAAACCGATTTTTTTACACCGGTGAATTTGCACCGATTTTAAATTGTAATTTTTTACACCGGTGTAAATTACATCGATTTATTTAGATTCACCGATTTAAGATCGATCTAAAATTTGTCAACTTTTATTTTAAATGTTTTGTTTGTAAATCCTTTCGGCTCATATATCAATCAATTAAGCATTCTTCAATGTACATTTCTGATGAATAAATATTAAATTAATTGCGTTGTTATTGAGGAATTATGGTTCAAAATCGTGAAAAATTATTGTTTACAATTATGTATACATTTTTCAAATAATGATTTTTCGCTTTTTACTTATCTATTTTAAGACATATTTATATATATTTAAAGAAAGCCAATGAAATGTATGATAGTATACTTCCCTTTTTGTTACAGATCGGTGTAATTAAATCGATCTTAAATCGAATTACAATCTAAAAGCCGATCGATTTCGACCTCTGTTCCTAATTATTAATATAAGTGAAAACTTTTTAACTATGTTTCCCCGAATTGATTCGATAGCACAAACCAAATGCAAAAAACCGTAAGTCTCTAGCTATCATAGTTTTCAAGATCTCGAACCGACCGGGAGCAGAACAGTCAGCTGAACAAAGTGAAATTATAAGCTGCATTGTTGTTCCAAAAATGCGCTAATAATACGATGCAACACAAAAGATAAAATGAGTCAGAAATTCAGAATAAGAAACACTTTTATTTAAATGTTGATACTTTGTTCATAACTTTCGATTTGAAATATAATATTGATTTTAGGGTTGGGCAAAATTCATATTTGAATATATGCGCATATAAATATTCGAATATTTATGCGCATATATTCGAATATATGTGCGCATATGGAATTTACAAAACTGTAAATATACGTTAAATATCACTTCAGAAAATTGTTAATTACTCTATCAATTTTCAATAGATCTTCATGAAACTTCGCATAATAATTGTTTTTTACCAAATGAATGATTTTTTTTGCCATTACAGTGAGTTGACTAGAAGTTTTGATAAATTGATAACAAGGTTCAACATGGCGAGTTAAAAATTTGATAACTTTTTAATTGTTTGATTGAATTTAGTATAGAAACTATTTAGTCATAAACTTAAGAGCATATTTACTAAGTAGTATACTTTAAATCCTTCAAAAATGATTTGGTAAATGAGGAAAAATTGATTGAAATTGTTATCATTTTTCACAATTAAATCATTCATTTCCTTGATAACTAAACTTTAACCTTCCACCAAGACTATTTTAAAACATAAAATGGACAATATAAATCAATATTAAGAATATATATTGAAGATTTATCTTGATTTGAAACAATCAGTAGCAATTTTGTTCATCAATGTTTGGAAAAATGACGATGAAAACAAATTACCACTGACACTTGTTAATAAAGGAATAACAAAGCATGTTTCAGTGATATATAACTCAATTGAAGTCTAAATAATGAAGATAGGATAGATTTATTAGTCACATGATAGTTTAAAAAGAGTTTTGTTTGAATAAATTCAAAGCATTGTTTTGTTTTTGTATAAAAAAATAGTCATTAGGGAAAATTGATATTTTCGCAACAAATACTATTAAATTTGCTATGGTTTTCATTGGTTGAATCATTAACATTATGTATGTCATGAATATTAATAGAATAGACAGATTTAAGTAACAATTAGTAATTTTTTAATATGGGTTTTAACGTATTTTTCCAGTTTTGTAAAATCTATATGCGCATATATATTCGAATATTTTTTCTTGAATATGCGCATATATTCGAATATTTGCCCAAAACTAATTGATTTCAATACAACTGTCAAATCGAATTCAAATTCAGCTGTTGCGTGTGACAAAAATGTTGCGCGACAAAAAAAAATTTGTTTACAAATTTCAATATGGAAATTTAAATTCGTAATTTCCAAATTACTGCATTCATTGACAGTTTTTTAACTAAGTCGCTCCGGAATAATTCGATAGCACAAATCGAATGCAAAAAACAGTAAGCTTCTAGCTAGTGTAGTTTTTGAGATCTCACAACCCGAACAGCAGAACAGCAGAACAGCCAGCCGAACAAAGTGAAATTATAAGCTGCATTGTTGTTCCAAAAATGCGCTAAAAATTACCATGATAAAAAACATTTAACACTCATAGATACATACGGCTCGAAAATGGCTTAAGGATAACCGGACAAATGGATCAAACATAATCTTTAAAAAAACTTATTCAAACAATTAAAAAAATTATTATATTATGACATAAATAATATTTAATATATTGCATTTGCAAACAATTGAAAGGTGTTTTTTGATTCAAAATAAATGAGAAGATGATTTACAACAAAAAAATTTATCGGATAATGATGAAAAGTATTTTCTTTTTTATATGCCTATACATAATGAATTTGTGTCCATCCAAAATAAAGACGCACTCTTTATTTCCCAAAAAGAAGTAATACAGAAATCTCTCTCTCTTTTAAAAAAATCAAGAAAACTTTTTTGGGATATGTGAAAGAAAAATAAAATTTGTGCGCATAAGAAATCATTTTATTCCCAAATTTTGCATAATATTTGTTTGATGATATATAATGATGAGAATAATGTGTTTTTAATCGGAGCAAATTGTTCAATGTTTTCAGTGTGTATTGTTAATCATATGCATTTGATAATATGCACTAAAATGTGGCAATGGGCAATGAGCTTTTTATCAAAACCTTTAACTGGCAGCTAGCAAGTCACGAATTGTACATCAGTACGTACAAAATGTGATAATGCCAAATAAGATCAAGAAATTTCCATCCCTCTTTTTGACGTGTCACTTATGACTAATATTCAGATTGCGAAGATTGTTATTATAAAATATTTAAACCAGCTAACAAGTACCCGTGTTGCAGATCGGTGTACTTAAGCGCATTTTTGGTGCCCAGATCAGTGTTTAATTCAAATTACAGAAATATTAGATGAGTTTGTAAAACAGATTCATGCGATAGGATATACTAGTTGGAATAAATTTCAAATGTTTAGGAAATTTCATTTGTAAGATTTCAATCGATCCAATTTTAAAATTCGTATTTTATAGAATAAATTTAGATTCGAATGAAATAATTGAAATTTAGGTTGTAGCGAGTAGCAGTCAATTAAGAATTTAGTCGTTACTTTTTTCATTTTTATATCGAAATACATCTTATGAAAACTCGAGTAATGTGATTGCTGCTAATAATCTTAATCTATAAAAATTCTCAAAATCGTCTTTATAATAAATTTTATTGATTTGAAAATAACGGTCTAATTCAAAAAACGCGAAGCTGGCTATGCGCACCTGAAAAATTTTTTGATCGCAGTCAACTTCGCGAAAAAAATTTTGTTTACAAATTTTCAATATGGAAATTAAATTCATAATTTCCCAAGTTATATGGCTAGTGCCAGAAATATAAATAAGCGTCGCCGCACTAACTTTTTAGCACAAAACTAACACAAAAAAACCGGAAGTCTCTAGCTATCATAGTTTTCGAGATCTCAGAGGGACATCCGGGAGCCGAACAGCCGAACAGCCGAACAGCCAAAGTGAATGTATAAGCTGCATTGTTGTTCCAAAAATGCGTTAAAAATTATGACATGCAGTCATTTTTAAATAAACTTTTTGAAACCTTGAATGTTAAAAAAGTAAAAAAAATGACAAAAATTGAATTTTTAAAAAATTTGTTATATCATAACTTTTTAACAAAAGCCTTAAACCAGTGACCAAGTACCCGTGTTGCAGATCGGTGTACTTAAGCGCATTTTTGGTGCCTAGATCAGTGTTTGTTACAAATTACAGAATTATCAGATTCAATTAAATGAAAGTAGGTCCGCAATTTAAAATATATGGATTGAGTTAATTTTTCATTGTATGAGAAATTAGTCCGTTAAGTCTCGGTATATAGCATCATTGCGAGTCAAATTTTTATTTTTGTAAAACACTCTTAGTTGTAAATGATATAATAAATTTAAATTGTTGTGAAAATCATTTATTTAGCAGAAATTCTTTATTTTGTTTTAATTATTTATATGGAAATATAATCCATGAAAACTCGAGTTATGTAACTGTTACGAGCGATTCTTAATCGTTTGACTTTTCGATTTCTTTGTAAAATATTTTGTTTGATTGATTTGAAAATAACGGTCGAATCGAATTCAAACTACATGTGTTGCGCGACAATCGTTTCAACATTTTGTTGCGTGACAAAATGTTGCGCGATAAAAAATTTTGTTTACAAATTTTCATTTTGGAAATTTTAATTCGCAATTTCCTAATTAATGCAATCGATAACTGAAATATAAATAAGCGTCGCCGCACTAACTTTTTAGCACAAATCTAACACAAAAAACCGGAAGTCTCTAGCTATCATAGTTTTCGAGATCTCAGAGGGACAGCCAGCCAGCCAACCAGCCAGCCAGCCAGCCGAACAAAGTGAATGTATAAGCTGCATTATTGTTCCAAAAATGCGCTAAAAATCTAAATCCAAAACCATTTCGAGATATTATTAGGAGCTTTCAATTACCGCAATCCGATTGAAAAAATCTTTTTTTATAAGAGTGCTATACCAAAGTTAGTGACATGTCTAATGAAAAAATCGTTTTTTTTTGTATTTTTTAGTACTGGAGACCTCATATCATGACAAAGTATTTCAAATTATATCTTAAAATTTCGTATTTTTAATTCCTATCATTTAAAAGTAGTTTGAGCTCAATCGATAAAAATTTGACTTAGTTATAGCGGTTTAAATGAAGGCAAAAATCACCCTATGTAGAAATACAAAAATAGCGATTTCTCAGCAACGGTTTCATCAAAAAATCTAATTCGAAGTGTTTTAGAATTGTTTAACTAGATGCTAAATGACCAAATAAAAAAAATATTTTTTTTGACTTTTTTTATTTTTCTGGCCCACTGTGAGTTAGAGCGGTTTAGGTAAAAATAATTTTTTCAAAAATTTTTCAATTCTAGCCCATAGTGGACTGTCGCAAATAGAATTTTTTTCAAACTTTTTATATATTCAATTTGAACAATTCTACGTCATTGAATATCAATTTTATAAATTTTACTCATTTTTTTTTGTTGAAATATAGCTGCTGTAAAATAATGTAAACAAATAAAAATTTTCCTCTAAATTAACTTATTCTATGTCATTTTTTGAGACCGTCGCAAATAGAATTTTTTTCAAACTTCTTATATATTCAATTTGAACAATTCTACGTCATTGAATATCAATTTTATAAATTTTACTCATTTTTTTTTGTTGAAATATAGCTGCTGTAAAATAATGTAAACAAATAAAAATTTCCTCTTAAATTAACTTTTCTATGTCATTTTTTGAGACCGTCGCAAATAGAATTTTTTCAAACTTTTTATATATTCAATTTGAACAATTCTACGTCATTGAATATCAATTTTATACATTTTACTCATTTTTTTTGTTTAAAATATAGCTGCTGTAAAATAATGTAAACAAATAAAATTTCCTCTTAAATTAACTTATTCTATGTCATTTTTTGAGACCGTCGCAAATAGAATTTTTTTTCAAACTTTTTATATATTCAATTTGAACAATTCTACGTCATTGAATATCAATTTTTATAAATTTTACTCATTTTTTTTGTTGAAATATAGCTGCTGTAAAATAATGTAAACAAATAAAAATTTCCTCTTAAATTAACTTATTTTATGTCATTTTTTGAGACCGTCGCAAATAGAATTTTTTTCAAACTTTTTATATATTCAATTTGAACAATTCTACGTCATTGAATATCAATTTTATAAATTTTACTCATTTTTTTGTTGAAATATAGCTGCTGTAAAATAACGTAAACAAATAAAATTTTCCTCTTAAATTAACTTATCTATGTCATTTTTTGAGACCGTCGCAAATAGAATTTTTTCAAACTTTTTATATATTCAATTTGAACAGTTCTACGTCATTGAATATCAATTTTATACATTTTACTCATTTTTTTTGTTGAAATATAGCTGCTGTAAAATAATGTAAACAAATAAAATTTCCTCTTAAATTAACTTATTCTATGTCATTTTTTTGAGACCGTCGCAAATAGAATTTTTTTCAAACTTTTTTATATATTCAATTTGAACAATTCTACGTCATTGAATATCAATTTTATACATTTTACTCTTTTTTTTTTGTTGAAATATAGTTGCTGTAAAATAATGTAAACAAATAAAAATTTCCTCTTAAATTAACTTATTCTATGTCATTTTTTGAGACCGTCGCAAATAGAATTTTTTTCAAACTTTTTATATATTCAATTTGAACAGTTCTACGTCCAGTTACAATTTATCAATTTTATACATTTTACTCAATTTTTTTGTTGAAATATAGCTGCTGTAAAATAATGTAAACAAATAAAATTTCCTCTTAAATTAACTTACTCTATGTCATTTTTTGAGACCGTCGCAAATAGAATTTTTTTCAAACTTTTTATATATTCAATTTACACAATTCTACGTCATTGAATATCAATTTTATAAATTTTACTCATTTTTTTT
>CM031381.1:11709471-11736389 GCA_018290095.1 Polypedilum vanderplanki | reverse complement strand
TTTATAGATAAAAATGCAATTTATAAATACATTTATTTTCCATTTATGCTTGGCAATTCCTCCTGGCAAAAAAAAATTTTTCATGATTTTTTTTCCTTTTCTCTTTGCAGATTTCTTGTTCTTTACTTGACTAAAGAGAAAAAAAATTGGTAAGTGAATTTTTTGATTACTTTCTTTTACTTGCTTTTTTGAAGTCAAAAGGTCTAATGAAATTAGATTTATTTACGACATCATAGGGAGAGTGCTCATGGCTAGATTAAAGGTTCATTAAATTTTGACATTTTTAGGCTTTTAATGCGGGTGTTTTAGATGAAATTTTATTTACTTTTTCTATTTAGAAAATAAAAGTTTTTCATGGGAAAAAGAATGTGGCTAATTGATAAAAAAAGAAGGAAAAAAAGTTTAGAATAAAAAAAAAGAACTTTTTAGTTGTTAACAAATTTTTCGATGTTTTCTATCAAAAACATAGAATTTGTATTATTAAAGAACTTTTTTAAATTTCAATGAATTTCTATTAAAATACTATGAAAAACATCGAAATTAAATTATTTAATTTTAATTTTTCCTTCTATTGTAAAAAATTCAATAAAATTAATTCACATTATATGAGAAAGAAAAGAAGAAGAAGAGAAAAAATTAAATTGTAACCTCGCATAGAAATGAATGGAATTTTTCACTAAATTAAATTTCTTTTTTTTCACTTATACAATTTTCTCTGCATTACTTTTATTAAATTATTTCTTACATATAAATTTTGTAAGAATTTTTTTTGCTCCCTAGTTGTAAGAATAAATCCTTGTGACTGAAGTTAAATGCGGGTGTGTGAATTCAATTTATTACTTATGAAATGGAAATTACTAGTCTATATACTCATACAAAAATATCTCGAGTGTGAAAATTTTACAAGATTTTTCACATCACTTGATTTTGATATGAGAAAATTTTCGTCAAAATGAGAATGATGAAAAGTTAAAGATTTAAATCAGGTGATGATAATTTTCTATCGATTGAACCTTTAGGTAGTAAAACTAGCAAACAAAAGAGATAAAAGAAGACTTAATTTAAAATCAATTTTAAACATCAGCAAATTTTAACGCCGACCTTTTATGCTCAATAAGTTTTTCATTTTCTCTTCTTCTTGTGTTGTTTTCATTAAGCTAAATAGGAAGACAAAGAAAAGTAAAATTTTTTTGTAAGTTTTTTAAGGGATAGAACCTTCAACCTTTTATATTTGAAATTTTTTGAACAAAAATAAAATTTTAAAGTACAAAGTTTTACTGGAAGATTGAAAATTAAATTCAAATCTTGAAAACATAATAATTCTATGAATTTGATTTCCTGCATTGTTTTTTTGTTGAAAAATTTTCATGAAACGTTTTGCATTGATTTTTTTTGTTTAAGTTCATAAGACCTTTTAAAAAGATGTTTTTTTGTGAAATTTCAAGATATTACTCCTGAATTATTGTCAGAAATGTAAGTCAAATAAAAATATCAAGTAAAGAAGTCAAGTCAAGTAAAATAATCAAGTAACAAAATCAAGTTAATTTTGATCAAGTAAGATAAATGTCAAAGCAAAATTCCACTAACATTAGTCAAGTTAAATAAAAATTTTACTAAAATCAAATATCAATAAGCTTAAAAATCTAGTGTAAGAAAAATTTTAAAGTTTAGAGTAGAGTTTGGTCAAAAAAATTTACCCGCTTTTTAAATTTCAACTTGATTTAAGTTAGTTTAAAACAGAGCCCGAAATCGATATAAATTAGATCGAATCGCAAACTCAAATAGATCGATCTGATAAATAAATATACATCGATCTAAATAGATCGGTTTTAGATCGGATTTTTTAGATCCATCTAAATAGATCGAGTTAAATCATATGTTTGTATTTCTTAGAATAATAATGTTAAAATCAAAATCATTTCATAATTTTCATAATAGTTTTCAAAAAAGTCTATAATTAAATTTTACAATACAGTAATTTCTTAAGTTTTTAAAATATGAATACTTATCAAAATTTTTAGTTGTCATAAATTGAAATGTCATTCAGTTATAAAAAAATATTTCAATCACGACACCTTGGATGGTCGGACGATTAGAGCGCATTTTTTGCATAACAGATTAGTGTTTGATAACGAAATTTCAAACATTTTTCGTCCTATTTTCTTGGTTACAAGTCGACTTTTTTATAAAAATTATTTCTGACATATTTTCTCAACGTTTCATGACTTTTTAAGACTTTTTGGTGAAAAAAATTTTTTTGGTCCATGTGATGGACATGCATGTGGTGGACCACCCTTGGGTCAACACCTAACCAAAAAACTCTTTTGATGGCTAATGTACACGTCAATATCTTTCTAACAAGCTATCAACCACCTCTGCACGACTTATCGTTGTCGAGTTATGACTGTCACATACAGCCAGCCAGCCATCGTGAGCCTAATAGCGTATTCTTTTGCAAAAAATGCGCTAAAAAATAAACATCTATTTTGAACTGTTTTAAAAAATTGCAATATTCAATAATTTTGTTCTTTGCATATATTAATTTTCATAACAAAACATACATTGTAATAATTAAGATTTAAAATTTTAAATTAAACTCGATCTATTTAGATCGATCTAAAAAATCCAATCTAAATCCGATCTATTTAGATCGATCTAAAAAATCCGATCTAAATCCGATCTATTTAGATCGATTTATTATTTATATTAGATCGGTCTAATTAGATCGACATTGAATCGATCGTCAATCTAAGTTCCGATCGATTTCGGGCTCTGACATATACCATTCCGAAACTCCATAATTTTTTGTATAAGTTATTTGAAATTTATAGATTTCATCTGCTTGACTCATATAGTAGGTGTAATGTATTGTAAAGTTGTAAATTTTAGCCATAGTTTCAACAACTTCGTATAATAAACCACCATATTTTGGATTTTCATTCTTTATTTGTAGCTGAATTTTTCGATGAATTTCATTAGTATATTTATATTGTCCAATGTCTTGAAAATAAAATTCTTCCGAAAATTTAAAAATAAAATTTATCATGCAACCATGAAAATTGCTAAAATGATCAAAATTTTGTAATTTTTGATTCCATTTTTGTGCACTGATGTTGAAAGAATTTAAAAGTTTTGGCTTAAATTGTCCACAATGATCTTCCGAATAAAGCAAATTTGCAGACAAATTCACAAATTTCTCATCAGCAGTGATGAAGAACTCAAAAAAACGAATGTCAGAAATGTGAATATAAAAAATATAATTCAGTTTTCTTATAGCTTTGAGCTTATTTTCTAAATCGTGAAACGTTTGAATTTCTTCAACATAAACTAAATACTTTAATTTTTTTGAAGCAACAGTTGCAAGTCTTGTATTATCCTGGTACAATTGAAATGATATTGAATGAAGATTCAAAAGATTTGTTGATGACTTGATAAAAATTATTGCAGAATTATTTATTAAATGATTCCAGTCATTAATATTTTCAATATGTTTAAGAGTTGTTGGACTTTCTTTGTTCATTTCTTTTGTGACTTAATCAATAATGTCATTAATGTGATTTGAAGTCTCACCATAAATAATGAAGTCAAATTTGATATTTTGAGCAATGTAAAACTCATGAATGACATCAGAAATTGCTTTTGAGACTAAAATTGTATCTTTTTGAAGTGAATGATAATAAATTGAAGTTGATGAACTTTCTTGACACAATGCAAGTAAAATTAAAAGTTTGTAATAAAAAATTGAAGCTTTTTTGTTCTTCTTGTTGTTAAAAAAAATCAACAATATCATGTTTAAACGATCTAATTAAATTATTATAAAATTAAATAATTTAAGTCGCAATTTATTGAAATTTTTGTGTCTTTTTTGTTTAGGAAAAATCGTTTCTATGACAGTTATGTTCTTAAGTATAAATAGTTTAAAAATTTTTTATTGTACTAAAATATTATATATTTTTGAGAAATTTCGCTTTTAAAATTTTTCAGGTATAACAGTAGCAAAGCTGGGACCCTTTGAAAGTTTTTTTGCTAAAATTAGAGTTTAGACTTCGAAGCATAAAGAACCGTCAGTAAAATCAACAATAAACGAGCAGTGAAGTTCATGTTTGCAGATCAGTGTTGTGTGGCAGATTAGTGTAGCGTTCACTCTCATGTTGAAGAATTTTTCTCTGAAAATTTTGTAAGAATTTTTCAATAGTACTTCGGTGCTTAAGTAAAATGTAATTTTAGGATATAGTTCAAATGTCATTAGCAGCTTACGATTTTTATGAATTTATTAAAATTATAACTTCATAAAATAACTTTAAGAAATCTTTAATTTAATGAGTTTTAATTTTATTAAATTTATTCTTGAACAATCACAAAAATTTTCAAAAATTGTAAGATTTTTTAGTTTAGCTTAATTCATTGAAAATTAAATTTTTACCATTTATCATGATAATCTTTTAGTCTTTCTTTTATGACTCTCACAAATTCATACAAACCAAACAATTTTCTTAATTGTCTTCTTACATACAAAGCATGAAGTTCACAAATAAAAACAACAATTGGCAATTACATAAAACCAAGAAAAATCACAAAACCAAATTCGAGGTCATGCATTGATAAAATTCTTTTTGTATCTTCAGGTTCAACATGAATTGGTCTATTTACATACCATTCTCCGTATTTATGAAGATGGTTTAAAATTCCAGAAGAAACCAAACGATCGACTAATTTGTTGAGTTGATACTGTAAAATATTATTAAGTGGTGATGCAATTGCAAGAGGTTTCGACAATCTTTCATTTTCCATTATCGGCAAAGAACGCTTGTAAAATCTTTTCAAATCTCCTTCTTCTAAATCATTTATAAAAAATGCATATTTTGATTTAGTTTTACCATTAAGTGCTCGTTTGTAGAAGTCAACAAATCCTAAATTTGTATATTTTATGATTTTTGGACTAAAAATAAATTTTTAATTAAGTTTTTATTAAATATTATAATACCCTGAGTAGGACATAATTTTTAGCCGTTATTTTAGCACTCCATCAAATTAATATTCTTATTTAAATATCAAAGATGCTGATTAAAATAATTCGCGCATCCGTTAGTCCTTAATTCAAATTAAGTCATGCCCCAGGTAGTATACAAACCTTTCTCTTTTATTCAGTAGATCATTATAGTATTTGAGCTTTAATTCATCCACTAAAACTGTGTAATTCATTTTTACAAGATCATCAATTGATGCTGGCAATGGTTTTCTCATGTCAGTTGTCATAAATTCAAACATCATTGACTGCCAACAAGTTCGAATGATTAAACAAAACCAAATGAAAATTACCAAAGTTGCTCGAGGAAAAGACTCTCGTGGCAAACGAAGTTGTGAAATTCCGTAGAAAATTCCTAGTGCATTATAACCTGGATTGTTTATATCTTGAAAATTTCAGAAGTTATCAAACAAATCTTAAATTTATGTCTTTTCATTTTTACCTTTGCCAAATATTATTGTTCTTATCAATCGTGGACAAAATTGAAGACCAAAAATTGTTGCAAATGTGAGTCCAAATGTTAATAGTAAAAAAATCCAAGTTAAATCATCAAATGGCATTTTGAGTTTTTCATAATTTGTATACAAATCATTGTAAGAAACATGAAACATAAAATTTGTAGATGAAAAGCTTTGTGTGTAGTATGCAAGGCTGCTATAAAATGTTACTGGTGAAAAAGAAAAATGAAATATACATTGATCATTCGGTTTGTAATTCTTTGTGTTTATCATATATATTTTGAAATTAATGACAGCACCTAAAGAATAGTGAGGTGTGAAATTATAATGTTTTGACATTATTTGAATAATTTCAAACATTGCACCACCAAATTTGGTATCATTAATACTTTTATCATTTATACCATCTATTAAGTAAAATTCAACACTATAACGTACAAGAAAATTTAACATACAACCATGAAAGTTCTCATAATGATCAAAATTTTCTAAAGTATTATCCCATTTTTGTGAGTTTATGCTAAAACTGTTTAACTTTTTAATCAAAAATTTCCCACAGAACTTTGATCCATACATTTTATGTACAATTAAAAATATTTCTTTTTGTCTTCTATCAAAATATAAGAAAAATTCAAAAAATTCCATTTTTCCAAACATACTAAAAGATTCAAAATCTTTATAAACCAAAATGTCTAGAAACTGTTCAACGCTCTCAACATCTTCAATATAAACCAAAAATTTTATTCTTTCGGAGCCATAATACTTAATTTTTGAATTTTTTACATCCTCGACTTTTGATCTCATTTGAAAATTTTCCAAATTTTTAATCGATTTAATGAAAATTACAGCAGATCGATTGAATTCATGATTCCAATCTTGTATATTAGTGATATGTTTAAGAGTTGTTGGAATTTCTTTGTTCATTTCCTTTGTGACTTCATCAATAACGTCATTAATGTGATTTGATTTCTCACCATAAACAATGAAGTCAAATTTGATAATTTGTGTAATGTAGAACTCATGAATGACATCAGAAATTGCTTTTGAAATTGATTGTGAAAACTTTGGATGAGAATTTTGACTTTCAACTGAATTTGATGACGTTTTTTGACAAAATGCAAGAAAAATTAATAAACTAACAAAATAGAATCTAAAAGTATTGAAGCTCAAAATGTTTTTACACTTTTGGCGTCTCATTTTTGAATATTTTGCAGCCATAATTCTAAATTAATTTTTCTAATAAAAGACTTGAAAACTTTTTAATAAATTTTAATTTCTTTCATATACTAAGACAACACATAAAGCTTTAAATTCACATTCTAATAAAATTTGAAAATTTGCTTAAGAAAATTTCTTTGTTTGTTCAAGTTTGTTGCTATGAAAATAATTTTGTGTATTAAAATTTAAAAGCATTATTAGCGCATTTTTGAAACAACAATGCAGCTTATACATTCACTTTGTTCGGTTGGCTCTCGTCCCTTTGAGATCTCGAAAACTACAATAGCTAGCGACTTGCGGTTTGTTGTGTTTGATTTGTGCTATCGGTTTATTCCGGCGATGGAAACTTAAATCAAAAATATGTTAAAATGATGCATATTCAATTAATTCGCTGACTTACTTGTGATTTCTTCACTGAAAAACCTAAATAACATCATTTTATAAAGAAATATAAGGTTTATATGCAGATAAATGATCTTAAAAAATGACTTACTCACATAATTTTACCGTAGAATCTCATCAAAATATTTATTGTTATTTTTCCGAAAAATATTTATTATTAACACCAAACCTCATTTTCTTTTAATTTTTTAACACTTCTTTATCATTTTTTTGCAGTTTTATCACTGCAACAAACACAAATTACCACTTTTCTCAAAATAAATAAAACTTTCATTAATTAAAAGAGAAAAAAATAAATTTTAACATTCATATGTTTAAAAATTAGTTTGAAAATATTAAAAATTTAACATTTAAGTTTTAAAAAATTTAACTTTTTATACTTAATTTTTATTTTCCGACCGTTTTTTTAAATATTCAAAATTTTAAAACCATAGTATTAAAATTTTAGTACAAAAAAATAAATTTTAACACTCAATATTTATTTTTTAGCATTTTATGTTTAAATTTTAAAACTTTCTGTTAAAATCCAAACATTTGGTATTTAATTTTGATCAGACAAAATTTTAATACCAAAATATTAAAATTTTTTCTATGAGTGCATCTGAAATTTACTTCAATCTGTATATCCTATAGCATGAATCTGTTTTACAAACGCATCTAATATTTCTGTAATTTGTAAAAAAACTCTGATCTTCCAAACGGGTACTTGGTCACTGGTTTATTTTTAAAAATTTAAAATTCTGTTAGATTTAAAACAAAATTTTATAAAGATATTTGAAATTTCTTAAATTTTACCATTTATCATGATAATCTTTCAATCTTTTTCTTAAAACTCTTACAAATTCATACAAACCAATTAATTTTCTCAATTGTCTTCTTACGTACAAAGCATGAAGTTCACAAATAAAAACAACAATTGGCAATGACATAAAACCAAGAAAAATCACAAAACCAAATTCGAGATCAGTCATTGATAAAATTCTTCTTGTGTCTTCTGGTTCAACATGAATTGGTCTATTGACATACCATTCTCCGTATTTAAGAAGATGATTTAAAATTCCAGAAGGAATCAGATGATCAACTAATTTATTGAGTGAATACTGTAAAATATTATTAAGTGGTGATGCAATTGCAAGAGGTTTCGACAATATTTCGTTTTCTATTATTGGTAAAGAGCGACTAAAATTATTCTTCCAATTTCCTTCTTCAAAATTGTTTGTAAAAAATGCATATTTTGATTTAGTTTCACCATCAAGTGCTCGTTTGTATAAGTCGAAAAAAACACTTAAATCCGTCAAATTAAGAATTTGTGGACTAAAATTAAATTCTTTATGAAATATTCATTCTAGAATTTTATAATACAAACCTTTCTCTACCATTAAGTATTTCCTTAAAGTATTTAAATTTAAGTTCATCCACTACAACTGTGTAATTCATTTTTACAAGATCATCAATTGATGCTGGCAATGGTTTTTTCATGTCAGTTGTCATCAATTCAAACATTTTTGATTGCCAACAAGTTCGAATGATTAAACAAAACCAAATGAAAATTACCAAAGTTGCTCGAGGAAAAGATTCTCGTGGCAAACGAAGTTGTGAAATTCCATAGAAAATTCCAAGTGCGTTGTATGCTGGATTATTTATGCCTAAAAATTTCATAAAAGTTAAAAAATTAAATTCAGAGCTTTCAATTTTACCTTTGCCAAAAAATATAGTTCTTATCCATCGTGGACAAAATTGAAGACCAAAAATTGTTGCAAAAGTGAGACCAAATGTTAATAGTAAAAAAATCCAAGTTAAGTCATCAAATGGCATTGTGAGTTTTTCATAATTTGTATACAAATCATTGTAAGAAATATGGAACATAAAATTTGTAGATGAAAAGCTTTGTGTGTAGTATGAAAATCTGTCATAGAAAATTACTGGAGCAATAGAAAATAAAAAAGCATTTTGACCATTTGGCTGATAATTTTTTGTTACAATATTGTAAAAGTGTAAGTCTTTTAAAATACTTATTATATAATGTGGTGTAAAACTATGTTTACTTGACATTATTTGAATTATTTCAAACATTACACCAGCAAATTGTCTTTCATCAGGATCTTCATTTTTTGAAATGTCGCTGTAGTAAAATAAAAAACTATAATGTACAATAAAATCAATCATGCAGCCATAAAAATTCTCATAATGATCAAAATTTTTCAATGTTTGAAACCATTCTTGTGTATTTATATTCATGCTGTTTATTTGTAATAATTCAAAATTTTCACACTTCATTGCTCCATAAATTTTATGCATAAACAAAGAAACTTCTTTTTGCTTTCTATTTAAATAAATAAAAAACTCATAAAATTGCAATTCCCCAATAAAACTAATATATTCAAATCGTTTATATACTAAAACATTTAGAAATTGTTTGGGATATTCCATATCTTCAATGTAAACCAAAAATTTCAATCTCTCTGAACCATAATATTTCAATTTTGGACCATCATTCCTATATGTTTTCGATTTGCTTTGAAAATTTTCCAAGTTTTTAATCGATTTAATGAAAATCACAGCAGATCGATTAAATTCATGGTTCCAATTTTGTATATTAGTGATATATTTAAGATTTGTTGGAATTTCTTCATTTACTTTCTTTGTGACTTCATCAATAATGTCATTAATGTGATTTGATTTCTTACCATAAACAATGAAGTCAAATTTTATATTTTGTACAATGAAGAACTCATGAATGACATCAGAAATTGCTTTTGAAATTGATTGTGAAAACTTTGGATGAAAATTTTGACTTTCAATTGAAGTTGATGAACTTCCATGACACAATGTAAGCAAAAACAATAAACTAACAAAATAGAATCTAAAAGTATTGAAGCTCAAAAATTTTTTACACTTTTTGCGTCTCTTTTTTGAGTTTCTTGCAGCCATTGATCAAAAAAAATTTTTATAATAAAAAAATTTGAAGTTTTAATCAAACCTTTACTTTGTCACATTTTGAAAACATTTTGATAAATTTTAAATAAAGTTTTTGTGCTTTAGGAAATTTTCTTTGTTTGTTCAAAGTTTTTGCTATAAAAATAGCCTATTTATGTCAAGTATATTTTATGTACTATTCCCTAATTTCCTCATTTCAAATACGTTTATTGTTCTAAAGCATTATTGATCGTTTAATTACTTTTAAAATAAATATTGTTAAAATACGAAAAGGTTGAAACATACAAGCTGATAGTTTTACAAGTTGTTTATTGAAATATAAAATAAAATATTCATCAACACAAAGTAAAATAGTATAATTAATTTGGACAGAAACAATTAGTGAATTCTAAAATTTGAACTTTTTGGTAAATAAGCTGCATTGTTGTTCCAAAAATGCGCTAAAAATAATTGTCAAAAAAGAATAGTTTAAGGAAAGAGTTTTATTGATCATAATAAATAAGATTCACATGAATGTTGATTCAACATGAATAATAATGATTCTCTAACACTTTAGTGATGATGATATTAATGATAGTTAAATAACATACCATATGCATTGAATTTGTATTAAAAATAATGGTCATGAAAAAAATAACACTTATAAATTTATATAATTATATAATAGTTTATAGGGCCAATCTCAAAAACTTTATGCCAGTTATAAAATTTTTTCTCTGTGATGACTTAACTAAATTGGTTGTATTAAAATCAATTGAAATATGTAGAGTTATTTGCTTTTATTTTCCATGATGTATTTTTTTATTTGTTGTTGGTTATAATCATTGAATTACTTTGTAAGTTTGTATATCTAATTAGTATATAGTATTTGATATTTCGGATAAGATTAGGACATATCGAATACAAATTTTCATGTCCTCACAGAGAAAAAAGTTTTTTAACTGGCAAAAAGTTTATGATTAAAGTTTATAATCTCATATTTTACCATTTATCATGATAGTCTTTCAATCTTTCTTTTATAACTCTCACAAATTCATACAAACCAAGCAATTTTCTCAATTGTCTTCTTACATACAAAGCATGAAGTTCACAAATAAAAACAAAAATTGCCAATGATAAAAATCCAAGAAAAATCACAAAACCAAATTCGAGATCAGACATTGATAAAATTCTTTTTGTATCTTCAGGTTCAATATCTAATTGTCTATGAACATGCCATTTAGAATATTCATCAATGTGTTTAATGATGCCAGTTGGTTGCAGACAATCAACTACATGATTCAATTGTTCTACAAGCATGCCATTTTTTATAGTTCCAAAAGCTTTTTCTTTCTGAATATCTTCATTTTTCATTCTTGGCAATGTTCGTCCAAATGTTGAATTCAAAACACTGTGATCAGATTCTTCCATAAAGAATGCATATTTAGCTGTAGATTTACCATTAAGAACTTCTTCGTAAAGTTCAACTGATTCTTTAGTTGTCAAATTCATGATTTTTGGCCTAAAAAAGTTTTTAATTAGGCAAAGAAAAAATTTTAACTGAAGTTTACTTTTCTCTTCCACGAATCAATTCTTCATGACGTTTAGAAATGTCTTCATATGGTGTAATGACAATCGTATAATTCATTTCTTTCAAGTCTTCAATTGATGTTGGCAATGGTTTTCTCATATCTGTCGTCATAAACTCAAACATTTTTGATTGCCAACAAGTTCGAAATATCAAACAAAACCAAATGAATAAAATTAAAATTATGCGACAAAAAAACTCAGTTGGTAATTTGATTTGTGAAATTCCAAAGAAAATGCTGAGTGCATTGAATCCTGGAGTTTTCACATCTAAAAATTAAGACCAGTGACCAAGTAACTGTGTTGCAGATCGGTGTACTTAAGCGCATTTTTGGTGCCCAGATCAGAGTTTATAACAATTACAGAAATATTAGATGCGTTTGTAAAACAGATTCATGTGATAAGATATACTGGTTAAAGTAAATTTCAAATGTATAGGAAATTTCATTTGTAAGATTTGTGAGAATTCAAATGAAATAATTGAAATTTAAGTTGTAGCAAATACCAGTCAATTAGGAATTTAACAGCTATTTCTTGTTTTGTTTACATTTTCA
Source organism: Polypedilum vanderplanki (assembly GCA_018290095.1). Classification (NCBI taxonomy): domain Eukaryota; kingdom Metazoa; phylum Arthropoda; class Insecta; order Diptera; family Chironomidae; genus Polypedilum; species Polypedilum vanderplanki. Next base: position 11,724,228 of record CM031381.1, on the reverse strand, counting down.
TATAAAAATATATTTTATGAAAGCTCGAGTAATGTAATTGCTGCTAATAATCTTGATCTATTAAAATTCTCGAAATCGTCTTTATAAATTTCGGTGATTTGAAAATAACGATCAAATTCAAAATTTCGCGAAGTTGGCTACGCGCAGCTGAAAAAATTTTTTGATCGCAGTCAACTTCGCGAAAAAAAATTTGTTTACAAATTTTCAAAATGGAAAATTAATTCAATATTTCCCAAGTTATTGACTAGTGACAGAAAATATAAATAAGCGTCGCCGCACTAACTTTTTAGCACAAATCTAACACAAAAAACCGTAAGTCGCTAGCTATTATAGTTTTCGAGATCTCAGAGGGACAGCCAGCCAGCCAGCCAAAGTGAATGTATAAGCTGCATTGTTGTTCCAAAAATGCGCTAATTATGAATGTTTTCAAAAGTGGATTCAACTCGTTTTTAGAAATATTTAGATTAAAAATAATGGTAAAATTTAGAAAAACATTAACTAGTCATGAAAACTTCTAGAGTAGTTTTTACCTTTTCCATAAATAATTGTCCTTATATATTGTGAAGCAAATCGAAGTACAAGAATTGTTATGAAAGTGAGACCAAAAGTGAACAAAAGAAGCAACCAAGTTGTAGCATCAAATGGAAAAAGTAATTTTCTATATAATTATTGTATAAATCATTGTAAGATATTAAATAATAATATTCCCTATTTGTATATGGTATTGTATAATGCATATCTAAACTTCTATCAATATTATTAAGATTAAGTATAGAAACTCAGTTTGGACACTTTAAAATTTTTTGCAAGGCCTGAGAACTCTTTTTGGGATATTTTGCATCAAGATACCTTTGTTTTTCGAAAAATAAAAATTTTCAAAAATGGACTTTTTTTAAATGACTTCAGTTCTAAAACGATAAGGAGAAACTATACAGTTCTTTCTAATTTTCATTTCTCATGCTCATAGCTTTCTTCTTGAGCTATCAATAAAATTTTTATTGTCTTTAATTAAGAGAAAATCACGATATCAAAAATATCAAAAAAATCAAAAATATCAAAAAATATCAAAAATATCAAAAATAATACAAAATAACAAAAAATATCAAAAGAGTTCTCAGGCCTTGATTTTTTGTATATCTTAATTCATATGTTAAATTTTTTGCACCATCTGATTTAGGCACATAGAAGGTGTAATGTGTTGAAAAATTGTAAATTTTAGCTAAAGTTTCAATACTTTCGTATTGCACTCCACCATAATTTGAATTTTCATTCCTACTATTTGATTCAACTTTTTTTCCAATTTCACGACTAAATTTATATTGTCCAATGTCTTTAAAAATAAATTCATTTGAGATTATAACTACAAAATTTATCATGCAACCATAAAAATTACTAAAATGATCAAAATTTTGTAACTTTTGATTCCATTTTTTTTGAGTTGATATAAAAATAATTTAAAAGCTTTGGAGCAAATTCTTTGCAGTGATTTTCACCATAAAGGCAAACTTGCAGACAAATTTACAAATTTCTTATCAACAGTGATGAAGAATTCAAAAAATCTCATGTCAGAATTGCGGATAAAAAATGTGTTTATTGTAAACTTTTACAACAGTTTTTAATCTTCATAAGTTTCAATTTCTTCAACGTAAATAAAAAATTTAAATCTTTTTTAAGTTGCCGTTGTAAGCTTTAATTTTAATTTTGAGTGAATTCAAATGAAGATTAAAAATATCCTCTGCCGATTTGATGAAAATTACTGCCGATTCACTTATTTTGGTCCAGTTTGTTAAGTTTCCAATTTGTATTAGTTTTATTGGAACTTCAAGTTCCTTTTTGATTTCATCAATGATGTCATTAATGTGATTTGATTTTTCTCCATAAATAAATAAATCAAATTTGATATTTTGTGCAATGTAGAACTCATGAATGACATCAGATATTGGTTTTGAGATTGAAATTGAATCATTTAAAAATAAATATTTCGAAATTAAAGTTGATGAGCTTTCATGACACATGTAAGCAAAATTAAAAGTTTGAAAGAAAAATTTGAAGCTATTTTGTCCTTTTTCTTATTAAAATTAGTCGATGCCATAATTTAATGATCGAACTTATTTTTTTTAAGTTTGAAAAGTTTAAGTCGCAATTTATTGAATTTTTTGTTTTTTTTGTTTATAAAAATTGTTTCTATGACAGTTTTATTCTAAAATTATAAATGGTTAACAAACTTTATTGTACACTCATAGAAAAATATTAAACATTTTGATGTTAAAAAGTATTAAGACAAAAATTAACACCAAATGTTAAATTTAAGTGAAAATTTTTAATTCAAACAATAACTATTAAAATTTTATTATTTAGTAATAAATTTCTTTTTTTAGTGTTAAAATTTATTATTGCAATGTTAAAATTTTAAAATTTTCCAAAACCCGTCAAAACAAAAAATTTATGTCAAATTATAAATTTTAACATGAAAATATTAAAATTTTTATCATTTTGAAAATACATTTTAAACTTTTGAATGATAAGATATATTTTGGTTCTGTTTGTAAATTGAAAAGAGCCACTAAATTTTTTCTTAATTAAAAAAAGTGATAAATAATGTATATTGCAGTGATAAAACTGCAGAAAAGTGATCAGAAAGTGATATAAAAGTAAAATAAATGAAGTTTCAGAATAAAATAGGAGGAATTTAATATAAAAGAAGTGGTAAGAATTTATGGTAAGATTGTTTGGAAATTTCATTTGTCAAATCGTATGTTTATTAATGATTTTTAAATAATATCCTCTATATAATATGATATATTTTAGGTTTTACAGATAAGTTTCAAGTAAGTCAGTTATAATCAATTGAAAACATGTTTTTCGAATAATTCTTTTTTTGTTATCTTTCTCTAAGTTCTCTTTAGTTTTATTTAGGCCTTTATATTTATTTTCAGATTCAAAAACAAATGACTTTTTGAGTCAGGTAATTGATCGTTATTAATGTTTATTTATTTTTTCTTTTCAGATTATATGAGCAAAAACAAAAGAAGATCCATGTTAAAAATTTTTTAAGTAATAAAGATTCAACACTTGTCAAAAATTCAAATGAATTTGAAATATGAAACTTTTGTATTATTGTAAACTTTTATCTAATTAATTTTGTAAAATAAAGAATCTAAATGAAATCAAATGCAATGCATTTTTAGCTACAATAATTTTTTCAGGATTTTTTGGATCAAAAATTTTAAACATACAAGTATTAAAATTTTAACACGGAACTATAAAATATTAAGAATAAAATGTTAAATTTTTAGTATTTGGTGGTAAGAGTTGTTTTTAACAATTTAATGTTGAAATTTTAACATTTCTGTATAAGAGCTTAGGTTAACATTAAGTGTTTAAATTTTTCATACAAATTTAACATCCGATATTACTTTTTTTCTATGAGTGTACTAAAATTTTCCATATTTTTAAAAAATGGTTGTTTAATTTTTCTAGTTAATTTCTTAGCAAAGCTAGAATACTTTGAATGATTGGAACTTTACCATTTATCATGATAATCTTTCAATCTTTCTCTTATAACTCTCACAAATTCATAAAATCCAAGCAATTTTCTCATTTGTCTTCTTACATACAAAGCATGAAGTTCACAAATAAAAACAAAAATTGCAAGTGACATAAAACCTAGAAAAATCACAAAACCAAATTCGAGATCAGACATTGATAAAATTCTTTTTGTATCTTCAGGTTCAACTTCTAATTTTCTATGTAAATACCAATTGCCGTAGTCATCAAGTTGCTTAATGATTCCAGTTGGTATGAGTCTTTCCATGATATAAGTCAAATGTTCTACTAACATGCTATTTTTTATCATTGTAAAAATTTTCTCCTTTTTAATGCTTTCATTTTCCATTTTTGGCAATGATTTTCCATATGTTGAATTATAAAGATAATGCTCTATAATTCTTATGAAAAATGCATATTTTGTCTTAATTTTACCATCAAGAACGTCTTTGTACAGTTCAATTGAACCTTTTTCTTCCATTTTAATGAATTTTGGTCTGTGAATATTTGAAATAGATTTTTTAATTCAATATTTTTACTTAGGTATTTACCTTTCTCTTCCACGAATTAATTCATCATGAAGTCTATAAATATCTTGAAATTGTGGCAATACTATTGTATAATTCATTTCTTTCAAATCATCAATTGATGCTGGTAATGGTTTTCTCATGTCTGTCGTCATAAATTCAAACATTTTGGATTGCCAGCATGTTCGAAATATCAAACAAAACCAAATGAATAAAATTAAAATTATGCGACAAAAAAGCTCAGTTGGTAATTTGATTTGTGAAATTCCAAAGAAAATGCTGAGTGCATTGAATCCTGGTGTTTTTACATCTGTAAAATTTAATTTTTTTAGAAGTATTCACAATTGAATATTAATGACAAAATACTATAGAAAGCTTGAAATACATTAATAACTAAGTCATGAATACTTCTAGAGTAGTTTTTACCTTTTCCATAAATGATTGTCCTTACATATTGTGATGTAAATCGAAGTACAAGAATTGTTATGAAAGTGAGACCAAAAGTGAACAAAAGAAGCAACCAAGTTGTAGCATCAAATGGAAAAAGTAATTTCTCATAATTATTGTAAAAGTCATTGTAAGATATTAAATAATAATATTCAACATCAGTAAATGGCAAAGTATGATGAAAATCTAAACTTCCATTGTAATAATCTGTTGTAAATGCATAATAATTCCACAATGAAGTATTGAAATTTTTAGTAGGAAATAATTTGTAATCTTTATCTTCTGGACGACACCCATAAATTGTATAATGTGATGAAAAATTGTAAAGCTTAGCTAAAGTTTCAGCAATTTCATGCAATGATCCACCGTATTTTGAATTCCCAGAATTAAGTTGAAAACTTAGTTTTTTCCTAACATTATCGGTAAATTTGTGATGACCAAAGTCTTTAATATAAAATCCTTCAGAATATGGGAACAAAAAATTTACAATGCAGCCATGAAAATTGTTGAAATGATCAAAATTTTGTAGTTTTTGATTCCATTTTTGTGCACTGATATTGAAAGAATTTAAAAATTCAGGTTTAAATTGTCCACAATGGTCTTCGGAATAAAGCAAATTTGCAGACAAATTCACAAATTTCTCATCAGCAGTAATGAAGAACTCAAAATATCGAATGTCAGAAGTGTGAATAGAAAATGTAAAATTCAATTCCCTGACTGCATCTTTTAAATTTTGAAAAGTTTGGATCTCTTCAACATAAACCAAAAATTTTAATTTTTTGAAAGTTACTGTTGTAAGTTTTGAATGATCTTGATAAATTTGTAAAGATCTCATGTGAAGTGCTTTCACATTTTCCACTGACTTGATGAAAAATATTGCAGAATTACTTATTAAGTGATTCCAGTCATTAATATTTTCAATATGTTTGACTGTTGTTGGAATTTCTTTGTTCATTTCCTTTGTGTCTTCATCAATAATGTCATTAATGTGATTTGAAGTCTCACCATAAATAATGAAGTCAAATTTTATATTTTGAGCAATGTAAAACTCATGAATGACATCAGAAATTGCTTTTGAGATTGAATTGGTTAACTTTGTTTCATGAGAATCAAAATTTAAACTTTCTTTTGATAAAACATCGTGGCTTAATATAAACAAAATAATTAACAAAACTAATTTAGTTTTAAATGTCACTGTGTCAACAAACAATTTAAATTTGTTTAGTTTTATTTTTTTTAAATTATTTACTTTCATTTTAGAAATACTTGAATTATTGTAGAAGATTCTTATTAAAATTTTTTTTTGAATTTAAATATTTTCTTTTTTAAGATTTAAAAGTTCTTGGTAATGAGAAAAATTTCTATTGAATATGTGCATATAATGTTTTTTTTTATCGAAAGTTTTATTGTACTAAAATTCTGTCAAACTTCCAGAAATAATAGTTGATTATTAATTATGAATTTATATATAATTATGAATATGACTTTTATTTATAAACTCTTACATCATTCATTCTTTATTTTATAATTTTTTTTTTATTCCATATGCACAAAATATAAATTTTCTTAGGCTAATGAGCTTTTGCAAAATATAAAAAAACACTAAGGTTAGTAAAACATCAATGTTTTTAGTGCAAAATTTAATTTCTATTTTTCCAAACAAAACTTATTGAAAAAAAAATGTGTGGAACTTATCAGTTAGGTTAATCAGTTTAGCGTCCATATTTCATGAAAATTCTTTCAAAACTGTCCAAGAATACTTCGATTTTTGTATGTTTTCGCAACATGTCACATGCAAAAAAATGTTGCAAGTGAATGCAGCGCCACCAATGGTACAAAATAGAACTTATTTTCCTTATTTAACCACAAAATGACTTCACATAACTTCAAACCCTGAGAACTCTTTGATTTTTTGATTCCTGTTTGATTTTTTTTGATTCTTGTTTGATTTTTTTGACCAGAGTTTGATTTTTTTGATCCGAGATCAAACTAGGATCAAAAAAATCAAACAGGAATCAAAAAAATCAAACTCAGATTTAAAAAAATTCAAAAACACGGATCAAAGAGTTTTCAGGCCTTGCATAACTTTTGTACAATTAGTTCCGATTTCTACCGAGAAAAATGCAATAAAATAAGTTTTTTAATAACGATGAAAGTAATACTTTGGTAAACAATGAAGTAAAAATTGAATATTTGACACTAACATCTTTTCCCTTTATATTGATTTGTGATTTATTTAATTTTACAATAATGACCTAAACATACTGTAGGCTTTTTCAAATTCTCTGATAATTCTCCGAATTTTTACCATTTATCATGATAATCTTTCAATCTTTGTCTTAAAACTTTCAAAAATTCAAACAAAATAAGCAATTTTCTCAATTGTCTTCTTACAAATAACGATAATATTTCAAGGAAAAAAGCAAAAATTGCCAGCGATAAAAATCCAAGAAAAATCACAAAACCAAATTCGAGATCAGACATTGACAAAATTTTTCTTGGATCTTCTGGTTCAACTTCTAATTTTCTATGTAAATACCATTTAGCAAAATCATCAAGATGTTTTATAATTCCAATGGGTATGAATTTGTCCAAAACATAAGTCAAATGTTCTATCAACATACCATTTTTCATCGTTCCAAAAACTATTTCACTTCTAATATCATCATTTTCCATTCTTGGTAGTGATACTCCATAAGTTGAATTTAAAAGACGATGGTCAGATTCTCCCAAAAAGAAAGCATATTTAGCTATAGATTTACCATTAAGGGCTTGCTTATATAAGTCGAAAAATTCATCAACAGTCGTATTTCTGATGTTTGGTCTAAAAATAATATTAGATGAATAAAAAATATTTATTTTAAAATCTTATTTTACATTTCCCGTCCACTAATAAGTTTATCATGCTGCTTTTTAGTTGTGTCAATATTTGACAAAATAATTGTATAATTCATTTTTTTAAAATCTTCAATCGATGCTGGCAATGGTTTTCTCATATCTGTTGTCATGAACTCAAACGTTTTTGACTGCCAGCATGTTCTAAACATCAAACAAAACCAAATAAAATTGAGCAACACAAAACGACAGAGAGACTCATTTGGTAGTTTGATTTGAGAAATTCCGAAAAAAATACTGAGTGCATTAAATCCCGGTGTTTGGACACCTAAAAATTCAATTTTTTAATAAATAAAAATTCTATTAAAATAAACATATTTTGGAGTATTCACAATTGAAAATAATTGACAAAATAGAACGATACTCAATTCTTTTTTGACAGATCTGAATTGTAATTGCATAACTCCTAATGCTACATGAAATGTTTTTTGATTATGATCTAAGTTAGATCAATAAGCGACAAAAACTATCAAAAAGCTTTTTAAAAACTATTAATTCTAAGTAAATTTAGTAAATGCTAAGTCATGAATACTTCTAGAGTAGTTTTTACCTTTTCCATAAATAATTGTCCTTATATATTGTGAAGCAAATCGAAGTACAATGATTGTTATGAAAGTGAGACCAAAAGTGAACAAAAGAAGCAACCAAGTTGTAGCATCAAATGGAAAAAGTAATTTCTCATAATTGTTGTATAAATCATTGTATGAAATTAAATAATAATATTCAACATCAGTAAATGGCAAAGTATAATGCATGTCTAAATCACTATTAATGATAGATGGTGAAAGTAAGTAAAAATTATGTTTTGGTACTTTATAATTATTAGTATGTAGCATTATGTAATCATTTTGTTCTGGAACCAATTTTACGCTTGTATAATGTGCTGAAAAATTGTAAATTTTAGCTAATGTTTCAACAATTTCATGTAAAGATCCACCAAATTTTGGATTTCCATATTTATGTAGAAGTTGAATTTTTTCTAACATTTCTTCCGTTAATTTATGTTGACCAATGTCTTTAAAATAAAATTCATTTGAGATTATAACTACAAAATTTATCATGCAACCATAAAAATTACTAAAATGATCAAAATTTTGTAACTTTTGATTCCATTTTTTTGAGTTGATATTAAAATAATTTAAAAGTTTTGGAGCAAATTCTTTGCAGTGATTTTCACCATAAAGCAAACTTGCAGACAAATTTACGTTTGACTCATCAGCAGTGATGAAGAATTCAAAAAAGCAAACGTCAGAATTAAATAAAGCAAAAACAATATTGTGTTCTTTTACAACAGTTTCCAAATTGTGAAATGTTAGAATTTCTTCAACGTAAACCAAAAATTTCAATTTTCTAGAAGTTTCTGTTATAATTGTTAAACTTTGTTCAACTGAGTTTTTATGAAGTTTTTTGAGATTTTCTGATGATCGAATGAAATTTACAGCCGAATCATTAAAATTGTTCCAGTTTGTCAAGTTTTCTATTTGTGTGAGTTTTATTGGAATTTCTAATTCCTTTGTAACTTCATCAATGATGTCATTAATGTGATTTGAAGTTTCTCCATAAATAATAAAATCAAATTTGATATTTTGTGCAATGTAGAACTCATGAATGACATTAGAAATCGGTTTTGAAACTGGCTGAACTGATTCTTTTATAAATAAATTAATTGAAATCGGTAAACTTTCATAACACAATGCAAGCACAATAATTATAAATAAAACTTTCACTTCGAACTTTTTTCTCATTTTGTTTATTTAAAAATTATTTTTATAGAATTTTCTTGTATGATATATGTTAAGAGTTTTTTAAAAACAATTAAGATACTTAAATGTTTAGTTTTATTATTTTATTTAATTACAAACCAAACTTTAGTTTTTTTTCCTTAAATTAAAATTTTCTTGTTTATTAAAAGTTGTTCCTATAACGATTTTGGATTTATTAAACTTGGAAAGTTCCAAAGTCTCAATTTATTTGTAAATTCTCAAAGAATTTCACTTCAACAAGAAAGAAAAAATTACTTACATTTTGTTTATTACAATTTTTTTTGTAATTTTAAATAGAGCAAAAACTAAGAAATGAAAAAAAAAATTTGGTCGATGATTTAAATAATGATATTAACGACTGTTTACTAATAATTAAATTTAAGAGCATTTATTATTCGTTAAAAAGTTTCATTACTCGAAAAAAAATTTAAAATTAACGAGAATACAAAAATAGCAAAATGTTGCATGTGACACGCCACATGTGACAAAAAGTTATTGATTACATATGTGATGTAAACAAAAGAATTTTTCTTAAAATCTTTGTTAAATTAATTTAAAAGTGGTAAAAATTAATAAGGAAAAGAACTTAACAATTTTCTAAACACTATAAGACTAAATAACGCATAGTTTCATTTATAAATTGATAACTAAAGTGACAAAATTTCTTTTGTAAATTTTCTGGACTTTAAAGTTCTTTCAAATTTATAAGTTAAAACAATTTTCATTTTAAAAATTTTAGAAAAAGAAACTTTTTTCTATCATATTTATGAACCTTTATATTTTATTAACCTTTAAAAAGATCATAAATGATAAAAAAGAACTTTATCGATTTCAATAAAGAAAAGTTTGCCTTTTTTCCTTCTTCGCAAACGACCAAAAAAAGCATCAAAAGTTCATCAAAGTCTCTTTAACATTAAGAAACTTTCACTTTGACTCTTTAACCTCGTATAGGAAGAAAGGAAGATAAAATTTGAGCTAGAAAAAAGAAAAATATGTTCTAAGTGGAAGGGAAAATTTCTAAGCTTTTATCAACTACATAAAAGATTTTTTTTTTCGGGATCTTATTCATGCCCATCTATGCTTCATTTCAAATTCAAAAGCCATTTTCTTTCCAGGCTCATCCAAATATTTGTCCATTCCTCAATCTCTCTTATGACAAGAAAGAAGAATAATAAGAAAACGTGAAGAAGCATATACGTTCTGCTAAGATGATGTGTCTGAATAATAAAATATATCAATGAATAAAAAGGATCAAAATTACATTCTTGTCATCAATATTTTTCTCCTATCAGTAACAGGCACAGCTGATGCCCTGAATTCGATAAATGTGCGTGTATGTATTCATTCGACCTTGTAATTTCATCATCATATTCTTCTCTTTCCCTTTTTTCTCATGTCATTGGCTAATATTTGATAAAAACTTTTTTCTTCTCATAAATACAAACAACAACAATTTCATGCATAATACATTTCGTATACGATAAAATTTTTAAGAACAGAAATTTTCTTTGAAGTTTTTGATGTGTAAATGTGAATTTATCCATAAAATTTCTTGAGAGTTTTTTCAATGACTTGTGTTTACATCTAAATCAAAGTTATAGAATTGATTGTTATTGAATTTTATAGAAAATACAATTTAAAATGAAAAAATTTATTTTTATCGGATTTTTTATATTTAAATTTTCTTTATTAATTCATTATTTATTAAAATATTTAAAGAAAATTAATTTAACCTAAATTTGTAAAAAAAATTCAAAAATTTTCATAAATCATTTCTTTCTTAAACGAACTTTTTAAATTAGAATTTTCAGATAAAAAAACGATAATTTTTTGAAAGTTTTTATTTTTAATTTTTTAAATTTAAATTTTAAAATTTATTAAAAATAATAACATTAAAGTTAGTTAGTTTTTCTTGATTTATTTTCTTCTAATTGTGTAGTTTTTGTAATTTAAATTTAATGTAAGCAAGTTTTCTTTTCGATCAATTTGCTCATTTATTTTTATACCAATCTTTTAAAACTTGTGTGATTATAAAACTTTTATTTGCTTGTCAATTATATTCCATATTTTATCAATCTTCTGAGAAGGTCCAAAATTATTTAAATTGAACTTTTGCAAATACTTTTAAAATAAAGATTTGATTGGAAAATTTTTATTTATTCTGAAAATTTTTTGTCTATAAATTTAAAAAAAATTTTTATGAAGCTACTCAAAAAATAGAGAAAAAAAACTTTTTATTTATCTTTTATATCAAAAATGCAAAACCATAAAATTTCAATTTTTATTTACAACAAGGAATGCATTAAGAGAGCCATGTATGCTATGCTCGAGACACAATCTCACTTTAGATGCAAAATTTATGAAATAACAAGCGAGTGAGATGGATTTTTATGCAAGCCACTCGCTGCTCACTACCATAATACACGTTCAAGTAAAAAATTCCATTAAACTTTCAATGCTGCTTTCTACATTGTCATGACAGTTTACTTTTTTTTCTCTACTTCTGTTCTTTTCTTATAATGTTGATGAACATAGAGAGTACATCGAGGGGGGTTTTTTCATTGTATTTTAGATGTAACACAAAAAAGGTCATCAATAAATAACGTAAATTTATCGAATCATTGTTTAACCTCGCAAGAGTGTGTCGTACTTTTATGTGAATAAAAAAAGAAATTTAATTACCATTTTTATGAAGGTTAAAAAAATTCTTTTTGTTACGTTTTTGGAACTTTGTCATAAAAAAAAAAAGTTTGAAATACTTTTAGTTTTGCTACTGTAATATTTAAAATTATTTTAATAATTGAGACAAAAAATCGTGAAATTGATTATTAAAAAGTTTTTATTTTAACGTTCTTTTGAAATTTAAAAAGTTTAAATTTTAACAATCCGTTAAATTGTAAATTTGTGATAAAATGCGTTTTTAATTTTTACAATTATTGAAAATTTTACAAAGCTTGAGGCCAATAACAAATTTTTTATAATCAACGTATACCCAATGAACTTTTTTTTTAGAAGCGTCCACGTAAAAATAAAAAATTCTATATAAAAAACTTTGTCTCTCTCTTTTATTTAAACATATACAACAAAAATGTTCATACACGTGAGCGAAGAGAACACAAAAAAGATAATTGAATTTTTAGAAGAGACAGACAGTGTACACATGAACATTAATTGAAATTGTTAAAATGATCTTTTACCAACTTGTCTAGGTAGAAGAAAAATGTTATGCTTGTGTGAAATTAGATCTAAATTTTTTTCACTTCTCATATCAGCAATAGCAGTAGCATTTGACGTGACACTGTGGGCGGTTGTGTAAATATTTATTTTATTTGAAACGTTCATGTTGATACATGTGCTTGTTGACACTTGCTGTTAGTTCTTAGACCTGAATTTACTTCCAATCTTACTTGTCTTTATATTTAGAGTTTATGTTTATTTTTGGAAATTTTTAATGTTAATTAATTGTTTTGAGACATTCAAGAGATTGTAGAGTAAAAAGATAACAAAAAACTAACTTTTTAACGGATTACGAAATTTTAAAAATATTAATGGTTATTAAAATTTTAATTTTTTATTAAGATTTTATTTATTTCCACATTTTATAAATTTATTTATAAAATCATTAAACTACCCACAATGTTAAAAAAATTTAAATTTTTTTTTGTTCGACACAAATTTGACTCAGAATCCCATTTTGGACATTTTAAAAAATTTCATGAAAAAAATTTTTCAATCTTCAAATGTTTTTGGTCGTCACAAAATAAGCTTAGAATCGTTTTTGTTTCATGTTCGCAATCTTGACAAAATTCACAAAAAATTCGAGAATATTTAATTTTCATAAATATAATAACCGACGTGCTGAAGTATTAAGAACTTGAAAAGTTTTTCTTGATTATTGAGCGTAATTGATCTGCTCTGTAAACTTATTTTATTTTATTTATTATTTACCTTTTAAGTTAATATTTTTACATGAATTTTCATAAAATTTTCTTGATAGTTTTACTAAAACAAAAATTGATAGATAGAGAAAATCCACAAAATAAAGAAGAAATTTAATAATATGTCATATATTGTCATACCACAACATCTACTTGCTTTCCCAATTGACATATAAAATTGGATTACAACGGAAACATTTTTTTGTTGTTCTTTTTGTCCTCAACATACAACAAGATAAAAGAGAGAGAAAAAATAATCAAAAAGTATCACCAGGGAAACATTTGTTCTAACTTTACATCATATACACATATTCATTCACATATGAAACAAAATTCCACCAAGTATGTAAAAATATGAAAAACTTTTCACTCTCACTCTGTCTGTGGTCGATATTCCTACCACTGGGTTAATTGTGCAAGAGAAGAAGCATCAATTATTTTGCTTTCTTTTGTATTTCATTTTCTTTGAGTGTTATGAATTAAATGTGTAAAGCAAAAACATTTTTTTGTTAATAAAAATAAGGCAAGACTTTTTTCTAGGGTTCGACAATGATCAGATCAAAATAGCTTTATTCGATTCAAAACATATAAGTTACAACGATCATTTGAACTTTTGAATAATCATGATCTGATTATAATCTGAATATTTATGGTCTGATCATTTCTGATTATGATTATTACGAACCCTACTTTTTTATTTTTATGAATATTTCTTTGTTGTTTTCTCTACTTAAAACATTAGTGCAATATTTTAGAAAGGAGAACATTTTAGAAAATTTAAAATGTAAAATCTTTAATATTCCAGTTTGGAATAAATCAAGAAAGAAGTCAAACCAGTGACCAAGTACCCGTTTGGCAGATCGGTGTACTTAAGCGCATTTTTGGCGCCCAGATCAGTTTGTTACAAATTATAGAAATATTAGATACATTTGAGAAACAGATTCACAGTATAAAATACACTGATCGAAACAAATTTAAAATATATGAAAAAGTTTAGGTATAAAATTTCAATATATGAAAGTAAATTTTTGACCGCAGCGCCCTCTGCGGATTTTTTCTGAACTAATTTTCCATATTGAAATTTAAATTCGTAATTTCCCAAATTGTGTGACTAGTGAGAGCTTTAAAAACCTATTTGCCGCAAATAACTTTTTAGCACAAATCTAATGCAAAAAACCGGAAGCCTCTAGCTATTGTAGTTTTCGAGATCTCAGAGGGACGCCCGGGATACAGCCGAACAAAGTGAATGTATAAGCTGCATTGTTGTTCCAAAAATGCGCTAAAAATTATCAAATTTCGATCTACATGATATTTAAAAAAAATAAAATACCGGTTTTTCCATCATTTAGAAGGACGAAAAAAATTAGCATAAAGAGAAACTTGTGTGTATGTCTTTGCATAGATTTTTAAAATCCTTTTTTGTTTCTTTATTATATTTGATTTGTGTTGAGCTGGAAAAAGGCAAATTTGTGTTTATTTAAATATACAAAAAAAAAGATTTTTTGTTGTTGTTTACTTATTTATTGACATTTATTTTAAAGGACCGTAAAAGAGAGAGACAGAAGAATTTTTCCCTATAGCTTTGGGTTATTAAATTAAATTTTCTCGATAATTGTTTCATTGCTGTAATGTCCCTCGTAG
>CM031381.1:11581367-11698595 GCA_018290095.1 Polypedilum vanderplanki | reverse complement strand
TCTTTATTGTATCTGTACATTCACTCTTAATGAAATACTCTTTCAACACTTATTTTGTCTATTACACTACATAACCAATAGCACATATACTCGAACACTAATTCATTGCAATTAAAATATCACTTTATTGTTAAAACTTGTATTTACGAATCGAGTCAAAACACATAAATAATGTGTTGCAGCATTATGCGACATTAACATTTGTCACGCGACACTATCCTGTGATTCAATTTCTATTCAATTTTGTAACTAATCAATTGTAAGTCTCTTAAACGAGATTTCTCTCACTGAGACAAATTTTTAATTTTTCTTTGTATTCCTGTTCTAGCAAGGTTTTTATGCCCTTCTGTGACTTTTCCTTGCGAAAAAAAGCTATTTCAATAAATAATAATAATAATAATAATAACTTATCAAAATTGTCAATTTGTTGCAAAAAAATTTCCATTTACAGTTATTTTTGCAATTTAAAACTGTGAATATTCCCCTGATAATTTGCTCTTGGGTAAATAGCAGTAAGTGTAGTTGCAAAATAGCAGTGGTTTAAGAGCTCACACTCTCCTATAAAAACAGCAATATCTCTCGACTCATAATAATGAAAACTCGTTGTGGAAAGCTCTAATTATACGCCATCAGGCATTCATGGATAGAAATACTCAGAGCACAGAGTGTATGTGAGTGTGTGAGGGGATTTTACAAAATATTTATCCAAAGATGAGCTTGCTGCCAACCATCATCCATTTATCATGTTGATGAGAAAATTTTTTAATTAAAATGGAATGAAATTGTGTCGTACAATGCAATTGCGTGTATGTGTGTTTAGCCAAGATTGTTTTGTTTAGTAATTGTTGTGATGAAAACATGATTGAGAGATTACAAATTTTATTTTTTTAATTTTCATATTTTGATAGAATGAAATTTAAATCATGTTTTAGTTTACTGGAAAATTTCTATATTTTGTATTGCTTTTGTGAAGCTTTCGTATTTTAATTAATAGAATAATATATGAAATTTTATATTGAAATATTTTCTTTTGTTTTAAGTTTGAATGAAACAGAAATTTCATTCATATTTAATGTGTAATTAAGTAAAAACTTAATTGAAAAGTTCTTTTTATCAGAACATTTAATTTTCTTTTATTCAATTCGATATCGAGTAAACTCGTGTATATTCATGCTCGTGCTAGATCTTACAAAGTTTTTTTAGAATACGTGTGAAAGCTATTGATTACAGAGTCCGAAATTCTTTCACGATTAATTAAAATTTAGTCGAATAAAAATAGAATCACTAATTGAGTAAAACTTCACTGACTTTTGAGTTAAAAAAATTTTAAATTATTAAATTTCGTTGAATCTCAGTTAGTTACAATCAAAATAAAAACCAATTTCAGACTCTGATGGATTAAAAAGAATCTTTTATTATTATTGTTCTAAAAATAAATATTAGAGATGGTTTTTTCAGAGAATTGATTACAACCATAGCTACTAGAAAATACAAACAGAAAACGGTTTCCAATTTGGAAAATAATTTGTAGTACTTAAAGATTTTTGGAAAGTGAATTTCACTAAAGAAGGTAAAATAATTGTAGTACTTAAAGATTTGTAAAATGTTCAATATTAATAAATATAGTACACTATTTCAATAGCTTTAAACTTATAGAAATTCAGTAATTAAAAAATAAGAAATATTTTCATAGCTATTCCTTGTTAAAGGTTTTTAAAAAATTTTATTATTTTCACTCTTTTAATTAAAGAAATTTATTTTATTCATTTGTGAAAAACTTAATCATGAGCATAAGAAAACAAATAAAATTTCAATTTTTATTTTTAATTTTTCTAACATTTTTTCACAAAACAATTTCTTCAAAGTCTCAAGTTTTTGAATCAAGTTTGATCGATAAATCACAGACAATATCAAAAGCAATTTCTGACATAATTTTTGAATTTTACATTTCTAAAACCATCAAATTTGATTTTATTATCTACGATGAGAATTCAGATCAAATAAATGACATAATTGATAAAATAACAAAAGAATTAGGTGAAAATATTTCACAATCTACACTCATGCATATCAAAAATATTACAAATTGGAACCATCAATTAAAGCGATCAGCAATAATTTTCATCAAATCTCTAAAAAGTCTTCAGAATTTCTACAAATTTGCCATAAAATCACGTCTAATAAAAACAAACCAAGAAAAATTAAAATTCATGATTTATGCTGAAGAAGTCAAAACTTTCCAACAGCTTAATGAGGTAATAATTGAAACTAAAAATAAAATAGATTTTACTAAACCTGCTGATTCTCGATTTTATGAATTTTTCATAACAAATGATGAAAATTTTGTCAATTTAACAGCACGACTTCTTTTTTCTGAATTTCATTGTGGCTCATTTAGATCAAAACTTTTGAATTCTTTCAATTTAAATTCACAAAAGTGGAACAAAAAGCTAGAAAATTTTGATCATTATAAAAATTTTTATGGATGCCTTGTGAGATTTTTTGTTCAATATCGCTATTGGTATGACATTGAAAATCATACAAAATATTACGAATTGAAGCAGAAAAACGACAAAATATTTGAAATGAAAGTAAGGGGAGAAAATCTAAAATTCCCAGGAATAATGTTTGAATTAAGTTCATTGATGGCTAAGAAAGGGAATTTTACAACTTATCATACACCTTCTGGTATTTCTGGCTCGAAATCTTATTTTTATTACATTAGAAATTATAAGTACAATTGGAATGATGCACTTGAATTTCATATTAGAATTTTAACTTTAGAAAAGCAATGGCATTATTCACCACCAATTAACAGAGTTAAATATTATTATTTACTTTCTTTTAATGATTATTATTCAAATTATGAGAAACTTTTGTTGCCATTTGATGATCTTACTTGGTTTTTATTGCTGTTTATTTTTGGTTTAAGTTTTATTATCATTAATGTTCTTAAATTTGCTCCTGAGAGAATTAGAATTCTTATTTATGGTAGAGGTAAATAAAACTGTTTTACTCATAATGAAAATTAATTTAAAATTTATTTATTTTTAGACGTCACTCGACCTGGTTACAATGCACTTGGAATTTTCTTTGGAATTTCACAGCTCAAACTTCCAAATGAGTCAAACTGTCGCTTAATTTGGCTGCTATTCATTTGGTTTTGTTTGATCTTTAGAACATGCTGGCAAAGTAAAATGTTTGAATTTATGACTACAGATATGAGAAAACCATTGCCAGATTCTTTTGAAGATTTTTTATCTATGAATTACACAGTTGTTTATGAAGTTATTTTAAATAGGAAACATAAAAATAATGATAAAGGGTAAGTTTATGAATTTTATTCTGATTCATCTTCAGAAAACCAACAATTTTCTGAAATTATCTGCGGTTGTTTACGAATTATTTTTAAAGATTTTTGCAGAAAATTGAAAGTTTTTCAAAAAAATATATAAATTTTATAAAAACTTTAGTAAAATTTAAAATTTAATTTTCAGAATATCAACTCTAAAAGTAAATTATTCAACATTATCGTCATTATATGAAGAGGCACTTTTTGAAAAATCATCCCAAAAATATGCATTTTATATTTCTGAAGATAAACATAGAATTTTGAACAAAACATTTAAAAATTCATTGCCAAAGATGGATACATTCAAAATTAATATGTTATCAGAAGGAATTGCAATTCCAAAACATTGCATATTTCAACAGCAATTTGATGACGTCATTGCACAATTGATTCCTTCAGGAATTTTAAAACATTTGGAAAATTTAAGGAAATGGTATTATAACAGACCAATTGAAGAAGAACCTGAAGATTCATTGAAAGTTTTGTCAATGTCTGATCTTGAATTTGGTTTTATAATTTTTCTTATTGCTGCATTGCTGTCAATTGTTGTTTTTATTTATGAATTTTTATTTTTAAATTTAAAAAAAAATTTTATAAAATTGATTGATTTGTATGAATTTTTGAATGCTTTAAAAGAAGTATTGAATAAATATCATGATAAATGGTAGACTAAAAATTTCACAAAATAACCAAAAGCAAAACTATTCATTCTTTAAATAAAACTATCAAAAAAATTTTTTCTTTTAATTCATCTAATCACACACATGACTTAAATTACTCAACAAATACAACACCCTACAAAATTCTATCTCTTTCAGTAAACTAGCAGCAACATAATCACAGACATGTCTTTGTTTTTTGATGAGTGAACAACTATAATCCAATGTGTTGAGTGAATTGAATTATATAAATTTAGCTTGAGATTAGCACTATTCACTAGAAGATAAAAGTTTCTCACTACGTGTTTTTTTCCAACGATATTTTATTTTTTGCTCACTTGAATTTCAAGAATAGAAAAGAAAAAAAAGAAATGGAATTGAAAGTGCTATGTGCTGTTAAAACTAATGGCGAATGACCAAATGATTTAAAAGTCAAAATGTCAATAGCCATTTTCTGCTGTGAGTAAACATTATAGAGTAAAAAAACGATGGCAAGTGTGTAAATAGAGGATAAATTTCAAACTAAAATAAAAAGGGAAGAAAAAAAATTGTCGATATATTAGTTTGTAGAGTTATTTATTATTACTTTTTATTTTATTTTGAGGGGTTATGTGAGTTACACATAGTTTATTAACACATTTTGATATTGTTTGGGATTTCGATGGGGATGAACTTTAAATGATTTTTTGGGATAAAAAGTTATGTTTTAATTGAGAACTTTAAGAAGTAATGGAAATAAATATTTTAGAAATGTGTTGGAAATTTTTTAAACCTTTTATTACATTTCTAAATTATTCTAAGAATGGAATTGAATTTAAAAAAATATTTGAAACATTTAATTATAATTTAACGGTTTAAAAAATTTCAAATTTTTTGTTTACGTTTTGAACTATTTTGATCATAATATTTTTGAAAAAAAAATTAAATATATTTGCTAATTTTCAAAGAAAATTTAAATGAATTTTAAATTTTCATATTATAAAAGAAACAAAATTTATTTTGTTTAATTGCATTTTTTTTGCTTTATCGAATTTAGTAGTTTTAAATTTTATTCATTTTTTTATCGTTATTTGTTTATTAAAAGAAAAAATTCATTTTTAAATTTAAATGAAAATAATCAATGATACAAATCTGCCTGCAAAGATTTTTATTTCTCATTTTATCTGTTTTGTGAAGTTAAGACAGAGTTGTTGAATTAGTTGATAATTTTGCAGTTTTTGTTCAGTCAATTTTGGAAAATTAGGAGCTGCTTTTTAAGGTTTTAACTGGTTCTAACAATAGATTTGATTTATTATAGTTGTGACTTACTTAGTAGATTCACTGATTTTTTCAGTCCTGATTTCATTACCCATCAAAATATTTTAAAATTACCAAAATGAAAATTTCTAAATTTAAATAAAATTTCAGTTTTTCATGATTTCTTTTTTCTTGAAAATTTCTTAATTTTTTTTATTTACGAAAAATTCTGTTCTAGATCCAGAAAAAGAGATTTAAGTAGTCATTTTTACCATCTTCAAGTCAGCAAATTGACAACTCTGAAATCAGGAATTAATTCGAACTAGCCACGATTTGAAATGTATTGATTTACGAATTAAAGCTGAATGCTAGAGAAGAAAAGGCATCGGCTTAAGTTCTACAATCTACAAAAAAGAGAAATCTAAAAAATCACTGTGAATAAATCTATATTCGAGCACAAAAAAGCATATTTTAGTGCAGCATGCAAAAAACAATTTTGAATATTTAACGAGATTTTTTGTTGGCTTTTTTTACGGTGGTTGGCAGAAGTTTATTTTATACTATGTGCATATTAACCGATTTTCCTAAAAGCTCAACGCTTTCACTCTTTTATACTCTGTCCAAACATTGAGCCACATTCATTTCATTCTAAACAACTCACTAACAAAATATTAATGTTTTGTGTATGCGCTACTCTTTTCATTCATTCAAGTATTTTCAACATTTATGTTTATGAGATTTGTGTGCTTCATTCCACATATATACATTTATGCCATATCTGTATGCAATAAGAATTATTCATGAATAACATTTTTTTATAGTAGAAAAAGAAACTTTATATACGATAAACTGGAATTTGTGGCATGAGCCATAAAAAAAGATATACAAAAAGGTCACAAGTCATAACATTCATGAGCAATCACGTTTAAAGCTGAAAGCAAGGAATAATATTTTTTCTTCTTCTCTGGTCATTACATAAATTATTATAATTTTATTTCTACTGTCATAGGCCTTTAATGAAAATGCAACAATTGTTACAGAGAATTTATTTTTATGCCTAAATATCAATAAATGTACATTTCGGGGGATATTCATTGTGGAGAATGATAAAAATGACGAAAAAGGAAAAATTTTGGCTAAACATTGGTAATTTAACTAAATGACAAAAAGTTGTACTTGACTAATGTTGTGTGTGACATGTGTAATGTACGCAAATGAGTTTTATGACTGAATTTACGCTTAAAAATTTTTTGGTAATATTGAATTAAAGTAGCAAAATGACTTTGAAACAAGGGCAAAATGATTTCTTTATCACTGCAAAATTAAATCAAAGCATAATTTCTTATTTTGTTTAAAAAATTTTACACACAAATAATATGTCACATAAACACATTTGTTGTGTGAGAAATACAAAGTATGTGGCGTATGATATACAACATGTGTGATATAAATATAAAATATTTTGACATATTAAAATTAATTTTCATGCTAGTCGATATATTTGATTATTTTGTGGATTATTTAAATGTTGTTAGGTCAACTAATATTTGCAATTGCACTGCAGTTGATTTTGTGGTAAATTGTTTAACGCCTCACATTCTCACACTTGAACGCTGTTTTTAATTGCTGGATATAATTTCAGAATTTTCATTAAAATTTTGAAATTGATTTTAGATGGATATTTGGGATATTAATTTTAAATGGGATAAATGAGAAAATTCCTGAGAATGTTATAATTAATATCAAATTTCTAGGAATTTGTGAGATGGAAAGGAAATTTTGATGCAAATTGATGTTTGCTTGCGAAGTTTTGAATTCTTAGAAATAGAAATTTGTTGACGTTTGTGAATTTGTAGGATCAAACACAAATTATTATTCCTGTTTGATTGCAGTTTTCTATTGAACATTTCATATTCAAATTTTTGATCAGTAGGAAATTATACGTTAATTTTAATGCAAAAGGAGAATTGGAAATTAAATTTTAATCAACTTTTGTTTACGTCACATGTTGCATGCAATACATGTCATATGCAATATTTTGTCAGTTAACGAAATTTGTCATTAGTTGTTTTTTTATCGCAGTAAATACTCCATTGAATGAAAGTCTTTTTTCTCTTACTGCATTTTTATATCTTCTAGTTTTTCTTTTAATTCCGCTTTTAAATTATTCTAGTTTTTCCTCAATAACCAAAAACCAAAAGTTTTCCAAATCATTTCACAAAAACTTCAAAACTTGGAAGAATATTGACAAAAATAAATTTCATGACATTTTTAAGTGATAAGTTGATTCATATTTGACCCTTTTTGTAAATCCTACACTTAAAGAAATCCAACTAGACCCATAAAAAAATCTCCTTGAACTTTACTCTTTCATTCTAAGTCATTAAAATTTATTTCCAGCTTTTCTTTAATCTGCAGTAATTTGATACACTAAAAGACACAAAAATTTTCTTTTGGAGAGAGAAAAGGGAAAACCAATAAAGTCAAGATACACCATAATCTCAAAGAGTAAAAGCTATAAAGAGATACAAAAATTGTAAAAAGAGCTTCAAGATTTGCTCTAATGTGAAAGTCATTCAAAGCAAATTCAAAGCTTTTAAAAGTGCATCATTTCAACTTTCTTTCTCTCTCTATTTTGCTCTTTGATGTCGTCGTTTTTATTTTCTGTATCTATCAGTAAAATGGTTTAAGAAGTTTTCCATTTCTTCGCTTACAATTGCATTAGCTCTAAACATTGCAAACTTTGAATTTTATTTTTTTTTATTTAAGTTGATGTTCTTGAAGATTTCAGCATATTTTTGAAATTTCAAATTTGTTTAGAAATTACAGTTTTCTTTTGAGGTTTTAAAGATTTTTTTGAAATAGAAAATTATGAGCGTTTATGAAAATATCAAAGAAGAAGAGCAGCAAAGAAGATTTTATTGTTTAAACAAAAAAATAATTTTATATTTATGTTCTAAGATTGATGGACACTTGGGCGAAAAGATTTTTAGATTTTTTCATATTCGCATGTTTTCGCAATTTTAAGAATTTACGTAAAAAAATTTTATAAAAAATGGTGTGTGTGACATGAAAAAATGTCACACAAACAATACAATAAAAAATATAAATTTGAAAATATTCTAATCTGAGTTCTAGAAAAAATTAATTATTACAAAAAATACTATATTGGTTACTGACTTCCAGAAATTCACTTTATTTATCATATTGAGATATCAATTTGTATAGCTATTTTGTTTATGCAACATTTTTTGAGTCGCGTGACAAAAGTTTTTATGTCGTATGAGTTTAAGTAACGTTAAAGCATCGAATTTTTGCTCAAATATCAATCGCTTTGAAAAAACAAATAATTTGTTATCACAAATAAATTGAATTATTTTAAAGCTTATTTTGAGCAAACTTCTTTTAAGCAAAAATTAGAATAAATTTGTTTCTTATAAAAATCTTTTCAATATTCAATTTTTGAAAAGGAAATTTAACAATCCTTTTCTTGTTCAGTTCACAAAAAAAAAGATTTTTTTTGTTCGCTCTCTAGAGAAAGTGAAACAACATAAATGTTTTAAAAAGACATTTTCCATACAATCGATGCTAAATGGCACTGAAAATTTGGATATACAAAAGAAGAAGAGATAATGGAGTGTAGAGAATACAAAAGTCATAAGGATGACTTTTTTTTATTATTATTATTTGAGGGTTTCTCATATGTATTAGGAAAGAGAAAAAAATTTGTACATAAAGGGAATATTCACTGCTACTGCCTTCTAAATGTCTCATAAATGAACTCATTCGCTTTACATTGAAAAATTCTTCTTCACACTCTTTTGCAGAGTTCATCAAAATCCCTTTGGGCATTAAATTTCACAAGTTTCACATAATTCCACTACTGATTTTACTGCCGAAATGAAAGCCAAAGCCAAAAAGAGGACATGCAAGCATATAAATTAACAATGTCGGTAGCTATAGTAGCAAAGTTTACTCCAGTCACTTGGAAAGTGCAACACAAATTTTATATTTTACAATTTTTATTTTTTGCTTGCTTTTTTGCACATGAAAGAGTAATGAAGCAGGAAATAACATGAAATTCTAACGGATATAGGAAAACCATCATCAAAAATGAACGATCAACATTGCAACACATCGTTCGGGAAAAAGTTACTCTTTTTTACGATGTGAAAATTCTCTGTGTTGTTCATAAATATTTGATATATACAGGATATTAAGCACTCTCTCTCTCTCTATGTGGGGAGTGAGAGTGATGCAAGTTTCGGCTTAAATGGTCAAGCTTTTTTTGTTTATTTTTATTTTGTAACAATATTTTTTAAAAAATAATACTTTATTTTAAGAAAGTATGATAAATTTGAATATTTCTGTTGATTTTTAATTTTAAAACAACAAAATATCTATCACAACGTATTCCAAAATTTAAAATTTTTTAACGTATTTTTGAAATTTAAAACATTTTAGACTAAAAATTAAAGATTTAAAAAAGATTTTTAGATTACTTATCTGAATATGTTAAATTTTAAAAATTTGCACTACTAAAAATTTAAATTTTTTCGAACTGAAACTTTAATGTGATGGCAAGTTTTCGAGTAAAAAAATCAAAATGACAAAATGTTGCACGCAGTATTTGTTACGTGTGATAAACGTTTTATAAATATAAATTTTCTGGTAAAAATCTTCTATTTATTGTTAAAAACTCTGAAAATTAGGAATTTGAAAGAATTAAATCTATTAAAAACTAGTTCTAAACAAATTTCCAATTACCAAGTGACTAAAATAACAAATGGTTTAGTTATTGATTGCAAATTTGAAATTTTTGATAAAAATTTTTGTGTTATCTATCAAAAGACATTTGTCAATTTGCAACAATGAACGTTGCTTTGAATTTTCCAAAGTATTTCTGAAATTTAAATTTTTTTCTTTTGCAATTTGCATTTTAGATTACTACTCTTTGCGTTTATTATTAAAGAATAAAAAAATTTTCTTTAAAATTAAATTTAAAAGTCTCAAAAACAATAATTGACACTTTAAAGCCTGCCAAATAGGTGGAAAAGTTCAAAACCATCGCATTTACTTGCTTACAGCATTTAATGTTGATCCCATATCCCCCCGAACATGAAGACATTTTACGGCAGTAAAAATAAACATTGAAATCAATTTACGGAAGCTTTACGTTGCTTTCTTTTTTCTTTTTTCTGAATTAAGCTCAAGATGAAGAAGTAAGTAAGAGAAATCAAGTGCCTTAATACGATTATTGATTGATATTTCACATCTTTTTTTTCATGAATAGAGCTTGAAGTTTGCTAAAGGGAATTCACAAGTCTTTTGCTAGTATAAAGACAAACATGACATGACACACACAAGAAGAAAAAAAAGGAATTACACTATGTAAGAGAGTGAAAAAAGTGGTAAATGCGGATGAGATAAATAAAACATGAGAATGCTAAGACATTGCAAATAAATAAAAAGCGACATTTGAAAAAAAATTCTAAATAAATTCTCTTTATGCTGCTATTGTCAAGGAGTGTAAGTTTTTCCTCGCATACGGTCACCTCATATGGTTTCATAACTAATAAAACAGAAAATTTTCCAATCTTTTATACTAAAATGATGATAGACAAAATATTACACAATCAAACTATTTAATGTTTTTTACCCTTGTCTACTGTTGCTATCGCAATCTTCATTTTGATTGCAATTTTTGTTTGTGCTCGCTCAAATGTTCAGCACTTTTATTGCAATTTTTTTCAGGATTTTGAGTTGAAATGAAGAGATTTGAGAGATGGAATTAAATTTGATGATTTATTGGATTTTTTCTGGATTTGAGCGAACGATGTGATGCGGATGCTTTTGCTGTTATGTTGAAATTGATTGATATTTTGATCCGCATTGGATTAAGAATTTTTAGAGATAATAGATATAGACATATAACTCGATATTGTGTGACATTTTGAAGGATTCTTAAGGTGATTTTTGAAATTTAATGTTTAACGGTAATTTTAAATTTGAATATTTAAAATTGAAAACAATGTTTTTAATTTTATAAATGTAGAATTTCTCATTTACTAAACAAATGCTGAAAAATAAATTTTATGATGAAAATTTTCAAAAAAAAAATTTATAAGTTTTTAAAAATAAAAAAAATCTCTTAATAAGCTTTTATAATTAAAAAAAAGAACTTTTTTAAGAACATAATGATAGTTTAAAATAATTTTAAGTTTTTTAAATAAAAAAAATTATTCTTAAACTTAATGGATGAATCAAGTTAAAAATTCAAATTTGAAAAATTCGTTTAATTTAATAATTAAAAATAAACCATATAAGAGATTGTGCAAAAATCTTTCTTATTTAACAAAAGAAAAAAGAAATCAAAGCTCGTGACACAAAGCAGCATGAAAACATACTTGAAGAAAGATAAAGAGAAAAGACCAAAGCAAATAAACATTAGATGATGGCGAAAGTACTTCATGATGGCACTTTTAGTTAGCAACTTTGCTCTTTCTTTTTTCTTCTTTTCATCTCGCTAGCTTATTATGTGATCTTATATGTGTTGAATTACATTTTACTGCATGTGTATGTGAATTTGCTTTGCTTTGTTTCTGTTCAACTTTTGTTTTCCTTCCCTTTTCATTGCTTGAGAAATTGAGTGGATAGATTTACATTTCAAAAAGCAATTTGGCACTCGGTTGAAGGAATGTTCGAGAACTTGTTTTATTGAAAAACTTTTCTTAGCTCTTGGTTATATGTGCATAAGAATAAGAAATAGAAATAGGAGAAAAAAGAGTTAAAGGCATTTTTAAAGTTTTTTATTTTCAAAAGGTGATGAAGTGAAAAGCTCAATGAACATTTATACGAAAGTATTCTCTTTTAAAGTTTATTTAAACTTTAATTAATGACTAACATTTATTATAAAAAATAACGATTTTTTGAAATTTAAATTTAACGAAAACGTTAAAAAATTATGAATAAAGGTTTGTTAAATTTTCCATTTCTTAAAACACTTTAAATTTTTTTAAAATTTAAAAAAACTCAAAATTTAAAAGTTACCAATATAAGCCAATATTTAAATTTTACGATAAAATTTTATTTAAATTTAAAAAAGTCGTTGAATTAAAAAATTTTCAAATATTTTTCAATGTCATGAAAAAGAATTCTTGTCAAAATAATAAAAATTATCATATTTAAACTATGAAAATTCTTCTTTTTCATCTGACAAAAAAACTTTTCTTTTATTTTAGGGTTGAACAATGAACCATAGAATTATCACACACACATACATACATATATACATGTTATATAGCTTATGTTAACTTTTATAATAAAAAAGAAAAAGTGATGGTGTGAGACACACACAAAAAACTTTTTCATTTGCTTCTTAATTTTTTTCATTCACTGCAACTACAAAAATTATATGTACACAGTACAACGCCTAACTTGAACAGAAAAATTTTTCTTCAGGGACGAAACTTTGTCATTTGAGCTAAAAATTTTTTTCTCTACGTGAAAGTAACGTAAAAACATGTTTATTATCCTTATTCAGACACATATGAAAACTACTACAGTCATATCAATGTATATGCACTATATCACGAGTCTAAGTCATGAAAATAATTCCACAATGGTACTTTAGTTAAGCGGCATAAAAATGAAATACAATTTCATACAAAATGTTCTCAGAAGACAATAGAAGAGATAAGTTTGGATGAAAAATGACTTGAACAATTCTTGGAAGGAATTTTTATAAATAATTTGAATAGAGAGTTCCTGAAACCCTTTGGTTATTGATAATAATGTTATTATTTGCTTGATTTTGTAAAATTATTGATGGGTATTCTGTGTATTATGCTTATGGGATGATTTTTAAAATTTGTTTGTATTATTCAGGGAGTTTCTCCAGAGTTGTTAAAAGCGACCTATGAAAAAGACTGATAAATAAGTGAAAATTAAAATTTTTTAAACGTTAGCACTGAACATGGCTTTTGATGTCTTCAAAAGACGAAATTTTACAAAAATGCAATTTTTTTTTATATTTGTATTAGAAGTAGAAAACCAAAAAAAATTATTTTTTAGAAATCATAATTTTTTCGCTTTTAGCAACTCTGATTTTTAGTAAATGTATGAATTTTGAAAAAAACTGAGTGATTTGAAAATTTTCCAAATATAGGCATATTTATACTCGTTGGAAAGGTCTTGAAACGTAGAATAAGATGAAATAAAAAGTGTTTAGATTGGTGTTGACCCAAGGATGGTCCACCATATGCATGTCCATCACATGGACCAAAAAATTTTTTTACCAAAAACTCTTAAAATGTCATAAAACATCCAATATTATTAGTTTAATATCTAAACAACCATATGCAAAAATATTAAGTTCCTTCTTCAAAATTTATGAAAAATTATTGACTAAAATTTCATAGAAAAATGTATGGAAAAATGGTTTTATGAAAAATTTTAATTTCGGACAATTTTTAAAAAAACCTTGCTTTAATATGATTGCATTTTGTGAGAGTTTTGTTGCACAATTTTACGATAATTTATCAAAACATTCATTCAATATATTTCCAAAAAAAAAATTTTATCACTCAGTAAGCGAACAAGGAAAAAAATTAAAATTTCTTTGCAATGTCCTCACCTTGGTTATTATATCACGACTAAATAACAAAAAATAATTTTTGTATCTCGCACGCAATGTGCGGCACTTGCCATTTGAAATAAATATCCTGATATTTACTACGAATTTAAAACATTTGAAATTTTAAATTCAAATTTACTTCGGCGCCGCTAGAGGGCGCACGAAGTATTGTTTTTGTTTTTTCAAATTTTCACTTTTTTCCATTTTTCTCGAAACCAAAGCATTACCGTCTATGTACACCTAGTATTTTTAGGTGGGCCTCGTATTGTCCAATCAAACAAGCCAACTTTCATCAAAATTGGTCACTCGATGCCCGAGTTATATCCAAAAAACCGCGGTGGGATGTCCGTTCGTCTGTATCCACTCTACCAACTACTTTTTTACCAAAATTCTTGAATAGTCGTAATCTGTGGCACTTTATTGAGGCAACATCAATTTTTGGTAGAAAATGGTGCATATGTGTAGCGGCTAGCCTATTGTGGATATTCCGCATATATACGAAATTATATGCGAAAAACCGCATATATACTATACCCGCATGCATGCGAATACATGCAAAACATTTGTATTTTAACCGAAAATAACCGAGGCGCCGAAGCATTTTTGAAAAAATTGTAAAGTTTTTCTTGAGCAGCAACGCATAGCGATCTGTTGCGCTCGCTGATCTGCACCGTGGACTTTAAATTAGTTTTTGGTAAAAATCCTTTTCCTTCATTTGTTTTTCACCATTCAATCATCTCAGATCTAACAACAAAAAATAAAGTAATCTATGATTCTTATACTCATTTTTCTTTCAAAAACATCTTTGACAACAACAACCTTCTGTTTTGCTTTTATTATTATTTAATATTCATGCATCATATTAAACAATAAAGAAAGTTTGAGATTAAACCTTTGAAACATCAACGTTCAATACTCAATCAATTTTAAAAAGATAAACTTTTGACTCTTCCCTAATTATCCATCTATTCCTTCATCCTTTACAATCCTAATTGTCATAAAATTATATTTCATTTCATTCCTTAGTGCTTGACAAAAATTTGTCAATTTCATGTGTGCTCTCATTTCTAATTCAAATAAGAGTTAGAAAAGGGAAGAAAAAGTTTCTCTTCAGACACAAGGCTACATTAAATCTTTTTTTATTTAATGATGAATATGATTCAAATGAGGCATTTCCTTAACTCAAACGTGCTGCTACTGTCGATGAGAAGTAGAGAAATTTATATGACAGTGTATATGTGTGTTTGTTTAATGACAATATCTAAAATGTGAGGGAAAATTTTAGATGAAAAGGCTCCTAATTAGCTTAGTAACTAGAGGAGTTTTTATGTAAAAATTATGTTTTAGCTGTAAAACAAGAAAGCTTTTTTAGGGAGAATATTTCAGAATAACATGAAGTTAGTAGCAAAATAATTTTGAATCTCAGAAAATCGTTAATTTAAAAATTACATTCATATAATTACAAAAGTGTTAAACGACAACAAATTGTCAAAAATATATTAAATTTAGCTCTTCTTTTTATAAAAATTGTTTAATTATTTTTCAAATTTTACTGACTGTTAATTTCAAAGAATAAATTTTTTTATAAAACCAAACATAATTAACACTTTAGTCTTAATTTCCAATTAAAATAGGATGAAGAATTTCGAATTTTGTAAAATTTTAAAAATCATTAAGTTGATTGCAAAATATTTTAAATTCAAAGAATCCGTTAATTTTGAAATTTCAAAACTGAAAATCACCAAATATTTTGCAAATATATCTAATGACATAAAATTTGCAAATTATTGTTTTTGCTCATCACAGTCTTCAACAAGCGGTCCCAAAAAAATTTTTACTAGGATATCTATATGGGCAAAAAAAATTCTAATCATATGAGATTAAAAAAGTGTAAGTTGCCTTTTTTCAATAAGCGATGACTTCAAGGTTAAATTCCGCACTGTATCGATTTTTCATATGCCTCTTCTCTTCGACATCCACATTGTAAACACATATTCAATTTTTTTTTCAATATCAAAAAGGAAGAAAAATTAAAGTCGTTGATTGAAGTGTTTTTGGAGTAAAAAAACATTGTTTTGTGAAAGCATTGAAAAGTTTCCAATTTGGAACTTTTACCATGCGCAGATGATGCTGGAAAGTTGATGCTGCATTGAAGAAGAAAAAATCCTCTTTGCTGCTGCTCATCTTCAGTCAATGTTGAAATATTTTCGCAGTCGGATGTTTTAAAAATTTCACAAAATCGAGGTCGAAAATTTTTTTTAAAAAATTTCGTAAATAAGAAAATTTTGATAAAAATTTAAAAAAATTTTCTTTGCCACACCCGAAAAAATTAAAATTAATTAAAAAAAAAGAAGCAAAAAATTTGGAATGAGAAATTTTATTTTATTTTTGTAACCCGCATAAATTAAAATTATTTTCCATGTCTATAGATTTACGCATATAAAATGTTTGTTGTGTTTTTGCCGCCTTTCGACATTAATTGGGAGAAGAAGGCGGGCGAGGCAAAAATTTTATGAATTAGTGATGATGTAAATTAATTAAAATCGTTTTTTGCTGTTGCTTATTTTAATGATAAATGACATTTAGTGAAAAAATTTATGTATATGTGTGGTATTTGAGGCTGACACAAAATTAAAATTCTTCATCTATCTCGGAATATGAAAACAGACAGATAAATAAAAAAATATATAAACCAAATTTGAGCCTTTCAATCTTCTTGCTCGCTCATTATGAATGCGGATTATTTAAATATCAAAGGATTTTTATCATTAAAATCTTACTTTGTTATCGTGTACATTCTCTTCTGCTTGTGTAAGTATTTTCAATATCGATTTTATGAGAAAAAATATTTACTTTTTATTTAATTACTTTTTTAAGTTGTTTTTAAATATCAAGTTTCTTAAAATACCTTAAAAGCCAAAAGAAATAATTTCTTATGAAACAATCAGTTAAGGAATTTTTTACCTAATTATTAAGAAATTCATTTATTAATTAATAATTAAGAAACTTAATGAATTAAGAAGAATTTGATGTTATTCTGAGAAGATAAAAACCGTTACATTTAAATTTGAATTTGAACAGCTATTTTGAAATATTTTGTTATTTTCAAAGTTTTTATACTACTCAAATTGAAATTCTAAGAACAATTTTTGTTTATTATATTTTCTAAAATTGAAGTTATAGTTCTATTTTTACAAAAATTCTTGGAAAAACTGTTTTAGCTCATAATGTGATTTTACACTCAATAGAGCATAATTTTAAAAATTTCCTTTTTATAATTTTAAACATTTATAATTTGGGACATTTGAATGAATATTTTTTTTCAACGCATTACTGAACACTATTTTTCATAGCTAAAAAATATTTTATTTATTTTGATAGAAAAATTAATTCATTTGTTTATATTTATGTTTAGTAACTTTTTAACAATTTCGATGATATCTTAAGCTTTTTGAAGATTTTAAATTAAAACAAATATTTTTCTGATTCTCGGTTCAGTTTTGATATTCTTAATAGAAAATGTATGAAAATTTATTTTTTTACGTTATTTTAAAAAACCTCTTATTCTCGAATAAGAGTCGGCTCTTATAATTAAGGGAAGACGGCAGAACTATTTTCCTGTTCTGTGTAGCCAAACAAAATAAATAACCGTTATTTCGTGTTCAGAAAAATTGAATTTTTTTAAACGCTATCTNTTTCTATAAAAAAATCATCAGTAAGTTTTAATGTATTTTTTAAATTAGAAAATACAAAGTGCTTGCGTCAAGTAAATTAGCTTTTCAACTTTTTTGAAATAAAATTTGTAGAGCTTTTGCATTTGAGCATTTAAAAATTAATAAAAAAAAAACAAAACCATGGTAGTAAATATTTTCTAGTAATATTTAGCTCCAAGTCACTATTTTGATAAAAGAATTTCTTATTAAGCTACTTTATGTGGGTTTCTTGTTACTAAAATAAACAAAAATTCTTTATTGTGTAAATTTTCATTTATTAATAATTTCTGTAAGGAATATTTTTAAATTCTTAATAAGAGAAAATATGTTTTCTATAAAAGTCCTTATTCAAATTTATTTACTTTGATGTTTAATTATAGCTTCAAAATCTTCTCTTTGAAAACTTATTTTCATTTACTTTATTCAGAGTTGTTCAAAGTATTTATAACTTTGTAGCTACAGGTTAAGGAACTGACGTTTAACAACACTGACTATATCATCTTTAATTATGTTGACCTTCAAAAAAAAAATACTTCATGCTTTTCATTTAAGAGGAATTTGATTAGGAAATATTTTTTGCTATTTAAAGTTAATAACATAAATTTATGCCATTAATCAAGATTGTTGACGTAGCTGGATCTTCAGTAGCTTTTAGCTATAAAAGTCAGAATTTCTAAAGAGTAAATACGACTACAAAATAACGCGACTTCTAACTATAGTCAAAAGCTACAAATATGATAGAAGTTGCCAGTAGCTACTTTTTTCTAAGAAAATTTCAAGCAAGTAGGCAGCTTCTTTTGGTAAATAATGTAGGTTTGGCTTCAAATGTCAATTGGCTAAATTACAGCTATGGTAACATTCTTGAAAGTAACTTAAGTTCGTGGTCATTCGCTTCGGTTTGCGGAGTAATAGTAAAATAATTCTGCTTTTTATTTAACAGTCAATTTTACGATATTTTACTTGTGAAACAATTATTTTTTTAACGAATTTTTTATTTTGAAATTTTTAATTGAAAAAAAGTCATCGTCCATTTTATGCAAGCTAATAAGTATTCAATAAATTAACAATTCTGACTGATAAAAGAATTAGAATAGAAAATTTTCAAAAATAAGAAACTTTTAGTCTTCTTATATCATTGCACAGTCATTAAAAAATAAAAGAAAATTTTATTTAAAATCTTCATTCACATAAATTTCTAATTAAAAACTTTTTTTTCATCCTTGAGTGATTTTCATTTTCAATTTCAATGTTATTATTAATTAAAAAACTAACTC
Source organism: Polypedilum vanderplanki (assembly GCA_018290095.1). Classification (NCBI taxonomy): domain Eukaryota; kingdom Metazoa; phylum Arthropoda; class Insecta; order Diptera; family Chironomidae; genus Polypedilum; species Polypedilum vanderplanki. Next base: position 11,679,726 of record CM031381.1, on the reverse strand, counting down.
GAAAGAAAAATTCCAAAAAATTCTTTCATTTACAAGTCATTCAACAATTTTTTCTCTAACTTAAAGCAGCAGCAGCCAACAGTGCTCGAAATATGTCGTCGAAAAGTTTAAATTCACCCTGAAACAACTCAACATTTTCCATAAATTTCAAAAACTTCTCTAAACTTTTTCATTCTCTCTTATCTTTTCGCTTTTTCTTTAACTTTATTGTCTCTCATGACTTTCTTAATTATTTTGGAATTAATTTCTCAGAAGAAGTTCTTTCATGCTTGATGTACTTAGTCTTTCTCACATATATACATGCTTAGAAAGAGAGAAAAAGTTATTTGGACATCACATTGCATAAATTCCATTTTAACTTATTTTACATATTCTCTTAACTAAGCATATACATCTTTGTGTATTTACATTTTCATGTCTTTCTTTATCTTTCTTACTCTTGTCATTATTTCTTTTTTTTTTGTGAGAAAGAAGAGAGATAACTTTCAATTTATGCAAAACATTTCATGAGATCTGTATTTTTTAAGTCAAGGAATAGTAAAAAAATTTTAATCTCTTATAAATTTGAATTTTTTTTGCGAATTATTGAGTTAAAAAAATGAAAATTATTTATGTTTTAAAAATAAAATTCTATTTTGTGAAGGAAACTTGAAATTTGAAATCTTAAGTTTTTGTGTGAGAAATTTATTTGGGCGACAAACGACATTTTTTTGTTGTGCAACAATTGATAATGTCACGTAACATATAACAACAAAAAACATGTCGCATGAAACAAAAAATTGTCGTATGACATTAAAATTTTATCAAGTTTTGTTTTATTTACATTTCACTTAACAGAAGTTGTTGAAATTAATTCTAAATAATTTGATATAAATATCAATTCAATTTGATCTAGTATTTTATCTTTATTAATGATTTTTCTGAATTTCACAAATGTTTTGTTTATATAAAATTGTAAACAGTAAACAGAAATATAAACAAAAATAAAAAAAATGTAAACAATTTAAAACGAAGAATAAAAAATCAATTTTGTTGCCCGTAATGTTTTTATTCAATTAAAATTTCTTAAGAAATTCTTTTAATTCTAGAATTTCCAAAGAATGTGGTAAATTTTTGAAATAATTCACAATGGATTTATATTTATTTCATTCATTTGATGTTAGAAATAAAATAACTATACAAATGTACTTTTAATATTATTATGCAAATTATAAAGAATCTCCTTCCCTTGAAATATTCAAAAAACAAGAATTGAAGGAAAAAGTTTTTAAAAAGCTTGTAAGCTTAAGCTATTTGAGTTTGTATTCTTTCAAAAAACAAGTGAGAAATGAAATGAGTAAAGCAAAAACTCATTATTTGACTTTGAAACATGACGACACGATAAAAAGAGAAAGGAAGACAAAAAATGTTTTTCTTATCAAGAAATTTCTTCTTTTTTACAAGAAATTCTTAATTTTTTGTAAGAAAAACTCATTAGATGAATTCATGCATGATTTTATTTTTAGAAACTTTTGAATGTACACAGAATAAGTTTTTAAAACTCAAATTATAAATTCATGAATTGTTGAAAGAGAAATGAAAATAAATTTTATGAATGAAAGTTGAATTTTTAATTGAAAACATTTGAATTTTTGTACATGTTTTATTTTGTGATACAATTTATGCAAGTTTAAGAAGAATTGACAATTTTAAAAGAGAATAATTTGGATGTTTGTCAAAGGTATTGTTTGAAAAATCTAAAATAATTTTATTTTTATATTAGCTAATCGTGGGTTGGTTATAAAAATTGCTTTATTTATAAACAATTTTGAAAACTTTGAAACAGTCACAAAAAAGTATGAATGTATGCTGTTAATTGATTCATAAGAACAAGTTTTTTAAAACGGTATACTGAATTGATTATTTATTAATATTTTTGTGCAAATATTTTGAAATTTTCTTTAGAAATAAAAAAAAAATATTTAAAAATAAACAAAATTTTTCTAATAGCTTTAGAATTTCATCAAAACAAATCGATTGAATTTTTTTCTCTACTCTATTGAATTAATTTCAAATTATTGATCAATGACTTTCTCATAAAATGCTTTTTCTTTACTTGTTTTTGTCATAATTAAATTAATTTTGATTATTTGTTTGAAAAAATCATGAGATTAATATGAATTCATTGATTACAAATTATAAAGAAAAAGAAATTTAAAAGAAAAAGAAGAAAAAAGTTGTTTGTTTAGAATTCTTGAAAATGAAACACAAAAGTGAGATAAGAAAAAAAAATTGAATTAAATAAAAAAATGATTAAAAAATTAAAATTTAAAAAAAAAGTAAAGTTCATGCCGAAACCCGGGATTGAATCAGGGACCTTTAGATCTTCAGTCTAACGCTCTCCCAACTGAGCTATTTCGGCTATGCTGCTTCATATTTGCTTTTTTACTGATTATCAATTTATGTTTGAAGCTCATAAAATTCAATGGTTGTTGTTAGCATGTGTTTGAGAGTTAGTGTAAGAAAGAAATTTTTCTACTTTTTATTTTATTTAAACAAACAATTAGTTTTTATTTATTTCTTTTGATTTTGAGTATTGTTGCTTTATTATTAAGAAATTATTAATTACAAACAAGATTAGAAAAAATTCTTATCAAAATTTCAACCTTCAAAAATTGTTTTCTTTTCTTCTTGTTCTTTACATTTCATTTGAATCAAGACAAATAATTTTTTATTTGCAAACAAAAGAAATTTCTCAATTTTAAAATTTAAAACTTAAACAAAAAATTTCTTTTTATAATTCACAATTAATTTACAAAAAAGTAGAAAAAAATCAAAAAATGTCACTCAATGGAAATTTTTTTTTTTTCACAATAATAAGACAACTTTTTCTGAGCTCAAGATTCAAGTTTCTTTATTAAACTTGCAAGATTCACCAAAAAAGCAAGCGAGTAAGAAAAAGTTTGTTTTGCAGTTTGGATTTCAAAACTTTTCATTTTCTTTAATAAAATTTTTCTCTTTCTGTTGATAAATTGTTGAGTAAACATGCCGGCATAAGAAAACTGGACATACAAAAGTTTTTAATGCTCAAGGGAATGATGAGGGAAGAAATAAAGCGTAGAAAAAATTTAAAAACCATAATAAGATTAATTTGGATCATGATTATAATGAAATTGCTTTTTCTTCTATGCTTTTGTAGCAGGTGCAGGTGATTTTCATTTTCCCTTGTGTGTATCATGATAATAGTGCAAAAAAGCGGTTTTTCTCACTGTTGAATGTAGTTATTAATTTTTTTTCTTTACTCTTTTATGTTGTTGGCACTTAATTAGCATTTTATTAATTAAAAACTTTTTTAGATGCAAAATAGAGTGTTAAAAGTTTTATTGAAAAGAAAAACTAAATAAAAATGTTTGAAAATTTAAATTTTTTGTTTACATTTTAATGTAATATACTTTGCCTACCACATTAAGCGAATTTTTTTTTCTGTCTTTAAAATTAAATTTCCAATTTTCAATTTAATTATCAAAAAAATTTCTTTTATTTCAGTACCACCCATTACAAGAACTCTACATATAACTAATATCATTGTTCCGCCTTTTGTTGATGTTCGTGAAGTGGTTGTGCTATCTTGTAGCTATAATCTTGGAAATCAAAAACTTAATTCTGTTAAATGGTACAAAAATGATAAGGAATTTTATAGGTGAGTATTTTTTAATTGTATATTTTTGTTATACTTTGTTGATATAGTCAAAGAAATAAAAATGTGGAAAGCAAGTTTAAATTGTGGTTTTAGCCAAAATAAATTTAAATAAATGAAATCTTAATTGTAAAATTAAATAAATTCGAATTTAATTGATTTGATTCCCGGTTCAAATCTTATAAACTTTTTTAGAAATTCCGATTTTTTTGTTTTTTTTTTTAACCAATTTTTTTTTTGGAAAATCGTTTTAAAATAATTTATTACGTTTTTTTGTCATAAAACTATTGTTCTTGGTGAATAGAAATATTCCTTAAATTTTGGATTCTATCAACATTAATAATTGAATTTAAAAACATTGAAAAATTCCTTAAAATTTACAAAATATTTAGTTTCATATAAAAATATCAAAAGAGTCTCTTCAACTTCATTCATGCATGAATAACAAAACATTCAAAGTCACACCAACACTACATTCTAGACTTCATTCATATGGGTTTTTTATTCATTCTTTTGTGAATATCAAAGTCATTTTCAAGCATCATTTCTCATTCACTTTTTACATTTGTGAAATTTCTCATGCACAGACAGATCATGACATGTGTTGTTTATTCAAAGTACTGCACTTAAGTCCATCACAGTAATGAAAATATTTTTCATTGCTTTAATAGCACTTTACGAACTTCCTTTTACCATAAAAGTGCTTAATTAAAAAGAATTTCATTTTTACTTTTTCAGATATTCACCAATGATGCCAGCACAAAGTCAATATATGTTATTTTCAGTTGATGGCATTCATGTCAGTGCAGATCATTTATGCAATGAAAAATCTTGCACAATTCATTTAGATAATTTGAGCGGTGAAACTACAGGAGCTTTTAGATGTGAAGTGTCTGGTAAAATAATTTTCCAACATTTTGAAATTTTCATTTTAATTAAAATTAAATTTTATAAAACTATTTAGGTGATGCTCCTGAATTTAAATTATCTCATGAAACTAGTAACATGACTGTTGTGGGTAAGAAATAAACATTTATTTTATTGGCTTATATGGAAAGATTTTTATTATTTTTAAGAAAGAAATTTAAACGTTTAAAAACTTTTTTAAACTTTCTTTTCTTGTATTAAATTTTTGAATTATAAAAAGCCGTTAAATTTAAGAAGAATTTTTTAAATTTGTTAATTGAAATCTAACTTTATCAAGAAGGTATTTATAGTAATAAATATCAAAAACAGCTGTTATTGGCAAATTTTGAAAGAATGACTAATTTGAAAAAAAATTGCTAATTTTGTTAAATTTAAAAAAAATTGCAAAATTTCTAAATTTTTGATTACTTAAGTCAATTCTCTTTTTTACTCTTGATTCTCTTGTTTTGATAAAAAAAATTAAAAATTTAATAATTTTCATTTCAGTAAAAACTTTTGAATTTTAAAAAGCCGTTAAAATTCTAAAATAAAAAGTTTTATTTTTATCATGGTTTTCATTTTCTTCTAAATTGTTTTGAATTTTTAATATAAATTTGTTTTTGTAAAATAATTTTAAATGTTTAAATTCTGTTAAAATCAAAAAAGAATATTTTTTTTCTTTCACAGCTTTACCACAAAGTGATCCACGAATAGAAGGCATTGAAAAGAATTACTACGAAGGTGATTTTCTTTTTGGCAATTGTACATCAGATTTTTCCTATCCACCTCCAATAATGTCATGGTACATTAATGATCAAAAAGCAGATCCAAGTTTATTGCAACCAAATCAAGAGACAACACATGACGCTTATGGATTTAAATTATATCAAAGAAGTTTAGAAATTCGATTTCGTATTGATAGAAGAAATCATCCATTTATAACAGACAGTAAAATTCACATGAAATGCGTGTCACAATTACGTCAAATGGCATCGCAATTGCGTGAATCGAATCATATTTTATATGTCTCATCATGGGATGATTTACGCAATCAAAAATTAATTAATTGGAGAGGGAATTCTGGTGAGTTGAGTGCATTAAATTGAAAATTACTCGAGTTGCGAATGAGTGACGATAATGAGGTGAATGTGTGTGAATTTTTAATTTTATTATCGATGACTCTATTTTGGAATTATTCATGACTGTCGTGTCTGAAAGTTGAAATCATACTTTTGGGATTTTTCAATTATTCTAGAGGAAAAAAAACTTTTATTTTCATTTTTACCTTTTACCCACAGTTTTGCTTTTTTCTCTATGTTTTCACTTGGGGAAAAAATTTTATTAATATTCTTATTAGTTCAATTGAAAGAAAAAGTTTTTATTCAACATGAGAGTTTTTATCACTTCCTTTTTCTCTTTGCTTTTTCTGATGATGATGTTTTTAAAGCAAATTATGAAATCACCTTTTGAAAGTGTTGGAAAAAATTTTATTCTGACTTTTATTTAAGTTTAAAAAAGTTTTATTTGAAATTGATTTTATGAGAAGAATTTTTATGAAGAAGATACTGTACTCATACCTGCATGCATGCGAATACATCCAAAATTTTTAATTTTTATCAAAATTACTAAAATCAATTTGATGCAAAGAAATATTTGAAGTGACAAATGGCAAAAATGACATGTTGCGTGTGACATATATCGTAAACAAATTTTTTTGGTAGAATTTTTGTGCAGTGTTGTTACGAAGGTGCCTACGACCTACGTGCCTTCGTAATTTGCCTACAACTTCGTCTTCGAAGGCAATTGCCTACGCGAAGGCAAAAAACTACGCGAAGTCGTAGGCGAAAGTGCGAAATTTTCGTAGACCGTAGGCAACATCGCGTAGTTTTTTGACTTCGTAGGCAGTGCCTTCGCGTAGGCAATTGCCTTCGAAGGCAAATTCGTAGACGTAGGCACCTACGAATAACAACACTGTTTTTTTGTTTAAAATTTCATTCTATATTGAATCAAAAGCAGCTAATTCAGTAAGAAATTAATAATAAAACAATTTTTAGGTCACTTTCAGACTGAATTGACGTAATATTTTAGTTTTGATTGAATATTTTAGTTTATTGTATAATGTCATAAAACCACATATGTTATGTTGAAAATGACAAGTGTTGCAAAATTTCTAAATTTTAATTTTAACCGTGAATATCTCTTTGAATTGAAACATACTTGGATAAATTTTTTTTTTCAAATTTTCTAACTTTTTTTACTTTTAAAAATTTTCAAGTAAAAATTTAATTTTTAACGGTTTAAATTATAAAAATTTAAAAACCGTTATGAAATTTTTTACAATCTTTACTTAAATATTAAATAAATCATTTTTGAACAATTTATGTATTTTCAATATCAATAAAAATAAATCACAAAAAACAACAATTCGTATTAAAAGAAAATAAATAAAAAAAACTCATAGATGTCATTCTTACAAGCTGAGCTGAAAATGAAAATCTCTTCTTTTATGCGATAAGCAGTCAACAAAAGTTTGTTCGTTAGTTTTCAACAATATATCAAACGCAAATTAACAGACTCTACGCTCATGTTGAGCACATAATTTTTGTATTCCCTCATTCTACCCCATAAATGCATGTATTTGGCGCTCTCAGATGAGAAAAGTTTTGGTTCTCTATAAATTCACATTGCTTGAGCTGCTTCGAATATAAATTTTTCGTGTTATAAATAAAAAATTTCTCTCTCTTTCATGTTTGGAAAAGCATGAAAGTGAGTTCTATAGAGAAAGACAACTAATAAGCCATAAATCATTAAGCAAAAAACCTCATCGCGCGTCTGAGGCGGGAAAATGTTTTAATAATGTTTATGTGCATACTTAAAATGAGATTTTTGGAAAATTTTATCTTTTTCTTATTAGTTTTTCTGTAGGTTGAAATGGAATTTTAAGCTTGAGGTATTTGAAAGTTATTATGATGGTTTTAGAGAGAATGATTTGCATTAAAAATTTTTAGTTTTTGATGAGTTTCAGTAAAAAAATTTGTAAGGTTGTGTATATTGTAAATTTTAAATGAAAAGAACTTTTTTATTTTTAACGTATTTTGGAATTTTGAATTTTTGAAATAATTTTAAACGTTACAGACTCTTTTATAAATATGGAAAAAAATTCAAAAATTTTTAAATGTTTCGAAAACTTTATATTTTTAAAAATAATTTTATTTTAATGGATTTCTATTTTTTGAATTTTTTAATTATAAACGTTAAAAAAAATTAATTTTTCTAAATATAAAGAAATAAATTAAAAATTTTTAAAGCTCTTAAAGATAATTTTAAAATTTCTTATTATTTAAATTGTTTAAAATAAAAATTTTACAAAATGAATTTAAATTTCATTTCTTACATTTTTCTACCTTTCATTTTATTTAAAATATTTTTCACTAAATCATTCTTTCTTTTAAAAACTTTTTTTCTCACCATGAAAAAGAAAAGTAAAAAGTTAACTTCCTTACAATCATAATAATAATAAAAACTATACTAAAAGCATTCTCAGTCAAAAATTTCAGAAATACTTTTCTTTACAGCAAGCTTTTTAGCGTTTACTTTTCACTAGCATCTCATGATGATGAGAAAAGTTTATGTTTTATACTCACTTTTACTTAGTATATGTGTGTGTGAATGATGAGAAAATAAAGTTAATTATGTAACACAAAAGAAATAACAACAACAAAAAAATCGTTCAAGAAAGTTTATGAAAAGAATTTTTTTCCTCCCTCTAAGTTTCTTGCAAGTTCATTATTGTAACAATTGTTTATTTTAGTTGGCTGAAGGAGTAAATTTTACAGCTTCTTTTGTATGAGTGTATGTTTATATAAGATTCAATTACTGCATGCATGCGATGTCTACATGTGAAAGTAAAATTTATGAATAAAGAAAATTTGCCACGAGGAAATTACATCTTCTTAAAATATTGCTATGTTCTCCTCTCGTTGGTTGGAAATTTCTATGTAGAATGATTTTTTTATTTAAAAAATATTTTGAAAAGAAATATAAATTTTGGAAAACCGTTAAATTTGAAACTTTTTGTTTGAGTTGAATTTGTTTAGGAAAATTATTGAAAAATAATTTTTTTTTAATTCAAATTTAAAAATATCGGTAAATTAATTTTTGTTTTCAAAATTCCAATGAAATTAATACAATTTTTAAAAAAAAAACCAAACATTTGAAAATGTCATAAAAGTTCACAAATTCGAAAGTTTAATAAAATTCTTTCCCTTGTCTGCAAACTCAATATTTTCTTAACATGAACAAAAAAAGAAGAAAGAAGTGAAAACCAATTGTTTGAATCATCGCATCGTGCAAAAGCAAGAAAGTTTTAATAAGTTTTCTTCTTCTTTTTCTCATTTCAGCTTCACAATTGCAATCTGAACAAAATGTTTTTCTTCTTTTACTTCCTATTCTACTCAGCAGCATCATCATTTGTGTCAGCAGTAACTTATAGTGTAAATAAATTTTATGCGAAAAAGATTTATGAAAGTGAACATCGATCAATCGCCTCCAACATTCCACAAGACACAAAATTGTGACAAATTTTTTTAATGTCAAGAGGAAATTTTTTTGTTCTTCTTTGTTGCTTATAAAGAAATACTTTTTGTCAATTTTAAGAAATGCTAAATTTGAAAAGTTATGGAATGAAAATTTGAGAAACTTTTCAAAAGGATTTTTTTAGAGAGATTGAAATTTGATAAAAAATTTTTATCTTATTTCAAAATCTTTTATGAAAAATTTGATGAAATGTCAAAATAAAACTATGAAATATAAAAATTGATCTGTTATGTAAATACACCTAAAATAAATGAATAAAAATTTTAATTAAAAAATCATTTTCATAAAAAAATTCATTTTACATTTTCAGATTAAAAATTTTGATGTTTTTTTTTCAAATATTTAATCACAGAGATCAATTTACGTTTTTATTAAATAAATAAATTGATATAGTTTTATAGTTTCCAATAAATTTGATTCAATTTACATTTGAAAATTAGCAATTAATTTCTGGTAATTACTTTGTAAATTCATCAGAAATTATTAAATTTTCAATAATTTTCATATGTGAATATTTGGTTGCTCAATTTAAGAAGAAATTTTTTTTTAAATGAAAAATTCATTTTTTGATAGTTCCTAAGAAAAATGAAAGGGGTGTTTGTAAAATATTGCAAATTTATTTTTAATTGTAGGATATACTTTCAAGCGAAACGAAAACAGCGTAACCATTGAAAATAAAAGAATTTGTATAAAAATATCAAAATTTTTTTGTTAACTTGGTATTTTTTTTTGATAATTTAATGGGTTTTTTGTTAGAGTTTACATCAAGGGGTGTGAACTCTATCAAAAAATTATCAAAAAAGTAACAAATTAACAAAAAAGTATCAAAAATTTGTATGGGATTTTTGATAGTTTTTTGATATTTTGCATGAAGTAGCCTGGAAAATAGAATTTTTCCAACGCCTACTTTATGAAAATTATCAAAGTTCTCACCCCTTGGTTTACATTAGATTTGATATTATTTTTGTGACAATAAAAAATACAAATAATTAATTTATAAATTAAACCAAAATTTGTTTTTTACATTATTCAATAACTTAACAACATTTTTAATTGGTATCCACATTTACCATTATAAACATATAATGGAAATCAGTACAATACCATATTGAAGCAGGAAGAGAGAGGAGAGCACAAGAGTATCTAATAAAAATTTCATTAATCCTGCAATCATAATTTAACTCATGAATAAAACATTTAAATAATTCTCTTTTGTGTAAATTTTTTAAATCTGACATTATAGAAATTTTATATTTGTTAGAAATTTAAAAATATCTGTTAAAAATAACGAAATTTTGCTAAATTCAAATTTAATGCAACATTTTTGTCTCATTTTACAAGTGTTTTATTGTTTTGTGTTGCATGACATTGCATTTTGTTGCTCAACTGAAAAATGTTGCCAAACGATGAAATATTTTTTCCCTCGAAATTATTCAGTTTTTAAAAAAATTTACTTTTCTATAATTTCTGTTCAATATTCATATAAATCCACGGACTAGAATAATACCTACTTTTATCATAATGTATTCCAGAGTAAAGAGAAATCGAGAATTATCAAATTATCGTAGAATTGTTGTCTGCATTTAATGGCAAATGGAAAGAGAGAGATAATAATTATACCAAAACCACGCTTTACGCTCTAAAAACTATTAATTTCACCAATTATTCATTGTGTGGCTGAATATTATAGAAAATTTCACTATTTGCATTTTATGAGTAAAGGCGAGCACAAAAAATAAAAAAATCCAGCTCTTTCTGCATTATTCGTCCGCGCGCCAAATTTAATTGTTTGCAATATGAGGTTTTAATGTATTTTGCATTTTCTCTTTTTATGTGAAAGCAAGTTAGACTGATGCCAAACAAATATTTTCCTGAATTTGCCTACTGAATTTATGATAATTTTCTTGTTTCTATTGCCAGAGAAATGTTTTTTATTTAGCAATGAAATGGATTAAAGTTATAGAAAATTTTGAATGCCAAAAATTTATTTTGAAATGTATTATTTTTGTTGGGAATATTTATTAGTTTATTTACAGTTATCAAGGTAAGAAGAAAAATCTTTTACATGTAACATGTTGCTTATATCTTATGTGACATGTCACATACGACATATGTTGTGTACACATCTTTGTAAACAATAAAAAATCATTTTTATATAAAACTCACATGATGTTATGATTGTGAGACGTAACTCAATGTAAAAATAATTTTTATCTTTCGACAAACAAATTTTGTATATTAATAATTTTTCAGTAACAAAATCGTCAAAATTTCTTCATAATAAAATACTAAGTAACTCAAATCAAATTCCCTCAAAATGAAATTCTTGAAAAATACAAGGGAAAAAAATTTTTGTTATAAAGCAGAAGAAATTTTTTTTCTTGTTTCAATTCAAAATTAAATATTTATAAACTGTCATGCCTGCGGATGCTTCGTGCTGTCATAACATTTTGTTGTTGCTGCTAGGGGACTGAACTTGGTCATTTTTGACATTTTTCCATAATACGTTTCACTGTTGTAGATATTTTTACATTTCTTGTTTTATTTATAAGAATTTTTTATTCCATTTTGAATTGATTGACGCAATAATTTTTTTCTTTGTAGTTTCAATCATTCAGCAAAAAATTTATTTATAAATGAATTTTTAATGAAAAAAAAGTTATTTTGAATTTATTCTAATCACCTTAATTGCTTAACTACTGCTGTTTCTGTTTATATATTTTCATTTCTACCCACACTGTAGTTTGTTGCAAATCATCTTCATTTTTATTATTTAATTAAATTTATCATTTATTCGCTCCAATGTCGTTCGTTTGTTGACATCATAAATTTTAATTTTTCAACTTGCTTAACATTAATGAAAAGTTTATTTGCTGTTGACATTATGTCAACTGAACTTCATTAAAAATTATTATTGTTTTTGTTCAGATACAATTAAAATTATATTTTATAAATGAGATCGCTTTAATAAAAGACAGCAAAGAGCAGCAGTTTGTTGATTCATTATGAAATTGCAAAAATTGCATTTTTTCTATTGTACTTAAATGAAAGAGCAAGAGATGAGGATAAAATAAATTATTATGTTGTTCTTTTTTATTGCACTGTAAATAAATACTTGAAGTCAATGGTTGCAATTAGTAAATAAACTTTTTCATTTAATCAAAAATTATTTATATAAAATATTTTAAAATAACGGATTTTTTGAATTAAAATCGCAAATTGTCGTTATTTCAATGTATTTTTGGAAAAATTATTCTAAATCTTATTTATTGAATTTTTTTATTAAACGTATATTTTTAAATTCAGTCCGCTATTCAAAACGAAATATATGATTTGATTTATTGAGTATGCCAGTATAAGTCACCAAATTATATTTAAACTATTTTGTGTATAAAATTCAAATTCAAAAAGTTCGTTTTTTAAAAAATTTCTTTTATTTTGAATGAAAAATTTTTATTTTAATGTTTGTTTTTTTTTTTGATAAATTTGAAATTCAATTTCTCAAAGTTTTGTTATTTTAATGACAAAAGTCTAAAATTTTTATTCCTCATTAGTTAATTAAAAATTCATTTTTTAGTTTCATAAATAACAAATTAAAAAAACTTTCTTGTCCATTATCATTATAGCTCTTGCTATTATTCATTGTTGCATCACTTCCATCCGTATTTATTGTGAAGTCATAAGAAAAGCGAGAAGGATGTGAAGAGTTAACTTTTTTCAGGAAGCAAGAAATCATTGAAACGTGATGAAAATAAAAGATGACTTTCAAATATTTACTGCTCTCTTTTCAGTTCGTTTAACATTTCATTACGACGAAGATGATAGTTGCACGGTGGAGGCAATATAACGTGTAACATTCTGTTTGGGTTCATTCATTTCACTAGAAATAACAAACACATACATAGTCAGTGCTATCAAGGGATTAATGTTTCAATTTTTTGCTTTGTTCACTATGAAAATGCATGTCGTTCTTTATCGTATGCAAATGCTGCTGCTACTGCATTTTTATCATTGTTTATTTGTCGTTCATAATTTGTAGCTTTATTTTTCTCTCTATTCATCGTTAACAATATTGCTGTTGTTGTTATTTTTATGAAGAGCAATAATTTTGACCCTAAATTGAGATAAAGTGTTTGAGAGCATTCTCTTCTATTTTTATTGTTCATTCGCTCTCTTTTCTCTTTTTTATTATTATTTCAACAGATTTCGTATATTTAATTCTATTTTATTATAGGTAGAACAGATGTTTTTAATGAATAAAATTCTTCTTCTTCTTTTTTACTTACTGTTACTGCTTTTCGCTTCATTGTGTTTTTTTTCCTTTTTGTGCTACGTCTGCAAGTAATGAAAATGCAATAAAGACGAGAGAAAAAAAAGATGAAATTGGAAATTTGTTATGTCCATGAATTAAATTGTTATTGACTCAATTATTGTGATGATTTTTCACTCTTAGTGAAAGGGAAAGAAATGAAGGATTGATGAGAAATTATATGAGATGTTTTCAGTTTAGAAACATTATCTGTTTGCAACATTTTGTTTTGTGTGACAATAAAAAATGTTGTATGACAAAAAAAAAAAGAGTTTTAAAAATTTCGTTAATTTATTTTGTATACAAAAAAGCTCAGACATTCAAGTATTTTTGAAAGGAAACGTTGATCTAAAATATGAACTTTATTGCTGCTCCCTAAATGAAATCAGAAAAGCTTTTCCTTTTTTCTAATCTTACTTCAATTACATAATTCACAAAATGATCTAAATGAAAGCAGACAAGGACAGCAAATTATCTAAAATTGTCCCAAATTATTCACTCATCTACTGAAGCTTCTTTAAAAGCATGATAAATGCCCTTCAATCTCGGTGTAACAAAATATCACTCAAAAAGAGATGAAGATGGAGAGTTCTGACACTTTATATATATTCCATTCATAAGAACTTGTAACAATGAAAATGAAATGGCTGTCATATTGCGTCACTGTCTGTTTTTTGTCTGTTAATTCAGAGGAAAAAATGAAATAAAAAAACATTTTCCTTTTCTCACGATAGAAGCAGATAAGACATTAAATTGAGAGAAAGATTTTTTCGGCAACACAAACACCCAAATGAAGAAGGAGAAGAAGGGAGAATATTGCGGAAGTATGAAAAAGATAACGGCAGAGGAAGTTGTTTAACAAAATCATTCTTTCTTCCTTCCTAGCTTCGACCTCTTCTGCAATGAACTTCTTAAGCTCGTTAAAGTGTGATACTTAAGCAGGTAAAAATGTACAATTACATTTATTGAATGTCACGAGACATCGTTTAATTGCGCATATTTTTTTATCAACAGCAAGAGCCAAAGTTTTTTATGATTAATGGTGCGTATATAAATCGATGGACGCGTTTCTATTTTGTTGTTATTGTTTCAGCCTTCATAAGGTTATTTATTTATTGTTAGGCCAGTGAAATTGTGATTGTTTTGTTGGATTGATTTATGTTAGGGTTGAGAGCTTTTTTATGGATTGAAATTTGTCAAATTAGTGAGAAAATTTATTGTCGTTTTTTGAAAGCTTTGTTTGTTTTGATATCATTGATTTTTAACTTGGAAAAATTGGTTTTTTCTCAAAGGGTTGATCAACTGAAAAATTTTGTTGCATAAAATAGTTCAAGTGTTCAAAGCATCGCTTTATTTTACGGCATTACTTCATTTTGAAGCGTTGACTTGTTTAAAATATTTAGGTTTCGATTGTTTAAAATTCAAAAGTATTTCTTACTTGTTCTTTTCATTTTATAGACTCATTTTCATTCTAAACTTTAAAATCTTAAGCATTTATAAAGGGTTGCTTTAAATTCAATGCAGAAATTATTAAATATTTTCATAAAACAAAATTAAAAGCTAATTTCACTAAGAAAAACAAAAAAACAAACAAAAGAAGGCAGGAAAATTACATTTTTATCGATAAGCTATTAAACTTGACAGAACGAATGAATGTCGACAGTTCTTATCGTAGCCATGTCTTCTTTTTCCTTTTCCACCCATAAAAAAAGTTTTTGCTTTATTTGTTTAGCACTTAATTTGATTTATTTTCTAATACTGAAAAAAATTGTCTGAAGATTTATTTACGTCTCTCTTGTCTCAAGATTTTTTACTTTAAGGAAGAAAATAAGAAAAAATTTTTTACTGCTCATTTTTCTCTTGTAAGGCGGGCGGGCAAAATCGATTCGTCTCTCTTGAATCATATTAAATGTAATTTTTTGCCATTTCTTCCTGCTTTACTTGTTTGGCTCATGTGCGTGCTGGCTGCAAATGAATTTCATTAATCTTTTCTTTCCATTTTCTGCTTTATGGGGTGTTATACTTGCTGTATTTCGATAAAAATGAATGAGCATTATTGAAGTGTTAGAGTGAGAAAAATACTTTAATATTGATGTTTTATTTTATACACGTTTAATTAAACCAGTGTAGAAGTATTCAGTAGATCGATGAATTTTTAGCTTAGAAATTCAAAATTTATCTGATTAAAATTGATTCCATTTATTTTTATGTAACGGTTAAATTTGAATATTTCAGAGATGACGTTATTTTGAAAATTTTATGTGCTCGGAAGTTTAATATGAAGTTCAAAACTTTTTACCATAAATTCAAACATTGATCAATACTAAAAATTTCCCTAATTTATCTTCTTAATTTATAAATTTTTTATCCATAAATAATCGAGAAAACTTTTTCCGTTGTCATCATAAAAAAAGACTCAAGAGTCAAGAGAGTCAATGAAAAAACTGTCGCTATATTTTTTATAACAAAAAACTATTTTCTTTTTCTCATCAATTTGACTGCCATGAAACTTTTTCATTCTCTCTTCACTTCCTCATTTCTTCATCAATTTTACTATTTTTTACAACGACAGCAGAAAAAAGTGAACAGTATTTGATAAGAATCTTTTATACTTTTTGATGAAAAACTATTGACTATAATCCAAGTTGACTTTTATGATAAACTAGGGGAAAATTTATTGTGGAAAACTATAAAAAAATTGCAGAATTTTAAATTTTAGCAAAAACAAAATATGTTGCGTGTGACATTTGTTGCATGTGACATGTATTGTAAACAAAATAAATTTTTGATTAAATTTCTTTTTCCTAAAAACTTTGTGAATATTAAATAAAAGCAGCTTAGTCAATAAGTAACAACAAATAAACAATTTACTAATCATTAACAAATTAATTAAACGCATAATTTTTATTTTTGATTAAAATTATTGAATTTATTGCAACACATGTCACAGAAGCATTTGTTGTGTTGCAAACACATATGTGTCAAAAACAAATTTTTATTTTGAAAATAGCAAAAAATGACTAATTTTGATACATTTCCTAAATTTTATTATTTGTCTCAGTGAAAAGTCCCCTTTTGATGAACAGATTGTTAAATTTTAAAAAAAATTTCTCTATCTAAAAAATAAAGTTCGATTTAAAAAGTTCGCTTTGAGCATCGAAAATAAACAATGAAAAGAAAAATTTCCACACCAAAGAATTTTGAACAAACAATTTTTTTTCTTTTTCATCATTTTGCAGCATGCAAATTTTTTCTACTCGCCATAATCGCAAGCAAATATCTTTAAGGCAAGTTTGAGTGAATAAAAAGCAAAAAATTATTTGTCCTAAAGAAAGAAATTTTTCTCTCTTTTGTTTCATGAAAAAGTTTTTCATTTAATTTTTCTCTCTTTTATTCTGTTCAAATCTTGTGGCCGAGGGAGATAAACTTTTTAATTCTTTGATAATTCGATTCACTTTTGACATTTTTCTTCTGTCTGCTTTCTACTTTTTTTCAGATCGGCACTTAAACTTAAGATGAAACCATAATGAGCACAAACAATGAAATAATTATTCAATTTTTATGACTGGTGAAAAATTTGCAAAGAAGAAGATAAAGTCAGTAATTAAATTAGAAACTGTTTTTTCTTGTGATTAAGGTTGAAATTTATATTCTGGTTGCAATTTTAATTTTGATTCTTTTGTTTTTTTGTGAATAATGAAGACCTAAGTTGAATTTGTAAAATTGGTTATTGAAATAATGAAATTGTTTTAAGTTTTTCAGTTTATTTTAATGAATACTTTTTAATAGTTTGATAAGTATTCTTTGTGGAAATTTCATTTATTGATTTCGGTTCATTTTAGACTTTTAAAATGTTCTTCTATTATAAAAATTATTGAAAATAGACGAAGAATTTTCCAAAATAATGAAATTCAAAATAGAATAAAAAAATAAGAAACAGTAATCTCCTAAATAAATTTCAAAAAACTTCAACCTACAATTGTTTTTAAAAGTCAAATTCATTAAAAAATCATGAAATAATTCCCAAATGATCATCAATACAAATCCTATCTAAAAATGTCAAGTTCTAACCTGAAAATGCATAAAAAGTCTCTCGACAATTAAAATGTCAATTCTTATAACATCAAAAGAATTTTTGTTTAACTTCAATTAGTTACTTTGACTTGACTTACTTCCACGTTTTTTAAAAAACTCTTTTCTTCATCCCAAAGGCAATTTCATTTTCTAAGGGAGTAAAAAATCAGCATTTCTTTTTTCTCTTGCACGTGTTTCTTTTTAAGAAGTTACCGGTGCTCCATTAGGAATAAATTATTCATTACACAGCAAAGAAAGAAAGAAAAAAAAACAAAAATTTCTGGCATGGATAAAAAAGAATTTTATCTTTAATAGCAAAATATGAAGTCAGCTTCGTCATTTTGTAAATGTTTTTTTCCACTTCATTAATATGCAATCATTCAGTAAAGTTGAAGTCTCTTTTTGTCAGATGTTTGGTAAGTTATTAATTACTGTGTGAGGAGAGCTCAAAACTGCTCTCATTAGAATTGTTTATAAATTATAACGAGCACCATGGGGCAATTTTTTCATGAAATAAAAATTGGACTTTCTATCTCTCTGTTTTTCTACAACCGAAAATTTATTCACGTAAGCTCCCTCAAGGAAAAAGCTTGACTTGAACTTTCGCCTTTGTTTTTTTCATTACAATGAATTATGGCCAAATTTCTACGCTCTTGTTAACATGATGCAAGCACGCGATAAACAAACAACAACAAGCGAAGGAATTTTAATTTATTACAAAATGGTACAAAGTTTAATTAGCTTGCAATGACTGAAAGAAAGAAGAAAGAAATTTTTTTTCTCCCATGGAAGAATAATTTAAGTCGCAATTTAGAATTTATTGCATAAAAGGTAAAAGAGAAGGTGAGAAAATGTGCTGAAATTTGCCATTTTTTAGAGAAGAACACTCGATTGCTTTTGGGGAGCGATAACAACAAACGCAATAGAGCATCATGGGAGTAATAAGAATAAAAGTACTTTTCGAAAGAAGGAAATTGTCGACAGGACTGAATGACACTTTTTTCTTTCGTTACTTGCTCTCTGCTTGCTCATAAAATTCTTATGGACGCATTTATTTATGAATTTAGAAAAACAGCGACTGTAAGCATGAAAGGAAGTAAAGCACAAATTACGATCTTATATTACGGATGTATGCTAATCTGATGGGAATTTTCTGTAAGAAAACATGGTAAAATGTTTATTTATGATGTTAAAAAAGAGGAAAATTAAACTGGAATTTTCTTATAAAAATTCAATAAATTTTTCCTTTATTAACTTAAAATTTTAAGCTTTCAAAAGAATTTTAAAAACAAATAATGATAAAAAATTATTTGTAGAAATTTCATTTCAAAATAATTTCATACATTTATCACGTTGACTTGAATTTCTTTTAGAAAATCGTTTGTTTATTAAATATCAACATGTTCATTACAAGTTTTTGGATTTTTTTGAAGTTGTAAGTTAAAAACACAAAGATTTTAAAGTAAAGTAAATGTTTTAAAATTGCTTATAAACTTAAACATAAAATTAATTTTGGTTTATTATTAAAAGTCAAGTTAGTTGAGACACATTGAATTCAAATCAAGTCAATTGAATCAAGTTGACTTGAAACTTTATAAACTAAATAAAAATCATTCATTGTAAGTGTCAAATGAAATAAAATTTAAATTATATGATGTGCCTAGATTTTTAGTATTTGAACTCATACATTTCAGATAAAATGTCATTTAAATATATTTAAATTTTTATTTATTTTAATTTAGTTTAAATTTTTACCATTTATCATGATAATCTTTCAATCTTTCTCTTATGACTCTTACAAATTCATACAAACCAAGCAATTTTCTCAATTGTCTTCTTACATACAAAGCATGAAGTTCACAAATAAAAATAAAAATTGCCAATGATAAAAATCCAAGAAAAATCACAAAACCAAATTCAAGGTCATGCATTGATAAAATTCTTTTTGGATCTTCTGGTTCAACTTCTAATTGTCTATGAACATGTCATTTAGAATATTCGTCAATATGTTTCAAAACACCAGTCGGTTGCAGTCGATCAATTACATAAGTTAAATGTTCTACAAGCATGCCATTTTTCATCATTACAAAAGCTTTTTCTTTTTTAATGTTATCATTTTCCATTGTTGGTAATGATACTTCATACGTTGAATTTAAAAGATAATGGTCAGAGACACTTACAAAGAATGCATATTTAGTTGTAGATTTTCCATTAAGAACTTGCCTGTAAAGAACATGGAATTGTTCAGTTGTTATATTTATGAAGTTTGGCCTAAAAATACTTTTAGTTGAATAATACAAATAAAGAAACTTTAAAATTTATTTTTACCTTTCTCTTCCACCAATATGTTCATTGTAAAATTGTAAAAATTGTTTAGTAACAAAAAACTTTCTTAAAACAATTGTGTAATTCATTTCTTTCAAATCTTCAATTGATGTTGGCAACGGTTTTCTCATGTCTGTCGTCATAAATTCAAACATTTTTGATTGCCAGCATGTTCGAAATATCAAACAAAACCAAATAAATAAAATCAAAATGATGCGACAAAAAAGCTCAGTTGGTAATTTGATTTGTGAAATTCCAAAGAAAATGCTGAGTGCATTGAATCCTGGAGTTTTTACATCTAAAAATTAAGATTATGAATGTTTTCAAAGTGGATTCAACTTGTTTTTAGAAGTATTTAAGATTAAAAATTAATGGTAAAATTTAGAAAAACATTAACTAAGTCATGAATAATTCTAGAGTAATTTTTACCTTTTCCATAAATGATTGTCCTTATATATTGTGATGCAAATCGAAGTACAAGAATTGTTATGAAAGTGAGACTGAAAGTGAGCAAAAGAAGCAACCAAGTTGTAGCATCAAATGGAAAAAGTAATTTCTCATAATTGTTGTAAAAATCATTGTAAGATATTAAATAATAATATTCAACATCAGTAAATGGTAAAGTATAATGCATGTCTAAATCACTATTAATGATAGATGGTGAAAGTAAGTAAAAATTATGTTTTGGTACTTCATAATTATTAGTATGTAGCATTATGTAATCATTTTGTTCTGGAACCAATTTTACGCTTGTATAATGTGATGAAAAATTGTAAATTTTAGCTAAAGTTTCAACAATTTCATGTAAAGATCCACCAAATTTTGGATTTCCATATTTATGTAGAAGTTGAATTTTTTCTAACATTTCTTCCGTTAATTTATGTTGACCAATATCTTCAATGTAAAATTCTTCTGAATAAATAAAAGCAAAATTTATCATGCAACCATAAAAATTACTAAAATGATCAAAATTTTGTAAATTTTGATTCCATTTTTGTGAGTTGATATTAAAAGACTTTAAAAGTTTTGGAGCAAATTCTTTGCAGTGATTTTCAGAATAAATTAAATTTGCAGATAAATTTACGTTTGACTCGTCAGCAGTGATGAAAAATTCAAAAAAGCGAATGTCAGAATTAAATAAAGCAAAAACAATATTGTGTTCTTTTACAACAGTTTCCAAATTTTGAAATGTTAGAATTTCTTCAACATAAACCAAAAATTTCAATTTTCTAGAAGTTTCTGTTATAATTGTTAAACTTTGTTCAACTGAGTTTTTATGAAGTTTTTTGAGATTTTCTGCTGATCGAATGAAAATTACAGCCGAATCACTTATTTTGCTCCAGTTTGTCAAGTTTTCTATTTGTATGAGTTTTATTGGAATTTCTAATTCCTTTGTGATTTCATCAATAACGTCATTAATGTGATTTGATTTCTCACCATAAATAATAAAATCAAATTTGATATTTTGTGCAATGTAGAACTCATGAATGACATTAGAAATCGGTTTTGAAACTGGCTGAACTGATTCTTTTATAAATAAATGAATTGAAATCGGTAAACTTTCATGACACAATGCACAGTGATTCAGAATTAAAAAATTTGTTCACTTTTGAAAAAATGATGATATTTCAGATCGATGTATTCCATATACCAATCGATAAAGCACATTAAAATGCATCGATTGGTCGAGGGAATAGTGATTTAGTTGCGTATTTATTGAGATATTTCGGGCTCAAAGTCGCCATTTTTTTTTTACATTTTTTCATTGCAAATTTTTAAAATCAATATTTCTCAAGTCAGAGTTCATTATTCTGAGATTATATATATCAAAAGACAGATAATTAAACGTAAAATTCAGCAATGATAAGAAATTTTACTAGAAATTAAAGGAAAATATTAATTTTTGATTTGCCATTTTGTATTTTTTGAATAAGTAATATATAAATAAGTTCGATTAGAGCGGTTTAGATCGCTGGATTTATCTGAAATAGAAAGAAATACTCATATAACATTCGCCGTAAACCGCTTACAATGCCAAACGATGCCATAAGAGCGCAATTTGCAATTGAATTTTGCAAAAATACGCCATATTTGAAGACAAAATTTACTTTAACAAAAGATTCAAATTTGAAATTATCGTTAATTTCATTGAAAATTAACAAGCTAAAAGTGCATTTAATTTAATTTATTTAATTTAATGTGATATATAAGTGACCTTTGAAATTTATTTTATTACTTGATTCTTGTTATACTCAGCAAAACAAAATTTTTGTTTTATAAATATAAAATATCAAATTTTATAAAATAAACAGTTTTCTGAAATTTAAATTTTTTTTCAGCTGCGCGAAAAAAAAATGAAATGTAAACAAAAAAATGAAAAAGTGAACAAATTTTTTTAATTCTGAATCACTGTGCAATGCGAGCACAATAATTATAAATAAAACTTTCACTTCGAATTTTTTTCTCATTTTGTTTATTTAAAAATTATTTTTATAGAATTTTCTTGTATGATATATGTTAAGAGTTTTTTAAAAACAATTAAGATACTTAAATGTTTAGTTTTTATTATTTTATTTAATTACAAACCAACTTTAGTTTTTTTTCCTTAAATTAAAATTTTCTTGTTTATTAAAAGTTGTTCCTATAACGATTTTGGATTTATTAAACTTGGAAAGTTCCAAAGTCTCAATTTATTTGTAAATTCTCAAAGAATTTCACTTCAACAAGAAAGAAAAAATTACTTACATTTTGTTTATTACAATTTTTTTTGTAATTTTAAATAGAGCAAAAACTAAGAAATGAAAAAAAAAATTGGTCGATGATTTAAATAATGATATTAACGACTGTTTACTAATAATTAAATTTAAGAGCATTTATTATTCGTTAAAAAGTTTCATTACTCGAAAAAAAATTTAAAATTAACGAGAATACAAAAATAGCAAAATGTTGCATGTGACACGCCACATGTGACAAAAAGTTATTGATTACATATGTGATGTAAACAAAAGAATTTTTCTTAAAATCTTTGTTAAATTAATTTAAAAGTGGTAAAAATTAATAAGGAAAAGAACTTAACAATTTTCTAAACACTATAAGACTAAATAACGCATAGTTTCATTATAAATTGATAACTAAAGTGACAAAATTTCTTTTGTAAATTTTCTGGACTTTAAAGTTCTTTCAAATTTATAAGTTAAAACAATTTTCATTTTAAAAATTTTAGAAAAAGAAACTTTTTTCTATCATATTTATGAACTTTTATATTTTATTAACTTTAAAAAGATCATAAATGATAAAAAAAAACTTTATCGATTTCAATAAAGAAAAGTTTGCCTTTTTTCCTTCTTCGCAAACGACCAAAAAAAGCATCAAAAGTTCATCAAAGTCTCTTTAACATTAAGAAACTTTCACTTTGACTCTTTAACCTCGTATAGGAAGAAAGGAAGATAAAATTTGAGCTAGAAAAAGAAAAATATGTTCTAAGTGGAAGGGAAAATTTCTAAGCTTTTATCAACTACATAAAAGATTTTTTTTTCGGGATCTTATTCATGCCCATCTATGCTTCATTTCAAATTCAAAAGCCATTTTCTTTCCAGGCTCATCCAAATATTTGTCCATTCCTCAATCTCTCTTATGACAAGAAAGAAGAATAATAAGAAAACGTGAAGAAGCATATACGTTCTGCTAAGATGATGTGTCTGAATAATAAAATATATCAATGAATAAAAAGGATCAAAATTACATTCTTGTCATCAATATTTTTCTCCTATCAGTAACAGGCACAGCTGATGCCCTGAATTCGATAAATGTGCGTGTATGTATTCATTCGACCTTGTAATTTCATCATCATATTCTTCTCTTTCCCTTTTTCTCATGTCATTGGCTAATATTTGATAAAAACTTTTTTCTTCTCATAAATACAAACAACAACAATTTCATGCATAATACATTTCGTATACGATAAAAATTTTAAGAACAGAAATTTTCTTTGAAGTTTTTGATGTGTAAATGTGAATTTATCCATAAAATTTCTTGAGAGTTTTTTCAATGACTTGTGTTTACATCTAAATCAAAGTTATAGAATTGATTGTTATTGAATTTTATAGAAAATACAATTTAAAATGAAAAATTTATTTTTATCGGATTTTTTATATTTAAATTTCTTTATTAATTCATTATTTATTAAAATATTTAAAGAAAATTAATTTAACCTAAATTTGTAAAAAAAATTCAAAAATTTCATAAATCATTTCTTTCTTAAACGAACTTTTTAAATTAGAATTTTCAGATAAAAAAAACGATAATTTTTTGAAAGTTTTTTTTTTAATTTTTTAAATTTAAATTTTAAAATTTATTAAAAATAATAACATTAAAGTTAGTTAGTTTTTCTTGATTTATTTTCTTCTAATTGTGTATTTTTGTAATTTAAATTTAATGTAAGCAAGTTTTCTTTTCGATCAATTTGCTCATTTATTTTTATACCAATCTTTTAAAACTTGTGTGATTATAAAACTTTTATTTGCTTGTCAATTATATTCCATATTTTATCAATCTTCTGAGAAGGTCCAAAATTATTTAAATTGAACTTTTGCAAATACTTTTAAAATAAAGATTTGATTGGAAAATTTTTATTTATTCTGAAAATTTTTTGTCTATAAATTTAAAAAAATTTTTATGAAGCTACTCAAAAAATAGAGAAAAAAAACTTTTTATTTATCTTTTATATCAAAAATGCAAACCATAAAATTTCAATTTTTATTTACAACAAGGAATGCATTAAGAGAGCCATGTATGCTATGCTCGAGACACAATCTCACTTTAGATGCAAAATTTATGAAATAACAAGCGAGTGAGATGGATTTTTATGCAAGCCACTCGCTGCTCACTACCATAATACACGTTCAAGTAAAAAATTCCATTAAACTTTCAATGCTGCTTTCTACATTGTCATGACAGTTTACTTTTTTTTCTCTACTTCTGTTCTTTTCTTATAATGTTTGATGAACATAGAGAGTACATCGAGGGGGGTTTTTCATTGTATTTTAGATGTAACACAAAAAGGTCATCAATAAATAACGTAAATTTATCGAATCATTGTTTAACCTCGCAAGAGTGTGTCGTACTTTTATGTGAATAAAAAAAGAAATTTAATTACCATTTTTATGAAGGTTAAAAAAATTCTTTTTGTTACGTTTTTGGAACTTTGTCATAAAAAAAAAAAGTTTGAAATACTTTTAGTTTTGCTACTGTAATATTTAAAATTATTTTAATAATTGAGACAAAAAATCGTGAAATTGATTATTAAAAGTTTTATTTTAACGTTCTTTTGAAATTTAAAAAGTTTAAATTTTAACAATCCGTTAAATTGTAAATTGTGATAAAATGCGTTTTTAATTTTACAATTATTGAAAATTTTACAAAGCTTGAGGCCAATAACAAATTTTTATAATCAACGTTATACCCAATGAACTTTTTTTTAGAAGCGTCCACGTAAAAATAAAAAATTCTATATAAAAACTTTGTCTCTCTCTTTATTTTAAACATATACAACAAAAATGTTCATACACGTGAGCGAAGAGAACACAAAAAAGATAATTGAATTTTTAGAAGAGACAGACAGTGTACACATGAACATTAATTGAAATTGTTAAAATGATCTTTTACCAACTTGTCTAGGTAGAAGAAAAATGTTATGCTTGTGTGAAATTAGATCTAAATTTTTTTCACTTCTCATATCAGCAATAGCAGTACATTTGACGTGACACTGTGGGCGGTTGTGTAAATATTTATTTTATTTGAAACGTTCATGTTGATACATGTGCTTGTTGACACTTGCTGTTAGTTCTTAGACCTGAATTTACTTCCAATCTTACTTGTCTTTATATTTAGAGTTTATGTTTATTTTTGGAAATTTTTAATGTTAATTAATTGTTTTGAGACATTCAAGAGATTGTAGAGTAAAAAGATAACAAAAAAACTAACTTTTTAACGGATTACGAAATTTTAAAAATATTAATGGTTATTAAAATTTAAATTTTTTATTAAGATTTTATTTATTTCCACATTTTATAAATTTATTTATAAAATCATTAAACTACCCACAATGTTAAAAAAAATAAATTTTTTTTTGTTCGACACAAATTTGACTCAGAATCCCATTTTGGGACATTTAAAAATTTTTCAATCTTCAAATGTTTTTGGTCGTCACAAAATAAGCTTAGAATCGTTTTTGTTTCATGTTCGCAATCTTGACAAAATTCACAAAAAATTCGAGAATATTTAATTTTCATAAATATAATAACCGACGTGCTGAAGTATTAAGATCTTGAAAAGTTTTTCTTGTTTATTGAGCGTAATTGATCTGCTCTGTAAACTTATTTTATTTTATTTATTATTTACCTTTTAAGTTAATATTTTTACATGAATTTCATAATATTTTCTTGTAGTTTTTACTAAAACAAAAATTGATAGAGAAAATCCACAAAATAAAGAAAAATTTAATAATATGTCATATATTGTCATACCACAACATCTACTTGCTTTCCCAATTGACATATTAAAATTGGATTACAACGGAAACATTTTTTTGTTGTTGTTTTTGTCCTCAACATACAACAAGATAAAAGAGAGAGAAAAAATAATCAAAAATATCACCAGGGAAACATTTGTTCTAACTTTACATCATATACACATATTCATTCACATATGAAACAAAATCCCACCAAGTAAGTAAAAATATGAAAAACTTTTCACTCTCACTCTGTTCTGTGGTCGATATTCCTACCACTGAATTGTGCAAGAGAAGAAGCATCAATATTTTTGCTTTCTTTGTATTTCATTTTCTTTGAGTGTTATGAATTAAATGTGTAAAGTAAAAATATTTTTTGTTAATAAAAATAAGATAAAACTTTTTCTAGGGTTCGACAATGATCAGATCAAAATAGCTTTATTCGATTCAAAACATATAAGTTTACAACGATTCATTTGAACTTTTGAATAATCATGATCTGATTATAATCTGAATATTTATGATCTGATTATTTTTAATTATGATTATTACGAACCCTACTTTTTTATTTTTATGAATACTTCTTTGTTGTCTTATCTTATTAAAACATTAATGCAATATTATAGAAAGGAGAACATTTTAGAAAATTTAATATGTAAAATCTTTAATATTTCAGTTTGAAATAAATGAAGAAAGAAGTCAAAAAATTATCAAATTTCGATCTACATGATATTTAAAAAAAACAAAATACCGGAGAAACTTGTGTGTATGTCTTTGCATAGATTTTTAGGATCCTTTTTTGTTTCTTTATTATATTTGATTTGTGTTGAGCTGGAAAAAGGCAAATTTGTGTTTATTTAAAGATACAAAAAATAAAGATTTTCTGTTGTTGTTTACTTATTTATTGACATTTATTTTAAAGGACCGTAAAAGAGAAATTAGACAGAAGAATTTTTCCCTATAGCTTTGGGTTATTAAATTAAATTTTCTCGATAATTGTTTCATTGCTGTAATGTCCCTCGTAGTTGATAAAAATCCCAAATTTATTTGCAATTCGATAAAAGATGTAGCCAAATAGAAGAAATCGCATGAATGTATCGAATATTAAAAGATATTTGATTCGACGACGGCAAGCCGGAAGTGTGGAATCGCATTCTTTCAAAAGATATCTTCGAGCGCCTGAAACAAGAATAGGAAATTTTCAACAATGTATTCAAAAATCATAAATTCATGAAATTGAAGTAAATTGTAAATGTAAATCATGAATGAATGAATTTTGAATGAGTGAATGCATTTGTTCAATTTTATATTGATTTATGAAGCGATGAAAACTTTCAAGTTTTGACAAATTAAAAAAATAAAATTCATATTGACTTACCTAAAATTTGAACTTCATAGTAGTCGATGTCTTTTTCGATTTTTCGTTGTAGACTAAAAGTTTCTCTGTAATAAAAATAAATTTTTATCGGTTTTTAAAATTTTCAATTCTAAATATGTTTATAGTTTACAAATTTTTTAAATTCGTTATTTCAAAAAGTTAAAAAGATTCGTTAAATTTAAAATTAAAAATCCCGCTATTTTTTAAATTTATCTAAATCTTACTCATCCTCAGGCAACAATCCATTTCTTAATTTTTCAAAATTTTCAACTCCAAAATTCCATTCAGTGTGAACAAAAGTCTTCAAAGCACTGCTCGCATGAGCAATTTTTCTTTGCAATGATAGCAAACTGAAATGGAGAAAATGTTGAAAATGAATGCAATTACGAATTTGTGGCAATGGCTTACAATGGTTTCTTTCCATATAACTTCAAAACGAGATCAATTAATGCGGCTGGCGTTAGTTGAAAGCACACAATCTGATTTTGGTTGACAAAAGCAAGATAGAAAATGCGATTTTCTATTCAGAGACTAATTTCAACACTTACTCTAAAATAGTTCATGAATCTGCATAGAGTTACACCACCGCCTGGCATATACACAATTTTCTCGAAAGGGAATTTCCTCACAGCATACTGTCCCTCGTAAACGAGCAATTTCAATGACATATTGTGTAACGAAGCACAGTTGTAAACTCGCAATTGCTCATTACACTGCTTCATACTGCCATTGTTGACCATTGACTGTATTTTCGCATTTTCCATTGCAGATTTCCACGCCGCAACGATTACTGTTTTTGCAACAACATCGACAGCTACACAGTTCAAAATTGCTTCCCAGGAAGCATGCATTGTACGCATGATTCCGATACCACAGGCTGTTAAAAGACCAACTGAAAATTGGCATATATAAAGTGTGTGAGAAAACTGTTGCTTTAATTAAAAATTGAGGTATTTTATGCTTTTGTAGTGAATATGAAAAATTTTCTAAACTGAGCAACTTTTTTAAATTTGATCAACTTCTGTTTTTGAAAAGAAAAATAAAAATTTAATGACACTTTATTTACCAGGTCCATTATAATTGTCACACCAACCACCAAATGGCTCAATTTCAGTACCAACAACAATACTCGGTCTTACAATAGTGATAGGCAGTTGTTCTTTGTAGCTTTCACAAATTTTCTCAGCAAGCGCTTTTGTAAAGACATAAGTGTTGGGCAAGAAACCTGTGTAATGAGGCATAAAGCATTCAAGTGTTTCCATATCAAACTTTTCAGCCAATTCAATCGTTTTCTGCCAATCACATTCAACAGGATAAACTTCTTCATTTGTTGATTCTCTATTTGGATAACAATAAGTTGTTGAAACATGAATAAAAGAAATTAAATTTTTTAATGTTAGTGCAAATTTGATAGTTTCAAGTGTTCCACGAGTATTTAAAATCACAGCATCTTTTAAATTGTCATCAAATCGAACAGAAGCAGCAGAATGAAAAATAATTGAAACATTTTTGAGCATCTCACGTGATTCCTCACTTAAAGCCATTCCATTTTTTGTCACATCACCTTCAATTGGTACAAGCTTATTGAAAATTTCAGGATTTTTTTCCAACAACAATGAAAAGAGCTGCAAGAAAAGAAAGACGAGGAAAATTAATGAAGTTCTTCATTTCTCTCTAATTGCCTTGATCTTTTTTCCTTCCAATGAGTGATTGATTGACGATTTGAGCAGAACATCAGCAGAAAATGAAGTGATTGAAACAATAGAAGTGATAGGGCGGGAATGAAAGAATGAAACATACAAACAGTGATGAATGAATTAGAGAATGATGGATGAACATTTGTCTTATCTTTTTTTGTTGTTATTTCTTTTGTGGTTTTGTTAAAGTTTTATTTTTAGAGATGTTTCGAGAATGAGAAAATTCATTAAAATTTTTTGTAAAATTAGCACACATTTTTTGTTGATCAAATAAAACTTGGGATTAAATTTAATAAGGATGAATTTATATGTGGATTTAAAATTAATTAACTTGTTTTTAAGGTTAGATAAAATTTAAACTTTACTATCTTTTGTAGACTTAACATAATTTGTAGAGATTAAATTGTTGAATAAGTTTAATTCTCGGTGATTAACGAATGGATTTAAAATAAATATACTTTTTTAAATTTGGATTAAATATTTTCCTTACATTAATCTGTAGATTTAAATTATTTCGTAATGATCGAAATATAGATTAAATTTAATCTGCGAGATTTAAATATGATCCAGGTGAAAAGTAATAAATTATAAATAAAAAGTAATAAGTTATTAAAAAAGGCATAAATTTCCATAAACTAAGTTCAAAAATTAAATTCATAAATCTCATGAATACATAAAATTTCTTTCTAGCACATTTTTACATATGAATGTTATAGTTTACATTTATTAAGCTTCATTTATGCTATAAATAATTTCAATCAATTAATATTCAATTTTTATGAATTTTTATCCATAAATCATGATTAAAATTAATTCGAGCATAAAATTTTACTAATAAAGAGAGAAAAATCTCACAGCCATTTTTTTAATATCTTCCAGTCGTTCATTGATTGATTTCGAGCGTTTTTCTCGCATCAACACAAAAATACGTCCGACATCGCTGCAAGAGCGAAATAGTTTTTCAATTAGCACTTTCATGATAAAGCCTGTAGCACCGGTTATAAAAACATCTCGATTACGATAAAACTCCGGTATTGTAATCATTGTTTGCATTGCTCGTTTCGCTCTTGTTTGAAAAATAAAAAACTTTTATTTTTCTCTTCTGACTTTTCTCTTTTATTATTTAAAATTACTTTTTTCACTTTTAAAGAATTTTTTCTTCACTCTTCAATTGTTGAATCAAGAATGAAGGTTGAAACTTTTTACTATTTATCGAAAATTTGATTTGATTATAAAAAAATTGTCATGAACTTTAAATTTGACCTTATAGACTTTTACTTTTGCAATGTAATCATAGTTTGTGATTCACAGGTGAATAATTTTTTAATTTTATTCATTTATTTTGGGTTGATTTGTATTTTTTTTGTTTTTGTTATTGTCAAGTGTGCAAGTTTTTTGTTTCTTTTTATAAATTATGAATAAATAAATATTTCAGGTTGATTTATTATTTTAATTTAAAACGTTTTAAATTTAACCAAATAAGTCATTAAGAAAAATTTCGAAACCATAAAAGATCACGGCATTCCGTAAATTTCATTAAGAAGATTTTTTGGTACCTAGTTTATTTCAAAAAATTTTTTAAAAATAAAAACCCACAAATGAAACGCAAAAAGAAAAACTTTTCCATAACCGTGTAATTAAAAATTGACAGGTGGTAATAATAATAGTCTTTTGTAACAACTAATTATGTGCTTCTTTCATTATTTAATCATTCTTTTATTATCATTCTCTCTCTTTTATTTCACACGAAACGTCATTGTTCTTTATAATTATAATTTCTCTTTCATTAACATCAACTTCAATTAATGAACAGTTTTAAAAAATATTCAATAAATAATGAGACAAATTAATTGAAAATTAAAAATAATAAATTGATTTAATGAAAAATCAATGAAGGGAAAATTTGTAAAAAAAGTTTGTCAATTAAATAAATTTGTGAATTTGAAAGTTTAAAAGTTAAAAATTTTCCAATATTCAGGAGAAAGTTTAAATAAACTAGCAGAGTGCATGAACTTTGACATTTCTTGTTCATAAATTTTCATTTAATGTTTTCAATAAATTTCAACATAATTGAATTTCGAAATTAATTAAAATAAGAGAACAAAAGAGTGCGGGGAATAATTTAATATTGATATGCATTGAAGTTAATTATCATCATAATTAATTCTTTTTGTTGTCTCATTTAAAATAAAAATTTCTAACTTGCATGCAAAATTCTCATGCAATTTTTATTTTCTTGCATGCATAAAAGTCATTTTATTTACAAACACAATTTAACTCAATAAGTTATGCGCTTGAACTTATTATTTGGTGAAGTAAGTAAACAAAATTGTAAGTATAAGTGACATTGACTAAACTTTTCTCTTTTACTTTTATTCCACTCTTTTTTATCGATTGTTTTAAATGAAATAAAGAGAAAAATTTTTATAGTTAGTGAAGTTTTCAATTTGAACCAATATGAATAAATTATTTGAAAGTTAAATTTTATTTTAAAAAAATTGTTTACAGTTTTTGGGAAGGAAATTCAATTAGAATTCCACAAAATAAAAATTAAATGATGAAAAATTGTTTTGCAATAAAAACAAATATTCGAAAATTTAAAAAAAAAATTATACTTTCTGATTCGTCTTTATAAAAAATTTTGTTTATTTGAAAATAACGGTCGAGGTGAATTTAAAAAATAATTAACTAAATTGAATTCTAATTAATTTGTAGCTACTCAGTGAGTAATTTTATTCAGCTGGAGTCTAGCTGACGGACTAAAATTAGTTCGAATCAGGAAAAATATTAGAAAATTCCGGACTTTATTTCTTACAAGGTTGAAAACTTTTAATTTTCTAATATTTTTTAGTTGAAACTTTTAACAGCTCATATTGAATACATTAAAAAATTTATTTTACTTCTTTTTATTTGTTTTAAAAATCTAAAAAAAAGTTGATGAAAAAATTCTTTTAGAGTTCAATCAATCGAACTCAATATCCTAATAGCTAACTCGAAGCTATTTAATGTCGATTCAATCAATTATTGTTTTATATTTTTTTTATGATGAAATTCATATTGAAATTTACTTTTTTTATCAATGTTTATAGAAAGAGTTGAAATTTTGTATTTGCTATCAAAAGTTATGGATGTGAAATTTTTTCATTAAAAAATTCAGTTTATGACATTAAAATTTTTCATCTACTTATTCTTATTTATTAAATAAACTTTTACTTTATTTTATTAATTTTTCTACTTAAGTGTCTCTACCTTGCACATATTTTCCCATCCTAATGCTAGAGTTTTATAACACACACCCAAAACTTTTTCATTCTCAATTTTTCGACATTTTTTTCCTGCAAATGAATAGAATGTAGTAGAGTAAAGAAGAAGAAGAAGAAGAAAGAGAGTAAAAGAGAAACTTTCAGGGACGTTGAATAGATTGAGAGCTAAAGCAACAAATATAAACCAATAACATGCTCTTTTTCTCCTCCTCACAATTTCCAACCATCGCCTTTTCAAAACCTCATCGTTACTATAGTAATTTTCCAATTTTTTTATATTATGTTTTTTTCTCTCTCTTCAGTGCATGTTGTTTGATTAATCGAAGCCAATTTTCTCTCTTCAATTTTATTTTTTCATTTAAAGTGAATAGTTTGTTCATGGTTTTAAAGCAAAATATTTTTTAATCAAAGTAAACAAAGTTTTTCGAAGATTTAAAAACTAAAAAAAATATTTTTAGACAGAAATAAATAAACAAAACCATAATCATGACAGAACCACAATATGTTTATCAAAAAGAGCGTAAAGAATTTGGACGACAATGTCTATTTGCTGATAAGAAATATTTGATGGTTTCAATTGCATCAGAACATTCAGAATTTAATAATTACATTCTACGCAATCCAGTATCAGAAGGAACACAATTGGGCAAGCAATATGCACTTACAGAAGTTAATACAGTCTCAACAACTACAGAAAGTCGTGGAATAATGCATACTGAAGGTGGATGGCCAAAAGATGTGAATTTTCAAGATGCAGAACAGACATTGCGATATCGTCGTAAATTAGAAAAGGATGAAACGTACATCACTCAAGTGCCACGAATGGGAGAGGTTTGAAAAAAATTTCTATGTTTTAAGCACTCAAGATTCATGTTTATTTTTTTCCAGAAAGTTGAATTTTGTATTTTACAAAATAATGCTGTAAATATTTATGAAGAATATTTTGCTGATTTGGATCCGGCACCGATTGTCGATCGTTGTCATTCACGAACGATGTATGTTTATAAAGATGTTGAAGAGCCTTCGGTGAGTAAATATTGTGGAATTTTTTTCTTTTTTCTTTTGCTATTTATTATGATGATTGACAAAAATATGAAGATGAAGAAAAGAAAGGAACAGAGGTTGAAATTGATTGAAATAAATTGGTCGACTTACTTATATATTTTAATCGATTTTGTACTATGGAAAATAACTTATGAAATTTTCTATTGTGCTAGAATAGTTAGATTTTTAACAATGATTTAAAATAGTGATTACCAACCTCTATTGAGTTTACACATTTTAAAACCGAAAATTCTCTGCGGCACACTAGAAAAAAATTTTGCGATACAATAAATTAAATTTCTACCTAATTTTCAATATTTCAACTTGACTTTGAGAATTTACATTTTTTCGTGTCACATCTGAGTCTGTTCTGTTTATTTTTTTAATGGTTTTGTAAAAGTTTTTTTATTTGAATCTTTCTATATTCGAAGAATAAAAAAACAAATTTTCAGAAAAGTTTTTAATCTTAGTAAATTACTAGCATTAAAAAAAGGCAATAGACAAATTTTTTCTTAATATTAGCAAAATGCAATTAAAACTAGAGATTTGATTAGAAATCTGGATTAAAGATAAGAAAAGTTTAAATTAAAATCTTGAGAATTTGTAAAAACAAAATTTTTAATGAGTCATTGTTGTTTTTTTGCACCTTCATAATTTTTTTGCCTCTTCTCATTTTTATCAAAATCTTTTAAAAAATTTAATTTTTTTTTCAAGTGATAACGATTTTTAAAAGTTCAAATAAAAAATATCCGTTATAATAAAAGCATTTCATAAAATACCAAATTGGTATCTTACGGCTCTTACAATCAAATAGATACACAAAGGCAAATAGAAGGGCACAAAATTTGATTTTCAATCTATCTTCTGGCAGATATTTGATTTGTCTTGTGGCATTTTCTCTATTTTTCATTTATTTATGTGTGTTTATATCTGTTATAGAAATTCATAATCAATATTAATGGTTTTTCTATGAAATGACAAAAGCCACAGAACCTTGAGGTAGCTAAAAATTTACATACAATTATGCTTTTGGGTAGTTTTCTTGTGCTCGTGTCTTCAATTATAAATAATAAATTTGCATAGAGAAATTTCAAATAAATTTTCAATTTTATTGACTAAAATTATTTTCTGATTCTGACTTAATTAATTAAGAAATTGATTGACAAATGTTTTCTATTTATGAACATTTTTGAGTAATTTGTGGAATTTTTTTTTGAATGATTGCGTGACATGTCAGAAAATAAAAAATTGATTATTCATTTGCCAAACTTGCGAAAGCACGACTGAACGGTTTGTTATATTTTTACATAAATAAAAGAGCTTTGAATGATAGGCGTTCGCAATTATTATGCAGATATACAGTAAGAAAAGTGATTGGAAATTTTTCATTATTTTATCGATGTTTTTTGGTTTATGTGTGTAAAAATTAGGTTTATAAAAGTAACACAAAGTTGAAAATGATAACAAGAATATGAATGAACAATTTTGAATTGAATTTTTTGTTGTTTAAGAAGAAATGAAAATTTTTCAAAAATAACGGCTTTTTCAAATTTATTTATTTAAAATATAAAAAAAATAAATGAAATCCCTTAAAATCCTATAAAATCCAGAGAAAAACCCATGGGAAATGAAAAATATATCAACAACACAAAAAATCTCTCCTGCCAAAGCATAGCACCGTAAAATTAATCAAATTCACTAAATCAGCGCACATTTTACAGAAAAATCTCATCAAATTTATCAACACAGAAAAAAACATTCAACACTCATGTCCAATTTTTTATTCTTTCTCTCTCTTCCGCATATGTACACAGCGTCCAATTAGCCATTTATCATGGTCATGTGATGGTGGATCGAAACTCGCAATTACATATTGTGATACAAATTTTCAAAAGCGCACATCTGGTGTGTCATTCAACTCGTATATTTGGGAAACGGAAAATCCAAATCAGCCACTTTACAAAATTTCACCATCAGGTCCATCAATTTGTATTGAGTATCATAACAAGGATCCATATTTGCTTGTTAGTGGTCAACAGAATGGACAATGTTGTGCTTTTGATACTCGTTCTGGCCCTAATCCTGTTTTTTGCACACCACGCGAAGTTTCTCATCGTGAAAGTGTCAATTCTGTGTTATGGATTAATAGTAAAACCCATACTGAATGTTTCTCGGGTGGTGCTGATGGTCAAGTTGTTTGGTGGGATATTCGAAGATTTAATGAGCGTCTTGATGTGCTTTATATGGATCCAATGAAGACAGATGACCAATCACTTGATCGCGCTTATGGAGTTTCAGTTCTTGAATACGAAACGACAATTCCAACTCGTTTCATGGTGGGCACTGAGCAAGGCATGCTGTTCTTTTGCAATCGTAAAGGAAAAACACCTATGGAGAAAATTCCATTGAGGGTGAGAACAAGACATTATTGCTAATGGTTATAATAGCTATAAAATGAAGACACTCTGGAATTTTTTTTATCGAACTTTTTAATTTTTTTATGGAATTTTTTGAATTTTAAAATTTCAATTTTAACGAACTTTTATTAAAAAAATTTAACGAAGAATTTTTTTAGATTTTTAACGAACTTTTAGTTTTTTATAAAATAATTTTTTTAACGAATTTTAAAGTTAAAGTTTACTTCAATTTGTTTATATTTTAAAAAATTAAAGTTTCTTTAAATTCACAGTGTCTTAACCTTACTACTACTAAAGATTCAGAAAAATAGACAAAGACTCATTATTCACTTACAGATGCAATGTCACGCCAGTCCCATCTACACATTAGCTCGCAATCCATCGTTTTTCAAGAATTTCATCACAGTAGGTGACTGGAATGCTCGAATATGGTCAGAAGATTGTAAAGAGAGCTCCATTATCTGGACAAAATATTGCAATGTGGAACTAACTGGTGGCTGCTGGTCGCCAACAAAATGTTCATTGTTTTATCTCAGTCGTATGGATGGAAATGTAGAAGCATGGGATTTATTGCAACAGCAAAGTGAGCCAGTCCTTACAATCAAGGTTTGTTTAATTTCATTCTTCTCTTTTATGTTATGAAATTTTCTGTAATTGACTGTAATTATTCATTCTTCTTTTCTTTTTACAAATTAGAGATAGCTTGTAAAAATTTATTTTTTGAGCTTAAATGGCTTTATAAAATTTAAATTTCATGCTCGTTTTTTCAACCATTCATATGCTTTAAATTTAAAAACAAATTTGAAATGATTTTTTATAAATTGCAAAATGTAAACAAAAACAACAAATTTAAAAATTTCCGTTAAAAATTTCTTCATCAATTCAAATTTTCGATTACAAAACTAGAGTGAATTTCAAAAATGTTTTTTTTCTGTATTCCTTTCTTCATAGAAAGAAGGAAATACTCAGCATGAACGATGTAACAAAATGAAGCTCATACTTCATTTTCTCTATACATTTTCATTTCCTATCACATTTCAAAAATACTTTTATTTTCTTTTTCTTTTATTGTAGGTTTCAGATCATGCCATAAGATGCTTGAAACCCCACGAATCAGGAAAGATGGTAGCATGTGGTAGTGCAAACGGATTTGTACACTTAATGGAAGTCTCAGAGAACATGAGTTTCAGTGCGAAAAACGATAAAGCGATATTAAATGCTGTGAGTATTTTTCTAGAGAAAATTTCCGGTTTTGTCTTTTTTTCTTTTTATGCTTCATTAATTTTTTTTGCAGATGCTCGACCGCGAAAGTAAGCGTGAAAAAATTCTCGAAGGAAAATTGCGTGAAATAAAAATCAAATTGAAAAAGCAACTTGAATTGCAAGATGCAAAAGTTTCTGATTTGTTGCAATTGCAAGCTGAAATGCCACCAGAAGAAACAAAGGTTTATGATGATTTACCTAAAATTAAACCTGAATTGGTTGCACAACTTATTGATACAGCAAATAAAGAATTCTTTTCAATGATTGAGGAAGAAACGCAACGACGCATAAAAGCAGTACAAAATGAAGCATCATCGGGTAAGAAATCGCTGAAGACAAAGAAAAAACACGATGGAAGTAGCACGGAAATTCATCAGAACCAATCAAGTGAAAGACTCGATGAGGAAGTCACGAATGGCCATAATGATGAGCATGAGAATAAAAATCAAATGAATGGCAATGCAGCAACAACAACAAATGGTCATGTTAATGAAAATGGACACACGAATGGTCATGATGATGCTGATGATGAGCAACAAAAACAAGAACAAGAATAATTGAATTGTGTGCTATGTCTGTTGTCTGTCGAAAGCACATACATTTGTGGTAAAGAGAAAAACTTGTAGTTCTTTATCGAATACATGTTAATCATGTGTGTTTATGTAAATTATATTATATTGAGATAATGATGAGTTGATGAAAAAGAAAGAAATAAAATTAAAAATTAATTGATGATTTGGGTGTGTTTTTCTTTGATGATTTTGTATATTTCTTTTATAGATCAGATTGGATATAAATTGCAGGTTTGAAAAAATTAAAAGTCAATTGGACAGCAAGAATTGTTGCTTTTCATTGTTGAAAAATTTTTAAAATTTTCTATCAAATATTCAATGGAATGCTTTGATATTTCTATAAAATCGCTTAGAATTTTGAACTTTATTCAACTTTTAATAAATAAAAAAAATATGAAAATAAATTTAAACGTCACGCTCAATTAATTGTTAATGTGACATGTGATTTTCATTATGTGACATTACACATGTTGCACAAAAATTAAAA
The DNA here is from genome assembly GCA_018290095.1 of Polypedilum vanderplanki. Classification (NCBI taxonomy): domain Eukaryota; kingdom Metazoa; phylum Arthropoda; class Insecta; order Diptera; family Chironomidae; genus Polypedilum; species Polypedilum vanderplanki. The sequence continues at coordinate 11,641,212 of CM031381.1, read as the reverse complement.
TGTACTAGAAGACATCAGAAATTTTGTTCAACAGATTTTTTTTAAAAATTCAAATTTGAAAAAAACGATAATTTTCAAATGTCAAACAACCCCTAATTTAAAAAAAATTAAAAGTTTTCTAATGTTAAACAAAAATTATTCACTGTAAACAAAAAGTGATCGAAAATCCTCATTAAAAACCACACAAAAAAGAAATTTAATCAATCAACATCATTGAACATAAATTAATCAAAATATAAAATTCGAATATGATAGCAAATTTCTTCTATGTATTTTATCTTAATGTCAACTTCAATAGCATCAACAGCAGCAGTTTCTCTTATTGCATAGATACTTTTATGCGATGCGAGAGAAAAGTTTTCTACGCTTTCTTAGTGAAAGGAGACGAAAAAGAGAAGAAACTTTCTTCATTAATTTATGAAAACTTCTCCTTTTATGTTGACTTGCTGCTCTCGCTTCGGTCGAAATTTCATTATTTACTCACTCTGAAATATTAAGAGGAAAGTTTTTGTCATTTTCTCTCATCTCTAAGGGCATTCATTGAAGCCCATCATAATTGAATTTCATTTTAAGAAAGAGTTTTTTGGTTGGAATTCTGTCATTTATTTATTTATTAAGTTTTGTGCAATTATTGGTTAAGTATACAAAAGAAAAGATTGATTAAATAATTTTATGCAATTTAAATTTTAACCTCTGGTTGTTTCACGCTTTTCACGATTGATGGTTGTGACACTGGAATAGAAAGCTTCTTGTTTGATTTGTTTTGGTTCATCAGCAGATTCGAGCATGATGTGACGAGCGACACGTTTTGGTGCTTGACGAACGTTTCTATTCAATGATGATTTTGGTGCATCGGTTGGAGCTTGACGAGCAACTCTGTTAAGTGATGGTGGTGGTGAAGCGTCTTTTTCTGATGGAGGAGCCTGTCTGGCAATTCTTACCAATTTTTCAGCAATAAATTCTTTTAACACTGTTATAGTATTCAAAATTTTAGTTTAGTTTGAAAATTTCATATTTGAATTTAAAATTATCGTTAAAATAAAAATTTTTAATATTTTTAGAGCGCTTACTTTAAGTTTTAGCTTAAAAATTAAATTTAAAACCATATTGAATTTTGAAATCCGTTAAATTTTCAAATCTGAATTTTAAAATTCCGTTAAATTAAAAAAATATAAAAATTTCCCAAATTATTTTAGCAAAAAAATTGAACTTACTGCTTGGTGGTGCAGGCATTCCTGGAGGCATTGGAGGTTGTGGAAAACTTTGTGGTGCAGAATTGACTAAAACTGCCAAAGAGACAACCGAGATTAAAATTACTTTAAACATTTTTGAATGATTTCAAAACTTCAACTTGATTAACAAATGAAATTTTCAAGCTTTTTATACAAAAATTTTATTTCATGCTGACGTGGTTAAAAATAATCAAAAAAGTGATTTTTATGAAATTACAAGCATTAATTACTTGCTAATTTGATTCTATTGTGCTACAATGACTAATTAAAATGCATGCAATGAGAAAGGGAACATGTCAACACATTAACAGATCTGTAAATTTTGATTTTCATTCAATGTCACTAGCGACAAATTTATGAGATTAAAAGTTGACATTTTTTACGCTACTAATTAAAATTTAATTTTCAATGCTATGAGAAGAAAATTTTGATTGAAAGTTTCATTGAATAAATTCTTTATTTGAAAGATCAAGGTAAAAGAATTTTTAAAATTTGCAAAATTTTCAAGATTTTTTTAAGTAACCAAAAAATTTAAAAAAGCTAAATAAAATTTTTCTTTTGTCATTCTTATTTTTTTAAGTAATTTTATTTCAAATTTTATTGTATACAATAAAATTCAAATTTAGTTTTGTTATAAAAAGCAGCTTTAAATGTCACGCAACATTTTTCATTTAATGTTGCATGTATTTGTTGCTTGACATTGCAAATTGTTGCTCGACTGAAAAAAATGTTGCGCGTTCAAGGCGTGAGAACTCTTTGATTATTTTGATTATTTTTTGATTATTTTTGATTATTTTGATTATGTGTTTTTCTCTTTTTCTATAAGTCCTAAAAATTATCTTAATAGCTTTAAAGAAAGCTATGACCAAAAGAAACAGGAATCAAAATGTATTTTGTGGCTTTCAAATACTGTATAGAAACTATTGCTATTTTTGTAAAAGTCCAGTCTTGATTTTTTTTATTTTTTCGAAAAAAAAGGTAACTTGATGCGAATAATCAAAAAAATAATCAAAAAAGTTCTCAGGCCTTGTGCGCGTTACTCAAGTGATTTTAATCTCTTTAAAAGACGTTGTGTTTTAAAATTACGATTCAATCATTATTTAAATTTTAAAATCAAGAAAGTCAGTAAATTAATACTCTGAAAAACAAAATTATAATCTTAAAAAATTCTTTTTGGGCATATAAAAATGTTAAAAACTTTTTGTCAAATAAAACTACTGAAAAACATGCAAAAATTTTCTTAGAATAAAATTCAAATTAAAAATTTTATTCAAATCTTTCATTCATTTTAAATTCTTTTTAAGAAAATTTACAAAGAGAACTTTCTGTATTTTTTAAACATAAAACTAACAAACCATGACAAAGAAATGTTGTCATGCTCAAAAAACTTTTATATCTAAACAACAAACATCACTTTATAGTATCAAACACACAAAAGTACAAAAACCAAACTAACCAGAAGTTAAAAGTCATTTAAAGTTTCTTTTTATCATTTTATGTTCTCTTAACATTTAATCAAAAATTTTTTGTAAAAGTGACCAAAAATATGTAAATTTCCCCTCTATTCAATATGGTACAAAGCCACAATATCATTCAGTCATCTATCAATCTTCCTTTATATATTCATGCACATGATAAAGGCAAAAGAAAAAAAATAAATTTATGTCTCGACAATTTTTTTTCTTTCACACACAAACACAAACACGACAAGAGAAAATCAAAAAGGCTTTATCAACGACGTCGAGAGTACGAGTAAAAAAGGCGAGAGAATGTAAAGGAAGGAAAGAAATATCGCACACATAAACGCTTTTTCTTTGCCTCACTCGCTCTTTATACAAATGACTAGCACAATGGAAAGGTTAGTAAGATAGCATAAACATTGGATTTTCACTTCTACTCATGGCACACATTCACTGAAATATCACTGCACATTTGCCATGGCTTCCACACACACACGTTCTGCCACAATAACAAATCACATGACATAAATTTTCGTATTAAAATCATCAAATGCTTCCTCTTGCTCATTCTCTTGCTGCTGCTATGCTATCATTGGGAAAAATATGCGTAATATAATTTGTGTATTGGGACAATAATGTGATCTCTTTTTTATGCCATATAGAACTGTTATTGCTATTTTTCAGATATTTTATCTATTGAAAAATTGGCATTGCACATGACTATGCACAAAATCTGCAAAATTATTATTGTTTTAGGCGTAAAATTTTTTATTATTGAATTTTCAAGTTTCTGGCTTATGAAAGATAAAGTTGGTTTTTTGGGCACTGGTAAGCAGCATCATTGGTTGGTTGTTTACTTCAGCTTTGTCTGCCTACTGTGTGTGTGCATGAATGAGAAATTATGATAAAGCAACAGGACGTGTGTGTGTGGGAGTTGAAATTTTTCAAGTGAACATGCGAGTGTGAAAATCACATAATGATGCAATTAAATGGTTTGCTAGTGTGAAAAATATATAGAGAAAACTGAGAAAACGTGTGGTAAAGGGTTGAAACTTAAGTTAAAAAAAGTTTTTATTAATTTTTATAGAATGATTTTTTTGAATATTTTATTTTAAAGGTTTTTTGAATTTTGAAATTTGATAATAAAAAAATTTCCCTGCAAAATTCATATTTCACTAAATGATGGTTTTAATTTTATTATTAAGCATATCGTAAGCATAGTTTGAATATATAAACTCATGAATTTAACTGCATTTTAAATTTCAAATTTAAAAAACCGTTAATTTTAAAAATATTTTAAAATACAATTTGATGTTTTTTTAAAAAAATTAAATGCTAATAAATTGTTTAATTTTTAAAGAACGAAATTAGATATTTTTATTGCTTTTTGAATTCAAAATTAATAAATTAAGCTCAAATTTAAATTTCAAAATTTTAAAACCGTTAGATTTAAAAGTTTTACAGTTTTGACAAATTTTGATAATTTTTTTTCAAAATATGAATCTCAACATTTATATAAAGTAAACATTTTCTTAAATAAGATATGCTAAACTTTTAAAGTTTCAGTTGCTAACCACAAATCACATAATAAATACCCAAAAACGCACTCAATCATGCAAATCTCATTCATTTCCATTTTACATTTCTCTCTACTTATTTATTGTATGTGTGTATATATGCTGAGCATTATTTCGTGTGCTATAGAAAGAAAAAAGGAAAAATGATGCATGATATGGTGTTTGTCATTTCTGACATAGATTTTCCTTTTTTCTCTTCCACTTGCTTCATAATAAAGATGTAACAAAAGATTTTCTTTCTTTCTTTCATTCATTCTATCACATCACCGGCACATTTTTGTCGCTATTCTACTGTCATCATCGCGACAGTGAAAGGAAAAAAGAAGCAATTTCCTTTATATGCTTTATCTCACATGTTATTTTACTTGCAATGGATAAGGTAAAAAAAATTTATGTGCAAAGACATTAGATCACACATGGTATATTTTAGTAAATAATGAATTTTTTTATATTTGAGAACAAGGATATGAAAGTTTATGAAAATTTGTTTAAAAAGACCTAATTTTGGGACACTTTTTGTTCACATTTTCAAAATATTCAATTTGATCTCTTGCAATATACGAATCTTAATGGTTTATTTCTTATTAGACTCGTTTTTTTTTACTGATTGTATTGTACTATTATATTTTCACTATCACTTTACAGTTTTCACAAGAGGTGAGAATAACAAATACAGAGCAAATATTGAAAATTAAAAATTTTGTATGTAATCAAATGCTTTTGTTAATTGATGAATTTTTAGGATAAATTTCTTAACCCTAGAGTTTTCAAATAAATTTAATTAAAATGTCAAATAATTGAATTTTTTAAAAATGAAAAAAAAAACATTTTAATTGATAAAATCAAAATGCTGCTTATTTGAGTGCCCAAATCAATTTTTAAACTAAATAAATTAACTTATTGTAACAATATCAATTTAAACTAGACTATAAACTTAACAGTTTATTTTATTTTTCATGATTTGAAAAAAGTTTTAAAAAATTTTTTGAACAAATATCAAAGATTATCGTCATAGAAACCAAAATTTTCCTAAGCAAAATATTTTCACAAAACAAGTTTTAGGAAAAATTTTTGATTAGAAAAACATTGAAAACAAATAAAATGTAAGTCGTATGAGCATCAAAAGACTTAAGATATACTAAAATTTTTATTTTATCAAATTTTTATTTTAATGTTCTAGAATCATGATAATTTAGTATCATTAAAAAAGACGCAAAAAAGTAAAAAAAGTTTTTAGTTTGTTTGTTTTGTTTTTATTTTGTGGTGAAAGTTCAGCTTTAGGCGAATTTTCATTTGAAAAACTTGCACAATCAGTTTCAAAAGCAATTTCTGATGTCATTCATGAGTTCTACATTACTCAAAATATCAAATTTGATTTAATGATTTATGGTTAAAAATCAAATCACATTAATGATGTCATCGATGGAATGAAGAATAAATTAAGTGATGAAATTACAATGAATGTCATTCATATTCCCAACATTATAAACTGGAATTATGAATTAAATAAATCAGCCATAATTTTTGTTAAATCAATTGATGCTGCACGTAATTTACAAAAATGGTCAAAAGGCAAAATATAAAATGAGAAATATTGTCAGAAAAATATAATTTCACACCTCAATTTACAATTACTACAATCCGTAATTCAAATATGAAAGTTTACCATAGAAAAAATTTTGAAGTGTATTTTTATATAATTTTTTGATGACTCTATCTCCTACTTTGTATAATCGTGGTCTTTTGCATTATTCAAAGAAAATTTTTCTTCAAGACTTTTATTTTCTCATTTCCTACAATGATTTGTATACAAATTATGAAAAACTTACAATGCCATTTGATGACTTAACTTAGATTTATTTACTTTTAACATTTAGACTCACTTTTGCAATAATTTTTGGTCTTCAATTTTGTCCATTATGGATAAGAATAATAATTTTTGGCAAAGGTAAAATTCATTTGATTATTTTAAAATTTCAAGGCATCAAAAAACCAGCTTATAATGCTCTTGGAATTTCACAACTTAAGTTACCAAATGAATCTTTTTGCCGCTCATTATTGCTCATTTTTATTTGGTTTTATTTGATAATTCGAACATGTTGGCAGTCAAAAATGTTTGATTTTATGACGACTGACATGTGAAAACTATTGCCAGCATCAATCGAAGATCTTATAATAATGAATTATGTAATTGTTATAGAAAGGGGTAAACTTATTTACTCCTTATTTCTAAGTAAAGAAATAAAAACAAACCTTAATTTTTTCTGAAAATATCAAAAGTTTCTATATTTTTTATAAAAATTTGTCAAGGAGTTTAGAAAATTGATACTAGAAATAAAAAAGAAAAAGACATGGCAATACTCAAAACAAATGTAAGTATCATTTCTAAGTAAAACATTTTCATCAATTTAACAAATTCATTTTATAAGTTTTCCAATATAAAAAAAGAAGCAGAAGCATAGAGACATAAGAGAGTGAAGGGTAAACTTTTATTTAATTTAAATGTTGAAATGGAAAATTATTAATGGTTCAATGCATTTACCTTTGTAAAGTATAAAAAGAGTAAAAAAGTGTTTGAAGCGATTTTGGCTCTTACTGATGGGATGTAATGTAATGCATTCATTCAGTAGAGTTAATGGAATTTTTGATAGCAGAATAATTTGATGCTTTTTTCTTTTCACTCTTCATCAAAGGAAAAAGCATGAAAAATTTTCTTCTTTTTTTCATTGGAAATGAATCAATTTGAAGAAAAAATTCAAAAAAGAATTTGCAATTCAATATGACAGAAAATAAATTTGAAACTTTTTTTCTATAAGTCATTTACCCTTGATTAAATTTGAAATAAAAAATTAATTTCCTTTTCCACTTCATTTCAATTCTTCCTTTTTTCTGTTCTTCTTAATTATCATTTTTTTAGTAATATTATTAAAGTTATTTCACGTCACTTTCAGATTCAATTAAATCGTTTACAAGGGGTATGGACACTTAGGCAAAAATAGTAAAAATTGAATAAGATCAGAAATATTATTAGAGGAAGAAATAAAATTTTAAACTGTGACATGTCGCACATATCAAATGTGACATGTGACAAACGACAAATGTCGCTTACATCTCCCTGTCTTATATTTTATATTTTTTTTATTTTTAACAAAACAGTGAGTGAGAAAATTAACTTTTAATTAGATCTACTTATTAAGCAGCATTTTCAAGCGTGAAATAATTAAACAATGAATAATGATTGCAATTGGTTGTGAAGGCGAAGAAGTTTTCCATGCTCTGTCTTCTTTTGTTTGTGTTTACTGAATGGAAGAGAGTAAAAGTTTTCATAAAGAAAGTAGAAGAAAGTTTGTTTGACGTAAAACGATGAAATGCAAGAAACAGTTAATTAACTTGAGCTTAATTGATGCAACTTTTACATTGTTTATATTAATTTCTTCATAAGTTTATGTAAACTGTTTATGACTTGAGAGCGTTACAGTGAAAATATAATGTTTGACATAATAAATTATTTTTATTCTCTTAAATTGGCATTTAAAATTATTTGTTGAAGAATTTTGTTTGATGTTAAACTAAATTGATTTTTAATATCACAGAATTGTTTTATATCACGAATTGTTTTATTTAAAATAAAGAAAATTGTTTAATTCAATTTATTTAACAATTAAGAGATTAAGGATTTGAAAATTTGGATAACTGGTAAGTGTAAGTGTGCTTTTTTACAGAAGCTTACACTGTAAAATATTTAAAAGACGATGAATGATGAATTTGGTTTAAAATTACAAAACGTTGCATGTGACATGTGTTGAGTGTGACTTTGTTTGCATGTAACACAAATATGATGTAAACAATAAAAAAAAATTTTATCAAATTTTCTGCAAATATGCATTATTGTCAAAATAATGTCAAAATAATAAAATATCTTTAAAGTCAATAAATCTATCAAAACCTTTTTATTATTCGTTTACGTTTTAAAAAAAAATTGCAATCTTTTAACTATAAATTTCAAAAAATAAAATTTATTTCATCGTTATTTCGGAACTAAATTTTATTATCTATTCCTATTCATCTAATATAAAGCTAGGAAAAGGTAAGAAATCCCTTCCATAAACCTTTTTTAGTCAGTTAAATTAAAGTTATGTAAATTCATTGACCTCTTACTGTCATGTTCAACCACATTTTACACACAAATGCTCACAAATAATCATTTCCATTTTAATTTGACCAATAATCCTCCCAATTAAAATGGAACTGAATAATTTGTGTCGATTGATGGAAATTAGCAGGTGATTATCGACAACAGAAGTTCCTAGACGACCTACATTGACCTTTTGAACTATTTTTTTCATACTGAAATTGAGAAATAAATTTTTTTGTGCTGTTCATTGAATGAAAATTAATTAAAAGAATTTTACCTTTTTACTTCTTTTAATTTGGATTTTTATTTTCATGATTATTGCTTTTCTCATTTTGGGGTTAAAAGGGAATTTTTAAATAGAATTTTATTTCATTGGTGACAGGTGTTTTTTAATTGACTTTTTTTAAGGGATGAAATTTTACATAATAATAAAGGTTGTTTTTTTTGTTGGTTGTTTAGAGAAAAAATTGTTGTAAACTGATGACAATTGTTGTTGCTAAAAATGATTGATTGATTAAATCTGTTGGGAAAAAGAAAAGTTTTAAAATTTTCTAATCTAATAATAATGAAAGTTTCAATCAAGATTTGAGAAGTTTATGGTTTCTGTACAAATTAATAAAACCAAATGACTGGTTTTAAAAAAAACTTTTTAATTTATTTCTTTTGACCGACAGATTTAATAAATCCTGTGGATTAATTTTAATCAACAGGTTTTTCTGACAGATTAAAATTAATCTGTATTGATTTATTAAATCCACCTTGAATGCAATGCATATTTTTTAGAGGTCATTCTTCAAGATTTTTACCAAAAAGTTCACAAGCCTTGATTTAAATTTATTTCCCATCAGACCTTTAATAATTAGATCATGCGATAAAAAGCTTTTTTTAATATTCCTATAGGACAGCAATTAACTCAAATTCCACGCTTTGCTACTTAATAAATTATTCAAAAATTTTTCTCTTTTTGACCAAATAAAAGAATATTCTCTAATGCATGCATTCTATTTAAAATCAGTGAACTGAAAAAGCAAACAAAAATGCAAATTTGAATAAGACAGAAGAAACTCAACTCAAATATGCCGAGTTTATCAATCGCAAATTGCTCATCTTCTCAATTTTCCGTATGTAAACGAGTTCACTTGTTTGCCTTTTAACATTCAGCAATTCGATATCTGCAGTACATTTGAGAAACAATTGACCTCGACTCGCTATACGATATTGAATTTCCATTGTACGAGAACGAACTTGCAGATCTCTGATGTCAAGTTGAATTTCGTATTGTGTCAGTTGTGCTCGCTCGGCAGTCATCTGGAAAATTAATTTTAATCAAAACATACATTTGAGGAGAAAGTGTAGTTGTAGGTAAAAGTGCACTTGCATGTTTATGCAGTTGTAATCTATTTTTAATTAAAACTTGATACGAACAGAGAGATAGAGGAAATTTTTTGACTTCACATGCCAATGTTTTGAATGTTATTGGTTATATGAAGTTTATTAGATTGGAATTTTGTTGATTTTAAGTTTAAATTTATGGAATTTAATATATTTTTTTTAATTTAACGATTTTATAAATTTAAACTTAGAACTTTAGCTTTTGATTTAACGGTATTTTGAGATTTAAATTTTCATAAAATAAAATTATTCAATTTTTTACTTAAATTTAGAAAATAATTTTTAACCAGAGTTGGAAAAGTAGATCTACTTTTCATATAAAATAAAAGCAGAAAATAGATTTTTATATAAAAAGTAGGTAAAGTAGGTAGCTACTTTTACAACTCTGGTTTTAATTTTAATAAGAATTTTAATCAGCAAAACTTTTAAATTTAACGGTTTTCTAAATTTAAAAATTCATAATTTCTTTTTCAAGTTCAATAATATACCAAAATTCCATTAATATGCCAAATTATGACTGCAGGTGGATATGAAGCAGTAGTACAATTTGCCTCAAGCATTTCATCCATAGAATAAATTGGATTTAATCCCTGTATTATTGGATCATGACGTGGAAGTGCTAAATGAAATATGATCAATACAAAAAGATTTCATTAGTAGAAAATTCACACACACATGTGGTAAATGAAAATTAATTAATTGGAGATAAAAAAATTTGATTTTAATGGACATTAAATTATGGTCAATATTTTAATCATCGTTAATGTGTCTGTGGTTAAATTTTGACTTTTTAAAGTTTTTTATTACCAACAATTGTCATTCGTTGATCACTAAAATTGATTGTAAAACTTGGTGCATCTGCTGATATTTCACATCGATATCTAAAAAATAAATAAAGCTTAAAACTTTGCTGCTGCTGTTTTTGTCATTTGACATGACATTGCAGTGTTTTTTTCTCATTTTGCTGATACAATATTTAAACAGAATGAGGGAGAAAGAAGAACTTACATGCCACTGCTCATGCTACTTAAATTGTCCAAGCTAACACTGCATGTTGTTTTGTTGCATCGATATGGATTTTCACTATACAATGTGATGCCAACTACTGTCCATGTTGATATTTGTTGATCCATCAATGGAGCATATCTGTGTAAAATAGAAAAAATTGTTTTTATTGATATCTGTTGTTAAAGTTGATTTATTTTATTAAGGAAAATCTATTGAAAAAATAAATAAAAAAACTGAGATTGAAACGCAATTTTCCAAAAAGGAAATTTTTAAATATGCAATAAAAATTCTTTTTGTTTACATCACATATGTGATATGCAACATTTGTCACATGAAACATTATATACGCAAAATGTCACGTTTGCAAAAAAATTGTCAAATTTGTTCGTTTTCAAAAAGTTTTTCAAAATTATAAGTCAAAAGTTTCATAATAATAATCGAAAATCCAACGTTTGTCCAGTCAGTCTGTCAGATAATATTAAGAAAATTTCAGTCTTAAATAATAATAAAATATAAAGGAAAATAGCTTAAGAAAAATCTTATGGACTGAAACAAGCGATAGCAAGAGAATTTCTTGAAATTTTTATAAATTTATCTCCCGAAACTTCACTCATGCATTACGTTATTGACACATTCATACGTTTATTGAGAAACAATTTGTCAAATTCAATAAAAATGTGTGCATGGCAGCATATGTGTGTGCAAGTGAACTGACCTGAAGAATTCTCTATCATCTTTATACCATTTTACACTATTAAGCTTATTGCGACCCATTCGATAAGAACATGAAAGCGTCACAATGTCTCGGATGTCTGCATATTCAGGAATTTGAATGTCGGTGAGATGCACTGATAGGGATAAATTTATTGCTAAAATGAAAAAAGATCAGAATTATTACCAGTATGTTGCATAAATGCACTAAGAGTTACTCAATATTTTAAAATATTTTTGTTAAAATATTTTACTAATTTGTAGATAACACTAAAATACAAATAGAAATAAACAAATAGAAAATTTTTGCCGATAAATATGAGAAAATAGATTTTTTTTACAAACATTTTGCAGATGTAAATAAACATTATAAAATGCAGATAGTTATTTAATTGAATTTTTTAATTATTTACTAATTTTTATGTTTACTTGACTTAACATCTACTGATTTACTTGACTTTGCTTTTTACTTGAATTATTTTAAACTTGACTTTTATAATTACTTGACATTTTAATAACTTGGCTTCCTATGACTTGAATTTTCTACTTGACTTCTTGTATTTTATCTTAGATTTTTATGTTGCTATTGCAAACTCCAAGAGACAATAAAATCTCTTATTTTGAGTGTATGATAAAGTATAAATAAAAATGATGATTATTCGCTTTGTCCTTTTGGCCTTGCTTTTCTATTCTTTTCTATTTTTTGCTACTGCTGTTTAAGTAGCCATGAAAGTCTGTAGAAATTCAATTGATTTATTTTTATTAGTCACAGTTCATTTTTATGCTTGAATTTTTACTGATTCATTTAAAACTTTTTTAGCTCTGCCAAATGATGATTATTTTTATAGTTTTTGATGCTGATTGTGGAGACATAATTTAAATTTATTGATCACATTTTAACCCCTGGGAATTTTTGAAATCAAAATAAACAACTACAAAAAAATGTTTAAAAATCTCAAAACTGGAATTCATCCGAGATTTTCAACTCTCAACATATTTATACTGGTATAGCTAACAATCTTTCTCACTCTTGAAAAATAAAAAGTTTTTACTCTTTCTACAAATTTTCACCCTCTCATACTGCCTTTAAAGAGTCTACTTCTACTATTTGCTAGATGATGAGATTCAGCTCTCATGAGAACAATAAATATTTTAAAGCTATCAGCAGAAACAGACAGATTTCTTACTTGCTCTCTTTCTATGCTTCGAAGATTTTTCTTTACCTGATTGTAGAAAGATAGATTTCGACAAGAGTAAAAATTTAGAATTGAAAAGTGATTTTGACGCATTTATTGAGAAAACAAAATTTGAATCAAATAATTGACATTTTAAAAAGTTTTAAGTTTTCTGCTTAAAAAATTTTTAATTTAACGGTTTTTAAAAATTTAAATTTAAAATTTTTCATGTTAATTAAAAAAAGTTGATTTTATCAAAAAATTATGACACAAACTAAATTTTTATAAATGAAAATTTCTAAAACTTAAAAATTTGACAATAAAAAATTTTCTAATTTAATGTTTTGTAAAATGATAAAATTTTTAAAGTTAAAAAAGTTTCAAACTTTATTTCAAAATATTTTGAATTTAACGGTTTTTTAAAATTTAAATTTTTTATAGTTTTGAACTATTTCAAATTTTTACTATAATTTATTTGAAAGATAAATGAAAGATTAATGATAGATTTTACTTACAATTCGAAAACGTATCTTAATTTTTAAAAATTCTTCTAAAATAACGCAAATTGTAAAGAATTTTCAGTCATTATGAATTCAAAAAAATCATCTATGCAACATAAAATTCTTTTCTATCTTCTTCTTGTTCATTGTCGAAAATAAGAAAGTACTTTACGTTGTACAATAATTGAACAAGGCAAGAGAAAGAAAAGAATTTTTGGCAGTCATGTTTGGCTTATAAATTTCATATAAACACGGAAAGAAAAAGAAAAGAAGTAAAGGAAACTTTTGATTGTAATTGTTTGAGATATAAAGAGAGAGATACAATAAAATAGCTATCTCTCACGCATTTTACACACAAATACAGTATGCGCGATGTGAAAATAATGCTTGGAACTTGAAAAGAATTTAAAGTATTTCATTTTGGTTTGTAGTGGGGCAGGTGATGATGAAGCCTTTTATTCTCTTCTGCTGCCGACACGCGCAACAAAAAACACACATGCGGACATAAAATCCCAATTTAGAAATGCGTTTTGTGATTTCCTTTCAACAGCATGTCAAGGAAGAAATCTCTGATCATTTATGGAAATTTTTCCGTTTACGTAAGAGGATTATGTTGTATTTATATGTTAGTTGTTGTGTTCAAAAGAAAGAGTGAATGAGAAAATAAATTTTTATGGCCATGCATAGCACCAAAATATTCTTTTATGTTGCTACGAGTTCATAGTCAAAAGTATGTGAACTGCTGCTGCAAAATTTAACTGTTGAAATGTTCTTTTAATGAAGTTGAAGTCTATTATTATCTTGCAGTAACTTTTCTTGAAGTTCTAAGGAAAATGAATTTTTGAGATTTTTTTGATTTTATTTAAAATTTGTTCAATTAATCATTTTAAAAAATAATTTCTAAATTGACATTTTTAACGGTTTTTAAGAATTTAAATTTTTGAATTTATATAATAATTGATGACCAACTAAAAATTAACGAAAGTGACGAAAATATGAAAGAATTTTAAATTTTTTAAAGTTCTACATGACAGAAAAAACTTTTTCGTTTAACGATTTTTTCAAAAATGTAAACAAAAAATTTGAATTCTATTTAGTTGTAAAATTTAGAAATTCTTTTATAATTAATTTTTTTAAAAAGTTTCATTTCAAAAGTTTAAATTTTTTCTAGTTTAAAATAGAATTAATTTAGAAAATTTTTATAAAACTTCCTAATTAGATAAAAATTTAAACAGCTTAGAGACGAAAAGTCCAACATTCAACTACAAACAATTATGTAAGTTAAAGCCATGAATTGAGTGCTAAAAAGAGCAGCAGCAAAAACTTCTCAATTATGTACATTTACATTGTAATTAAATACTTACTGTACAACAATAAAATCAAAACGATCTGATATGTCTTTTCCATTGTCATCATTGTCTCTTTGCTGCTGACCAGAATCGTTTTTACTTATTTTCACTGCAGACAAGAGAAAGAAAAAAAATTCTTGAGTCTTTTTCATTCCAAAGCATTCCATTTCTCGCAACTATAAATGCCACTGTGCTTAATGTAACGAGATTAATCCAAAAAGATAAGCACATTCTCTTGCTCTTTTCTTCTTTTGCTACTCGTTTGTTGGCTTGCAAGACGACATGAATAGAGCAAGAGAGAGGGAAAAAAGTTTTCATTCTCTGACTGAGCTTTTATTATAGATTTTAATGTAACCATTTTCATTCTCATTTTGTGTTTTTTGTTTTTTTGAAAAGAAGATGAGAGATAGACAAAGTTGCAGAAGCGAGAGAGAAATTCTTTTGTGTCTAGTTTCTTTTTTGTGATGTCTGTAAAATGTTGAATTTTGTGAGCTTGAAATTTTTTGTTTGCTATCATTTTTTGGCTGTCTGATTTATTATTTATTTGTCGTTTTTATTGAATTGTTAAAATATGAAAATTATGTAACAAATTGAATTTATTATTTTTAAAATTTACTTTTCATTCTAAAAATGCGTTTTAACTAAAATTTTTTAAATCTTCGTTATTCACATTTTTCGTTTTTTGATGCATAGTTGTTGATAATAAAGCTCAGATGTCTAAATTTTGAGTAATAATTTCTATTCTTATGAAATCTTGACAAAAAAATGTCAGCATTTTCTGTAATTATCTAAACACAAATAAAGAAAAAATTTTCATTAAAAGAAAGAAAGTTTACTTGGTTTTAAGAAGACACTGAATATAAAAATTATGCAATAAAACACCAAAAAATTGCAAAAGAACAAAAGCATATTTTCAACCTTAACGAGAAACAACACATGAACATATGGCCGATATTGTCTCATTCTTTCACTATATTTTCAGTTGATAATAATAAACTTTTCTTTATTTTCTCTCTTAAGCATTTATTATTTCATTTTGGCAGAAGCAAGGATATTTGTCTTGAGCCGAAACTTCCCTTTTCTCTTTCTCTATGGCAGTAGAAAATAAAAGTTTCTGTTTTTACTGTTTCTTCACATTTTTATACGCTTTAATGAGTTTTTATTGCAAAAGTTTCATTTTTACAAAAAGCAAGCTCTAGGAGCAACAACAATTCTAGTTGGTAACAAACTTTTTTTACACTTTCTTGCTTCATTAACAAATCGTCACATTTCACAACAGCGGCTTTTATGTCTCAAGTTGACAGTACAAAAATTTCTCACACGCAATTTGATTGGAAAAATTATACTCAACGACTGCTGCTGCTGCTACTCGAATGATGAGCCGTATTGATAAAGTTTCAAACGATAACTGAGGCATAGACAATAACAATTTTACGGCAATATTCAATCTTTCATGTCTATTCTCGTATTGTTGCGTGCCAAATGGAATAAATGGCTTGCTCGTGAGATGATTCTTTGCTATTCGTCGTCATCATCGTTTGTTTGTTTGCTGAGTGAAAATGAGAAAAAAAACATGAAATGAATTTGAGATTTTTCTTTTTCGTTAGTTTCGATTAAGTTTTTTATTTCTTTTTTAGTTTCTTTTTCTATTTTGAAGTGGAACTGAATATATTTATCTTTTTTAAAAAAAAGGAATGATTCAGTATTAATGCAATAATTTATAAGTAATATTGTATGAAGCTTAAGCTAATAAAATATATATAAAATATGCTAATGAATGAAGTATCCTTCTTATAATTTAATTTTTTAAAGAATTCAATTTTTATAAAGTATAAATGACAAAATGTTGCATTTGATATGTCACGTGTGACATATGTGATGTACACAAATATTTTTTTTTTAAATTTTTAGTCTAAAGTCTTCGGTAATATTGAATTGAAAACAATAAAATTAAAAAGAAGCAAGAACCGAATGAGTTTTAAATATTTGAAGATAAAATTAATGCATAATTTTTTTAAATTGAAAATTAGAATTTTATGCAACATGTAAAATGTCACAAAAACGTATTTGTTGTGTATTAAAACAAAGCAATTGACTTCAAAATGTTAAAAATTAAAAAATTCAAAGATCATGCTTTTTGGTTCAAAATTGCATAATTTATATGCCTTAATGAATTTTTTTCTTCAAAAATTTTGAAAACTACAATATTTATAATTTTTTGTAAAATTTCAATTAATTTTTAGCTCTATTTATTCTCTTCACTTAAATTTTTTTTGACATAATGAAATTGTAATAATAATAATGAAAAACTTTCATGAATATTTATATAATATTTTAACAAAAATACAATATTAATTAATATATACGATAAAAGATGATAATTCCATTAAGACCCAATAATGAAAATGCCATACGATTATTTCATTAATGTGTCATAACTTTCGTAATCATAATTGAATAATTTTTTCTTTCCATCTCTTTTTGCCGTCCATAACTTTTTTTCTTCTCATTCGTTTGGTTAGTTTTAGTTTGATTGTATTTGATTGGTTATTTAGGTTGTGATGAAAAAGAAATAAAAGGTAAGAAAAACATAATGAGGAAAAGGAGAAGAATAAATAAATTATTTTTTATATATTGGTTATGATAAATCAGAAATGAAATTATTTTTGTTATTATTCATTCAGTAGGTAAAATGAAAGGAAAGAAAAATATGAGGTGAAATAAAAAATGAAAGTTTCAGATAGAATTTTATAGAATTTAAAAAAGTTTCCAACAAATTATCAATTTTGTTGTGAATCTTGACAAAATTTGATTATTTGATTTTATAAAAAAAAAAATTTTTCAACAAGGCTTGAATTTCCATTTAAAATTACATTTTTTTCATGAGTTATTCACGATCCAAGAATTTAAAAATAATTAACAAAAAACATTGCAGAATTTTGAAATTTGATCTGAGACTTTAAACTTTTCGAAATATGTGCCTTTCAAAAATTCGTCGTTTTGTTTATTATAAATTTGATATTGTTAGATTTGTAAGCACAAATCAAAGATTTTGTAAGATCGAATATTGAAAGAAATTCAATAAGTTCAAAATAAACTATCAAATTAAAGTCAAGTCATTTGAATCAAGTTGACTTGAGCTTTAACTGACTTATGAAAATTTCGTTTATTTTTAATCACAATATTGGTCAAATGACATGAATTCATACTGTACGGAAAATTATTTGCAGAAATTTATTTAAAATAGTATTTACTTTAACTACTTAAATAAATTCTTTTAAACTTCTTCATTTCATAAAATTTTCCTTTTGTTAATAACTTTACTTCTAAAAATAACAAGTATAATAAAAGAAAAGTTTCATGTTATTAAACTGCTCACAACTCATAACAAAAAGAAGTACAACCAATTACGAAGAGAGTAAAATGTAAAATGATTATTATTGCAGTAATGTAAAGTATTTATACAAAGGCTTATATAAAACGAGAAAAGTTGTAATAAGAGAGAAAAATAAATGAAGTTTTTCACTGGAAAATAAAATGTGTATTTTGTAGGAATTAAAATAGTTGCCTTCTTGTAATCATAATAAAATGAAATGTCCTCAAACATTTTTTGCTTGTTTGAATTTTATTTTTTTTTATAGAAGATTAAAAGATTTGAATTATTTGATGAATTTTTTATTATAATAAAAAAATAAATCCTTAAATCATTTAAAAAATTATTTCAATCCTCAACTTACTTTAATTTCATAACATCTTAGCCGCACTTATTGAATCGATAAATAAATAATCTGCTATAAGAGAGTGAATGAGAGTAGATATAAATAAATAGCCATTGGCATTGGAAGGTGTGTGTTATTTATTATTGCTTATTGCGAAGGTGTATAGAAAAAGTATCATCTTACATTGTGAAGGTAGGTAAGGTAAGTAGAATGAGAATGATAATAAAATGTAAGCAAGTAATTGAGTGAGTGAGTAAGAAAGGGATCTCGAATGATGATGATGATGATGTGATATTACAGGCCTCAAGTACCTGTACACTTATTCTCGTCTTAGACATATGCTGAATGGCCCTTCGAAGGCATTTGCTAAATATTTATTTAGTGGTTGAGAGAGCACACATGCATGCATATATCGACATGATGCTTACACCTTCAAGTACATTGAGAATTCTGATCTGATATTGATATCGATCGTAAATGAAATTTTATCATGTGTTTATTTACAAAGCAATTCAGTCATGATATGAACGTGCCTCAAACATCATCATCATCATCACAAGAGTGTTAAAGAAACATCATTGCATTCATGTTGAATAAACATTCTTTTGTGAATCTCATATAATATGGTGAAAAAACATTTTTGAACTATTGTTTTTAATAAAATTATTTTAATCAAATTTCAAAGTGAAAATTAAAAATTTCTATTTACTCAAGCTATTTTTTGAAGTTTTCAAATAAATTTAAAAAGAAAACATTCAATTCCTTTTTTCTAATTTATGTCAATGCCCGATTAATTCCAATTAAAAACTTGTCAAGTCATCAAATGAAATGTTTTAAGCTTTCTTTCTTTTAAAACAGTTGTGTTCAAGCTTTTTTCAGTTGCGGCACACTTGTAAGCCAAAATTTTTCTCGCGTCACATCTAATTAAAATTATAAAGTAAAAATTGAAAAAATTTATAAAAAATTTCGAATATTTCTACTTGATTTTTGGATTAGGAAAAACGATAGTTAAATTTGTATTAAAAAATTCTTTTCTACACACTAGGGCGGATAACACTGATTTAAGACATTATTTATTAAAAGCAATTATATATTCAATAATATTTTAGTCAAGGCCTGAAAACTCTTTGATTCTTTTAGTTTAAATTGATTTTTGTTTGATTTTTTTGACACTAATTTGATTCTTTTGATTTTTTTACAAGAATCAAAGAGTTCTCAAGCCTCGATTTTAGTACAATTAAATTATTTGATTGAAGAAAAAAGATAAAAGAATAATACTAATATTAAATATATTTTCATAGCAACAAACTTGAACAAACAAAGAAAATTTCTCAAGCAAAAAAGTTTAGGGTAAAGGAACCTATTTATCGGCGTATTTAGAAAAAAAAATTTTCAAAACACTATATCTCACTTAATATTTCATCAATATCCATTCTGTTTGAAATATTTAATGTAGAATGTGAAGCACTTTTATTTAAATCATCATTTAAAAGTGAGCGATAAATAGTTTAGTCACAATTTCACTTTTCAATACGGAACCTAATTATCGGCGTATGGAACCTAATTATCGGCGTATCTCCGAACCTAATTATCGGCGTATATGTTTACACTTTACTTTTCGCACGAAAACTTTTAAACACTATTTAGAACTATTCTTTTACACTTATTATCACTTCCTAAAGACAATTTAATTCACTAAATACTAAGAAAATTGATTTTAAATGACAAAATTAAATTTCGAAATTTTTTGTTTTGATTTTTACTGACGACCTCTGTAATTTTTTTCGTGAAGCGCAGCTAAAATCGCAATTTTCATACGCCGATAATTAGGTTTCAATACGCCGATAATTAGGTTCCATCAAGTTTCACTCAATTTAGCTCTTTTATAATCATTAAAATTTAATAATGTTCATTGTAATGTACAGTTCAGGAAAAGTGTAGTTCATTAAAATCAAAAACAGTGGGAAAAGTGAATAAATTTAGTGAAAAATTGTCGAATGAAAACATTGCAAAATTTTGTATTTATTTTGGAAAATTGAAAAATTGATAAAATAAAGACTCTGCAGATCAAATGAAGTGCTAAATAGTGTTTAAATGTCATATATTATCATAATAAATCATTAGTTTATCAATAGAATGAGTTTAAAGTGATGAATTCGTGATTTTCAAAATACGCCGATAAATAGGTTCCTTTACCCTATTTTAAAATTTATCAAAATGTGAATTAAAATTTTTTAAAATGGTCTTAGTATGTGAAGATTTTAGATCAATGGCTACAAAATGTTCAGTAAAGAGACGCAAAAGTAAAAGAAAAAATTTGAATTTCAGTGCTTTTAATTTTAAATTTGTTAGTTTGTTAATTTTTCTTGCAATTTGTTATAAAACTACATCAAATGCAGTTAAAAATCAAAATTCTCATCAAAAGATTTCAAAATCAGTTTCAGGATTCATGTCATTGCCAATTGTTGTTTTTATTTGTGATATTCAGGCTTTGTTTATAACAAGACAAATGAGAAAATTGTTTGGCTTGTATGAATTTATAAGGGTTATAGAGAAAGATTGAAAGATTACCATGTAAAATGGTAAAATATGATTATAAATTTGATTTGTTATGAATTTGAAGTACTAAAATATCTAAATTAAAATATCGCATCATAACTTTTTTTTTCAAATCAACAAAATTTATTATAAAACCGATTCCAAGAATTTTAATAGATTTTTTGAAAAATTTTGGCTGTTCTTGAGCAACCTATTGTACTATATACTGTCAATTCTAAAAGCAATAAAAAATGTGTTGAAAATTGAGATTTTAAAGTGAGTTTTTTAAAGATTAAATGAAAGAAAGAGAAAATTTTATGGCACAAAAAAATGTCTCTCAATTTTCATCTTTTCTTTTTTCCATACAATCATCATGATAATCGTAATAATAATCTGCAATGTGTATCTGCATCTCAATTTTCTTTTTATTCTCATTCATTCAATTTCACATTCTACACTTTTATTTCGCAATAAAACCCATATTTCGTTTGATTATTTGATAAAAATTTTTTTTGTTTCTTTTTTTTTTTGCTTTACTGCTTGAGCCATAAAAATGATGAGGATGCATGGAATGGTGAAAAAAATTGTGAGAGAAAAACATAAAAGCGAAAACTCAAACGTATTTTGTGTAATTTTATTTCTTTCTCTTTTGCTCTGGTAGCAAAAAATGATTATCAGCGATTTTATATCACACGCACCAGTACTCGCTCATATGCTGCTGCATCTTCTTTTGTGTATTTGTGTGTGATTAAAATTTCTTGTTTTTCTGTTGGGATTTTCAAATGTAATAATAAATCATGGCAGCAGCGAGGATTATTTTGAAAATGAATGTTTTTGGTCGTTGTTTTAGAGACACATTTTTTTAAATGAAGGTTTGTCATTATAATGATGAAATTTTGACAGCAACACAAAAATATGTAATTAAATTTATAAATCTTTAAAAAATAAAGATTTTTTTTTTTACATCAAAGACTTGCGAACTTTTTGATTTCCATATCAAGTAAAATTTGACTTTTGAAATTTTTACTGTTAAATAAGTAAATTCCACTAGTGTTAGCTCAAGATCTATTTTAGTTACCTAATTTGGGGATATTGTAAGAACTTTAAATTTTTAAGTGATTTAAAATGATTTTTCAAATTTTGTAAAAATTTTTGAACTTTTGCTTCATAAAATGAAAACAAAAGTTCAACTTTGATATTTCAAATTTTCATAATTTCTAAAAAAAAATTGACAACTTTTTAAACCTAGTATTACTGCATTAATAGTTAATAAATATGATAGACTACAGATTTTTGTCAATTTTATGACTAATTAAACTAAATGAACTTTTGTTTTAATGGGATTTGTTGTTTATTATTTCATCTTTGCGTATATTACAGATACGAATAAAACTTTATTAAGATGAAACCTCTTAACATCATTTCTTTGAATGTTTAGATAATTCCGATCTTGTTGGCGATATCAAGTGCATCGTAATCACGGGCCAATCGAACATTAGCCTTCTTCTTGGCGTTTGGTATAATTAGACAATTAAATTTTGCAACTAATGAACTAAATGAAATCAAAAACAAAAGTTTTCCCAAAGCATGCACTTGGGATAATATTCATCAAACAAAACTTTTTGAAAATATAGCTAGCGAGTTTTCTGTTGAGCCATCAAAACTTTTTGATAATTTTTTGTTTTCAAACTGTGCAATCAGTCAATTACTATAAATCTAATAATTTATTACAAAAGTACACTAACATTTTCAAATTTAAAGCTTCTTATTCAAATATTAGCAACCTTTTTAATTTTATCATAATTCTAAAATCATTATTGTATATAAATTATTTCTATCAATAAATATTTCGATACAACGAACTTTCGATTCCAAAACACTAATCATTATCAACTGATTTTTTTTCTTTATCAATAATTTTTATGTAGAATATAAAGATGCTAAAAAATGTATGAAAGAAAAGAGAGCCATAAAAGAGTGAGAGATGTGCATGCAATATTTTCTTTTGCGTGTGTGCCTCATGTGTTTATTCATCCTTAGCACAGAAGAGAGCTACATATAATATGAACTGAGCATCATATCACATCGAAAGTAATGAAAGCAAATAATTTATGTGCTGAACCTAGAGTGAATGTGTATAGTCAGTATTTCATGTCTTACACCTGACCACCACCATCCTAAAATCCAAAATGTAATGTATGAGTTATTCCCATTTGTGTGTATGTGTTGATTAAGAGGCAGAAAAAGAAATTTTTGTGATGGAGTTCACATTGTGTTAAGGCACACATTAATCATTCCATATGGGGTCATTTTAATGTCGTCCTCTCACGTAGACTTTACTATATGTGAATATCGTCTTCATTTTTGGCTACAAACAAATGCGTTAGCAATGGAATTTTGACTTTTATTGATGCATACTTTGTGATAAGACCAAAAATCTTCTTCATCTCTGGAAAAAGGCTGATTTAACAAATTTATCGGTAAATGTCAAAAAAGTGTTTTGCTGTCCACTTGTGACATGAAATAAAATAAAAATGCCAACATACAAATATATAAATTTATATGTCAAGCTTTAACATATCAAGATTATTTCTGTGCCTTTGAAAAATGTTTTTTTTTTGTAGAAAAAAGCACACACTGAGAAACCACAAACTGTCACATAATTGCCACATAAGAATCATTCATCTAATGTCTTTTGAAAAGAAGGAGGAAATCTTTGTGGTTTCTTTTTGTGTCTTGACTTAAGTGAAAGAAAGGAAAAAGAAGAAAAATTTTCTTGTGGTTTGAATGAAAGCTTTGATAAATTTTGCAGATTAAAGTTGAGAAATATTTCAATTTACAAAGATTTTTTAAATTTTTTTGGGGCAATCTTATGATTTAAATCTAAGTTTCAGCACTTGACTGATATAAGCAAAGTAACTTGACTAATTGCATGCAAGTTGACTTACACAAAATGTTTCTAAATTGTTGAAATTTAATTTACTTTGGACAAAACTTTGCAAAGTTAAGTATCATTGATATTTACATTAATTTTGACCAAATTTCATAAAAACTAAATGAATTAGAAATATTTTCTCTAAGTCAACTTGCATGCATTTAGTCAAGTCATTATGCATCAAGTCAAGCACAAAATGACTATATCAATTATGAATCCATGAAAATGCTGAAGCTTAGATTTAAATTGAATTTTCAAAATTTAAATGTCAGCTCTTTCTTCTTTCTTTTTTTGGGTAAAAAAATCAAAACAAATTTTTTTACTCACTTAAATAACTTTTGCCTTCGCTATTGCTTTACTTTTTTTACCCCATTTGCCATTACCACAAAATACAATAAAAATAGGAGTAAAAAGGCGGAGAATGCGTCTCCATATCTTTTGACATAATCACCATTCATCTTAACCAACGCAAATATATATTACAACTATGTAAGAAGCAAATAAATTGTCATTTTGTCATGGAAGTAGAAGAACGATGGAGAAAGTTTGCTTACTTTTTCTTTTCTCTTTCTTTATTTATTCACGCACGCACAACGACAAGAAATTTTTTTTATTAAGAACATTTGCCCAATGAATGATAATTATTATCTTTAGAGAAGTTACAAAAAGTTTTTAATTGCTTTTGTTAAAGTTCGAAAAAAAATTTAAAATTAAAAATCAAGGGTTGACAATGAAATTGGGGTCAATTTTAGATATAGAATTTTTTTTTAGAAAAATACGAAAAATTTTAGAATTGCTGCTTTAGTTTATATTTTGAAAGTTTTGGATATTATTGGGCATTTTGGGATTTTTGAAAGAAAAATTTATTAAAATATTTTTGAAATTTAGGATTGACAATGAAACTGAAGATTCTTATTAGATAGTTAAGAATTTAGTGGAAAATTTTAGAAATTTTGCTTTTTAGACATTTTTGGGGAATCTTGAATTTTGAGCTTTTTTGGGTGTTATATTTGATTTTATTAGGAATTATGATATTTTGGGTATTTTTATTTAATATTTATATAAAAATTAATAAAAGATTTCCAAAATATGCAATAACATCCATGTAGCAATAAAGATTCTATTCTTCTCTGTTTACAATTTACGAATTTTTGATAATAATTCAAGTTGAACAACTTTCAAAGTAAGAAATCAATGAGAAAAGAAAAATTAATCAAACATGTACAAGAAATAAAGAAGTTACAGGAACTTTCATTGAGACACGTTTCACCAATTTTCTTCCATTCTTTTTTCCTTTCCTAGAAATCTACGCACAAGAGAGAGAAGAAAAAATTTCTTTGGATAAATAATTAACACTAGAGAAAATATTTTTTCTTCCTCATCGCCCCTTTTCAGAAATCTATTAATTCTGTCAGTGGAGAAAACTTTTTCTCTCTGAGTGTGATGCATATACAATACATATACTGTGAATGAAGTGAAGCCCTTGAGTAAAAGCGATGAATAAAGTTTTCTTTTTCTCTTTTTTGCTTGAATTCAGGAAGCGCACAGAAAAAATATTAATTAAAAATTTATCTCACGATTTTAATTTCTTCCTCATTCTTGAATAAAAAACTTTTTTCATTTTCCTCTATTTTAAAGATTTTTCTTCTTCTTTTCCTTTTCTCTATTTTTGAACGTTTATTGATGCATTTAATCCTATTCATTTGATCACAATCCAAAATTTAGTTTTTATTTCTTTCTAGTTTTTCTGCTACTGGATTCGTTTGTTCTGTGGAAATCATATAATTGTATTGAGATGGGCAAAATTGAGATTTTGATTTGAAAGCATTATAAAATATTTCAACTTTTTTTTTTAAATTTTAAATGATTTTTTGTTTGCACAGTTTTTTTAGTCAATTTTTTAGCTATGTTGCTCACTTTTGAGCTACAAAATTTTTAATTTATTAAGAAAATTGGAAAAAATTTAATAAATAACTAAAAAAACAAATTTGCTAAAAAAAATATTGTGCTAAAATTTTGTTGCTCAATTGAATTTTTTAAAAATGAGCAAAATTGAAAATCAAGTTCAAATGAAAATTTTGTTCCCCTACAAATCTCAATTCTACTTTCCTACCTCTATAATAAAACTTTATTTTTTTCTTCTTCATTCGTTTCCACTTTTATCGAGAGACTTCTATTAGTTAAGTTTCTTTTATTTCTTTCAATTTTCTCCCATTAAATACTTCAGCACTTTGTTTCATTTTAAAACAGCAATAAAAGCAATGAAATAGCAAGTGAGAGAGGATTGTTGGCTAAATCTGTACATTTTTAATTTCATTTTCCTGTTTTCTATTGCTTTGTTTGCTTGTAATTGTTCAATGAAGTGGCACTTTATGAGAAATCTCATTAGAAACATTCGAGATTGTTAAAGAAATGAATTTAAATTTTGTATATTCAGTATATTCAGGAAATTAAGGTTTCTTTCATATACATGACCTCGACAGTGCTTCCTACAGACATTAAATTAATGCCATAAAATTATGTTCAATTTATCTATTCACTGGACACTATGCGAGAGAACATACATTAATGTTTATTTAAGTCTGTGTATGTGTAGCTTTCATATGATTTATGTACACATTTGGAATGTAATGCGTAGAGGAAATGAAGAAGAAAATTCTCTCATGAGGAACTTACTAATGATTTGCTTTCATTAGATTTAATAGTTTGAACAACATTTCTGTACATTTAAGATATTTTTGATTCTTTCGAAAAGAAATTTCTTCCTCTTTTATTGCGTATATTTTTGTATGTTTGTTTTGTTTTCGAAATGATTGATAAATGTGCAAAGATGTTGATTGTAATGTAATTTTTACCGCACGTATTTTTCTTCCATTTCCTTCTTTACATCATCAACAAGCCTATCTTTCTTGTGCTTTTTTTTCTTTTTATTCGCTGCGTAGGAAACGTGGGATGAAAATGCAAGGATGAAGAACTTTAGAGTTTTTTAAAAATAGAAAAATTTTGAACAAATTTGGAAATTTTCATTATAAAACTTTTGGTTAACTAATTTGTATTATTCTCTTGGCAACTAGCTTAATAATCCGGAGTTTTGAGTAAGGAATAGAAAGGAATTAAGTAAGTAAAAAATTAGGAAATTTTAATTTTGCAATGAGGTACAAAAAAAACTTTAAAAAATTTTAACAATTTTATTTTTAAATTTATTTTGTTTTGATTTGTTTGTTTATATTCTTTGTTATTGTTTACATATAATTTATATGATATAAAATTTAAAAAAGTCTTTAAATTTATAATATTTTTTGTAATTATATTGTTTTAGACGGAAAGTGACTCAAACATGCTATGCTAATTCAAGTTATTTAAAAGTTTAGTACTATTAATTTCTATGTTCTTGAAGACTTAAAGACCGTTGTTTTTTCAATTCTTAATTTTTGTCTAATGAAAATTGGAAACTTTTACTGGATCTTTTATCAATTCACCAAAAAGTTACTATACCTTGAATTAAAGAAAAATAAGAAATTAGTTCATTTTCGTTACCTTCATTTGTTTGCTTTCATTTTTCTATTTTTTTAGTATAAAGAAGTATTTTTGTAGTGTTATAGAAATAGCAAAATGATTCTCATTTCCTTTTTTTGCTTTTTCTCACTCGATTAAATAAAACTTTTACGCCATTCAGAATGAATTTCGTGCAAGCATTAATTACAAATTAATTATTTCTTACATAAGTAAAAAATCTTTTTCTGTAATCTAAGAAAGAGAAAAGAAATTAAAAAAGAAGGAAATTTTTTTCTCATTTAGTATTTTTTACGATTATAAATCCATTAAATTTTTCTTAAAATAAAATTTCTCAAGCAGTAATTTTAGTCAGCTTGTGGTTTCTAAGACAAATGAGTTTTGGTTTTCACATATTGTGAATTATTGTAGAAAATTTTTTCTTTTTTTTTTCTATTTCAATGCATATAAAATTTTTTTAACTCATCATATTCAAATTGAAGAAAGAAAAACGAAATAATGAAAAACATGAAGTTAAATTCACCATAAATAATTTGTGACGTCGTGTAAGAATTTTTTAGGCAATGAGATAATTTTATTCCATTTAAAAAAAGCAAAAGAAGGAAGGAGCAAATTAATTGTTATTTAAAAACATTTTTCTTTTTCATCTTGAATTCCACTGTTTCGCATTTTTGCCCTTGGATGTAAATGTGAATTTATTATACATAAATAAAGCAAGCAACATAATTTACCACGCCATTTTATTTATTTTACATAATTTCCAATTTATCTTTTTTCTTTTCTTTCTTTATAAGCACAAAAATCACATTTGAATAAAAAGCAAAGCAGCATGGTAACATTTTTGTGGTAGTTATGGAATGACCAAGTTCAAATTATTCAAATTAAATTAAATTACTGACAAGAGTAAAAGAGAGAAATTTTCTTATGCTCTGTTTATCTTAATTTTCTTCATATTTTTAGAAAAACATTTATAAAATGATAAAGACATTTTGTTATATTCAGAAAACAAATCAAGCTAGAAGATTAAATTTTTTAGTTTTAAAGGCATTTTTCATTATATTTGAACTCTTATCGATTTATCTGTTTGTCTTTACAATTCGTGCCTATTGTCTTTAATCTATTACTTTAAACCCAAGTTGTGCATTACTCATTGCTGACCTCTGCCTATAAAGAAAGTGAATTTTAATAAATTGAAAAATCGTTAGCGCTTGTAAAAAAATAAAAGAAACACACTGGAAATGGCTTTTGCAGCATTTTATTTAAAAACTGGTAAAACAGACAGACGGTTATTAGTGATTAATTTGAATTAAGTACCAACTGACAGATTTCTAATAATCTGTTCTAATTTGTATACATTTGCATAAAAATTCTACTGAAAGATATCATTATAACGGTCATTTGTTTTTTGAATATAATTTTTGCAGTGCGCGTCTTCAGCGCGCAGTTTTTCGTAAAATTTTTATTTGAAAAATAACGGCTAAAAATCCTATTCCGCCCAAGGATCTCAAAGTACGTAATGTAACATTAAAACATTTACTAAGATCAAAGTGACAAAAAATATTTTTCTTAAACTTTATCAATAACATTTCACTTTTCAAAAAATAAAGTTATAATTATATTATGTAATTATTGATAAATCGATGACAATAAAAGTAAAATTTTCTTCTTTACTTGAAAACTTTTTTCTGTCTTTCTATAATTTTCATCTCTACACATTTTTTTTCTTTTTCTTTCTTTATGTTTTTATTACTTTCATCAATGTAGCCATCATTTGATGTTTTTATTCTTCTTTATACATATACACATCTGTATAGTGCGCGTGATATAATTCCACATATCACGTAAGATAGTAATGCTTGCTAGGTAGAGTCATGTGTACATTACAAATCCCAGACTCACATAATGAGATTTTAGCAGAAAAAAAAAACTTTTTTTGCTTCACCATTGCGACATTTTTATTTCTATGAAGATATTGAGATATCAGTTCAACGATCTAAAAGCTAGAAGCTGTCGTAATGCTATTAAATTCATTACACGTTCATTTTCTGTCGTTACTTTAAGATTCTTAAATATATAAACTCACTCTTTCCTTCTTTCTATCACAATGTGTGTTGGATGCGGTTTTTCATGTGATGCGATGTGACATGTGAGTTTGTGCCTGTTGAGACGAACCAAAAGACAATAAAAATTAATTATTCAATCAATGATTTGGAAAAGGACTTAAATGACAATTACGACTTTAGCTTGTTACATTTTCTCATTGTTATTGTGTGTCTAATGCTCTTTTTGGCTTTGTTAATTAGGAAATGAGGAATTTCTGAATAAGGAAATTGTTTAATTTTTTCAACAGAAAAATTTTTAAAAAAATAATATAAAAGTTTTTGAATTTAAAAAATTCGTTAGTGTTGGAAATTCCCCATTTATAAATTTTTATTCAAAATTAAAAATTATCAAACCAAAAGTTTTCTTTTCTTATCAATTACGAAAGCAAATTAAAAAATTCAAACAATCATAAAAAAGGAAAGCATCAATTTTATTTGATTATAATCATTTTCTTACTCGTTGCTACGTTTTCCCTAATTAACAAATTTGTTCATCATTATGATTTCATGAATTATAACAATGATGGCTCTTTCTGTATACTATGCAATAAATGGGAATAAAAAGGGAAATTGAAATCAAAACAGAAAATTTCCACTCATTTCTCGTTTTTCTCTTCTTTAGCTTTTGTTTGATGATAATTACTTAATGGATCTCTTTCGCTTCTTTTTATACTCGCCATCTACAGATGAATAAATTCATTTCATGTTATAATTATTAATTAATTCTGGCTCTCTGTTTATTGTCTATCATTGAGAGTGAGAGAGACAGAAGAAAGAGAGAAATTAAATATTTATTAATTAATTATTGTGAATGAGAAATTATGGTGATGAAAATTTATTTCTTTATTTTTTTGCAATCATAATACTTTTTATCAATTAATAATTCGTCTTGTTTTGTAAGAATTAAATTTGAGAAAGATTAAAAATTTTTAATTTTTTTTTCAAAAATACAAATTTTTCCGCCTAAAAAAAGTAAACAAAAGAAATTTTATATAAAATTTATAAAAACTTTGTAGGCTAAATTTCATTACAGAAACAAATGAATCAATTATTAAAACTATTTTACTTTAATTAATTAAAAAAAAACTCTTAAGGTTTGATTGCGAAAAATGAAAATTTCAAACAAAAGTAACATTTGTTAAATTGCTCGCTATTGTAGTTTGTGTCGTTAACTTAGTTGTTGTTTGTATCATAGAAGGAAATCTAGAAAAACATAAACCTCTCTCAACATTCATTATAAATTCAGTAGTTTGAAAAAAATCAAATGTAGTATAAAAAATTCTATTTTGACAAAATCCAAATTTTACTTTTTCTAAATCATCCAAATGTGAAAAAACAAATGGAAAAATTGCTTTTTAAATTTTTACTACGGAAATCAAGATATTTTAATAATGGATTAAATTTTAATAAATTTGCTTCTAAAAATTTCAATTTTGTTATCAATCAAAGCTAAATGAAGTAAATTAGGAAAAACTTTCAAATCACTTTGATGAATTTCTTTTAAACCTGTGATGTGAAATTCAATATAAGTGATGTCTTTAAAGACTCTTTCAAAGCCTTTTGGAAAAAGAGTTAAATTTTAACAAATTGAAATAAATATGAAATTCACATCTTCGATTGACTGAATTTTTTTTGTATACCAAGTTGCATTATCAATTGTAACAAGACCTTTATTGAAAATTTTTGTATTATTGATCTTTTTGTACTATTGATTATTATTTATCTAAAACCTGGGGGGACGGACAGACCGTTATTGGTACTTAATTCAAATTAAGTACCAATAACGCGCACCACTTAAATTTGGTGCACATCTTTGATTTTCAAATAAAACCGTTAAACTGTAAGACTTCTAATTTTCTGTCTTATTATACACTCATTAAAAAAAATTTAATATTTTGGTATTAAATTTTTGTCTGAACAAAAATTTTAACACCAAATGTTTGAATTTTAATAAAAAGTTTTACAATTTAAATATTAAGTGCTAAAAAATAAATATTCAGTATTAAAATTTATTTTTTGGTGCTAAATTTTATTACCGCAGTGTTAAAATTTTGAATCTTTTAAAAAACGATAAAAAAGTGAAAGATTAATAAAAAGCATTAAATTTTAAATTTTTTAATATTTGGAAAATAATTTTTAAATATCTGAATGTTAATTTATATTTTTACTCTCTTATTTAAATAAATAAGAGCAATTAAAATTTATTTATTTAAAAAGTGGTCATTTGTTGGTATTGCAGTGATAAAACTGCATAAAAGTTAGTATGAAAAGTTGGAAAATAAAAGATAGTGAAGGTTTTTGTCAAAAATCAAGAAATTTAAAGAAAAGTGATGAAAAAATATTTTGGAAAAATTCTAAGGTAAGTTATATGAGAAAATTGTTTTTAGATCATTTAATCACATATTATTCATAAAATTCTTTAATAAAATGACATAATTTAAGTTTTACAGTAAAAGATCACAAGTAAGTCAATAAATAAATTGAATATGTATCATTCTAACACTTTTTTGTCTAATTTTTTTCTATTTTTCTTCAATTAGGGCTTGAATATCTAATCGACAAGGAATTTTCAAGGTAATTTTAATAACTATTAATTCATATATCTGTGAATTTTTTTTCAGATAATATATAAACTTGAAAAAACATCCAGAGGCATCCAGTAAAACGATTGAAAAATTCAGAAGTCATCAAAAGAAGATGAAGGTAAATATTCTGTAATTAATTTTTTTGACATTACAGATCATTAATAAATTCGAAGATGTCAATGCATTGAAAGAAAAAGAATAACTGGATCTTTTTTTTTTTTGAAATATTGTAAAAATTCTAAACAATTTAAAATGTAATATTATGACATTTTTGTATCAAAAATAAATTATCAAATAAATGATTGATCAATAAATTTACCTTTATTTCAATTAAAAGCTGGTATTTTTAGCTGCAATAATTTTTCAGGTTTTTTTGGATCGAAATATTTTTTAATTTTAATATTCGATTATTCATTTTTTACCTCCAAAATATTAAAAAAATTTTTAAGACTAAATGCTTAAATTTTAATACTTGAAGGTTAATTTTTTAGCGAGATCGAACTTATGATTTTGGTATTAAAAATTTAATACTATGTTTTAAGTTCTCAGTAGGGGTCTCACTTCGGGAACGGGAACGGGAATTCCCGGGAAAAATCGGGAACGGGAATTCCCGGGTTCCCGAAATTTTCAATTTTCGGGAACGGGAATTCCCGAAAATTTTGAGAAATGCAAATTTCCCATACAAATTTCAACTTTCTTTTGAAAAATATTTAAAAAAATTCAATAATTTCATAAATTTTTCATTCTATCAAAATAAAAAATGATGAAAAATATTGGTAAATTATTCTTATCACGGTAGACATTTTTTTTTCTCACTTTTTTTCAAGGCCTGAGAACTCTTTTGATATTTTTTGTTATTTTTGATATGTTTTGATATTTTTGATATCGTGATTTTTTCTTTCATTAAGACTTTAAAAATTTTATTGATAGCTTAAAAGAAAGCTATGAGCATTAGAAATGAAATTCAGAAAGGACTGTGTTAAAGGATTCGTGTTATCGTTTTAGGAATTGAAGTCATTTAAAAAAAGTCCATTTCTAAAAATTTTTGTTTTTCGAAAAACAAAGGTATCTTGATGCGAAATATCAAAAAAGAGTCTTCAGGTCTTGCTTTTTTAGAACTTTTCTCACTTATTGCTGAACAAATTCTTATGTTGGATTCATTAAATAAAAGATAAATTCTTCTATTTTAATAAATAAAAACTAAAGTTAGAATATCTATTTATCACCTTTCG
This sequence comes from Polypedilum vanderplanki, assembly GCA_018290095.1. NCBI lineage: Eukaryota > Metazoa > Arthropoda > Insecta > Diptera > Chironomidae > Polypedilum > Polypedilum vanderplanki. The sequence continues at coordinate 11,608,049 of CM031381.1, read as the reverse complement.
AGAATAAATTTAATTTTGTTTGAACCTATCATAGGACAGGTAAACAAATGAAATCTGAAAAAGTTGAATTTGAAAATATTTTGTTGTCATCGAAATTTTTTGTTAAAATTTTCATTTTCAAATATAACAAAAGTACCATGAATTATGTTTAGCTAAAATAAATTATTTTCTGACAAAATGATACGCGAGAAATGAATATTTGATAATTTTCTAACTTTCATTTAAGATCTTTCTTCATTAGTGAGAAATAAAGAAAAGAATAAAAAATAATTTTATTTCTTAAATAAAATCTTTTTTCATGGAAAATTTTTAAAATTTAATATCTTTATTATTTTTGCGGAGTGCACCTTCAGCGCGCAAATTTTTGAAAAATTTTATTTGAAAAATAACGACTAAAAATTCTGTTCGTCTTCCGAAGCTTATATTTAACTGTTTTTTAAAATATAAAAATAACCATCAAATTCATTTTATTTTTTTGCTGTTCCATAATAAAGAAAAAATTAGCAAGAAAATTTTAAAATTTTCATTATGTCAATAAAAGTATTTTTCAAACCAACTCTCTTTATGTTGATTTTCAATAATAAAATGCAAAATATGATCGAAGAAATCATAAGTTCTATGGTTTTTAAATTTTCATAGACATTTTGAGTCATTTTTGTATGACAAAATTATTTCGGGAATTCCCGGGAAATCCCGGGAATTCCCGTTCCCGTTCCCGTTCCCGAAAATCGTCCGGGAACGGGAAATCGAGAACCCCTAGTTCTCAGCTAAATACCGGGTATTTAATTTTTTCATACAAAATTAATATCTGGTATTACTTTTTTTCTATGAGTGTATGTTCATTGTTTACAATTGTTTATTTTAAAAAAAAAACAAAATGGGAAAGAGTTTATTCATTCTGTTCTGGAGGTGTCGGTGTACAAAATCATTTTATGAAATTACAAAACAAAGAACTTTGTGATGATAGAATCTCTAACTTGATTGAAACACTTCCTTTATCTGAAACACTTGAAAATTTTGAAGACTTTTTTCCTATTGAATTTACATGGCGAACCGTTTTCAAAACAAGTATTGAGCACAACAGTTTTCTCTCAGCGTCAATCAAAATTATGGAAGTTGTTTCTGCAAAAATTACATGTGATAGATGTAAGTCAAAATTTTTTGAATATGGAAGAAATAATTCAGAAACATGGAGTTTGTCAATTGAGATGAGCAATTTTATTCTAAATATGGAATTTGCATTTCGAAAACTCTCATCAGAGACAGAGTCAATTGATACTTTAAAGTTTAGGGAAAACATTTAAAGATGTTATTTTAACGCAAGTCGATTTAACTGTTGAACAGTGCTTCTCTACAGTGAACACCATAATTTCAATTTTTCTTAAATTTCGTACTAAGCTTGAACTACATCAGCGTTTTCCACATAGACGCAATGCTTATGCATCAAAATGCAATTAAAAATAATGTAAATTTTTTTTTATTCTTCTAAGAATTTTAATAAAGAAATTGAAAATAACGGTCGTTTTTCATTTGAATATTATTCTTGCAGTGTGCGCCTTCAGCACGCAAATCTTCATAAAAATTTTTTTTGAAAATTAACGTCTAAAAATTCTGTCCGTCCCCCCAGGATCTAGAATTGACCTTTTTTGTTTATTTAATAGACACACAAGTTCTTCACAATTAAAAAAATTTAATAATAATTAAAAACACTAAAAATTGGAAATAAACCTAAAAATAATTTAAATTAATTTAAGAAAATTTAAAATAAAATTTTTTTTACCTTTTTAAATTTCTCATTTGATTCTCAAGTTTGATTTTTTTGACTAATATATGAAACAAAAATTTGAATGAAAACACTGAAATTACTTGTCAAAAAATGTTAATAAATAAAATCAGTGTTGTTAATGTATCTGATTATTCTGTATCTTTTTGTTAAAATTTATTAAGCATGGATTTTACAAGAAAAACTTCATAAAATGCAACTGTATCAATAAATGGATTTTTGTCCGTACTTTTTAGATATATAAAATAACAGCTGCTAAATTATTGACAATAACAGGTAAAAACTACAGAGAACAACACTGAATAAAATAATATTGTAAAATTAAATTTCAGCTTTAAAAATACAAAAAACTTTCGTCGTTGAATTGTTTACTCATTTCCTGTTGTTCATTTTAAAAAACATTTCCAGAGATCATCATCATCAAGCAAGCATCAAAAGCCAAAAAACCTCGTTGTTTTTCTCTCTCTTTTAATATTTTCATTTATATTATTATTATTTAACATAAAAAGCTCATATTCATTACGTTGCATTATATAGTCGACAATGATCGTAATATTCTGGTTGGTTGCTTTTGTATGAAGCTGTAAAAAGGAGTACATTTTTTCATTAACTTTCATTCACTCTCTCTTGCTGCTATGCTGTTTTTCCTTCAACCAGCATGCCAGAACATGAAAAATCAGTAAGCAAGCCTCATGTGATGGTAGAATGAGCGAATGTAAAGTGCTGTTTATGAAACAATTATTAAAAACCATTTCCTATTATTGCCGTAAGCTTTAAAATTACATGAGAATGAATATACTTTGTATGTTGTGAATGAGAAAGTTAATGAATTTAATTAAAACGTTAAATTTTAGTTTTCCTCTGAATTAACTAAAAGTGTTTTAAAATTCTGCAGATTCAAACAAAAAATCCTGCAAAAAATATTTATTCGAGAATTTATTGACTGCGGAAAACAAAGTTTGAAACAATTGTAATTTTTAACAACTGAATCATAACAAGAGCGGTTTTGTCATGCAACAAATTGTGATACTTAACAAATGTTGCAATAAATTTAAATTTCGAATAAAACTAAATTTGTGCGTCAATTAGTTATTTAATAATTAGGGATTCAAATAAGTCTTGACACTAATTGATTTTGTTAGTTTTATTTCAATATTAAACAAATAAAAAATAATTATTTATTACTTCTTTTGTTTACATCACACTTGTCACACGCAACATTTTGTTATTTTTTCCAAAATTTTGTAACAAAAACACATTTTTCGTGTTGCAAATAGCAAAAAATGATGAAATTTCAACCTATTTAAATAGCTTAAAAATTCATCATAAAAAACTTCTTTTTACTCATTTATTATTCAAACAATTTCAAAAGTTATGTGAAAAACTCTTCAAAACTATTTCGTTTATAACATTAACAACACAAAAGTGATAAAAACTCAAACTTCAAAGTAAGTAAACAAAGAATTTTCAACTTTTATCAAATTTTCATGCTTTTCATTTGTAAAAGAAAAAGAGAGAAAAAGTTCACTATAACAGTGCTCAATTCAATGCATAAATCCTCATCTTTTCTCATTTCTTTCTTTCTAACCCAAACAATAAAAATGAAACTTTTATTAAAAGAAAGTTGCAGAGCAAAGTAAAGAAAAAAAGTTTCAATCTGATTATTCAATCTATGTTCTTCTTTTTGCCTCTTTCATATAACATACAAACACACAAAAGAAATTCTTTTTCTTCTTACAACCATGGCATCGCTATTATTCTTCTCACATGCATGAAAAATTATGTTTATTTTTCATGTGCAAGAAAGAAAATTTTTTCGCCTTATCTTGCTCAAGAGTTTTTCTGCTTGCATTGCAATTTTTAGTACATGTGAAAGGTGCACCTTGTAAAAGTCTCAGTCTCTCGCTTCTTCTTTTATGGCAGCTCAACTAAAGAATTTTAATGACTGACTTATGCAGTAGATTATAAAGAATTCACTTGTAAGAAGCGTGCATGAATGAAAGAAAGCACACTAGAGAGATAATTGAGATAGATAAGATGAATTTACATCAATTAGTATTATAATGTTGCAGCCGAACATGCAATGCATCTCCTTCTAGAGTCTATAAATTATTTCAGCAAAAGGAAGAAAAATTTCAATTTGCTTTATGAGATTTTTGTACAAAAAACATGTATGTTTTACATTACTGCAATGAATGAATGAATATAAAGTTTTCTGTATTGCAGTGGCAAAATGTGATTATATTTGATTTCATCTTTTTATAATAATTTCTCAAGCCTTCTTTTACAAATTTCAAATGATTATTTCAACACTCAATTTCTAAAAATAAAATAAACTAAAGAAGAAACAAAAATCATTAAAATGTTTGCTTTTATCATTCCAGCTGCTGATTTTACTAAAATAATTGCATGACTTCCAGGAATCCTAACCTTTGATGTTTCAATTTTGCTTCTAAAAAATTAAAGATTTGAAGTTCACAAATAATTTTAATTTGTTTAAAAAAATTTACCCGCTGATAATTCCAGAATCCAATGATGTTACATAAACTTCAAGTTGTGATGGAATTTCTTTAAAAAGTTCAGTTAAATTAACAATTTCTTGACTAATTCCAAAATTCAAGACAACAATCGCCATTTCATTTTGATATTGTCTTTTATATGAATAAACTTGTTTGTTATTTGACAATGCACTCAAATAATCGCCTTTTTTGAAAATTTCTTTCTTCCTGATTGACGTAAGCTTCTTAAAAATTTTCAAGTGACTGTCTTTTGCTTCTTGTTGTGCTTTAACATTGACAGTTTTGTAATTATTGCCAACAGGAAGCCAAGTTTTATTAGCTGTTGAAAATCCTGCATTTTTTGTATTATCCCACTATGAACAGATAAGAAATTTTCATAGTAAAACAGTTTAGATTAAAAATTTTAAATTAATTCTTAATCTAAGCTTAAACACTTAAATTTTTTGAAAAAAATTTAATTAAATTTGGTATGACTTTTTATAAAAAAGTTCATATTTGATAAAAATATTTGTTTTTTTTTTTTTGTAAATTTTGTTGAAATTAGTATAAAAATTTTACTTACAGGAAAAGGAGTTCTAGCAGGATCACGAGATCTTGACTCATAAATTGTAGGATTAGAATTGCAAGCTTGAGGATCGACAGTTTCATTCCAAGTTAAATAAACATCACTCATAACAAGTTCTTCACCTTAAAAATTGAATAAAAAAGAAAAATTACGTTTCAATCAATTGCAACAGTAGAACAAAAGCTACTAAATAGTCAGAATTATAAATATTTTCTTTATAACCTTAAACATACCTTGATAAGTTATTGCAGCACCTAAAAATAAAAATAAAAAGTAAATTTTATTTTCAATTAAAAACTTTAAAATAAAAAACAACCTGGAAGCGTCTGAAGCAAAAAGTTCAACAAATCGCCACGTTTTTCGCCCAAACGAGAAGCCAATCGATGGTTGTCATGATTACCAAGCTAATTTAACAAAATATCTCAAGAGTTTTATGCCTAAAATAAATAAATTGACAACTTACAACCCAATTAGCGATATTTCCTTTAGGCATTGCAGTTAACCATTCTTCAACAATTGATTTGTAATCCTCTGCTGTACTATTTATATTTGCTCTTTTAATTAACTCAAAATTAAATGGAAAATGTGCTCCAGGTGCACTCTCATTTCCATAATAAAGCATATTGTAATCAAGTTTTGCATAAGATTCAACCATAATAACTTTTTTACTGACATTTTTAACTGCTGAATATTCATCAAGATGTTTTCTCCATTGCTGCACCATGTCATAAGTTTCTTTTTGATCTTCAGTATAAATATTTTGTAATGAACAATGATCAAATTGATCACAATCAGTTCTATAAGAACGTGGTTCATCACGAAGACTTTCATCTTCAAAAAGTGAAGGAACAGCATCAATTCTGAAACCAGCAACACCTCTATCAAGCCAATATGTTAAAACATCTTTCATTTCTTGCACAACTTTTGGATTTCGATAATTTAAATCGGGCTGTTTGTAATGAAACATATGATAATACATTTGCTTTCTCACTTCTGACCATTTCCATGCTGAGTATCGAAAAGTTGACATCCAATTGTTAGGTGGAACTGGAATATTTGAAATCTCATCAATTTTCGGATCACGCCAAATGTAGAAATCCTCATATCCACTTTCTTTACTTTCAGATCTTTTAAACCAATCATGCTCATCTGAGCTGTGATTTGGCACAAAATCAAGAATTAATTTTAAACCAAGTCGATTGCATTCTTGCACAAGTTTATCAAAATCATCAAGTGAACCAAAAAGTTCATGAATATCTCGAAAGTCGGAGATGTCATAACCAAAATCTGCATTTGGTGATTTGTAAATTGGTGAAAGCCACACGCCATCCATACCAAGATCGTGGAGATATTCAAGTTTACTTTTGATACCATTGAGGTCACCTATGCCATCACCATTACTGTCCATAAATGAGCGTGGATAAATTTGATAGAAATTTCCCGTTTCAAACCACTCTTCTGTGTATACACTATGGCAGTAGAAAGCACTTAGGAGCAATGAAATTTTAATGAATTGATGCATTGCAGTAGACGATGATAAAGAGGAAGATATAAAATTATTATGGCAAGCTACTGAATATAAGTAAAGGCTTTACATTACAAAAATGCTCTCTTTATATTTTACTGCAATCAATTGACAATTTTTGATATTTATTTTATATTGTAAAATTATACATAACTTAGATAAGATAATAAATTATTGATATTTGTTTGTTTACTAAAACACAACACTTCAAAAATAATCACAATATTTTATACAATTTTTATTTGTAATAAAAGCTTAAAATTTTCTAAAGAGATTCATATCCACATACAGTTATAAATTAAAATTTGAATCTTTTCTAATATGACAGATAATGCACTAGATAGGTTCTAAATTTAAACTTTTTAGTAAATATTTTGTTGTCATAGTGTCAAGTTTTTAATAAACAAAACTTTTTATAAAAAATTGAAAAATTATTTTATTCACAAATTAATTTCAATTTATATTTAAATATCCTGAAAAATTTACTTTTTCTTAAAAAATCATTTCAAGCTTGTTGATTTTTATGAATATTTTTTAAAAACAAAAATACTTAAAACTTTAAATTGAGTGACAAAATGATGATAAAAAGTTTAAAAAAGAAACAAAAGAAAATTTTAGAATTCTCTCTTGTTATTTTATTTGCACTTTGTGAAAGAATTTCATCAAATTCAGAAATAAATTCTGTTCAATCAGTTTCAAAAGCAATTTCTGATGTCATTCATGAGTTCTACATTGCACAAGATATCAAATTTGACTTCAATATTTATGGTGAGACTTCAAATCATTTTAATGACGTTATTGATGAAGTCACAAAGAAAGTAAATAAAGAAATTCCAACAAGTCTTAAACATATCACTAACATACAAGATTGGAATCATGAATTTAATCGATCAGCTGTAATTTTTATTAAATCGATTCAAAGTTCTTTAAATTTTCAAGAACAGTCAAAAATAATAGAAAATCATGGTCCAAAATTAAAATATTATGGCACAGAAAGGTTAAAATTTTTGGTGTATGTTGAAGATATTGAATATGCTGAAGAATTTCGAAACATTTTTGTGAATAATATCTTTAATACGATTAGTTTTGTTGGGAAAATACAATTTTATGAATTTTTTATTTATGTGGATAGAAGTCGGAATGAAGTTTTTTTATCTGTTATTTAAATGTATGAAACAAAAATTTGTGGGCAATTTTTGATAAAAAAGTTAAACAGTATGAATATGAATTCACAAAAATGGAACAAATCTTTGGAAAATTTTAATCATTATGAGAACTTTCATGGCTGCATGATTAATGTCATTGGTCATTACGGTTTTGAATTTTTCTTAAGTGACATTTCAAATAACACAAACCTTGATGAAAGAAAGTTTGCTGGTGCAGTGTTTGAAATAGTTCAAATAATGTCAGAAAAATTTAATTTCATACCGCATTATTCATTAAGTACATACATTGATTCAAAACTTAGAACCAAAAGTATAAAAAACTATGTACCAAATGATCGATACAGTTTTTATTTATCAATTGCTCCTGTTAATTATTCTTTTCCATTTTCATATTACACGCAAAGTATTTCAACTGTCAATTTTATGTTCCACATTTCTTATAATGATTTGTATACAAATTATGAAAAACTCTCAATGCCATTTGATGATTTAACTTGGATTTTTTTATTTTTAACATTTGGACTCACATTTGCAACAATTTTTGGTCTTCATTTTTGTCCACGATGGATAAGAACAATAATTTTTGGCAAAGGTAAAATATCAAGGACATACATTCAAACTTTCTAATGTTTCTAAATTTTCAAGGCATAAATAATCCAGCTTATAATGCACTTGGAATTTTCTTTGGAATTTCACAACTTCGATTACCACGAGAGTCTTTTCCTCGTGCAACTTTGGTAACTTTCATTTGGTTTTGTTTAATCATTCGAACTTGTTGGCAGTCAAAAATGTTTGAATTTATGACAACAGACATGAGAAAACCTTTGCCAGCATCAATAGAAGATCTTGTAAAAATGAATTACACAGTTGTAGTAGAAGAGTTAAAACTTACATACTATAACGAACTACTTAATGGCAGAGAAAAGTTTGTTTTATATATTTTGACGAATATTTCATAAAAAATTTATTTTCAGACCAAAACGAATGTTTATGAACAGAAGTTTGTTTATTGATTTATACAAACAAGCACTTGATGGTGAAACAAAATCAAAATATGCATTTTTCTCAAATGATTTAGATCAAAGAGATTGGAAAAGTTATTTCAAAAATTTTTTACCAATAATTCAAAACGAAGTATTGTCAAAATCTCTAGCAATTACATTTCCATTTGATTCCTTCCGGAATTTTAAATCATCTAGTTAATTTTGGCGTATGGCTTACACATAGACCAATTTATATTGAACCAGAAGACACAAGAAGAGTTTTGTCAATCTCTGATCTCGAATTTGGTTTTGTGATTTTTCTTGGATTTATGTCATTGCCAATTATTGTTTTTATTTGTGAACTTCATGCTTTGTATGTAAGAAGACAATTGAGAAAATTGCTTGGCTTGTATGAATTTATGAGAGTTATAAGAGAAAGATTGAAAGATTATCATGATAAATGGTAAAAATTTAATGTTATAAGTAAAAAAAAGTAAATGAAAAATAAAAATCTATAATGACATCATCACATTTTCTCTCTTTTTAAAATTTTTCAATGATCATTTTATGCATTAGACACATAAGAAAAAAGAGAGAAATTTTTTTCTTCTCATTTGCATAAGACACACACTAAAATAATGTTGATCGTGAAAATTCGTTTCGCAATGAAAACACACAAAAATGAAATTTTTTTCTTCTCTTAGATCGCAGACAGTCTCTCGCTCGCGATCATATCATGCAATACAGAAGATTTTAATTTTAGTGTGAAAAAATAAAATTTTCAAAAGTGAAATTTTAGAAATTTAAAAAAATTTATGTAATAAAAAAGTGAAAATTTTGAAAGATCCAGTTTTGAAAAATAAATAAATGACTTAATTGTGAGTTATTTTTGTCACTAAAGTAAAGAAAAAAATTCCAAAATGGTGGTGATGAAAAAAGAAAAATTTTTCTTTCATAAATTTTAAAATAAAAAAATGTAAAAGGAAGAAAAAAGAATATTTTTTTTGAAAAAAGAAGACAAAACGCAATAGTAAAATGATGATCATGGTGGTGATGTCATACTTTTTTTGATGAGCATTTCCTTGAAAAGTTTAATTTTTCAAACTGTCGGTGTTGATTTTTCTAAGAAAAGTGAAAATTTATTGAACTGGAAAATCATGGAAGAAAATTTTTCAGTAACAAAAAATTCTGAGAAAAATTCTTATTTAAGATCATCTTAAATAGAATTTATTTTTAATTAAGTCATGAAGAATTTTTAGAAAAGAGATTTTAAAAGTTTAAAAGAAATTTTCGTAATTTTCTTGTAATTTTCAATTGAAATTTTGGTTGAATTTACAAATTTTAATGAAATTTAAGTAGTTGCCTACTTAAAAGTCATTGACAATATTTTTTAGTAGCTGTTGGTTTCTTTAAAATCATGGCAATATTTCAGGAAATAGCCGCAACTGAAAAATTACTAGTTTTCAAACGTGCATGCATATTTTACTTGATATTTTTTGTCAAGTTGATTTCAAGTTGGCTTAAACAAAAATGTCTTTTAATTCATTCAGATTTTATTCATTTATTTGAAATTCAGCAAATTTGTATGAAAGTCAATCATTTTTTTAGTTTCTATACATTTTTGTTGAATTACCTTCAGTCTGAATTAGTAAGAAACAGTTTTGTGTAAATCCATTTGAAATCAACTTGACAAAAATATGCGCAAATCAAGTAAAATATGCATACAAGTCAGAAGCCTAAAAGTTATTATTGACAACAGTAGTCAAAAGCTACAGGATAAAGTTACCAGTTTTTAATTTTTTCAGAAAATTTCAAGTAGCCAGGAGCTTATAGTAGCTACAGTGCTGTGGTTTTAAAGCTGACAATTTAAAGTTATTACAGTCAATGACAACTAGCTTAAGTCTAGTAAATTAATAACATTAGACGCATATACTTCTGCTCCAGATAATTTTCATAATAATTATAAAATAATTCGAATAGTTCCTTCGATTTTATTTAATTAGATTCTAAATATTTGTAAGAACACTCAGGAAAGCCTTCTTAAAATCAAAAAAATTCACAAATGTCTTTAAACTTAAAAAAAGTAAAAAATTTTCAAAAGGTTCACAAATTCTTTATGTTTTCAAACATTGCTTTATATGAAATTAAAAAAAACTGTCATTAATAATAAATTACTTTAATCAAAAATCTCAAAAGCTACAAATAAAATGTATTTGTTTCTTTATTTTCATAATTTTAATATCTAGAAAAACAAACATTGACAACAGAAAAAAGTGACATAAAATTGCTACCTACTTATATCTACAAAATAACATCCGTTGTGACAATAAACCTTCTGAGAAAATTGTAGAAATTTCCATGATACAAAAAATAAGATAAAAACAAATTTTTTAAATTTTTTCAAGTTCAAAAATTTAAATTTCGTTGACCTTTCCTAACTTAAAAATTCTTTTTATTTCATTCCCTTTTAAATTGTCTACTTGAAAATAACATAAAACAGCAAAAATTCTTACTTATGACCTAATTACAAACACTCTCATCTAAGAATAATGACGTCGTTGATGATCTCAAAAATATTTTTTTTTTCATCTAAATTTAAACTTTTTTTTATACAAATGAGTAAGCAAAAAAGTTTATTTGAAATTAATTTGACAACACCAGTATTGCATGAAGTTCAAAAATTGTTTAAAATAACGAAATATTAAAGGAAAAAATTATAAATTCAATTATTAAAATGAATTTTTTTTACTCATTTTTCTCAATTTTCCTTCACAATGCGCAAGAAAAAGAGAAAAAAATTTGTTCTAAAAATAATTTGATAAAAATTTGATTTTTTTTTCTCACATGTTTTGGCTTTTTTTTCTCTTCTATGTTTATAAAGAGAGTAAAATTTTCTTCTCGTCACGAAATGTTGCCATTTTTTCTGTCGCGATTGAGAAATTTGTTTAAAATGACACTGTCGTTACTGCTGATGCATACGATTTTATAAACAGGAATTTAAAGTGGTTAAATAAAAAAGAAAAGAGTTGATGATATTTTTGGAAAATATTTTTTTTAAATGAAATTGTGCTAAAAATCTGACAAATTTGTAATTTATTTACATTGAAATTTATTATGATTTTAATCGTTTTCAAGTAAAATAAAATAAAAAGTTTTCAAGTATAAACCAAAAAAATTTCAAAAAGTTTCCTTACTTTTTAAAACTGCAGCTTTTAATTAAAAAAATGATTTTCCTTCAATTTTAAAATAAATTTAGTAAGTTATACAATTTCTGTTTTTGCATTCTCTTTCATCATCATCATAATAGCACGCTCAAGTAAATCTCTTACTTATTCACGGATGAGTCTCAAATTTCATGAAATGAATAATATTAATTGCGATCATTTAAAAAAGATGAATTAAAAATGTTTTTCAGCTGTTTCATGCTATAAATAAAATCGATTGAGTCATTCATATTTCTTTTATTATTGTAATTTTCGTCATCATCATCAATGAAGAAAAATACAATTTTAAATTCTGAAATTAAATTTAACGATATTTTAAATTTATTAAATTTTGAAAAATTATTATAGTAAAATTTTATAAAATCGAAAAATCTAAAAACTGTTAATTTTAAAATAATAAATGTCACCATTATTTTAAAATTTTAATGAATCGTTATTTTAAAAAAAATCATTAATTTATATCTTTTTAATTTTTAGATGCCTTTAAATAACGGAAAATTAAATTCTGTGTCAAAGCCGTCATGGTTAAAAGACACACCAAGTACAACAACAACAACAACGTCTACAGAAAAAGAAAAGCCAACAACTCGTCCATGGCAGCGTAAAACATCAGCAACTGACACAGTCAAGAAAGAAGATTCACCTGGCACAGCAGCATTAATTGAAAAGTCTGAAACACCAACAAAAATAACAAAAATTGGAGCAGCAATTAAAAAAGAAACAACTGAAAGTCCAAAAAAAGAAGTTACAGCAAAATTGCAATCACGTGAAATAAAAGTGCCATTAAAAGTTGAAAAAACAATTCAACCGCAGTCAATTTTAAAGAAACCAATAGTTGAAAAGAGGGAAGAAGCTAAAAAGCCACCAATAGCAGCAACAGCAGTAACCAATAAACCACCAGTAAGTAAGTCACAAAGCACAACACCCAGTAAATCACCAACACCTAACAAAACTCCACCATCGAGTAAATCCACATCAAAATCACCCAGTAAAACACCAGAACCATATTTAGAAGAAGAAAGTTCTGAAGAAGAAGAAGAAGAAGAAGAAACTGAAACAGAAACAACAGAAAGTGACTCAGAAGAGGAAGAAGAAGAAGTTGATTCAGATTTTGATTTGAGTGATGATGAACCTTATCGACCTCCATCTCCTGTAAATAGTAAGCAAAAATTAGTCATCCCTGCTTTGAAGAAAGTCAAAAAAAGTCCCGAACCTGAAAATGAAAAGCGAGAAAAATCGCCCGAATTTTCATTTAGAAAGCCCGAACTTAAAAAAGTCCTTACAAAACAAAAGAGTGAAGTACGTGAACGATCGCCATCGCCAGAGGAGCCAAAGTTTTTCAAAGCGAAACTTAGAAAAGTTCCATCATCGTTAAAGGCAAAAGAATTTAGAACGCGTGAAAAATTGCCAGTTGTAGAACTTAAAAAAGTTCCAACTAAACAAAAAATTGATATGGACACGAAAAAATCATCCGAACAATTTCCCTTGAAACCATCAATATTGCGAGCTGAAAGTAAAGTAAAAAGTAAGTTCAATCAATTTCATTTTATGTGACCTTCAAGTATTTTTTTCTAATTCATCGCACATGCACTGAAGGAAAATTTCTTTAAATATTTACACTCATGTTACTTATGATGAAATTTTCTTTTTTTTTTCTCTTACACTATTTTTTCTCATCAAACATTGGATTTTTCTTCACTGATGCTATATCACATACATCAATTTCATTTCAATTTCTTTTTGATCGCTATACAATGAGATCAATTTTCTTCTTCTTTGTCTAACTACAATAATGTTGCTATTTTGTGCATTTTGTCTTATTTTGGAAAAAATTTTAAAAGTTTATTAAAGAAATCGAATTCAAATTAAAATTTTTGAAAATCGATTAATATTTAAAACTTGAATTCAAAAAATGTAAGATTTGTAAATTTTCAATTCAAATTCTACAAAACGGTTATTTACGAATAATTACGATATAAAAATTACTGTTAAATTAGAAATTTTTTAGTTCAAATATTTTAATAATCTATGTCATAGAAATAATTAGTATATTCCCATTTACATCTCAAAAATGCGCTTTTTATCACTTTCTAAAGATTTTTATTTTCTCAATTCTTTTTTTCTATTTGATAGATTGTCATTTCTATTGTATTTTATGATGAGTCATTGCTCATTGTACGATTTTCTCATTATTGATTTCGTCGTTTTTGTGTGATAAAATAAAATTTCTTTTTGTTTCATTTTGATTTCTTTGCGTTTCGATTCAATACAATGTGACAATTGTTAGATTTAAAGTTCTTTGATATCAAAATGATGAGAAAATTTTTTTGTATTTTATTATTTCAAAAAATGAATTTTTTTGAGACTTTAAAAATTTTAATTTTTAAAGTTTTTAAATTTAAATTTCAGAATTTCAGTAAAATTTTTTGAATTTTTTAATTTCTTTTTCTCAAACATTATTCTTCATTCAAATTTTGAATTTTGTGATAGTCCTGCAAAAAGAATGAATTTTTCTTGACTTTTTTCAACAGCAGACAACCCTGTAACTATTTTTCTATGTTTTTTTGTTTAGTTGAGTCCTTGTCTATGTTTATCAGTGTCTTAATTTGAATGAAATGTTGTAAATGTCCAAATGTCTGTAAAGAAAATATTTGTAAATAGTTTAGAATCTATAATGTTTAGAAATTGTTTGATGTTTATTTAAAATACTTAGACAGTCTAATTTTTATACATTTTTACATACACAGTGCAATTAAATTTGTAAACATAAAAATATAAACAAATTTTTAGACATTTTTGTTATGTAGTTTGTCTATTTCTGCATGTCTGTGCGGAAGTAAGCATAGATTTCTTCTATTTAGACAGTTTCATAGAACAGCAGACAAAAATGTGAACTAAAGACGTCTATGATAAAAACTTTGTTTTTCATATATTAATTATTTGATCTAAAAATTATTTGGTTGACAATTAAAAAAGTAAAAGTTGAAAAAATTGTTGAACAAAAAATCTTTAGGTCAACACTTTTAAATTTTTCTAAATCACTCAGAATTTTTTTTCTTTTCTCTTTATTTATTTTTCTCTTTCAACAGTTCCTGCACCACCACCAGTGAGTATCAAATCAAAAAATAATTTTTTTTTACTTTATTTTTTTATAATAATAGACGCACGCAAACAAAAAAAAAATTTTTTTTCACTCTCAATTTGATTGTTTGAATTAAAAAAGAAAATTCTTTTTCAGTCTTAAAATAAAATTGATCGAAGTTAGAAGTAAAAATTTTTTATTGAAATTTCTTTTAGCCACCACCACCTCCTCCGCCGCCTGGCTTACAACCTCCACCTGATTTTGAAAAGAAACCATTGACATCAAAGAAGCGAGAGTATATAGAAAAATTAAAATCAAGACCAAGAAGAAGACCAGACTGGTCTGAAATGATGAAAGAAGTTGAATCAGGCAGAAAATTGCGACATGTTCAATGCAATGATCGGTAAGAAAATTTTATAATTTGAATCTTTCATTAAAAATAATTTAGAATTCAAATTTCAAAAAACCGTTAAAATTAAAAAAAAAATACTTAAATTCTATAAAACCGTTATTCGAAAAAATTTAAAATTTTAAATAAAATTGTTTTCTTATTTTAGATCAAGTCCAATAATAACATGCAAGTCGATGACAAAAGTTCAAGGTCAATATGTATTCGAGACAGAAAAGAAAAATACAGCACTTGATAAGTTGCTAACTGAAATTCAATCGGGTGTAAAATTGCGTCCAACAAAGACCAATGACCGTAGTAAGCCAATTCTTGATGGTTTAAGAAAATTCCGTCGTCAAATGACGATTGAGGAGCAAATTTTAAAATCAGAATCGAAAGCAAATTTCAATACGGAAAATATTCCATCGCCATTGCCTGACGATATACCTGATGACTATGATGACATTGATAAAGTTCGTGATGATTTGCAAAGCACAAAACAAATGTTGGCATTAGAATTGAGAAATAAGGAAGCACAAGAAAGAGAAAATAAAAGATTGCTAGCAAGAATTGCAAATCTTGAAGCCGAATTGGAGCGTGAACAGGCGAGACTGAGTGGTAGTGCATATAAATCAGAACCAGTAGTCACAAATGGAACAAATGACGAAGTTATCATCAATAATTTAAAGAAAGAAGTTGAAGAATCACAAAAAACAGCAAAATTATTAGAGAAAAAATATCATGATGTTGCTGAGGAATTGGATAAAGCACAAAAAGAAATTGAAGAACAGAAAAGATTGATTGCTAAATTACAGGTAAGTTTTTGTTGCTACTATGCGAAAATTTGCTTTGCTTTGAATTAAAATGATTAAATTTAGATGTGTGAAGGACAGAATTATGGCTATAATTACGCATATAATAATAATTATGAGGTAAATTTTTTTGTGTAAACTTTTATAACATTATGCAGCTGTTGCTTTATACTCACATGAAAAATTAATATTGGAATTGATGGAAAAATTTTTTATTGATGTTGGAAAAATTTTTTAGAAAAAAAATAATTTTACTAAAATTTAACTTTTTAAAATTCAAAATTTAACGTTTTTTTAATCAAATTTAAAATACTATATAAAATACGTTAAACATTTAAAAAATTTGGCTATATTTCATATATCAAAATTAAAATTCTAAATTTAGAATTCTAAAAAAATTACAAATTTTTAAAAAACTAACGGCTTTACATAAAAATATTTAAATTTCAAAATCCATTAAAAAAAATCTGTTAAAATTTTTCAAAACTAAATTAAATTAAGATATTTTTTTCACTACTTTCTTACTTACTTACTCAAAGCACTCAACTTTATATGAAGTCATTCAATAACACAAAGATAATAATAACAAACAGACATGAATGATGATGAAATTTTTATAATCCAAACAATTAAAACAAGACACTTCAATAATAATTGATTACATTACAAACAATGTTTTTCAAATTTTTTGCTTGAAATTGTTTTCAGGGTGGCGATCTTGATTCAAGAAGACAAAGTGAAGCACAACAGAAAGAAAGTTCACCAGAAATGGAGTTAGTCTTATCAGAGGAGGAAGAAGATGAAAGTGAAGAAAAGAAAGCTGAAAGAGCAGCAAGAAGATTAAAACGTGAAGTTGATATGTTGCGAGCTAAATTGACAAGATTAAAGGAAAAAGAAAACAATGCAAGAAATGAAAGAAAAGCACTTAGAGATGCAATGAAGAAAAATCAACAAATTTTGAAGTAAATTTTTAAATTTCTCTAAAAATATTATGAAAATTTTAAATGCTTTTCTTTATTTAACAGAGATGAGAAAAAGAAATTCAAAAAATTACAAAAGGAAGTTGAAAAAATGGCAGCAATGATGAAAGCAGTTGAAGAAGAAGGTTCAGATGAAGAAGCTGAAGAAAAAGAAGAACCAGAAGAGGAAGAGGAAGAAGAAGAAGAATCAGAACAAGAGTCAGAAGAAAGCGAGTCGGAAAGTGACAGCGACACTGAAAGTCAATCTGAAGATGAGGTTTGTAATAATTGCAAAATTTAACGAATTTTAAGAATTTAAATATTTTTGAATTTTAAAAATCGTTTAATTTGAAAATTTTAAATTTTTTTTAACGATCTTTTAATTTTGTAAAAATCAAAACAAAAATTTTAATTATTTTTGAGGTCTTCTAAAATTTATAATTTTAACGAATTTTTCAAATTTAAAAGCTTTCGAATTTTTTAAAAACGTTAAAATTGAAACTTTTTGAATTTTAATTTTTTTAGAATGCTGAAGATCATAAGAAGAAGGAAAATCTCGAACCACGTGTAAAACGTCATGACGGTCGATTCTCATCACTTAAAAAGGGCAATTATCTATTAGAAGCTAATGTTGAACGTCTTAAGGATGAAATTAAAGACCACAAAGAAAAATGCAGCGCACTTCAAGCTGATCTTGATTCAGTCATTGATTTATGTTAGATAGACACAAATTAAAGGATTTCACACACCATACACAATTTTTTATTTATGATTTGCTAACAAATGCTTTTTTTTGTAACAAATTGTCACACATAAAGTTCTTATTTGATTCAATAAAATTAATTGAAAATTAAATATTGATATTTGTTGATAATAAAACAACTCCAATATTGCTATCTACTTTGACACTTGAAGTGTTCACTGTTGTATCATCGCCAAGTCCAGAAGCAAGCGATGAAGTGTAAATTTTCATTTGAGTTGGAATTGAATTTTCAAATGCATTCAATACATTAACAGTTTCAGTATTTTTGCTGAAATTCAAAATTATCACTGCATATTGATCGCCATAATTTCGTGAATATGCATAAACATTTTCATTATTTGTCAAAACTCCATGATAATCTCCACGTCTAAAAACATTTTGTTTTCTCACTGTTGTTAATTTTCTGAATATTTTCAAATGACTATTTTGAGCTTGCTCTTGAAATTGAACATTAACAGTTTTGTATAAATCACCGGCTGGCAGCCAAGTTTTATCGGCTGTTGAAAATCCTCCGTTTTTCGAACTGTCCCACTGTTGGCAAGTTTATAAAATGTAAAAGATTAGATAATTTTTGGGGTAAATTATTGTTATTTTGAACTTTCTCTAAGGTTTGAAAATTTAAATGTTCATTTATATCTCATTTAGTAAGAAAACACTAAAAAATGATATCAATTTGTTTAATTGTTCAAAATACAGCGCAAAAATTAAGTTTCATAAAATTTTGATCAATTGTAGTCATTATAAATAATAAACATCTACTTGAGAAGTAAAATCGTTAAATCAACTTGATTCAAATACTCAACTAAAACTTGATTTCAACTTGATTTAGAGAACTTGACTTCAATTTGATTAAACAACTTGCATACAAAATGATGTTCTTTAAAAATGTTTAACAAAAGTTTTACTCACAGGGAAAGGTGTTCTAGCAGGATCACGTGATGATGACTCATAATTAATCGGATCATTTGTGTTACATGCTTGCGGATCAAGAGTGTCATTCCAGGAAACATGAACATTTGTCATAACAAGTTCTTCTCCCATCTTTATTGAAAACAAAATATTTAATTATTATTTTAATCAAAAATTAAATAAATTTGACATTTTTTCACAATTTTCAGTATTTTAAATTCTATTACTTCAATTTAATAATTTTTAATCTACATTTTCATCCTTTTGGACTAAATGTGTTACTTACATACGTTATTGCTATTCCTGGAAGTGTTTGAACCATAATATTAATCAAATCACCTTTTTGAACTCCTAAACGTGATGCAACACGATGTTGGTCATGATTTCCAACAACCCAATTTGCTAAAACACCAGCTGGCATTGGATCAAGCCAAGAATCGATTGTTCGTTTGTAATCTTTTGCTGTGCTTTCTTTATTCATATTTTTAATAATTTCAAAATTAAATGGAACATATGAGCCTTTTCTAGTTCCATTTCCATAAAACCTTTGAGCTTTTTCAACTGATGAATAAGATTCTGTCATCATAATTCTTGTAAATCCTCCAAAAGTTTCCTTAAATTCATCTAAAAGTTCACGCCATTGATAAGCCATATCGAAAGTTTCATCTTGATCTTGTGTATAAATATGATCAAGATAGCAGTGGTCATTAAAGCCACAATTAGGATTTCCAACTGGTTCATCCGGAAAAGTACCATTTGAAAACATTTTCTCATAAAGGCAAACAATAATGTCAATTCTAAAGCCAGCAACTCCTTTTGTCATCCAATAGGTCAAAATATTTTTCATTTCCTGCACCAATTTTGCATCACGATAATTTAGGTCAGGTTGCTTGTAATGAAATTGATGAAGGTAAAATTGCTGTCGAATATTTGACCATCGCCAAGCACTGTAACGGAAGAAGCTGATCCAATTTGTTGGCGGAACGAGAAGATTTGTGTAGGGATCAATTTTTCCATCACGCCAGATATAAAAATCTTCATAGCCTGGCACACGGGCTTCACTTTTCTGAAACCAGTCATGCTCATCTGACGAATGATTTGGTACAAAGTCAAGAATTAATTTAAGTCCAATTTCATTGCATTTATCAAGAACTTCTTGGAAATCTTCTAATGTGCCATAATCTTCATTAATATCACGATAATCTGAAATATCATAGCCAAAATCAGCTTGTGGAGATTTGTAAATAGGTGACAGCCAAACTCCATCCATTCCGAGTGATTTTACATAATCCAATTTACTTTTTATTCCTTGCAAATCGCCGATTCCATCACCATCACTGTCCATATAAGAACGTGGATAAATTTGATAAAAATTTCCGCTTTCCCACCAATCTAACTCATTTTCAGTTTGTGATTTTACAGTCACAATTAGCAATAACACTAGCAGAACTTTCATAATGTCCAACTTGAATGAGAGCTACAACTCAAATGAGTCTTACTTATTAAAAATAAGTTTTTCAAGTGTAAATTGTCGTGTGAATCGTGAGTTTTTAATCAGAAAAAAAAACATAAATTTTTGTTGTGCAAACTCACTTGATGAATGATAAAATAATTTGTTTTATTTAAGTATTACGAGATAGAGGAGGAATCACTTCATTAATTATGATAGTAAAAAATTAAAATAATTGTTAAGGCTTAAAAATTAAAATTAAAATAAGAATTCTATAAAAATTCACACAAATCTAAAACCCTTCTCATTCTTTAAAAAAAAATCAAGAAAATTGGAATTTTGGAATTTTTAGAATTGTTTGTTTTTACATTAAAAGTTTAAATAAGACGTTTGTAAAAAATCGCAAAAAATTGCTAAATGTGTTGAAACTTCGCAAAAAAACTTCAAAGATTGTCCTGGTTTTTTAAATTGAGAATATTTTCAGAAATTCACAGATCTTGAAAAAATTATTTATTACTATTCTTATTTCTAAAAATTTTATAAATACTTTTTGATTGGTCTTGAAAAATATATAATTTTGTCTCTTTCTCTCAATATTTACAAATGACTGATTCTTATTTATTATTTTCTTCCGTACTTTAGTTTATTTTTATTATTTATCAATGATTGAGTAACTTTGTTGATAATAAAAATTTTTTTCACTTTCAATGTTTATTTTCGTTATCAATTAAAATTGTCAATAAATTTGAAGTAGAAAAGTTAAATAAAAAATTGATGAGTGAATAATTTACAAGAGGAAAAGACTTTTAGTTAATTAATTGCCAAGGGGTGAGAACTCTATCAAAATATCAAAAAAGTATTAAATTAACAAAAGGATTATCAAAAATTTGTATGCGTTTTTTGATAATTTGCATAAAGTAACCTGGAAAACGGAATTGTTTCAATGCCTACTTTATGAAAATCATCAAAGTGCACACTTCTTGTTAATTACTTTAAAAAAAATTTTTAGAAATGCAAATTTAATCAAAGAAAATGACTAATCATTAAAACACTTTAAAAAAATTCACTATTTTTGTTCTTTTGCAGTTTTTGATGTTTTCATTTTACATTTTTTGAAAGAACCTAACTAAATTTGCTAAGTTTCTGTTCAAAAGTTTGTTTAAGAAAATTGCAATTATGCAAAATTGATAATTTCTTTAAGTTAAAAAATTTAGAATAATTTTAAAATTATTCATCCGCAAGTAATTAAATATCAATTTAGTTATCTTTTAAAAATACATAAATTAATAAAAAATAATAAAATCATGATTTTTAATAAATCATAAAAACAATTCTCGTATCATTTTTATCAAATCAAAATATTCTAAAATAAAAGAAAGCTCATGATGAAGATGATAATTATTTGTCGTTTATAAATGAGAAAAAGATATAAAAAGAAAGAAAATGATGTGTGAATGCAGTGCTATTGTGCAGTTGAACAATAACAAACACAATATGTGTATTTTAATGGTCATTTATTTTATATTCACACGATGACATCGATAACATCAGCAAGTAGTAGCAACCAGCAGTAGCAACTAGAAAAAAGAAAATTGTTTTTCAAGTGGCATCAGACACACATATGTATATGTCATTGCGGCAACAGTATAGAAAAAGAGTAGTGTAATCAAGCGAAGCTGTTATCATAATTATCAAATGCAACAATTTGTATTCGAGTGAGCGAATTTTCTCACTATACTGCACTACTGCTGCTATATATAAAGACTATTGTGCACATAGTTCAAATAATTTAGATTCAAACGTGATATTGTGATGATGTTACGGTGTACTTTTGTGCTATTGTGTTTTATTTATTCGAGCACCGTGCATTCTTTAGAATGGTGGGAAGGTGGAAATTTTTATCAAATTTATCCACGTTCTTATATGGACAGTGATGGTGATGGAATTGGTGATTTATTAGGAATAGCTAGTAAAATTCCATACTTGAAATCAATTGGCATTGATGGAGTTTGGTTGTCTCCAATCATGAAATCACCACAAGCTGATTATGGCTATGATATTTCTGACTACAAAGACATTCATTGGGAATATGGAAATTTGAATGATTTTGATAAACTTCTTGCAGCTTGCAAAGAAAATGGTGTGAAATTAATTCTCGATCTTGTTCCTAATCATTCATCAAATAAACATGAATGGTTTGAAAAAAGTGAAAAACGTGTTCCAGGTTATGAAAATTATTATGTCTGGCATTCTGGCACATTTGATCCAATTACTGGTAAGCGAGTGCCACCAAATAATTGGCCAAGTGTTTTTAGATTCCCAGCATGGACTTGGTCAAATATTCGAAAGCAATTTTATTATCATGCTTTTCTTGCTGCTCAACCTGATTTGAATTATCGAAATCCAAAAGTTGTGCAAGAGATGAAAGATGTAATTTCATTCTGGCTTAATAAAGGTGTTTATGGTTTTCGTATTGATGCTGTTCCTTACATGTTTGAGGTAAATTAATAAAACATTCCCAAATTCCAGATCGAGTACTTGAATCAGTAAAATCTTCAAAGGGATTTGACTTAATTGATTTAAATCTACGAAATCCTTTGAAGATTTTACTGATTTGTGTACTTGACTTAAATTATAATTTCCTAAAAATGATTTTAATTTTTTTTTAAATTTTAAATTTCTTAAAGGTTAAACCAGATTTCCGAGGAAACTATCCTGATGAACCTTTGACAGGAGCAACTTGTCCCAATCCTGAAGATTACTGCTACACGCAGCACATTTATACACAAGATCGTGATGAAACTTATGACATGATTTTCCAATGGCGAAGTCTTATCAACAGCATTTCAGCTGCATCGGTTGATAAACTTCCAAGAATTATAATGACTGAAGCCTACACTTCATTTGATAATATCATAAGATTTTATGGTGATGGAAATAGAAATGGCAGCCATATTCCTTTTAGTTTTGATTTAATTAGCAATGTTAATATTGATAGCACAGCTGAAGATTATAAATATCGAATTGATAGAATTTTGAGTGCTATTCCTAAAGGACAACATGCTAATTGGGTTGTAAGTAGAATTATTATAAATTATTAAAAAAATTTAGCAAATATTTTAAAATAACGGTTTTTAAATTTTAAAAAATTTTAAATTTTTTGAATTAGCTTGGAAATCATGATCAACATAGAATGGCGACACGTTTAGGAGTAGAAAGGACAGATTTGCTCAATATTCTTCTGCAAACACTTCCTGGAATAGCTGTTACATATGTAAGTTTACTTTTTTTCAATTCTAAATGGAAATAACAATAATTTCTTAAATGTTTTCTAGTCTTTTTATTTTTAAAAATTCAAAATCTTATTATAATTTTTTTGTATATAAAACAGCAAGGAGAAGAACTTGGCCTGAAAAATACCTATTTAACTTGGGAAGAAACTCTTGATCCAAGTGCATGTAATACACAAGATCCAATAAATTATGAAAAATTATCACGTGATGGATGCCGAACACCTTTTCCATGGAATAATTCAACAAATGCTGGATTTTCAACTGCATCAAAAACTTGGCTTCCTGTCAATCCTGATTATGTCACAATGAATGTTCAATTTCAAGAAGCAGCTGCAAATAGTCATTTGAAAATTTTTAGAAAATTGACAGCATTGAGAAAACAAAATGTTTTAAGACAAGGAAAATATGAGTCAAATTTAGTCAATAACAAAAATGTCATTATTTATCGTCGATGGTATGAAACTGATGTTGTTATTGTCATTCTTAATTTTGGAAAAACTGCAGTTGTCAATGTACCTGAAGCATTCCCAAGTGTCAATTTTCCTAGTACAATGAAAGTTTACACTGGATCATTAAATAATTTTGAAGCAGGAGCTGAATTGACTTTAACGAGTATAAATGTTCCAGCTGATAAAGCTGTTGTTCTTACAAATATGTCATTGTAAAAAATCACTTGAATCTTGAATAAATAAATTCAAGTTATCAATTGCAGTAGTTTGACACATTTTTCAACGATGAAAAATTTTCATAATATGATAATTGATAGTGAATTTTTCAAGGAAAAATTTGTTTTATTTATAGTAACTAAATTAATGATGTAATCTTAATCTACATTTTACATGATTTCAACGCACGTTTAAATTTAAGCTTAAAAATGACTTAAATTATAGCCATAAAGGTTGAATTTGTTTTTGTATTTTTGTAAAAAAGACAAATTAAAATAAGAGAATGGCTTCTTTTCATTCCGTACCATTTTCTATTTAGATTATTTTATTTCTCCATCCACAAACTCATTATTATTGCCGCATGACACGCTCTCAACTCATATCAAGTGCTCTCTCCTCATTTTCAACATGTCTCTCATGATTCAAGTGGAATGAGAAGTGAAGATTAAGAGGAGTCGAGAGATAAAAAAATATTTTCCTAAATGTTGGACACCAAAAGCCTTTTTTCGAGTGATACACACATACATGACTTTTGTTTTTTCTCATTTTAGAGCTCTTTTTGTATTTTGTATAAATATTCACTAAAATTATTTTTCCCTACTTTACTTCTTGTTATTTGAAAGCTACAGCAGCATATATATTTGTTTAATATCTTTTGGCAAAAATGAAAAGATCGCATGAAATTTTCAACTCTTGGTGATAGTAACTAAAATAAATATTGTAAACTTTTTAAAAAAATACAAAAAAGAAAGCTAAAATTTCTATATAAAAGCGCATTTCTTAAATTTTTTCAAAAAAAAATTTGTTAAAAAACTGTTAAGTAAAATTCTTGTATTCATTTAAAAAGGAATTTTGAACTAAAATTTAGATAAAAAAATCTAATTAAAAATTTCAATTCCATAAAAACTTTTTTGAGCATATGAATTTTTTAAAAAAATTCGTTGTTTTTTGATCGTTTTGAAGTGAATTTTCTATTTCAACAATTTAACGGTTTTTTGACATTTGAATTTTTATTTAAAAATTTTGAGCAAATATTTTAAAAGTGATTTGCTTGCTAGAACTAAAATTACTGAAAATTTTTAGTCTGAATTTTTTTTTAAAAAAAAACCTATAAGTGAAATTTTTAAATCCATCAGATTTATTTTATTTTCTAACCTAAAAATTTTTTGACAAATGACATGAAAATTTTTAAACTGACTTAATCCAAATTGCTTAAAAAAGAAGCCACAAAGTAAAATAAAAATTAGTGATTGTGAGATTAGCAGTAGATGATTTCAGTCTTAAAAGAGCGAGCAAAATTTTGATGCCTTTCCCACAAGTACAAATACATGTTAAATTTTCAAAATTGTCATGCAATATTTCATGTTTCGAAAAAAAAAGATTCTCGATGGAAAAGTTTTTCGCATTTCTCTGTCAAAAAACATTGTATATATTTCATACAGACCACAAAAGAGAGGAATTTTATACATTTGAGTAAATTTTGGCAAGGAAATGAGCTTTTACAAGTACAAGCCTAAAGGAAAATTCACACACATTCTTAAAAGCTTAATTGTGTTTTTTCTTGCTCTCAGCTGTCGTCAGAGAATTTGTGATAACGAGAAAATGCAATTTCAAATCATGAAAAGCAATTAAAATTAAGCTCTTCGGCAAAATCGCAAGCAGGTCTGTGCCTATGAAATGTAAAAGATGCTCCCTTGAAGTTGTCTTCTGTGTGTGCTGGGGACTGTGCAAATATTAATTATAAAAAATTTTCCTTTCCTTCTTTAAAAAAATGAAATCTGAGAGCAAAACAGCAGCGGCCCCATACGAGATTCATTTTTGAACATTTGTTTTGTTGTGCTTGATGAGAAATGGAAGGGAAAAAGGACTGTTTGCAAATGAAACAATAAGAGAGAAAAAAGTTTTTCAGATGTTTGCTGTTGTCTAATTTGGAAATTTTTTCTTCTTTTGTTCTTTTCTGTCTCTTTTTTCTTCTCTCTGATGATGTATTTAATAACCCGGTTAGAAGAAAAAAATTTTAAGAAGAAATCTGGGACAAGCATGACGACAATGATGATGATGATGAGCGTGATTTGTATTTGATTTGCTATTCATTTGAGTGAAATTTGATTGTGCGGGTTGAATGAAATAAAAATTTATTTTAAAAAGGTTTTAACGTATTTTTATTTTTTTAATTTTTTAACGTTTTTATTTATTTGAACACTTTTTAAAACTATTATCCAATTTTTAAGAACCATAATTTTTGTAAATTTTAACTTGAAATTATGAAAATAATTGGTAAGGAAAAACTTGTAAATTAATTATTTTTTAAAAACCGTTAAAAAACAAATTTTGTATTTTTATAATTTTAAATGGACTGCCCAAATAAAAGTAAAAAAATATGAGAAATTAGCTTTTTTTGCAAATATTTTTCTAAATTAAAATTTTTTCAAAACAATACTTAACGGTTATAAAAAATTCAAAAATAACCTATTAGAAGTATTCAAAAATTATTATTTCTAATTTTCTTAAATTTTTTGGTAAAATCAATTTTTTCTAATAATTCACATCTAAAAAATTCTGCAAACGTCTCAAATCTTCTTTTACTAACTGGGAA
>CM031381.1:11570729-11581306 GCA_018290095.1 Polypedilum vanderplanki | reverse complement strand
AGAATTATCTTGTCTAACAAGCTTATCAATCATTATTTATCGAAATATGTGGTGAAAAGTTATAGATTTCAATACACACTTCTAACAAAAGACAAAAGTGCAAGTGCTCTTAAACCAGAACACGTCTTTGCCGGAAATATCAAATTTTGAAAAAATCAAAAAAATCATTTTGCCCATACTATTTCTTATTATCATACATACACTCCAAAAAAATTAAAAAAATTAAAACCTTTCTTAAAAAATTCAATTTTTTTTCAGCCTGTCTGCCTGTAACAACTCTTGATTTTCATTTTTCAAATGTAACCAAAATATCCATTAAATTATTTCTGACAAAACGATACTAAAATATGAATCATTGGTTAATTTTTTCAATTTTTTTTTTCAAGTTTTTTTCAATGCGTGGGAAATAAAAAAAAGAATAACCAATAAACATATTCCATTTCTTCAATAGAAATCACTTTCTTATGGAAACAACTTCTTTAAAACCTTTATATCATTTCATCATTTTGCACGAGTGCGCTTTCAAGAGCGCGCAAGATCATTTTGCCCATATACACATCTTACTTTCTGAAAACACACATAACTGACTAAAAATTCTGTTTTCTTCCGACAAGCTTATATTTCCAACTGTTGTTTAAAGTAACTAATATCCATCAACATTCATGTCAATTATTTCTTGTCCATAATTAAAGAAAAAATTAGCCAAAAAACTTTTGTAAAAAATTTTCTCTATGTCAACAGTATTAGAGATTCTTAAACCAACTCCTCTTTATGTTGATTTTCCAATAAATAAAATGTCCCAAAATATGATCGAAGTAATCATAAGTTCTATGATTTTTTACAATTATTCATACGACATTTTGAAGCATTCTTGATATGACAAAATAATTATCGGATTCCTGGAATTCCCGGAATTCCCGTTCCCGTTCCCGAAAATCGTCCGGGAACGGGAAATCGAGAACCCCTATTTTAGAGCTCTTTTTGTATTTTGTATAAATATTCACTAAAATTATTTTTCCCTACTTTACTTCTTGTTATTTGAAAGCTACAGCAGCATATATATTTGTTTAATATCTTTTGGCAAAAATGAAAAGATCACATGAAATTTTCAACTCTTGGTGATAGTAACTAAAATAAATGTTGTATACTTTTTAAAAAAATACAAAAAATAAAGCTAAAATTTCAATATAAAAGCGCATTTCTTAACTTTTCTCAAAAAAAATTAAATAAACAAAAATTTGGTAAAAAACTGTTAAGTAAAATTCTTGTAATTCATTTAAAAAGCAATTTTGAACTAAAATTTAGATAAAAAAGTCTAATTAAAAATTTCAATTCCATTAAAAACTTTTTTGAGCATATGAATTTTTTAAAAAAAAATTCGTTGTTTTTTGATCGTTTTGAAGTGAATTTTCTATTTCAACAATTTAACGGTTTTTTGACATTTGATTTTTTATTTAAAAATTTTGAGCAAATATTTTAAAAGTGATTTGCTTGCTAGAACTAAAATTACTGAAAATTTTTAGTCTGAATTTTTTTTTAAAATAAAAACCTATAAGTGAAATTTTTAATCCATCAGATTTATTTTATTTTCTAACCTAAAAATTTTTTGACAAAATGACATGAAAATTTTTAAACTGACTTAATCCAAATGCTTAAAAAAGAAGCCACAAAGTAAAATAAAAATTAGTGATTGTGAGATTAGCAGTAGATGATTTCAGTCTTAAAAGAGCAGCAAAATTTTGATGCCTTTCCCACAAGTACAAATACATGTTACATTTTCAAAATTGTCATAATGAAATTTCATGTTTCGAAAAAAAAAGATTCTCGATGGAAAAGTTTTTCGCATTTCTCTGTCAAAAAAACATTGTATAATTTTCATACAGACCACAAAAGAGAGAGAATTTTATACATTTGAGTAAATTTTGGCAAGAAAATGAGCTTTTACAAGTACAAGCCTAAAAGGAAAATTCACACACATTCTTAAAAGCTTAATTGTGTTTTTTCTTGCTCTCAGCTGTCGTCAGAGAATTTGTGATAACGAGAAAATGCAATTTCAAATCATGAAAAGCAATTAAAATTAAGCTCTTCGGCAAAATCGCCAGCAGGTCTGTGCCTATGAAATGTAAAAGATGCTCCCTTGAAGTTGTCTTCTGTGTGTGCTGGGGACTGTGCAAATATTAATTATAAAAAATTTTCCTTTCCTTCTTTTAAAAATGAAATCTGAGAGCAAAACAGCAGCGGCCCCATACGAGATTCATTTTTGAACATTTGTTTTGTTGTGCTTGATGAGAAATGGAAGGGAAAAAGGACTGTTTGCAAATGAAACAATAAGAGAAGAAAAAAGTTTTTCAAGATGTTTGCTGTTGTCTAATTTGGAAATTTTTTCTTCTTTTGTTCTTTTCTGTCTCTTTTTTTCTTCTCTCTGATGATGTATTTAATAACCCGGTTAGAAGAAAAAAAAATTTAAGAAGAAATCTGGGACAAGCATGACGACAATGATGATGATGATGAGCGTGATTTGTATTTGATTTGCGATTCATTTGAGTGAAATTTGATTGTGCGGGTTGAATGAAATAAAAATTTATTTTAAAAAGGTTTTAACGTATTTTTATTTTTTTAATTTTTTAACGTTTTTATTTATTTGAACACTTTTTAAAACTATTATCCAATTTTTCGAAAACCATAATTTTTTGTAAATTTTAACTTGAAATTATGAAAATTATCGGTAAGGAAAAACTTGTAAAATATTTATTTCTTAAAAAACCGTTAAAAAACATTTTGTATTTTTATAATTTTAAATGGACTGTCCAAATAAAAGTAAAAAAATATGAGAAATTAGCTTTTTTGCAAAATTTTATTCTAAAATTAAAATTTATTCAAATAATATTTAACGGTTATAAAAAATTCAAAATAACCCATTAGAAGTATTCAAAAATTATTATTTCTAATTTTCTCAAACTTTTTGGTAAAATCAATTTTTCTAATAATTCACATCTAAAAAATTCTGCAAACGTCTCAAATCTTTTTACTAACTGGGAATGAAAAATCTTGTCAAGTCATTTACAAATTTGTCTCTCACTCTCTTCAACTTTTTCTTCCTTTTTACTTCTCAAATGCCATCAAAAAAACGGCAAAAGATAAGGGAAAAACAACTCAAAAATTTCATTAATTTTCTTCCCATTCACATTCATCTTTTTTCTCTTTCTTTTCTCCTTTTAGTGAGCGAGTTCTTGTTTACATTTAACTTCTTTTTCATTATTAAATTAGATTAGGAAAAAAAGAGAAAAAATTTTGTAGTTGAAATAAAATCAAGAAATGACAGAAATTTGAATGTTTTCAACAAAATTAATTTCTTGTATTCGTGCTGTGATTTTATTTATTAATTTATTTCATTAACATATTTAATGAGTCAGTCAGTAATATCAAAAGTAATCAAAAATGTTAAATAAGAAATCTTTTATTTTTATTTGATTGATGGAATGAAAGTTAAATTTTTATTAGGAAAATTTCTCTTGAGCATGTTTATGATAGAAGTGTCAAAATGTTATCATGATTGTTATCACATTTTGAAAACATTTTCATACAAATTTTTTTACATTTTAGTGAAAGATATGAAAAAAGAAGTTTAATATGAAGGATTTGAAAAGAAATGAAGAAGAATATTTAAATTTGAATATTTTTTTTTGAAATTTTTATTTAACATAAATTAAAAAATACTTGCATCAAAAATTAAAAAAGATGTAAAATGGTAAAATTAACAAAACGTTGCATATGACAAATATTGCGTGTGACATATGTGATCCAAACGGAAAAATCATTGTCAAGTTTTTTTTTGATTTTAAAGTTTTATTGGTCTTGAATTTAAAGCAGCATTATTAGAATAGTTAACGATTTTCACTATCAGCACAAGATTGCTACCACTTAAATTTTATTTTTGAGTAAAACTTTTATTTCGGAGCAATTTGTAATATGACACAAAAATACATTTGTTAAGTTTTAAATTGTTGTGCATGACATGTGTTGCAATACAAATCTGTTATGTTAACAAAAATTTTTTGATTCAAATTTTTTTCTTGCTTAAATCTTTTTCAAAAATTACTTTATTAAAAATTATTTCTAATTTATATTTTTAATAAATTTAATTCAAAATGTATTTGATAATAGAATTCATTTTCTACAGCATTTTTATTAAAAGCTATCAAAGCTATTAAATTTATTCTAATTTGCAAATTGACAATCGTTTTCTTTTTTTCTTTGTAGATAAATTTCATTTAACTCATTTTAATAAACAAGCAGAAATAGGAATAGCATTAGAAGTCATATATACATTTAGGTAGAAAAACTCACGTAAACCGTGCATGCAAATTAACTTTAGAGAGAGACAGAATCACTAATATGATATTCAAATTCGCTTCTCGTATTTTTAGTCGTCTTCCTTCCTTATTGTATGCGATATACAAATTCAATTTATTTTTCTTATAGATCAACCCAACAACAGCAACCAAATAGAATGTCGCAGTACACAAATTTGCTAAAAATGTCTGCTTGTGCTGATTCTTGTTGACTTGAAAGAAACATGAATTTTAAAGAATTGTCGCTTATTTGAATAAAAATAAAACATGATGTTTGTGATTTTCTTCTAAATAAATTCAACATTAGCGGTAATTCTATTATACTCACACACATACTAAAATATTGCGGTAGTAGATTTATTAGTTTAAAATTCAACATTGACATTGCAGTGAATTAATTTTCATTCGATACTCTCGATTATTAGTCATTTATGTGTCTGTTTGCATTTTGTTTTGAAATTTGCTCAAATTATAGAGTCATGCTAATGAGGATTAATTTTGTGAAAAGCGGTAGATAGACATTTGACATTGTGTGTTGTTCGTGAGTCGTTTTAGTTAATTTTCATCGAGTTGTGAAGTGAAATTTTAGATGCTGCTTTTGGTCTTCTAGGCTTAAAAATTTGACTGATTGAAAATTGCGAGTATTCGAAACCAAGTTTTATAACAAAGCTGAATGAAGACAAGAAAATTCGATTTTTCTAAAAGACCGCAATAAAATTGTATTTTCTTTTGCAATTTAATTAAATTTTTCAATGAAGTTTAGTTTTTAACGGTTTTTGCAAATTATTTTTTATGTTGCGCAACATTTTTTGTCACATTCATCATTTTTCATGTCACATGCAACTTTTTAAAAGAAAATTTACAAAAAATTCTTTTGTTCAAATTCTATCGTCCTGCAATTTTCTAATTCAACTTTTTTTCCAAAGAAATAAATTAAAACCAATAATATTTCCTAAAATATGCTCATTTACCTCTCTTAAAAAATAAATAAAGTCTCCAAGCAATGTGAAAAATTTTTACCTAATGAGAATTAAATAAAAAAGAAAATTCTACTGGGATTTTTTCCTTCATTTTTCTTAATTATTACCCAACTTTGAAATTGCGTTTTTCCTCTTTTAAATACCCAACAATCCATGTAAAGGTCGTCTTTTACACTTTTATACTCTGTTGGTTGTCAGATGAAGTAATTTGGTACCAGAACAAAAAAATATTGAAATGTATACAGATGATGATTGAGAAAAAGATAAGGAGTTGATGCTATGAAAGTTTTTAATATTTTTTGAAAAATTAAAAAATTAGTTGAAAATATTCAAAAAAAAATTTCCGTTAATTTAAATAAATTTTTCAAAATTTTTCAAATTTTTTCTAACGTTAATTTATATTAAATTTCATAAAAGAAGTTCAAACTCCTTAAGAAATTTTTTTCTGCCCTATCCAGAAAACATTAAATGAATGAAAAGAATTAAAAATTTTTGTTTCTCTTACAGTGCCTATATATGGCTTTAAAAATAAGAGCAAAAAGGACTGTAAAATTAATGTTTTTTCAATGAGTGAAGGGGCATACATATTTTTTGCTCCCTTTTTCACTTAACTGCCTTGAAGGCCAAACAAGGGTTCATCTTTTACATCCTTTTTTGCGCTCTTTTTAATATGCCACGGTTGAATGTTTTATAGAAAGAGATGGAGGAAGTTTAAAAGTGTCAATTTTTTGTTTAGAAATTTCTTTTGCTTTTTGGTTTTATTTTTAGAAGTTAATTAGGGAAAGGAAAGTTTTTTGATTTGGTCTTAGAAAATTAAAGTTGAACTTTGACTTATTTTGGAATGTTTTGAAAAGTTTCAATTTTAAAATACTTTAATTTTTTCACAAGAAAAAAAGACTTTTAAAGCAACATTTTATCATTACTTAAACCCAATTTTAAATCAATAAACAAGAATAAAGATAAAAACCATTGTAATTAAACAGTAATCTGAAATTTTTTGCACATTACAGAAATCTCTTTTATTATGCAATATTTAATTTCAATAAATATCTCTCAATTGCATATTTTCCCATATTAAAAAATTCTTTTATCCTTTTTTTATTGAAACCAATAAAAATCATGAGATCAAAGTAAATAAAATGCTTTTATGTTTTTTAAAAATGCTTTTTAATGCAATTGATAAAATCAAGGAGTGGAAAATTAGTGGCATTTTAGTGCATTTTTCATCATATTAGGAAAAAAGGCGCATTCGTTCGCATTTTATCGATTGGACTGTTTGTCTTTTTAAAAATTCATTTCATTAAAAATACTTGTCAGATCAAATTTTGCTATAAATTACTGACTTTAAATGAAATATATTGTTCCTAACATGTCACTGATGGTGAAAATTACTGATCTTTTATAAATTCACCACGATTTTTTTAAGTGTTTTAGTGCTCTTGGGATTTAATATTATAAATAAAAATTCGACATGAAATTTGTTCAGATTGTCAAAATTTGACATTATCAAACAATTTTAGTAAAAAAACAACAATTTTTTTTCAAACATTTCGACAAAAAATTGAATTCTAAATTAATTCATAAATCCTTCAATGCAACGCTTTTCAATCAAATTTCAGTTTTAACTCTATTTCTCTCTATGTTTGATTACAGTAAGTAAAGGCTTGCGTATGTATATACAGTATAAATGTGTACAATCATGCAAAAGAGTGAGAGATAGAGAAGGGAGAGATGGAAATTTATCCATTTAAACTGTAGTGATTTTACTACATAGTTGAGAGTGGGAGATGAGTGAAATTCAATTTATTTGCATGATTGATTGACAAAAGGAAAATCCACACACACAAACAAGAACTGAAATTGATTTATGTTATTTTGAAAATGCAGCTGCTCAAAAGATTTTTCCTTTTGAAATGGAATGACGAGAAATTCCCATGGCAATAAATTAATTAAAGGCTTTAATAGTTAAAATTTATTACAAAATCATCATAATGAGATAAAAAGAAAAAAATTTTTTTTCTCTTTAATTTTCCATACCCTTTCTCACTGTGAACTTTCATCATCATCATCACTAATTGCGAAACTTAATAGACTATAATTATTCCAACATTCAGTTTATCATTTTCAATAATTTCTCTTTAGAACATGAAGATTGATGCTTTGTAGGAATAATAATGAGAAAAGGAATGGTGGTTTGATTAATTTGAATTAATGAATGACTGTCTTTCATTTACTATTATAATATAAATGTTATTATTATCATGATAGATAAAAAGGAAATGAGTTAGTCATAAATTTAACTTGTTAAAGTTATCTTAATGAATTTGTAGATAAATAACAGAAATTTTAAATTTTAATTTTTGCAATAAAAACAATACAATTTTCAAGGCAGAATTTTTATGCCAGTTATTTTTCTTGTCAATATCGGCGCCAACAATCGAATCCTAAATTTAATTAAATTTTAAATGTCGCAACACTTTTTAATGTCACACAACAATTTTATTGTCGCACGACATTATTAGTTTCATGTGATATGTGGCTTTGATACATTTTGTAATGCGACATTATTTATGTTGCACGACAAAAAAATGTTCACCAACTCTCGAAAAAATTTCTACTTGAATTAAAAATCATTTTTATTTCTTTACATTTCTACAATTTAATTTGTTATTTCATTCCAATATTTTCAAGCTCACCACATTCTAATTACTCAGAAATTTTACCTTTAGGTATCATTCAATAAATTATCACAAATTACCGCAAAACAACAATTTGAGTGAGAACTGAGAACATCACTTCAACCATCCATCAAATTGAAAATTGATTATTCTATAATTAATTGAAATTTGTTTTCTCTTGGTCTCAAGGCAAGCAATTTGATTTATTTTCTCACACACATACACACAGATGATGAAAAATATTTGCTTTAATTTCCGATGCATGCATGCAGTAGCAGATGTTAGAGAATTTAAATGCAAATTGAGTGATGACCTGCAATCGATCGAGATGATACATGGGCTACAATTAAAATTTTCAGATTTCAGTTCATGTGTCATTTGTATAAATATTTTTGAGTGAGAAATTTGTCATTTTCAGTCATGATGATGATAGTGCTAGATTACAAATTCTCTTTTATTAGCTATTTCAAACTGGTGTTTACTGATGAATATTTTGATGTTTATATAAATAAAATAACAACTGTATTGAAATAAGTAAAGTTTTAAAATGTTTTAGGAAAATTTTAATATTTTTGTTAAAAATTTAAATGTTCGTGGATTCAAAAAATAACGGTTTTATGAAATTTAAATTTTTAAAAATTAAATTCAACTTTAATTAAAGTTAACTTCATGCTTCTTATGAAAATTCAAAATTGTTTAAGTTTCTAAAAAGAATTTTTTAATAAATAGATACAAAAACGAAATAAAAAAAGTTTAAATTTTTAAAAAATAACGATTTTTTAGATTTTAATTTTTGAAAATTCATTTTCTATTATTCAAGGTAGATTTTTTAAAAATTATTGCATTTTCAAGAACAAAAAAAAAATGTTGATTATCTGTTAAAAATTAAATCAAAATTTCCTTTATAAATTTAAATTTTTGTAAACTCTTATTTCAAAATGTTTTCAATTTAAATTGGGTTGATTTAAAAATTTACTTTATTCCAACATTCAGTTTATCATTTTCAATAATTTCTCTTTAGAACATGAAGATTGATGCTTTGTAGGAATAATAATGAGAAAAGGAATGGTGGTTTGATTAATTTGAATTAATGAATGACTGTCTTTCATTTACTATTATAATATAAATGTTATTATTATCATGATAGATAAAAAGGAAATGAGTTAGTCATAAATTTAACTTGTTAAAGTTATCTTAATGAATTTGTAGATAAATAACAGAAATTTTAAATTTTAATTTTTGCAATAAAACAATACAATTTTCAAGGCAGAATTTTTATGCCAGTTATTTTTCTTGTCAATATCGGCGCCAACAATCGAATCCTAAATTTAATTAAATTTTAAATGTCGCAACACTTTTTAATGTCACACAACAATTTTATTGTCGCACGACATTATTATTTTCATGTGATATGTGGCTTTGATACATTTTGTAATGCGACATTATTTATGTTCAGCAATGTTCACCAACTCCGAAAAATTTCACTGAATTAAAAAATCATTTTTATTCTTTACATTTCTACAATTTAATTGTTATTTCATTCCAATATTTTCAAGCTCACCACATTCTAATTACTCAGAAATTTTACCTTTAGGTATCATTCAATAAATTATCACAAATTACCGCAAAACAACAATTTGAGTGAGAACTGAGAACATCACTTCAACCATCCATCAAATTGAAAATTGATTATTCTATAATTAATTGAAATTTGTTTTCTCTTGGTCTCAAGGCAAGCAATTTGATTTATTTTCTCACACACATACACACAGATGATGAAAAATATTTGCTTTAATTTCCGATGCATGCATGCAGTAGCAGATGTTAGAGAATTTAAATGCAAATTGAGTGATGACCTGCAATCGATCGAGATGATACATGGGCTACAATTGAAAACTTTCAGATTTCAGTTCATGTGTCATTTGCATAATATTTTTGAGTGAGAAATTTGTCATTTTCAGTCATGATGATGATAGTGCTAGATTACAAATTCTCTTTTATTAGCTATTTCATTCTGGTGTTTACTGAATGAATATTTTGATGTTTATATAAATAAAATAACAACTGTATTGAAATAAGTAAAGTTTTAAAATGTTTTAGGAAAATTTTAATATTTTTGTTAAAAATTTAAATGTTCGTGGATTCAAAAAATAACGGTTTTATGAAAATTTAAATTTTTAAAAATTAAATTCAACTTTAATTAAAGTTAACTTCATGCTTCTTATGAAAATTCAAAATTGTTTAAGTTTCTAAAAAGAATTTTTTAATAAACAGATATAAAAAATCAGTAATATTAACCGTCAGGACGTGTTAAAAGCGCATTTTCCCGCAACAGATTAGTTTTGTTTTAAAAATTCATTGAAAGTTTCAAAAAAATTTATTATGGCCTTTTTGAAGTCTGTACAATTTAAAAACATACACTTGGGTCTAAATATCCAAAAACTACTTCTGACATGTTTTCTCGACGTTTCATGACATTTTAAGATTTTTGGATGAAAAAAATTTTTTGCTCCATGTGATGGACATCCACCACATGCATGCCCTTGGGTCAACACCAATCTAAAAAC
>CM031381.1:11557316-11570707 GCA_018290095.1 Polypedilum vanderplanki | reverse complement strand
TTTCAATTTGAAGAAGAAGAAATTTCTGAGAAAAAAAACCACAAAAAAAGAAAAACAAAACTCTTCACGTGGAAGGCAAAAAAAGCCACTTTAATAATCCACAAATTCAAACAACTTGGAGAAAGAGCATACACAGGAGAACTGAAGTAAAATTTACATGTAAAAACTTTTTTCACTTTCTCTCTCTGTTGCCTTTTAATATTCCCACCCTCATAACATAATTAATAAAAATAAATAAAAAAGAATTAAATTAAAAAACAAGCTCATATACATACACTCGAGTTTTTTTGGTACTGCTGCTGCTGCTGCTCATTTTCGCATCTCTAGAGATGTAAAGTTTACAATTTTCATTAAATGTTGTGTATTTCTCTCTCTTGCTGCTGGCTGCTATGGATTCTATATGAATATTTTCCGTATTTTCATTTTTGTAGGCGTAAAATGAACATGATAAAGAAGAAGAGCAAAATACACCGATAAAAAATAATGAAAATTATATATGGAAATTTTTGTGTGATAAATTTAAACACTTTTTTGCACTCTTTCTATAATTTTTGAAAACCTTTTTTTTGTCATGAATTGGTCCAGAGAAATTTTTTAAAGTAACGGATTTTCAAAATTTGAATTGAAAATATAACTGTTGTTAAAAATTAAAGAAACTAGCGTTTTTTGTAAACCTAAAATATTCAAATTTTTAATTGGTATTGAAATTTTTTCAATTTTTAAATTCAAGTTTAAAAACACTAAACGAAATATAATTTAAATTTAAAAAATTTTTCATCTTATTAAAAACCGTTACCTTTTAAAATTTAAATCGAAAAATTCTCAAACGTTGATTATTTTTCTAAAAAACACAAATAAATTTTTTTTCAAACTCAATTCACACCTCCTCATCCTGATTCCCATTATAACCATCACCAAAATACTTTTTACATTCAAAATATTTTTTCTCTCGCACTAGCACGGAAGTAACAATGAATGAACGAAAAAGTTTTCATTACTCGCAGGAAAAGGGAACTTTTTTCATGTGTATAGCATGCATGTTACACATATGTAGGGTGAAGAAAATTACCTAATATATGTTTGTTGTTGAACAGTAGCAGTAGTAGTCTATTGGGGTTTTTCTTTCACAGCAGTCTATTACAAACAAAAAAAAATTTTTTCAACGCATGTATTGAAAATTTTTGATTTATTGCATGTCCAGTTTTTATCATGATAAACTGTATTATGTTGTTAAAAAAGAAATGAAGCGTTACTCTTAATTATCTAGAGACGTTGTTGAAATTCAATGAAGCATTTATGGTTATGTGGTTAGTCATTGATGGCAGTAGGAGAAAAAGAAAAGAAAAAAGGTTGTTTTACTCTCTGGCAAATGATGTTACAGGAAAATGCTTTCAACATGAACACAATGAGGAGAGAGGGTGCTGTAAAATTAGACATGAAAATATGTTGCTAATTAAGGTCAACTTTGGTTATTTCGGTAATTTTGGTTACAGAGAAATTTTTTGTTGCTTTTGAAGTCAATTTGTCAATTATTGATAATTAATTTGTGGTTTTTTCATTCCTACTGTGAATTAATGGAATTTTGCTGATATAATAAATAATAATTTTAAAGCTGTATCAAAAAAAAATTTATGATTTGGATTTGCATGCATACAAGTCTCTAAATAGATTATTTAGCATGCAAGTGATTTTTGATTAAATCAAAATGTTGTGTTAGGCACTTGCATTCATACTTGATTGGTATGCGCATAGTAACTTGACTATATGCAAGCAAGTTGACTTACAAAATTTCTTTTATTCATTCAATATTACTTAATTTTGTCAAAACTTTTCTAACGTATAGATCATTAATTTTTATACAATAATACAAAGTTTTGACTAAATTAAAAAATTTTGAATGAATAAGAGACATTTTGTGTAAGTTAACTTCCATATATATAGTCAAGTCAATGTGCGTATACTAATCAAGTATGCATGCAAGTGCCTAACCCTACAAAATTTCTACATAATTTTTTTAAAATTTGATAAATACTTTATAACTTGATTAACATTGTCTTTCAAATAAACTTGCCATTTATTTTGTCAAAACTAAAATGTCTGAATGAATAAAAAAAATTTTTTTAAGTCAACTTGCGCTAAAAATATGTTCATACACTTGACTTTAAAACATGCAAGTCAGACTGTAAATAATTTAAAAAATTCTTTCTATAATTTCAAAATGTCTTATTGACATTAATAATGGTCATCCTTATTTATAAAATATTTTTTTTTAAGATATAAAAATACCATTTTTGGTGTGAAAAATTCTTTACTCTTGTTCCAACATTCCTTCAAACATCAAAAAAGTTAGCATTCTCATTTAATATTCAACATTTGTTGAATGCTTCTGCATGCCCTTGGGTCAACACCAATCTAAAAACCATTTTATGCCATCTTATTGTACGCTTCAAGACCTTTCCAACGAGTATAAATATGCCTATATTTGGAAAATTTCGATTTTTGGTCCATGTGATGCACCTGTACGGCACATGCATACACTTGGGATAAAACGGCCAAAAATCATTTTTGACATGTTTTTTCTATGTTTTATGATATTATAAGATTTTTTGGTGAAAAAAATTTTTTTGGTCCATGTGGTGGACGTCCACCATATGCATGCTATAGCTCGGCATGGAGAACGAATCTCGCGGAAAGCTTCCGTTACACCGGTCTTATAGTCAGAACCAACAGATTGGTGCAAAAAGTTTGGTAAAAAAACGTTTTTTGAAAGACTAGTTACGGAGACAGACAGACGGACAGACAGATAGACAAAGTGGGGACAATAGCGCCTTTTTTCTAAATCTGATGGAAAATGCGCTTAAAACGAACTTAAAAAATTAAAATTTTTAAAAAATAACGATACTTTAAATTTTAATTATTAAAAATTCATTTTCTATTTTTCAAGGTAGATTTTTTAAAGCGCATTTTCCATCAGATTTAGAAAAAAGCGCTATTGTGCCCACTTTGTTCGTCTGTCCGTCTGTCCTCGTAACTAGTCTTTCAAAAAAACGGTTTTTTACCAAACTTTTTGCACCAATCTGTTGGTTCTGACTATGAGACCGGTGTAACGGAAGCTTTCCGCGAGATTCGTTCTCCATGCCGAGCTATGGCATGCATATGGTGGACGTCCACCGAATGGACCATAAAAACTTTTTTTCACCAAAAAATCTTATAATATCATAAAACATAGAAAAAACATGTCAAAAATGATTTTTGGACATTTTATCCTAAGTGTATGCATGTGCCGCACAGGTGCATCACATGGACCAAAAATCGAAATTTTCCAAATATAGGCATATTTATACTCGTTGGAAAGGTCTTGAAGCGTACAATAAGATGACATATAAATTTTTTTAGATTGGTGTTGACCCAAGGGCATGCATGTGGTGGATGTCCATCACATGAACCAAAAAATTTTTTTCATCCAAAAATCTTAAAATGTCATGAAACGTCGAGAAAACATGTCAGAAGTAGTTTTTGGACATTTAGACCCAAGTGTATGTTTTAGGTTGTACAGACTTCAAAAAGGCCGGAATAATTTTTTTGAAACTTTCAATGAATTTTTAAACAAAACTAATCTGTTGCGGGAAATGCGCTTTTAACACGTCACTGACGGTTAATATTACTGATTTTTTAAAAAATTTTTTGCATTTTCAAGAACAAATCGAAACAAATTTTGATAATCTGTTAAAAATTATATCCAAATTTCCTTTAAAAAATTTAAATTTTTGAAAACTCTTATTTCAAAATTTTTAGCGTATTTTTGGTACAACAATGCAGCTTATACATTCACTTTGTTCGGCTGGCTGGCTGGCTGTCCCTCTGAGATCTCGAAAACTATGATAGCTAGCGACTTCCGGTTTGTTGTGTTAGATTTGTGCTTAAAAGTTAGTGGCGCGACGCTTATTTATATTTCTGTCACTAGTCATATAACTTGGAAAATTATGAATTAATTTTCCATATTGAAATTTGTAAACAAAATTTTTTTCGCGAAGTTGACTGCGATCAAAAAAATTTTCAGGTGCGCGTAGCCAACTTCGCGTATTTTTGAATTTGGACCGTTTTTTTCAAATCAACAAAATTTTATTATAAAGAAGATTTCGAGAATTTTAATAGAACAAGATTATTAACAGCAATTACATTACTCGAGTTTTCATAAATTTTATTCCTATATGAAAATGTAAACAAAATCAAAAAATAGCTGCTAAATTCCTAATTGACTGCTATTTCCTACAACTTAAATTTCAATTATTTCATTCGAAACCATGAGTATTACAAATGAAATTTCCTATACATTTGAAATTTACTTCAACCAATATATCTTATCACATTAATCTGTTTTACAAACGCATCTAATATTTCTGTAATTTGTTATAAACTCTGATCTAGGCACCAAAAATGCGCTTAAGTACACCGATCTGCAACACGGGTACTTGGTCACTGGTTTCAATTTAAATTGGGTTGATTTAAAAATTAACTTTAAAAACAAATTTCCTTAAAATTA
This sequence comes from Polypedilum vanderplanki, assembly GCA_018290095.1. Lineage (NCBI taxonomy): Eukaryota > Metazoa > Arthropoda > Insecta > Diptera > Chironomidae > Polypedilum > Polypedilum vanderplanki. Next base: position 11,566,164 of record CM031381.1, on the reverse strand, counting down.
GTTTGTTTTCAATTTGAAGAAGAAGAAATTTCTGAGAAAAAAACCACAAAAAAAGAAAAACAAAACTCTTCACGTGGAAGGCAAAAAAAGCCACTTTAATAATCCACAAATTCAAACAACTTGGAGAAAGAGCATACACAGGAGAACTGAAGTAAAATTTACATGTAAAAACTTTTTTCACTTTCTCTCTCTGTTGCCTTTTAATATTCCCACCCTCATAACATAATTAATAAAAATAAATAAAAAAGAATTAAATTAAAAAACAAGCTCATATACATACACTCGAGTTTTTTTGGTACTGCTGCTGCTGCTGCTCATTTTCGCATCTCTAGAGATGTAAAGTTTACAATTTTCATTAAATGTTGTGTATTTCTCTCTCTTGCTGCTGGCTGCTATGGATTCTATATGAATATTTTCCGTATTTTCATTTTTGTAGGCGTAAAATGAACATGAATAGAAGAAGAGCAAAATACACCGATAAAAAATAATGAAAATTATATATGGAAATTTTTGTGTGATAAATTTAAACACTTTTTTGCACTCTTTCTATAATTTTTGAAAACCTTTTTTTGTCATGAATTGGTCCAGAGAAATTTTTTAAAGTAACGGATTTTCAAAATTTGAATTGAAAATATAACTGTTGTTAAAAATTAAAGAAACTAGCGTTTTTTGTAAACCTAAAATATTCAAATTTTTAATTGGTATTGAAATTTTTTCAATTTTTAAAAACAAATTTAAAAACACTAAACGAAACATAATTTAAATTTAAAAAATTTTTCATCTTATTAAAAACCGTTACCTTTTAAAATTTAAATCGAAAAATTCTCAAACGTTGATTATTTTTCTAAAAAACACAAATAAATTTTTTTTCAAACTTCAATTCACACCTCCTCATCCTGATTCCCATTATAACCATCACCAAAATACTTTTTACATTCAAAATATTTTTTCTCTCGCACTAGCACGGAAGTAACAACGAATGAACGAAAAAGTTTTCATTACTCGCAGGAAAAGGGAAGTTTTTTTTCATGTGTATAGCATGCATGTTACACATATGTAGGGTGAAGAAAATTACGTAATATATGTTTGTTGTTGAACAGTAGCAGTAGTAGTCTATTGGGGGTTTTTCTTTCACAGCAGTCTATTACAAACAAAAAAAAATTTTTTCAACGCATGTATTGAAAATTTTTGATTTATTGCATGTCCAGTTTTTATCATGATAAACTGTATTATGTTGTATAAAAAGAAATGAAGCGTTACTCTTAATTATCTAGAGACGTTGTTGAAATTCAATGAAGCATTTTATGGTTATGTGGTTAGTCATTGATGGCAGTAGGAGAAAAAGAAGAAAAGGTTGTTTTACTCTCTGGCAAATGATGTTACAGGAAAATGCTTTCAACATGAACACAATGAGGAGAGAGGGTGCTGTAAAATTAGACATGAAAATATGTTGCTAATTAAGGTCAACTTTGGTTATTTCGGTAATTTTGGTTACAGAGAAATTTTTTGTTGCTTTTGAAGTCAATTTGTCAATTATTGATAATTAATTTGTGGTTTTTTCATTCCTACTGTGAATTAATGGAATTTTGCTGATATAATAAATAATAATTTTAAAGCTGTATCAAAAAAAAATTTATGATTTGGATTTGCATGCATACAAGTCAAGTAAATAGACTTATTTAGCATGCAAGTGATTTTTGATTAAATCAAAAATGTTGTGTTAGGCACTTGCATTCATACTTGATTGGTATGCGCATAGTAACTTGACTATATGCAAGCAAGTTGACTTACAAAATTTCTTTTATTCATTCAAATTTTACTTAATTTTGTCAAAACTTTTCTAACGTATAGATCATTAATTTTTATACAATAATACAAAGTTTTGACTAAATTAAAAAATTTTGAATGAATAAGAGACATTTTGTGTAAGTTAACTTCCATATATATAGTCAAGTCAATGTGCGTATACTAATCAAGTATGCATGCAAGTGCCTAACCCTACAAAAATGTTTCTACATAATTTTTTTAAAATTTGATAAATACTTTATAACTTGATTAACATTGTCTTTCAAATAAACTTGCCATTTATTTTGTCAAAACTAAAATGTCTGAATGAATAAGAAAAAATTTTTTTAAGTCAACTTGCATAAAAATATGTTCATACACTTGACTTTAAAACATGCAAGTCAGACTGTAAAATATTTAAAAAATTCTTTCTATAATTTCAAAATGTCTTATTGACATTAATAATGGTCATCCTTATTTTAATAAAATATTTTTCTTTAAGATATAAAAATACCATTTTTGGTGTGAAAAATTCTTTACTCTTGTTCCAACATTCCTTCAAACATCAAAAAAGTTAGCATTCTCATTTAATATTCAACATTTGTTCGGATGCTTTCATTCACTAAAAGAACAGAGCAAGCAAGTAAGAAAATAGAAAGAATGCGGAAAAGAAGCTCTCTTCTAGTGATTGCTTCTGATGATAAATTTCTTTGAATAGCTTTGGCCATTTATTATGCGAATGCTTAAGCATTCTCCACATCATCATCATCATATCGCTTCAGTCACTTACTCGCTCGTACGTGCAGGTTGTTGATGAAAAATTTGACAAATGAAAAATCGTTGATGCGAACAACAGAGTGAGAAAAAGAGAGTAAATAACTTTGTGCTATATGTGTAAGTCTCATTGGAGACATTATTCATATTCAGTCTTCTAATTTATTGCATTATGAATTGTCTGCGAGTGCGAGTATGATGATTGCTATGTGATGTGACTTATTTAACTATATAAATGGTTGCCATGAGTGATTGTCTGTAAATATCACTGTCATGATTAATAAATAGAAGTTATTAATGTCAATGAACTACTTGATTATGTTAGGAAATTGAAAATAATTTTCTATTTTGTCATAAACAAATTTTAAAAAAAATTAAATTTACTTTAAATTAAATTCAATTTTTTAAATATTTTGTATTGTTAAATTTGTAATTTTGAAAAAAGTATTTCAGTTAGAAGCTAAAAATTATAAACCTGTTAATAAATAAAATTGACATATTTTAATTGATATGCGCATATTTTTTATCAAGTTGGTTTCAAGTTGTCTTGCAAAAAACTGTCTTTAATTCATTTAAATTGCATTTAATTAATGTGTCCAAACCCTATTAATAAATTTTTAAAAAATTGTTTTAAAAGTTCAATTAGTTTCAAAGGGCGTTCCCACAATTTTTTGGCCAAAAATTTGGCAGATTTTGTAGCCAAATTTTGCAAAAAATTCCCAATTATTTGGCAAATTTTCAGCAAAAAAATTTGCACATTTTTTCTTGGCCAATAATAATGCCAAAATTGGCCAAAAATTTTGCCGAAAAATTTGCCAATATTTTTGATAACAAAAATTTGCAAAATAATAGGCCAACTATTGGCAAATTTTTGCCGAAAATTTTGCCATAAAAACGGCAAAATCCTTGGCAGAAAATTGGCAACTAATTCTGCTAAAATTTCCCAATTTATTGGCAAGTAAATTTGTAAAAAATTGATCAAAAAATTTTTGCATATTAAAAAGTCAAAAATTTTGCAAACTATTTGGCCAAAAACAAATAATAAAGCCAAAAAATCGGCAAATAAATTTGCCAAATAAAATCAAAATTCAGATATATTACATTATACATAATATTACTGTAAAGTATCAGCAAATTATGCACTTATTAAAATCACAGAAAAACATTTATTTCTTTTTATTGAAAGCAGATAAAGCAAAATTTTAGCTTTATTAGACGTTTTAAAAGCAGATGCCTTTACAGATCTGTGAAATTTTATCTCTATAAAGGCAAAGGAGAAAGGCAGATATTTCCTTTCATCATACACTGACTTTATAAAAGTTGAAGCGAGGTAAAAAGTACGCATAAAGAAAGTGTTTACTTAAAGGCATTACCTAAAAAACAAAAGGAAGATTAACAACCAAGTTTTAAGGCATTCAAAATTCTGGTTTGTTTACTTTTCGTCATTTTAGTTTTATTGTCAATTTTGAGGTATCATAAGTTAATAAACAAACTAGATAAAGCTCTGTGGTTTGTTACTATAGATTACAAATAGTTTCAAAAATAAGACTTCAGTTAATAATAAATATTGCAACTTAACGAATCATTGTTCATTGAGAATTTATGAAAGATATGAAAATTTTAGATAGAAATGTACACCATATTGAAATTCACTATTATATCTCTGTTGATTTTAGATTGATCTAAAAACTTTTACCATGAAAATATTGCGCTTATCAAAAAATTTAGTGCCAAGTTGCTTACATAAGCCGTTTAAGAAATTAGTCATAAAACTGCTTTTAAAACATGCCTTTACACAGAGTATTGGAGCTCAAAACTGGGAAAAGCGAAAAACTCTAAAAATTTGGTCGAATACTGATGTCATGCAAACTCGAAAGATATTTCATTTGAATGATTGATTTCAAAAATAAATATTTTTGTGAAAAATACTTGATTTAAATTTTTAATGTCAGAGATAGCTGAAGAACTTCCTAATATTTGATTAATTGATTGATAATTTTTGACTTTTATAATATCAAAAAATATAAATGTTTTCCTGTGATTTTAATAAGTGCATAATTTGCTGATACTTTACAGTAATATTATGTACAATGTGATATATCTGAATTTTGATTTTATTTGGCAAATTTATTTGCCGATTTTTTGGCTTTATTATTTGTTTTTGGCCAAATAGTTTGCAAAATTTTTGGCCTTTTAATATGCAAAAATTTTTGATCAATTTTTTACAAATTTACTTGCCAATAAATTGGGAAATTTTGGCAGAATTATTTGCAAATTTTCTGCCAAGGATTTTGCCGTTTTTATGGCAAAATTTTCGGCAAAAATTTGCCAATAGTTGGCCTATTATTTTGCAAATTTTTGTTATCAAAAATATTGGCAAATTTTTCGGCAAAATTTTTGGCCAATTTTGGCATTATTATTGGCCAAGAAAAAATGTGCAAATTTTTTTGCTGAAAATTTGCCAATTAATTGGGAATTTTTTGCAAAATTTGGCTACAAAATCTGCCAAATTTTTGGCCAAAAAATTGTGGGATCGGTGACCCGCACCCGTTTCAAAGTAAAATCAAATCAAGTTTAGAAAAGATAAGTCAAGCATATTTGAGTCAGGTCAAAACCTAAGTCAAGTTTACTTATTCAAATCATTTCAAAAATTAATTCAAGTAAGCTACTTACTTTAAAATGAAATCAACGATTAATGATTCATAAAAAATCAAGTCATATAGAGTTATATGATATTGTCAAGTAATATAAATTTAAGTCAAGTTAAACACAAATTAACGTAATTTTTACATACGAATGAAATTATGAATTTGGTAAATTAGTTTTTATCACTCTCTGCAAGTTTAAAAAAAATTTCACCTAAAATCATGAATTTATCGAAAAATTTCGTTTTTTACAATTTTAAAATATTTTCCTACATCAATTTGTAAATTTTGACATTAAAAAATGTAAAATTTAAAAGCCGTTTAAAGTTTTTCGACCCTTTTCAAATGAATACAAAAAATTTCTACATACATATTCCTTTTTATATGTTAAAATTATTCAAAAGGCAAGGAAAGGTATCAATAAAAATCGCCAAGGTTGAATAAGCAATCGAGAAACGAGAAACATCTACCTTCACTGCCATCATCTTAAACTTTAACTTGTTGAGTTTCCAACAATAAAAAAAAGAGAAGAAAAAAGTTTCCGATATTTTATTGAGGGTTGATGCTAAATAGCAACAATAACACACGATGAAGGCGATAAAAATGGCATTGAAAGTGTATCGTGGTGGGAGAAACTAAAGAAACTTCACCCATTTTAACACAGCAAGAAAAAAACTTTTCCTTCCATGAATTGGGGATTGTTGAATACATAAAATACATTTAGATACATTTTTAGGTTCCTCGATGAAAGAAAATTATTATTTATGGTTTTCGAATGGTAAATTGTAACAGCATATGTGTGTAACCTTTTGATACCAATAAGTAACCTCTATGAACTCTATTGGGACATTCATATATTTGCAAGCAACAATAAATGAAACGAATATTGAAACTTTTTTATTTTTTTGTAACTAAAAAAAAGTTTTTGTGTGAATTATTTTTATAGAATTAGTAACAGAATTTTTTAAAATTTTAAATATTAATCAAAGAAAAATAAAATTTTTTTACAAAAAAAAACTTGCATCAAAAATTTAGTTTTTAACACATACGTCACATGCAACAAATCTCATACGCAACATTTTGTCGCATGCAACTTTTGTAACTTTTTGCCAATTGTCGCTGTTTTCACCATTTGTCTTTTTTGCAATATTCTTTTGACTGAAAAGCATTATAAGACTAAGAATTTATGAATAAAGCTTTATATTTTTAATTCTCTTGATAAAAGAAAATTTTCTCATTTTTTCAATTACCCCATTAAATTTTACTCTCTTGAATGAAATTTTGCACACGAGAATCAAAAATAAATCAATTAAAAAAATGTTACTTTCCTTCATTTCCCTCCACTGACTTCTTAAATTATCTATTAAGCTCATCACTGCACAAATAGGGATGATACTAAACTGAAAATCTTTCCTTATAAGAAGCAGCAAGGATGTAAAATTTAATGCATAAATCAGTTTTATCTTTCTTTCTAGCATTGACTTCTGCATTCTGGCTTTCTCTCACTTTCTGCATTAAAGCAAATGTAGTTAGATATCTAAAATATATGTGTAGAAAAAAAGGAATTTTGTTCAATGAGACATAATACAAGTGAGATGAACAACTTCACATTTCGTATCTTATGCGAACCATAAATTGTGCATGTTTCTCGATGATGATAATAGAAAATTATTTTCAATAATAATACCAATATTTCTGAACTGTGTGTGTGTGTAGCAGTAGGAAAGAGAGACAGTGATAAATTTCTTTAATGCAGTTGTCTTCAATGCTGCTGTCGTCTTTAAGGAAATTGTTATATGATGTGCATGATTCATGAAGCAGGAAAGATAATAAATGGAAATCATTTGGTTAATGTAAACTTCTGCATGTGCATGAAATGTTATTAAAATTGTTTGCAATTTATCTTCCTTTGAGTTAAGTTTATTGAAATTTAAAATCCTTTGAAGTCAAAACTTTGTGCTATTTCCTATTGATGAATGTTTTTGAGCACTGATTTATTAGTACTGACAGAAATTATCAAAGAAATTGAAACATCAAATAATAAAATTGATAATTTACATGCAATAAACAATTTCCATAAAATTTTTCTTAACATTTCAATAAAAGAAACAAAATTACGAGGAAATATTTCAATTTATTCAAATTAACTGCAATATGTTTTCAACAACAATATAAAAGAAAAGGCACATAAAAAGAAGCGTCTTTTAAAAAAACTCAATATGTGTCTCACGAGAGATGAAGTTGTAAATAGAATACCCAAGAAATTCATTTTTCATTATGAATTTTTTTTTGTTGTTGTGTATTCCTCTTCACTAACATGTAAACATCATAAATTTACATCATCTCGCACTCTTTTTTTCTCTCTCAAGAGAAAGTATAATGTAATGTTAAAAGAGAGTGAGGCTGTAACATGCAATATGTAAAATGAAAGTGTGAGGATGAAAAAAAGGTAGCCTACATTGTATGTTTATCTCTCTATGCAGTCTTCCTTCTTTATCATTTTAATATTTGAAAGAACATGAAATCGTAAAAATATGAGAGCAATTGCTATAACATAAATGTGTAAGAAATGACACTCATGTATAAAATTCATATGTTCTTCTTTTTTTTATATTTTTGACATGCAAAATAAAGTTTTTCTTCCTACAAGAAGGTTGGTTGCCTATGAGAATAAGAAAATATGTTATCAGCTAATAAAAAAATATTTTTTATGAATGTTTGGTTATTTTATAGCAGCTCTTGATCAAAATGTTAGTGTTGATGAAACTATTGGAATTTTGTCATAAAAATGAATTGGAAATAAAGTTTGAGGTCAAAAAATAATAATTTTCTTATGTTGTGATGATATTTGACTTTTCATTCGATTTTAATTTCATGTATGGCGCACAAAAGTTTCAGTTTTAAACTATGATTCATAAACGTTAGTCATCACTGACTTAGAAGATAAAAAACATTCAAAATTTCTGCTATTTTTAAGCCAAATGTCAATCATAATTCTTTAACAATATTTTACAGATAAAAAATTTTAAATTATCTTTTCTTCAATTAAAAATGACTAAAACTTCCTTATTTTTGGTTATTCAAAAGATTAGATTACAAAACAAAAAATCAATTTTATAACAAAAACATGATGGGAAAGTCTCTGCGTAGATCAGAGGACTTTAGCGCATTTTTGTCGCCCAGATCAGTTATATTAACAAGTTAAATAAAAGAAAATTTAATGATTTGAATACATTTTATTAATTCATAGCGTTTTGAAATGAGATATTTTATAATTCATGTACACGGATGACTAATGGCTTATGATGTGATGCATATGATTCGTAGATGAAAACTTCAACATTATAGTCGTCAATTCGACCGAATACTCCATCGATAACTGTTGGAGCGTTTGTTGTCGACTCGCGTGGTGAGAATAGACTTGTGCCGAAGGTTCCAAGCATAAACGACTCGAGTTGATTGCCCAATTTCATTTCGTGATTAAAATCGCCAAGAATCAGGATATTTTCGCTCTCGTCGATATAATCCTTTACTTCCAAAAGTGTTTCCTTCAGTAATTCGAGACTCGATGATGGATTATTGTAGACATTACAGTATGTTGCCAACCGATTACAATATTTTTTGTTTTGTTGATTTCTCAGCAT
>CM031381.1:11537787-11556816 GCA_018290095.1 Polypedilum vanderplanki | reverse complement strand
CTTGTTCCTGGATCTTGAAAATTCTCTTCTCCTTTGCAGCTCTAAACCACTCCAACCTCCCAGCTTGAAACCTATTTATTGTTAGTCGCGACGCGGGATTTGTGCCTTCAACAATGGCGTTTATAAGCACTCACAGTTAGTAACGCGAAATTATTTTGGGAAGAAGAAAGAAGAAGAAAATTAATAACCAAAAATTTTAAACTTCGCTTACCTCGCGAGCCAATTTCTTAAATACACAAATTATAGCTTTAAAAGCTATATCCAAATCTTTTAAGATCCAAGTTCAATTGAATAAAATTGTAAAAATGTTCCTGGGTGGATCAGGAACTGAGACTTCACGGTTGCAAATTTTAATGGCGGCCAAACAAAGACGAATGAAAAATTTAATTTTTGTTTTCAGCTTAATCCAATCTTTATTTTGGATAACTTCAATTGCCATTAATCAATTATTTACACTACAACAGAAAAATTAATACATTATCTAATGTAATTCAATAACTTACATTTTATGTGAATTTCCCAACTTTCCACCTCTTTATGGCTTAACTATTTCGAGCCAAATCGAACTTCGAATAAATCGAATTTCGGATTAAAATTATCCGAACGCAATTCAATATGTAAAATGTACGTTACAACTGTCTCTTGGAGACATCCATTATAAAAAAAGAAAAGAGGAAAGTGAGTTACATGTTAAATTTTAAAGATTTAAGAAATATACAATTCTAATTATTCCAACTCCCCATCAAAATGAATTGATAATGCATCAGAATCGTCCTCTTCATCCCGCTCAACTTGTGCTTCCATTAATACTCCACACAATAAATTGGCTCTATGCACTTCATCTGTATAAGATTGCTGTATACCCCCTTTTAAAATGGCTTTATTGAATTCTGTGACAATTGCTGGTACTCGATGAGCCATAACACAGCTTATATTTCTGGCATTGATATTGACTGTTGTTGATTGGAATATTTGAGCTGCTTCCATATCAATGAATGAAACAAATCCAAATGGTTTCAATGAGTTTCTACGCTCGTCATAAGCCGTTGTAATGCCACTAACTTTTCCATCATCAAACTTATTTAACAATAATGTCAAATATTTGGTTGTTTTCTTTGAGATTGCAGCTAATCCGGTCAATTTGATGCTAACAGGTGCTTGCAAACGACTATATCTAGGCATTATGGTACCACATCCAAATGCATAGTTGCTACATGCCACATCAAAACGATTAGTTCCAATAAAGACTACTGGACTTTCCTTAAGAGTTTCATATTCGACTTTATCTCTTAAAATAATAAATACATCGTGCGTTTTCTTTTTTATATTGAAATCGCATGTGCGATGAATGCCTAACATAGATTTGACTTGATAGGATAATTCATTAACTATTTCGCTTAAAGTAAGTTCTATAGGAACTTGCAATATTTTTAAAACTTTCATTTCAGTGGGTATGCCTCGAGGTTTATTATACTTCTTTTTCATGATCTAAAAATAAATAGGTAACATGCTTTCAACATGGGTTTACTTACCAACTGGTTGGTGAAGAGTGGTCTTCGAGACTGCATTAGAAAATAAAGAACTTTGATCAGCTTCCGGCATTTTGATTTCCAACTTGGCTAATCTTTGAATCGATCTACCCTTTCGAATTGTGCCATTCGGAAGAATAATGTCAGCAACCCGAGATTTTCCACCCCCACCCTTATAAACATTGAGCACCCGAGCTCTTTTCCATTCTTTACGTGTATCATTTGGTTCAATTACTAACACAAGATCATTCACTTTTATTGGTGATTTGAAATCATCGAACCATTTAGTCCTTTTCGTAAGCATAGGTAAATAATACATCGTAAAGCGTTTCACTATATCATCAGCAATTAGACGACCTCTATGATAATACGATCTATCATTTTTATAATGATGTTCACCATCAGTTAATCCAGGCAAATATGGAAAACCACTGCGTCCTTTTGCCAAATGGTGAGGAGTCAAGATTGGTGCATCATTAGCATCAATTGCATTATGTGTGAGTGGTCTACAGTTAATACGATGAGCTGCGTCTTGCAGTGCTACATTCAATTCAATTTTATTCGTTTTACGATTATTTAATACATTAGCTATAGACCTTTTAACCTCTTTAATCATTCGTTCGTATAATCCCCCCATCCAAGGAGAATGAGCAGGAATCATCTGCCAATCTACATTATACTTCTGCGCTAACTCTTGTGCATGTTCCGCATGCGTGCTCTTTAACAAATCTTCAGTTTGTTTTTTATCTTCTTTCAGTATACGAGCAGCTCCAACGAAGTTCGTTCCTCTATCACTTATAAATCTTTTAGTAGGTCCATGTGCTGCCCAAAACGTTACAATCGCTTCTAATACGCCAATTGTATGTAATGAGTCAAGCAAATGAAGATGTATAAATCGTGTCTTTGTACACGCAAATATCATAACATAAAACTTCTTTAACTTGCCATAGTGCTTTATTTCTATTGGACCTAAGCAATCCACACCAACAGTTTCAAATGGTTGACTAAACGGATTCACTCGATGTTCTGGCAATGGCGCCATGATCGGTGCGTACGGTTTAGCTCTTATTATACTGCAGAAATTACAGTGTGCTTTGGTTGAATTTATTGCTGCTCTCAACTGCGGTATCCATACTTTACTTCTGATGAATGCTATTTGCGTTTCATGATGGATGTGTCTAAAGTCATAATGAGTTTGTTCTAAAAGAAGCTTAGCATAAAAGCTTCTCCTCGGAACTAACGGAGCAAAACGTTGCTCGAAATTCTCTATTTCGACTCGAGAATTTATCCTAATTAGGCCTTCATTATCAATAAATACGCTCAATTGTTTTAATTCACTATTGCTTATTGACTGGCCTTTGCTTAATTTCTCATATTCCTCAGCATAATACTCTCTTTGAGCCTTTCTAATTAAAAAATGTTCCGCCCTTTCTAAATCATTTGGCGTTAGCACAACAAGATCGACTTTCTTAAATGGTGTTTTTATTTTGTCTGGACATTTCTTCTTCTTGTATTCGTAAATAAGAAATGGTATATACACATCAAGGTAAAGCTTTAATGCTCTGGCTGTGGCTCTTACAAGTTTCCAATATCGAGAAGTAATTGACGGACTTAAAGTATCTAGCAGGTAATCCTTTGCTAAAGACTCTACAGTTGGCAAAATATGTGTTGCCGCGTTAAAATTTTTGATTTCGATACTTTTTACTGCTATTGCATTATTTTCATTTTCTAGAAGTTCTGTTAATCTCGCTTTCTCCTTACTAGGAGCATCTTCAACAGTAGGCCAATATTTCTTATCACATCTAATAAAACTTGGTCCTGTGAACCAGACAGCATTTGAATCAGAAAAATCAATTTTCTGAAATTTTGTTGCTTTATCAGCAACATTCAATTTACTTGGTACATAACGCCATTCAGCATGCGTTGTTTTCTCTAAAATTTCTTCCACTGCTGGAATTGCATATTTCACTAGCTTTTGATTAGGGTTCACAATCCAACCTAGAGCGATGAAGCTATCTGTCCACATATAACGCGTTAACTTAATAGGTGTTAAATGTTTAACTATTGTCTCAGCTAATCGAGCTCCTATCAAACATGCCATTAATTCTAAACGTGGCATTTGACTTATTATTGTCTTCGATTTAAATCGTATTGGCGTTACTTTTGCTCTAGCCATGACAATAATGGAATTTCTTTTATTTTCTTTCCTTGTCACAATATAACTCACAGCAGCAAACGCTTCACATCCTGCATCACTAAATGTGTGAAGCTCAATATCACATGCTTGTGATAAATTTAATTCACGATTATATTGTCGCTGCACTTTAATTTTTGCAACATTTTCTAAATCCTCGACCCATTCTTTCCATAGTGTCAAGTTTTCATCAGTGATTTTATCATCCCAGTTTATTCCTACTTGCCAGCTTCTCTGAAGCAACATTTTTCCTCTAATTGTATGAGGAACAATAAATCCGAATATATCATAAATTCTAGCCAATGTACTACATTGTTCTCTTTTGGTTGGATGATGTTTATTATCTTTCACTAGCTTTATAAGCAAATTTTTATCAAATTTGAACTTAAAACAATCTTCTTTTGCATCCCATTGACATCCAAGTATTTTAGTAATACATGACATATTTTCATTCTCTAATGACATGATCACCTCTGCCTTTACATTTTTGTTTGGCAGTGCTCTTAGTACTTTTGCACGATTACTCTGAAAAGACACTAATTCTAAGTTTATACTTTCGAATATCTCAATGCATTGCTTAGCAATTCCAATTGCTTTTGTTTCAGTTGTTAATGATGTAAGCAGATCATCCATATAAACATTATCTTTGATGATTGTTGCTGCTTCACTATATAATGCAGCCCATTGATCAGCTGTAACATTCTTCACAAATTGTGATGCAAATGGTGAGCAAGTTGGTCCAAACAACATGCTCGTGACTACAAAAACTTTCATATCATCTTCTTTACTTGATCGCCAAAGTACTCTTTGGCATTGCTGATCTCTTTTATTAATCTTGATTCTCATAAACATAGATTTTACATCAGCAGTTATTACTACATTATCACAACGCATGTGTAACATTGGTTTTAATTGATCTACCAATAAATCAGGTCCTTTGAGTAAACAATCATTCAATGACATATTCTTATATTTGGCTGATGCATCAAAAACATTCCGAAATTTAATTGGTTCTTTATTCTGATTGATTACTAAAGACATTGGTAAATACAGAACATTTGGCCATTCACTCTGAAAGTCACTCTCATCAGCGGCTCTCACATAACCTTCATTGATGAATTCACGAAAATTATCATTAAATGCTTGAAGATGTACTGGATTCTTTCTTAGTTTTGCTTCCTGTGCTAGCTGTCTTTTTAGAACCATCGCAAAGTTATTAGGGACTCTTGGGATAACACCTTCTACCCTATTCCATAACAAAGGGACTTCTATAAAGCCATCTCTCAAAACACCTATTTCCTCTTTTATAATTTCGAGCGCTTTTCGCTCATCTTCTGTGTGCTGACTACTCACAGCTCTTATACCTAAACTCTCTATTGAGTTACTATAATCGAGCATTTCACTTAGCTCTTCATTAGACAATCTGTCATTTTCAATTTCTTCAATACCACGTTCACTTTGTATCAGTTGAACGCTATAATCTCTTTCATGTTGTTCTGGACAACCACCATACACACACCAGCCTAATTTGGCAAACAAGCCAACTGGCTTTCCTTCTCCATCTTCACGCAACTTTGCTCGGTTCTCAAATACCGAAGCATGCGGTCCTCCTATTAATAATAATGGAGTGACGTCAGTATAAGTGTTGAATTTGACTTTCTTCAAATATGGAAATCGTGATTTAAGATCTTCCATATTCAGTGAGCGTGACGGTAGGTTTAATTCTTTAATAGCATAAACATCATTTAATGTGATGATTTCTGCATTACTGTGAACTCCTTTGATTTTCAAATTTACTCTTTTAGCCGGTATCGTTCGTAATGATCCATCGGCGTATTGCATCGTAAGCGAGCATTTTTCTCCTTTAATCTTTAGGTTTTTTCTTAATTCCTCTTTCATGAGTGTTACTTCGGCAGCGCTATCACCTACGGAATAACCCTCAACATATCCTTCCTCTCCTAGGAATTGATTCTTAAACACCTTTACTGTTCGCTGCGCATCTATTTGTCCAACTGGTGAAGTTAAATATTTTATCTCATATGGAATAACATTAATTTCAACTTCTTTAACAGCGTTTTGTCCTACGCTGATCGAATTTCCTTGTTTAGCAGCATATTCTTTCATTCTTTGCGAAATAAAAGGATTTTCAAAGGTATTTTGACCACCAGTCTGACTTTGTGGTACTTGCTTAATACTTGGGGCGTTTTGTATAATCGTATCTACATGCTTTCGATCATCCCCCTTCAAATTAATATCTTCTACGCTAGAAGCATTAACGCTATTGGCATTGTTATTTGGTTTTCGTCTTTCATTGTTATTTCTCTGAAACTGACTTGTTGAATGCAACGAAACATGATGTTTTAAGCCACAGACTTGACCATTCGATTGATATCCACAGCCAGAATTTAGTTGACAATCGTTAGCACGATGTCCCTTTGACACTATACAACATTTGCATAAATGCTTTTCAAATATAAATTTCAGTTTTGCCTTTTGATCTAAACGATAAAATTTACGACATTGGACAGTATAATGGTTATTCATACCACAGCAGAAACATGTCTTATCTATTTTATTTAGCATCGCAATATCATAACCGACATCATTCTTTTCTTTATTCTTAATTTCATAGGACCCATATCGAGATGATTGACTTTGCAGACCACTACTTGTAGAAGCTACGCTCATTACTTGATTTCTTGCATTTCTATTATCATTTTTATTGTAATCAACTTTTTTTGCTTCTAAATCACAATAAAGTTCTTCAAAAAATGAATATAAAGACTCTAGATCGACTAATTTAACTTTGTTTTCATCGTTCTTTCTTGTAGTAGTTCGATACAACATTTTATGACTTAAATTCAATTGATCAAATAAATGTCTTGCTAAATGATGAGTGTTGGCATAATCTACACCAGCATGTATGCACGCTTGAAAGTACGCTTGAATTTTCGTATTAATCAACATGACATCGTCCTTGAATAACGAACGATTGATGCGAATGGACAAAATTTCTTCTGCTGCCCTGTCTATTATCCTTGTTGGTTCACCGAAACTGTCTTCGAGCAATTGCATTATCTTATACAATGGAGTCGAATCAAATATATCCTTAACACGAGCTAATGCTAAACCACTGAGCGATTTGCGAATGTGCAATTTCAATGGCAGTTCATCGAACTGACCAATCTCTTTATACAATTTTATATCTTGATTGAATTGTATCCATTTGCTTGCATCTCCATCAAAATTTGTTATTTTTGGTAACGCTTTGCGAACCGACTCTAATGCTACATTCTGAGAAATCTTTAACTGAGCTGAGGATGCTGCTATCGTTGCTTGAGTTTGGTGCAACGCAATTCTTTCTGATTTTGTTAGTTCATCTTCACGCAATGAATCGATAAACGAACGTTGATCTAAACCTTCTGACTTAGACACATCAGTCTTAGGCAATGGCGCCTGTGAAACTGATGATCTACTACTAGATGGACCATTATTTCCACGATGTCTCATATATTCCTTATATAATGTTTGATCGACACTTGTTCGAGACTTAGGAGACGATGAAACGAATTCATTCTCTACAAAATTAACACTCTTTCTTTCCTTTGACTGAAGCTTAGCAATTAATTCAGCTTGCTGTTCAACTTGTATTTGCAATCTTGTCTTAGCATCAATCTCTTGTTGACACCTATCCCTTAATAAATCAATTTGCTGCTTATCATCAAGCTCATGAATTTCAGTTTCATCATGAGCACCATCATCTATGCTTATATGTTTCACAATTTTTGCTGTTTCTTTTCTAAAATTATTCGCCCTATCAAATAACGACTCTGTGTATCCTTGATTCTTATAAAATTCTTTTGCTCTTTCATTATTAGGATTCTCTTTACATTCTTCACATATCCATGGACTATTTTTTGGAACTGCATTATCTTCTCTAAGAGCTTTGAAGTTCATACATTGAGCATGACCTATACTGTTACATGCAAAGCAAAAGACGAAACTGACTGTGATGGGTTCAATTTTCTCTGAACCGATTGGGCCTATTCTATATTTTTCTCCTTTACCATATTTTCTTTTTGCACTTCTGCCAGCTAATTCATACTGACATTCACTTGCTTCACAATCAACAATTTCATGTAATTCATGACCTGAAACTATGTAATTTTTATAAACAAAGACATCTGGATCTATTGTTTTGAGCTCGTTAGCCCAAGATGTATTTAATTTATCTAATAAATTATTCATAATAACAACACAATAATTCCTTTGAATGAATTAATTTATATCAACCAATTAAACTTTATTTGTTTTGATAATTTATTAATTGTAATTTGATTAATATTTTTGTTCTTGATTCCTTTGTATTCCTGGATCTTGTTCCTGGATCTTGATTCTGCTGGATCTTAATTCTTCTGGATCTTTACTCTCTTCTTCTCCTCTGCAACTCTAAACCACTCCAACCTCCCAGCTTGAAACCTATTTATTGTTAGTCGCGACGCGGGATTTGTGCCTTCAACAATGGCGTTTATAAGCACTCACAGTTAGTAACGCGAAATTATTTTGGGAGAAAAAGGAAGAAGAAAATTAATAACCAAAAATTTTTAAACTTCGCTTACCTCGCGAGCCAATTTTCTAAATACACAAATTATAGCTTTAAAAGCTATATCCAAATCTTCTAAGATCCAAGTTCAATTGAATAAAATTGTAAAAATGTTCCTGGGTGGATCAGGAACTGAGACTTCACGGTTGCAAATTTTAATGGCGGCCAAACAAAGACGAATGAAAAATTTAATTTTTGTTTTTCAGCTTAATCCAATCTTTATTTTGGATAACTTCAATTGCCATTAATCAATTATATTTACACTAGAACAGAATAATTAATACATTATCTAATGTAATTCAATAACTTACATTTTATGTGAAATTCCCAACTTTCCACCTCTTTATGGCTTAACTATTTCGAGCCAAATCGAACTTCGAATAAATCGAACTTCGGATTAAAATTATCCGAACGCAATTCAAAATGTAAAATGTACGTTACAACTGTCTCTTGGAAGGTCGTCCTTTTGGCGCATTATCTCAGTTAATTCAAAAAGTCAAAATGGTGACCATTGAGGATTTTCGCAAAGTACTGTCAACGAATTTCGATGATGTGTTCTTTTATTTGTGAGAATAAGGAAATGTTTTTATTTAAATGATTTGATATTTCGTTGATAACTTTCGATTCGAAACATAATATTGATTTCAATACAACTGTCAAGTCGAACTCAAATTCAGCTGTTGCGTGTGACAAAAAAAGTTGCGCGACAAAAAAAATTTGTTTACAAATTTCAATATGGAAATTTAAATTCGCAATTTCCAAATTACTGCATTTATTGACAGCTTTCTAACTAAGTCGCTCCGGAATAATTCGATAGCACAAATCGAATGCAAAAAACAGTAAACTTCTAGCTAGTGTAGTTTTGGAGATCTCACAACCCGAACAGCCAGCCGAACAAAGTGAAATTATAAGCTGCATTTTCTATACAAAAATGCGCTAAAAAATGATATCGTGTCAAATGATGAGAATTAAAACATTACTTTTTAAAAGCCATGGAAATTTCATGTGACGTGTGTGTTTTTTAATATTTTAAGGAATTCCCTAATTTAGTGATAAATTAAAAATATGTAAAGATATTTTTTATCAATTGATAAGAAATTAAAATTAAACTAAGAACAATCATGAATCTTATCTTATATTTTAAGAACGTTAATAAATATTATCTGATAAATTTTTTTCTACAATTAAACTTCCTAAAAACAACGTTTTTTTTTGACAACTGAATAAAAGAAAATAATTTTTCTGACAGCTCTGTATTTGAAATTATTATAAGCCAAAAGAATTTTTCAACTAAAGAAAGGAAATTTAATAAAGATTGATTGATTTATTTGTAAAATAAATCCTTACGTAAAATTCAGCCGATAACTTTCGTTCCATCCAAAAAACTATAATCGTTTAATATGACCACAGATCGAAGAAATGTGAGATATATTTTTATTTCAGATAATTACCATGAAATTAAATAAAGAAAAACGTTATAAAATTAAATTGATTTAATTAGGTTTTTGTAAATAAACAGAGTTGTTAGGTGCAAGATGCGAAAAAAAATTGTTTTTTAAAAAAAATATTTTTTTGGTTATTTAGTCATGATAATTGTAACATAGCAAGAAAAAAATATTTTTTTGAATTATTTCGAAAATTTCGATTTTTACCGGCTCAAAAACTACTTTTTACAAGCATTTTTGCTTATTTTTGTGTTCAAAAATTCATAATTTTCACGAATTTATCAGAAAATATGGTTGATACTTGTTAGAAAGGTAATTTTAGTACCTTTCTTCCAATATATTATATGCAATATATACTTTCAAAACTATGGTCACAAAGGAACAATATTGATATTCCTTGGAGTTAAGGCCTGAGAACTCTTTGATCCCAGTTTGATCTCGGATCAAAAAAAATCAAACTTGGATCAAAGAGTTCTCAGGCCTTGTTTGGAGTTTTTGGGATTTATTTAGGTCAAAAATTTGAAAACAGCTTCATAAAAAATTATTTTAATGTCTCAAATTATAATTTTGCATTATTTTTACTCAAAACACAAAAAGTTTTTTCAAAGAAATGATTTCCTGCAAGTTTGCACGCTTTACACCATGTGCTGCCGGTCTAAGAATGCCTTTATAAATTTTTTTTAATATTGCTTGATAAAATTGATTTTTCAGATGATATTTTATAAAGAAAAGTGCATAAAAATTTACTTAAACCTAAGTTGTGATTAAAAATGAAATATTATCTGAAAAATCTATTTTATTGCATATTTTATCATTTATTATCATTTTTAAAGATATTTGAAGCAATTTTAAAAAATTTTTTTATAAAGGCTTTCTCAATGGCAGTACATGCTGTAGAGCGAGCAAACTTGCAGAAAATCATTTTTTTGAAAATACTTTGTGTGTTAAATATCAATAATGTTGCTCTTGTGACCATAGTATTAACTTAAATATTACATATTATAAATCGTTAGAAAGGTCTTAAAATTACCTTTCTAGCAAACTATCAGCCATATTTTTCTGATAAGTTGGTGAAAACTTATGAATTTTTGAACACAAAAATAAACTAAAATACCAATGAAAAACGGTTTTTGGGCCAGGAAAAACCGAAATATTCGAAAAAAATCAAAAAAATATTTTTCCCATGCTATTTTATTATTATCACGACTAAAAAACAACGGATAGATTTTTCCGACAAAAAAAATTTTCGCCACTTTTTTCGCACATAACAACTCTGTAAGTAAACAAAAAACGATTATAATTTAAAGGCGTTGCGAAAAAGCATTCAGTTGAAAGTAAAAATTCAAAGCTAAAAGTCGAAAATTAAAGAAGGAAATTTTAAACAAAAATTTCAATCATGGAAAATTCAAGCAAACCATCAATTCCTGATTTTTTTCAAAGGCAAAAGTGTTTTTTATAACAGGCGGTTTAGGATCTTTAGGAAAAGTGACTGTTGAAAAAACTTCTTCGATCTTGTCTGGAATTGAAAATATTTTTTCTGCTTGCAAGGCCAAAGAAAAACAATAATGTTCAAGACCGTTTGAATGAGCTCAAAAATTCACCATCGTTTGCTAATTTGAAGGAAAATTCACCAGAATTATTAAAAAAAATTGTGATGATTGAAGGTGATACTGCTAAGGATAATTTGGGAATTTCTGAAGCTGATCAAAAGATGATTTGTGAAAAAAGTTTCAATTTTTATCAATTCTGCTGCATCAATAAATTTCAATGATCCTTTAAAAGATGCTGTCAATAACAAATGTGAGATCGATTATGGAATTACTTAAACTTGCAAGAAAGTAAAAAATCTTGAGGTTTGTGATAACAGAAAATATTTTTTTATAATCCCTTAATTATGACTCATAATTTTTAGTCAATTGTTCATGTATCAACATCTTATACAAATTGGTTTTTGTTCGGATAATGATACAGTTTTAGTTGAAGAAAAATTTTATCCTGCTGAATATAAACCAAATGATATTCTTAAGCTCACTGAAACAGTCTCAAGAAAACTTCTTGAGAAGGTGAAAAAAATAATTTTAAAAATTTAGATTCCTTTTAATAATCCAGTTTTAAATTTTATTTAGGTCACTCCACATATTTTGGGAAAGCATAAAAATACTTACACTTTTACAAAAAATTTAGCTGAAGAATTCATTAAAAATGAAAAAGAAAATTTACCAATCACCGTCGTTCGACCATCAATTAGTGAGTTAAAAAAATTTAGAAAAAATATTTTTTAACAGAAATTTTTTAAATAATAAACAACACGACTTTCAGCAAAGAAATATTTACTTCGACAAAAATTTTTGTCATTTGTAACATTACAACATAACAAATGTTTCTTTGTGATCCATCACACATTGCATCAAATTCAAATTTTTATTTAAAACCAGAAATTTACTTTTTTCAAACTTATAGTAGTTTGAAAATTGTTAAGTTCATTTTTCAATTGATTTTGCTACTTTAATTCAAATTAACAAAGATTTTTGATCAAAAATTGAAAATTGTCACATGATACATGTGTTGTAAAATTTTTTTTTGTTTACATAACATGTCACACACAACAGTTTTTCACATGCAACATTTTATCATTTGTTAGCATCTGTCACATTGAATATCTTTCTGATTTTTCATAACTTTGTATTTAATTTCAGTTTTTCCTATTCTATCAAAATATTTTATAATTCAAAAAAATATTTTTTTTCTAGTTATAGGAAGTGCAAAAGAACCAATGCCAGGATGGATTGATAATTGGATTGTAAGTTGGTATTTTTAATTGTTTACATTTTTAATAAAAATAAGCATTTGAGGGTCCAACAACCTATGGATATTTCATTGGAAGAGGAATTTTGAGGTCATTCAATGTACATAAAAATAATGTTGCTGAAGTCATTCCTGTTGATATGGTAATGACAAAATTGCATAATTTTTACAATTTATTTTTTCCATAGTACAGTTTTTAAAATCATTTTAGACTGCTAATTTAATTATTGCATCAGCATGGAAAGTTGGAACTGAAAAAATTCAAAAAGAGCCAGAAATTTATCACAGTACAATTGGTATTGCAAATTTGATAACATGGAAAAACTTGATTGACCTTTATTTGGCAAATGCAAAAAAATATCCACTTGGTGAGAATTCAATAAATTTCTCTTATGGAAAACTGCCTTTAATAATTTGAAAATTCAAAGTTAAAAAAAATTCATATTTTTAATTTTCAAAAAAATAAATTCAATTTTTAGATGATGTAATTTGGTACCCAACATACAGAATGATAAAAACTGAGTTCGGCTCAAAATTTTACGGTTTTTTTACTGAAAGAATTCCTGCTTATTTAATTGATTTCGCTTCAATTATTATGGGAAAGAAACCAAGGTAATTTTTTTTTTCATTTTTAATTTATTAACTTATAAAAATATTTTTTTTTTTCCTAGAATGATTCGTTTGTATGATAAAATCGAATATGGTTATAGTTTTGTACGATATTGTTCAACAAATCCAATTAGATTTGAATGCAAGAATTTTGAAAAATTAATCGACAAAATGAGTCCAAATGATGTTAAAGAATTTGATTTTGATGTGAGAAAAATCAATTGGAATAAATTTATTGAAGATCAATACCTTGGAGCTAGAAAATATTTATGGGGTTCAAAATCGACTGATTTTGCTGCAGGAAGGAGAAAAATTGCAAGGTATGAGTTAAATTCCTAAATTATTGTTTAAGTATTTAAATTAATTTCTTTTCAGATTGAGAATTGCAAATTATTTACTCGTTGGTTCAACAATTGGAAGTTCTTTGTTTTTATCTTATAAAGGATTTAATTTACTGACACATAAAGAACCAAAAATAGAAATTAACTTAGTTCAGACAAATTGATGAAGATAATAATCAAAGAAATGTATTTGAAGTTTTAGCTTTAGTTGCATTAATCTGCAGCACTATGTGACCTGCAAATTATTTTTGCTGGTTATTTTATAGTTGCTCTTGATCAAAATATTAGTGTTGATGAAACTATTGGAATTTTGTCATAAAAATGAATTGGAAATAAAATTTGAGGTAAAAAAAAATAATTTTCTTATGTTGTGATGATATTTGACTTTTCGTTCGATTTTAATTTCATGTATGGCGCACAAAAGTTTCAGTTTTAAACTATGATTCATAAACGTTAGTCATCACTGACTTAGAAGATAAAAAACATTAAAAACTTCTGCTATTTTTAAATCAAATGTCAATCACAATTCTTTAAAAATATATTACAGATAAGAAATTTTAAATTATCTTTTCTTCAATTAAAAATGACTAAAACTTCCTTATTTTTGGTTATTCAAAAGATTAGATTACAAAATAAAAAATCAATTTGTTACCAAAAAAAGATATCGTGTCAAATGATGAGAATTAAATTATTACTTTTTAAAAGCCATGGAAATTTCATGTGACGCGTGTATTTGTTTATTTTTTAGGGAATTCCCTAATTTAGTGATAAGCTAAAAATATGTAAAGATATTTTTTATCAATTGATAAGAAAATAAAATTAGACTACCGTCTTCCCTCGAATATAAGAATCCTTATGTTCGAATAAAAGGACCATTTGCTCATTTTTGTTTTGATTTAGTATGGAAAAAAGTACGGTAATTTTGAAATTTGCTCAGGTTTCGAATACAAGGACCGGTCCTTATATTCGAGGGAAGACGGTAGGAATAATCAGAATCTTATCTAATATTTTAAGAACGTTAGCCAATTGTATCTGATAAGAGTTTTTTACTATTAGTAAACTTCCAAAAAACAACGTTTCATTTGACAACTGAATAAAAGAAAATAATATTTCTGACAGCTCCGCATTTGAAATTGTTTAAAGCCAAAAGAATTTCTCAGCTAATTAAAGGAAATTTAATAAAGATTGATTGATTAAATCATTTATTATGACCACAGGTCCAAGAAATGTGAGATATATTTTTATTTCTGATAATTGCCATAAAATTAAATAAAGAAAAACGTTATAAAATTAAAATGATTTAATTACGTTTTATAAATAAACAAAAAAACTATTATAAATTTAAAGGCGTTGCGTAAAATGCATTCAGTTGAAAGTAAAAATTCAAAGCTAAAAGTCGAAAATTAAAGAAGGAAATTTTTAAACTAAAAATTTCAATCATGGAAAATTCAAGCAAACCATCAATTCCTGATTTTTTCAAAGGCAAAAGTGTTTTTATAACAGGCGGTTTAGGATCTTTAGGAAAAGTGACTGTTGAAAAACTTCTTCGATCTTGTCCTGGAATTGAAAATATTTTTCTGCTTGCAAGGCCAAAGAAAAACAGTAATGTTCAAGACCGTTTGAATGAGCTCAAAAATTCACCATCGTTTGCTAATTTGAAGGAGAATTCACCGGAATTATTAAAAAAAATTGTGATGATTGAAGGTGATACTGCTAAGGATAATTTGGGAATTTCTGAAGCTGATCAAAAGATGATTTGTGAAAAAGTTTCAATNGTTAATAAATATTATCTGATAAATTTTTTTCTACAATTAAACTTCCTAAAAACAACGTTTTTTTTTGACAACTGAATAAAAGAAAATAATTTTTCTGACAGCTCTGTATTTGAAATTATTATAAGCCAAAAGAATTTTTCAACTAAAGAAAGGAAATTTAATAAAGATTGATTGATTAAATCGTTTATTATGACCACAGATCGAAGAAATGTGAGATATATTTTTATTTCAGATAATTGCCATGAAATTAAATAAAGAAAAACGTTATAAAATTAAATTGATTTAATTAGGTTTTTGTAAATAAACAGAGTTGTTAGGTGCAAGATGCGAAAAAAAATTGTTTTTTTAAAAAAAAATTTTTTTGGTTATTTAGTCATGATAATTATAACATAGCAAGAAAAAAATATTTTTTTGAATTATTTCGAAAATTTCGATTTTTACCGGCTCAAAAACTACTTTTTACATGCATTTTTGCTTATTTTTGTGTTCAAAAATTCATAAGTTTTCACGAATTTATCAAAAAAATATGGTTGATACCTTGTTAGAAAGGTAATTTTAGTACCTTTCTTCCAATATATTATATGCAATATATACTTTCAAAACTATGGTCACAAAAGGAATAATATTGATATTCCTTTGGAGTCAAGGCCTGAGAACTCTTTGATCCCAGTTTGATCTCGGATCAAAAAAATCAAACTTGGATCAAAGAGTTCTCAGGCCTTGTTTGAAGTTTTTGGGATTTATTTAGGTCAAAAATTCGAAAAAGCTTCATAAAAATTATTTTAATGTCTCAAATTATAATTTTGCATTATTTTTACTCAAAACACAAAAAGTTTTTTTAAAGAAATGATTTCCTGCAAGTTTGCACGCTTTACACCATGTGCTGCCGGTCTAAGAATGCCTTTATAAATTTTTTTTAATATTGCTTGATAAAATTGATTTTTCAGATGATATTTATAAAGAAAAGTGCATAAAAATTTACTTAAACCTAAGTTGTGATTTAAAAATGAAATATTATCTGAAAAATCTATTTTATTGCATATTTTATCATTTATTATCATTTTAAAGATATTTGAAGCAATTTTAAAAAATTTTTTATAAAGGCTTTCTCAAATCGGCAGTACATGCTGTAGAGCGAGCAAACTTGCAGAAAATCATTTTTTTGAAAATACTTTGTGTGTTAAATATCAATAATGTTGCTCTTGTGACCATAGTATTAACTTAAATATTACATATTATAAATCGTTAGAAAGGTCTTAAAATTACCTTTCTAGCAAACTATCAGCCATATTTTTCTGATAAGTTGGTGAAAACTTATGAATTTTTGAACACAAAAATAAACTAAAATACCCATGAAAAACGGTTTTTGGGCCAGGAAAAACCGAAATATTCGAAAAAAATCAAAAAAATATTTTTCCCATGCTATTTTATTATTATCACGACTAAAAAACAACCGGATAGATTTTTCCGACAAAAAAAATTTTCGCACCTTTTTTCGCACATAACAACTCTGTAAGTAAACAAAAAACGATTATAAATTTAAAGGCGTTGCGAAAAATGCATTCAGTTGAAAGTAAAAATTCAAAGCTAAAAGTCGAAAATAAAGGAGGAAATTTTTAAACAAAAATTTCAATCATGGAAAATTCAAGCAAACCATCAATTCCTGATTTTTTCAAAGGCAAAAGTGTTTTTATAACAGGCGGTTTAGGATCTTTAGGAAAAGTGACTGTTGAAAAACTTCTTCGATCTTGTCCTGGAATTGAAAATATTTTTCTGCTTGCAAGGCCAAAGAAAAACAATAATGTTCAAGACCGTTTGAATGAGCTCAAAAATTCACCATTGTTTGCTAATTTGAAGGAGAATTCACCGGAATTATTAAAGAAAATTGTGATGATTGAAGGTGATACTGCTAAGGATAATTTGGGAATTTCTGAAGCTGATCAAAAGATGATTTGTGAAAAAGTTTCAATTTTTATCAATTCTGCTGCATCAATAAATTTCAATGATCCTTTAAAAGATGCTGTCAATACAAATGTGAGATCGATTATGGAATTACTTAAACTTGCAAGAAAAGTAAAAAATCTTGAGGTTTGTGATAGCAAAAAATATTTTTTTATAATCCCTTAATTATGACTTATAATTTTAGTCAATTGTTCATGTATCAACATCTTATACAAATTGGTTTTGTTCGGATAATGATACAGTTTTAGTTGAAGAAAAATTTTATCCTGCTGAATATAAACCAAATGATATTCTTAAGCTCACTGAAACAGTCTCAGAAAAACTTCTTGAGAAGGTGAAAAAATAATTTTAAAATTTAGATTCCTTTTAATAATCAGTTTTAAATTTTATTTAGGTTACTCCACATATTTTGGGAAAGCATAAAAATACTTACACTTTTACAAAAAAATTAGCTGAAGAATTCATTAAAAATGAAAAAGAAAATTTACCAATCACCATCGTTCGACCATCAATGAGTGAGTTAAAAAAATTTACAATAAGATGTTTTTTAGCAAAAAATTTTCAAATATTAAATAACACGACTTTCAGCAAAGAAAAATTTACTTCGATAAATTTTTTTGTCGTTTGAAACATTACAACATAACAAATGTTTCTTTGTGACGCATCACACATTGCATCAAATTCAAATTTTTTTTTAAAACCAGAAATTTATTTTATTCAAACTTGTAGGAATGAGTCCCCTGAAATTTTTTACAAAACACATCGTTGAAAAATATTTTACTTAAAATATTAGTTATTCAGGTATTTATTGAAAATTGTTATTGTCAAAAATACTTATAAGAAGTTAATTAAGTGAATTAATATCAAGGATGAAGAATAGATTAAAGAATTTAGGCCATCGCAATAATTCAACAATTCCAGTTAAGAATCAACAAGTTGATTCTAACCTCAAATATGCGTCAAATGTTTCGATGGATTTTGGAAGTGATTCAGTCAAAGAAGATAATAAGTCATCAAAAATTAAACCGATCATTGTGGATAGTGGATTAGCAGCTATCAGAAATTTCATTCAAAATTTGAAACTCAAGAAAAAACCAATGCTCAGGATTTCTGGTAAGAAAACACAAATTTTCTGCGAAATAATTGAAAGCAAAAAAATCATTTTGGACAAGCTCAAAATTCGGCAGTATACATTTCATACATTCATGGAGGAATCGGAAAAATCAAAGATTTTCTTATTGAAGGGCCTTTATTTAGAAAAAGTTGAAAATGTCAAGAATCATCTGGTGAATGCTGGATTGAAAGTAAAGTCAGTGAAGATATTTATTAATCATGAAGATTCTCCGATTTATGGTGTATAAATTGAAGAAAAAACTTCAATAAATGCACTCAATAATTGCTATAAAAATATAGATTCAATATTCGTAAGATGGGAAGTTCTTGATCGTAGCAAGAAATCAGTGACCAAGTACCTGTGTTGCAGATCGGTGTACTTAAGCGCATTTTTGGTGCCTAGATCAGAGTTTATAATAATTACAGAAATATTAGATGCGTTTGTAAAACAGATTCATGCGATAAGATATAGTGGTTAAAGTAAATTTCAAATGCATTGGAAATTTCATTTATAATATTTGTGAGAATTCAAATGAAATAATTGAAATTAAGTTGTAGGAAATAGCAGTCAATTAGGAATTTAACAGCTATTTTTTGTTTTGTTTACATTTTCATATAGAAATATATTTTATGAAAACTCGAGTAATGTAATT
>CM031381.1:11507280-11537766 GCA_018290095.1 Polypedilum vanderplanki | reverse complement strand
AATAAACTTCGGTGATTTGAAAATAACGATCAAATTCAAAAATACGCGAAGTTGGTTACGCGCAGCTTTTTTGATCGCAGTCAACTTTGCGAAAAAAATTTTGTTTACAAATTTTCAAAATGAAAAATTAATTCATAATTTCCCAAGTTATATGACTAGTGACAGAAATATAAATAAGCGTCGCCGCACTAACTTTTTTGCACAAATCTAACGTAAAAAACCGAAAGTCTCTAGCTATTATAGTTTTCGAGATCTCAGAGGGACACCTGGGAGCCAGCCAGCCAAAGTGAATGTATAAGCTGCATTGTTGTTCCAAAAATGCGCTAAAAATTGACACAGTGCTATAATTGTCAACAACGGGGTCACTCCTCAAACAATCGTGGCTATAAATCAAGATGTGTGAAATGCCGAGAATCACATGCTTCTGGTGAATGCAAAAGGAAGTTAAGAGAAGGTGATCCAAGTTGCATTAATTGCGGTGGTAAACATGCTGCAAATTTTCGTGGTTGCTCAGAATTCATGAAATATCAACAAAAAATTCAATCATTTCGCCAAAAAGCGAAAGCTAATAATCGTAATTCATGGAATTCAACTTTCCAGAATGAATCAAGAAGCACTCAATTTAATTTGTATTCTGAGAATTTTCCTAGTCTGAGTGAGAATTTCAGACCCAGTATTAATAATCAGACATTTGATCAACATGTAATATCTCCAACTATCAGTTCAACTCAAGATGTAAAAAAAGCCAATTCATTAATACAAAAATTCAATGAAGCTTGTAAATAAACTTGCTGAAGCCAAAACCGAAATAGATAGGTAAATGATCCTGGTTAGACATTTCAATATTCACAAGATAGATCTATCAAATGAAGCAATTCAACGAATTAGCAACGAATTCAAAAAATTTCCAACTTAGAAGTTAAAACTTCATATACACACATTTGGTGGGTACTTAGCTTGTAGTTTTATTTATTTTTCCATTAATTATCATTTAGTGAGGTTTTCTGTAAATTTTCCTCTAATTACATCATTCTACTATGTTATATCATGTAAGTCGAAAGACGTTAGACTCACTAAGTTAATGATTTAAAGCCGATAGGCTAATATCACAAAAAAATCATATATATATTGTAAAATTTCGTTCAACTAGTAAATAAATTTATCTATCTATCAAACTTGTAGTAGTTTGGACATTAATTAGTTCTTTTTTAATTGATTTCGCTACTTTAATTCAAATTAACAAAGATTTTTGATCAAAAATTGAAAAGTGTCACATGATACATGTGTTGTAAAATTTTTTTTTGTTTACATAACATGTCACAAACAACAGTTTGTCACATGCAACATTTTATCATTTGTTAGCATCTGTCACATTGAATATGTTTCTGATTTTTCATAACTTTGTATTTAACTTCAGTTTTTCCTATGCTATCAAAATATTGCATAATTCAAAAAAAAATTTTTTCTAGTTATAGGAAGTGCAAAAGAACCAATGCCAGGCTGGATTGATAGTTGGGTTGTAAGTTGGTATTTTTAATTGCTTACATTCTTAATAAAAATAAACATTTGAGGGTCCAACAACATATGCATATTTCATTGCAAGAGGAATTTTCAGGTCATTCTATGTACATAAAAATAATGTTACTGAAGTCATTCCTGTTGATATGGTAATGACAAAATTGCATAATTTTTACAATTTATTTTTTCCATAGTACAGTTTTTAAAATCATTTTAGACTGCTAATTTAATTATTGCATCAGCATGGAAAGTTGGTACTGAAAAAATTCAAAAAGAGCCAGAAATTTATCACAGTACAATTGGTATTGCAAATTTCATAACATGGAAAAACTTGATGGACCTTTATTTGGCAAATGCAAAAAAATATCCACTTGGTGAGAATTCAATAAATTCCTATTATGGAAAACTGCCCTTAATAATTTGAAAATTCAAAGTTAAAAAAAAAATTCATATTTTTAATTTTCAAAAAATAAATTCAATTTTTAGATGATGTAATTTGGTACCCAACATACAGAATGATAAAAACTGAGTTCGGCTCAAAATTTTACGGTTTTTTTACTGAAAGAATTCCTGCTTATTTAATTGATTTTGCTTCAATTATTATGGGAAAGAAACCAAGGTAATTTTTTTTTCATTTTTAACTTATTAACTTATAAAAATATTTTTTTTCCTAGAATGATTCGTTTATATGATAAAATCGAATATGGTTATAGTTTTACACGTTTTTGTACAATAAATCCAATTAGATTTGAATGCAAGAATTTTGAAAAATTAATCGACAAAATGAGTCCAAATGATGTTAAAGAATTTGATTTTGATGTGAGAAAAATCAATTGGAATAAATTTATTGAAGAACAACACCTTGGAGCTAGAAAATATTTATGGGGTTCAAAATCGACTGATTTTGCTGCAGGAAGGAGAAAAATTGCAAGGTATGAGTTAAATTCCTAAATTATTGTTTAAGTATTTAAATTAATTTCTTTTCAGATTGAGAATTGCAAATTATTTACTCGTTGGTTCAACAGTTGGAAGTTCTTTATTTTTATCTTATAAAGGATTTAATTTACTGACACATAAAGAACCAAAAATAGAAATTAATTTAGATCAGACAAATTGATGAAAATAATAATCAAAGAAGTGTATTTGAAGTTTTAGCTTTAGTTGCATTAATCTGCAGCACTATGTGACCTGCAATTTCTTTTTATTGAAATAAAAGTAATGTTTGTGAAAAATTTATTCACTAATGGTTTTTTTAAATAAATAAAATTTGACATTTTTTAAATCAATTCTGATTTTACTAGAAGTTCATAAGAGAAATGCTCAGAAATCAAGAATTTAATTTTATTTATTTTCTTTGAAAACGCATGTTTAAAAATTTTTATGTCAACTTGATTTAAATCAAATTATTTAAAAACCTTGAAAGTGAATTTGGCACTTGATGCATGTAGTCAAGTACATGCGCATGTAATTTTACAAGTTTCATGCAAGTTAATTTACTTGAAAATGTCTCTAATTGCATTTCAATTTAATTAAATTCAGTCCAGTATTTTGTCAAAATTATATGAAAGTCAATGATTCTTTAAATCACATAGTTTTGGACCGAACTAAATTTAAACTGAATGAATTAGAGATATTTTCATGTAAATTAACTTGCAAAATTACATGCGCATGTACTTGACTACATGCAAAAAGTGCCGAAACCCTACTTGAAAGATAACAGTAAAAGAGCAAACAATATAAGCTACAAAATGAAAATGCTAAAGAAAAAACTCAACATCAAAGAGCATCCAAGGTTGAATTAAAATAGATCTCAAAAATAAAAGAAATCCTAAAAATTTTAATGAGTTTTAATCAAAATTTTATCAAATTATTTTTGACTAATAAATGTAATAATTTTAATTCATTGAATTCAATTAAACTCGAAATATTGCTAATTTTCAACTTTTTACAGTCTTCAATTAAAATTTATTTCATATTATATTTACACAATCACATATATCTAAAGAATGACAAATATATAAAGCGCGAGAAGGAAGCAATTCAAATGCAGATTTATGAGCAAGAATTAAAGTGAATGAAATATAAAAAAGGAGAGAGAGTGAAGCTAGAAGCAATATTATTATCATGTTCTCATATAAGAGCAATATAATTCATATTTCTTGATTATTTGATGAAATTTTATGAGCTCAACCATAAAACAGCACAAAGAGAGAATGAGAAAGGGAAAAAAGCCCCCTTCAACAACATGACTCTTACACTTTCTATATATATATGTGTGTGTAGGCAGTGCATACTGAAAGATATGAATATATCACTTATTATTCCAGCATGTGTTTCTGATAATGTACGAAACATTACAAAGAGCCATTCGAGTGCGAATAAAATTTTATATACATATTTTTTTTTCAAATACAAAGAGAACTTTTTTATAGCTAATTTTTCACAATTGATGCTGCTTCTGCTTGTGTTGCCCTTTTGAGCCTAGGATTTATTTATAAATTTCACAACGGCAGCAGCAGCAGCAGTTTGTACTCAATTTATTTCATATCAGTGATATTGAAAATGTAAAACATTGCACATACCATCGACCTTTAACCACTTTAGTATTGGCCACACACACAGCATGCATATGAAAATTTATCAACAGCAATACGCAAGCAATTGTCATAAATCCGAGAGGCGGTAATAAATATCCTTGCAACAAAATGTTCTCTCACACAGAGGCTAAAAATATCGATCATATAAATGTTGGCTTTTTTATAACATTGGCATCATCATGAGAATATTTTTTTGACACGTTCACGAGTGTCGTAAAAAGAGTGCCATATTCGCAGTACACAAGTGCGTGAGATTTCTTTTTAAAAAGAAATTATCACTGAACGTGACATTGTAAGAAAGGTGCTTTAGAGGCTTTTTTTGAGTTGAGGCTGAATTAGCGAAGAATGGATGAGAAATATATAAAAAATTATTTTCTGTGTCTTTACAAAAGAAGAAGATCTGGTGCTTATTTAAAGAATTTATTTTCTAAACTTCATGTTTTTTATTTCTTCGTCAAGGTTTAAACACTTAAATTTTTCGAACATTTAAATCATCAAGTCCACTTGATTCAAATAACTTTACTTTAACTTGTTTTAAAATAACTTGATTTAAATAACTTGATGAGTTTGAAGTTTTTACTTGATTACAATTTGTTTAATGACTTGACTTTATCAAAATGTAAAATACATTTATTATGTTATTGCCTTTATCTTAAAATTAACAAATGTAAGAACTGTCTATTTTAAAATTAAACTTCTAAAACTCTTAGTTTAACATGATTTAAATTAAATCATTTAAGCATCCAATCTTTGATGTTTGCTCAATAAAAATCCAAATATCTTCAATCGAAAAAATATTCAGAGTTGTTATAGGCGAAATTACAGGCGGCCTATAAAAAAGGCTGCCTATTTTATAGGCCGCCTATAAAAAAAATTTATAGGCGCCTATTTTTATAGTCCGCCTATTTTATAGGCCGCCTGTAAAATAGGCCGCCTATTTATAGGCGATAGGCGATAGGCGAAAAAAATTTTTTTGTCAAAAAAATCTTATCTATGGTATTTTCGTTGTAATAATTATGAAAACGCATAACAAAAATATTTTTTAATTTTTTTCAAAAATTTTCTATTTTTCCCGACCAAAAAACTATTTTTCATAAAAATTTCAGCCTTTTTCATGTTTAAAAATTCATAACTTTTTACCAAATTATCAGAAAAATATGGTTAAGCACTTGTTAGAGAGGTATATTTACGAGCTTTTTAAACAATGTATAATATGTAGTATAAACTTACAAACCATGGCCACCAAAAACTCCCTAAATCATGCATTTTTGGGTTTTTTTTGAATTTAATTAGGTAAAAAATTGAAAAATGCTTGAAAAAAATATTTTCTACGTTTGTTTTACTTAACTAAACTTAAAACAACTTGAGAAAATGATTTGTAAAGAAATTTTCAAAAATTTCTCTCGCTACGGTACAAAATGCTTACCGTATAAGTTGATATTGGCTTTGTCATAACTTTTTTTAAACACATTTTTGGGAGAATGATGTTTACATTGAAATAAAAAGATATTTTAAGAGCTTTTCAATGATATATAATACTTCTGCATTTACTTTAAATTTTAGTTTTCCATAGGCTATTATTTAAGACATTAGGATTTTTATTCAAAATTCTTATTCAATTTATTGGTTTTTGATCACAGAATAGTTGAATTCTATTTTAAAATCAACAAATTTTATGTCATGATATATTAAAAATTGCAGAAAACATGAAATATGAATGAAGAATTGATATTAGACTCATATAAGGCTCTAATACTGCATAAAATATCATAATTTTACACATTTTTGATCATCAAGCTTCAAAGTTTTAGCAGATTTCAATAAAATTTATTACAAATAGAAAATTTGCTTATTTTTGTTAAACTTTTGTTTATTAAATGTGTTACAACTTGTTAAATGTACTCAGGTCAATACTATATGCCGTAGACTATTATTTTGCTTTACACCCTTTTATGACAAAAAACTTACATCATTTTTTAAAAAAATAAGCTAATTTTCCTATTTACAAAAAATTTTATTGAAATTGCTAAATTTTGAAGCTTGATGATCAAAAATGTGTAAAATTATGATATTTTATGCAGTAGTAGAGCCTTATATGAGTCTAATATCAATTCTTCATTCATATTTCATGTTTTCTGCATATTTTAATATATCATGACATAAATTTGTTGATTTAAAATAGAATTCAACTATTTTGTGATCAAAAAACCAATAAATTGAATAAGAATTTTGAATAAAAATCCTAATGTCTTAAACAATAGCCTATGGAAAACTAAAATTTAAAGTAAATGCAGAAGTATTATATATCATTGAAAAGCTCTTAAAATTATCTTTTTATCAATGTAACTATTATTTCTCAAAAATGTGTTTTAAAAAAGTTATGACAAAGCCAATATCAACTTTTTGGTGGGTAAGCATTTTGTACCGTAGAGAGAGAAGTTTTTTGAAAACTTCTTTACAAATCATTTTCTTAAATTGTTGTAAGTTTAGTTAAGTAAAACAAACGTAGAAAATATTTTTTCAAGCATTTTTCAATTTTTTACCTAATTAAGTTTCAAAAAAACCCCAAAAATGCATGATTTAGGGAGTTTTGGTGGCCATGGTTTGTAAGTTTATACTACATATTATACATTGTTAAAAAGCTCGTAAAAATACCTTTCTAACAAGTGCTTAACCATATTTTTCTGATAATTTGGTAAAAAGTTGTGAATTATTAAATGATAACAATGGACATATTTGACTTATAATGCCTCCACAAGACAAAATTTTAAAATATTTTTTATAGAAATATTTTTCTCATTGTTTTACAATTATAATGAGTCTACAAAACCAATAAAATAATTTTTTTGAAAAATTTTAATTTTTTCGCCTTTCGCCTATAACAACTCTGAAAATAT
Source organism: Polypedilum vanderplanki (assembly GCA_018290095.1). Lineage (NCBI taxonomy): Eukaryota > Metazoa > Arthropoda > Insecta > Diptera > Chironomidae > Polypedilum > Polypedilum vanderplanki. The sequence continues at coordinate 11,530,754 of CM031381.1, read as the reverse complement.
TAAAGTAAATTTTTTTTTAATTTTTGCTGATTTTTGTTTTTCTATTTTTGGCTACAATTGCTCTTCATGAATGAAGATAAAGTAATGTTTTTCTCTTTCTTCTAATTTTTGCTGACTCCTTACAACTTCTCAGTAAAACAAAAAGGAAATGTAAAAGATTTCTTTCATTTGTCTTTTTCATCTTCAAAGAAAGAAACACAAAAGTAGTAGTAGAAAAAGATTTTTCAAGTTTTTATCAAGAAATGAGCTTTTATAACTTTACTTTCGATTGCCCTCGACTCGAGTCTCTTTTTCTCATCATTGCAATTGCTTTGCTTCAGGATATTTACTGAACTATAATTCTTCTCTACTATAAGTTGTAATCTTCCATTATACTTTCGTGTGTGTGTTCATTTTTATTGCCATAAGATAAACTTTCTTTTGTCTTTTTCTTCATGTTATTATTTCCATTATAACTTGATACTTGCAACAATAGCAATGAAAGAGAAAACTTAATTTTACTTTTTTCTTTTTCACTTATAATTTCATTTTTTCATAAGTTTGATTTTTATTTGATTTAAAGTTAATTATTAATATAATTTGAAAGTTTATTGTAAATTTGGCAAAAATGACAAAACGTTGTGCGTGACATAAGTTTTGTAAACAAAAATTATGTTTATATCATTTGAAACATTTGTCACACATAACATTTTGTCATCTTTGCTATAATTTATAATTTCGTTATTTGACACAGAAAAACTTCATTCAATATTTAATTTTCTTTTTAAAAAATGCGTTATAAATTTCATTTTACATTTCATATTTTTACCACACCATTGTAATAATAAAGTGAATGAAAAAATGATGACTTTATGATAAATTTCATCGTGAAGACATTGGACAATTCATTATGAAAGTAGGAAGTAGAAAACTTCCGCCATTCATTGCATCATGTCTTGTGCTCATTTATCAAAGTAAGTTAGTAGCAAAGGAACTTTTTTTATGAATGATGAGCTGAACTGATGAGAGTTGCGTTCTAAGGTAATAAAAAATAAGAGAAAGAGAAAAGAAAATGACAAGATGTGCCTTTCGTGCCCATCGGGCTCTGAGATTAAATTAGCTTACTTTCAGGTGTGTGAAAATTTATGAAGCTGTCCATGAAAGTTACAGTATATCAATCTTGAAAAAAAATGCTATTCATATTCATCATCTATGGATGTATAAAACTTTACAATTTTGTTCTGATCATGTCATGGGAATGAAAGAAAAGAAAAGTTGACAGAAACAGAAAATAAACTTTTACAACTTGACTTGGTTGCTGTTACAGTTTCATCTCTTCAGCGACATATACCGCACTCTCTGAGATAGGAGAAAAGAATTATGTCGACATCACACAGTTGACATTCTCCGGTGGTTAAACAATGAAATATACATTTTTTTCCCCATTCTACAATATTCACATACATACATACAAACATAGAAACGTCAACAGTTTTGATCATGAAAAATTGTCATCATTTATAATGTTTATTTTAAATTAAATAATATATTCTTTTTATCCATCATTCACAATGGAACTGCTGTGAGTTGAACATACATATTGCCATCTGTTCTTAGTTAAAGAAATAGCTAACACTATGATATTTATTCAAAAGCTTGCAAACAAAATGATAATAAAAAATTTCTTTTTAATGTTTCTTTCTCTCTATTCTTTCTTTATTTTTTTTGTAGCACATTGTTTACTTGTAAATAGCATGCAATGAATGAAAAGGACGTCTCGTATGAAATATAAAAAGCACATCATCATAAAAATCTTACAATTCTTAATGCTAAAGTGACTTCCAACAGTGATAGAACTTGTTCATTTGACTTACTTATTGTCTTTTTTATTTTTGTTGTTGTTTTTTGAAAATTATGATGGAAAAATCATGAGAAATTTTCTTTTATCTTCAAAAAATAAAATTAAAAATAGAAATGTTGGAAATTTGGAATTGAATTTGAAGGAAAATCACGGTCAACTTGTAACATTTCAACTGTTGTGCAACAATGAAATAATGCCATACAATATAAAGTAACAAAAATATACCACATAAAACAAAATTTGTTGCTTTGAAAATTATTTTCAATCATAAAATATTGAAAATTACAGAAAAACGTAGGCAAAAGAGTTTGTATTTTTTTGTCTTAAAAAATGATTTTTAAATTTTTTTTATTTATTTTATTATATAAATATTTGTTTACATACTTGAAAAATTTGAAAGATTTAAAATTTATAAAACTGGTACAAATTTGTAAATATAAATTAAAATATCTAAAAATTTACATAACTGCCACTACTACAAAATAATGACATAAATGGAAATTTTACATTTTCTCTATATCTATAATAAAATGTACATTTTGCGCGTTTACTTATGCAGATATTTTCCATCAACCATAAAAAGCTTTTTTTCATTGCTCTCCCACATTGTTAATGACAAATTTTCCTTCTCTTTCGTGATTAATTATATTCTACTGTTACTGGCAATGCAGTGAAGCAGTGAATGTACTTCGAGTGCGAACGAGCAAGCGAAAGCAATAAATCCACCATTTTTATGTTTAGACGCGTACCTCAAATAGCAGGAAAATTTTACCATCTTTTGGAAAATGCGCACAATGGCATAGTGAGTAGGATCATGTTGATGATGGTTCTATTAGTAAAGTAAGAGATTAAGTTTGGAAAAAAAATTGAAACTGAAATTTGAATTGAGATTCGTGACGATGCAAAAAAATTTTACATTTCTACAACCGCGATTTGTTTGTTTGCACAAGAAAGTGCTTTTTATGCTAGGCTATATTGAGAGTGAGAATTCCTACGAGAGTACTTGGAATGATAAATTTAATGCATTTCTAATGTTAAATTTTTACATTTTTGAAAAATATCATAGTTTTAATTTATTCCTCGTATCGTGATTATTTTCCATAGAAATAAAAATCAACTCAATCAAGGTTTAAATTTTTCAATAGAATTCAATTAAGTTTACGATTTTATGTTAATTGTTTAATTTGATGCTTTACAATTGTCGATTATTTAATAAATCAGTAAATCGTAAATCAACTTTACTCAAACTTGACTTAAACACTTGACTTAATGACTTGACATTTACTTGATTAAATAACTTGTATTTGACTTGATTTATTACTTGACTATAAATTGACTTTTACTTAAACATCTAAAATCATTAAAAAAAAATCTTTAATTGAATTTTTAAGACAACTTGATTTATATTATTTTCCAAACCTTGATTTCAATCAATAACAGGGAATAAAATGAATTTTTTTTCATCTTCACTTTTGAGATATTTTCAATAATATTTCATTCATTTCCATTCATAAATATTATTTTTTCTTCTCTTTTTATTTCTCTCATCAATGACGCGAGCGATGATAGCAAGTGCGTGCCTGGTCTAGTGAAAGATTGAGTTGGCGTCTCATACTATTGAGTTTTGATTGATGAATGACCTAATAGAACTACGCAAGCAAGCATTTATATTTCATACTTTAACTTCATTTCGCTTCATGAATAAATGGCAATGATTTATCAGAAAATTTTCATTTTCTTTCTCTTGTTCTTTATATATCGACGGATGGAGGATCTGGGGCAAATTTATTTATTGTTCAATTTTAAAGCATGTAATTATGTCCATCAATTTTGTTACTCGATTCTTCTCAATTCAGTTCGATCTATAATTTATTGTAAGTGTATGTAAGCAAAAGAGTTCAAGCGTAAAAGTTTGTAGATGATGGGAAGGAAGGAGAATATTCTTGAGAAAAAAAGGAAAAATTTTATTTTTCAAATTTGTTTTTTTATTGATCCTTTGTTATTTTTTTTTTTTTCAATTTAAATTGTACTCAAAAATGTTGCTTAGTCAGTTTTTTAAATAAAATTTTTAATATTGTTTGTAAGTAATTTTTAATTTAAAATTAACGAATATTCAAAATTTAAACTTTTGTCGCATGTGACATGTTTTTAGTCGCTCAAATAATGAAAAAGCAACAAAAGTAAACAGAAACTAAAAAATTCATTTTGTCTAAGTGTTCATTGCATAGTTTTTTTTAAATTTGCTCAGTTTTTTTTACAAAAGTTGCTAAGTTTTTTCAAAAAATTGCTTAAATTCGGAAAACAATTCAGTAATGAACTTTCCATTGTCATAAAAAAGAAAACATTACATAATAAAGTAAAAAACTCGAATTAGAATCAAAACGCAATAGCACAAAAGCCTAAATTTATCCATTTCAACTTCAATTTAACAAAAGACTCTTTAAAAACGCTTTCCAATAAATCTTTTTGTGCTTTAGTGTCAATTATTTATCCTCCCATCCGGATTTTTATCATAGTCCCAGTGATTAATGACATTGCGGCATTCGTTGGAATGATTTCTAGCAATCGATTAAAGATTATTATTGATGCTGCACGAGAGTACGATCGTTAGTTTTTTTCTATATTCTCTTATTGCTACTGCACTATCGCGAATGATATGCATTATGATTTTGATCTAGATATTCACCAGAGCGTTTTATGCTCAATTTTTTATGATACACATCCACTTCCTGCCATGCAATTTTCTCTCACTATAGAAAAAGAAAAAAGAAATTGCACATTCACAACGTTGCTCACAAAATTATGCAATAATCTATTGAATATTGATTTCTTATGCTGTAGCAGACATGGCATAGCTAAAAATGTATAAATCGTCGTTCTATGTGGATTGAATTTTGATTGAGTTTAAAATTTTTTTTTTCTCTTTTCATTCGATTCAAATATTGATGGCATTATTATTGTGTGAATATTTTTCAACAAATTTCTTCACCAAAATTTGTCACAGACATGTGAGAATGTGACAAATATGTGCATTAGTTATAAAATTATTTAATTTCCATTTTCATTTTTTGTGCTTTTAGATTGTTTGGAATGATGAAAAAAGTAAGTCCAAAATGCGTTAGAATTCAATTACAAATTTCAAATGATAAAATGACTCGTTATAAGCTTATAGAGAACACATAGAAAACAGTACACATCTGTCATCTACTACGATACTGTGGATAAAGATAATGTTGTGAAAATTTTGAACTTGTCATACTTGAGCAGATTTAGATGAAATGATTTAATTAAAATTCAAGTTTCTGTGTATTTTTGGATTAATTTGCACATGCACTTTTAGCATGTATAAGTATATTAGTTCATCAAATATGAAATTTTCAAAAAAATATTTTTCAATCGATTATTGATTTATTTTTCTTTAAATTTTGAAATTTATTCAAAATTATTTTATAATTAAACATGGCTAATTTTCAATTTTCTAAATCTGTAACAAAAAAAAGTTACAAAGCATTTAAAAAAACAACAACGAAAATCCTAAGAAAAGTCCAATAAAACCATCGCCATCAACTATAAAATTACAAGAGTATAAAAAACATTTATTTTCAATGATTTAAAAATCTTCATCATTCATATAAAAAAAATCAAAGGCTAAACCACCAGAAACTGTCGACAAAAAAACTAAAAGTCCTTTTCAAATTAAAGCAATAATCAATTTTTCTTTAAACTTTAAAGATATTTTTTTCCAACCGAAGAAACTTTTTTAAGAGACAAAAAAGAAGAAAATTCAGTTCGAGGGCTTCTTTTGTTGCAATAAAATGTTTCTGTAGCTGTTATTCACTTGGAAAAATTCAATTTTTGGTCAATTTTATACTTTATGATGAAGACAGAATGGTCCTTTGTTAGGCAACTTTTAGCTTTTTTGATTTGAAGAAAAATCGTTCATTTTGTCTTTTTGTATTAAAATAGGAAAACAGTACAATGTAACAAATGTTGTAGACGACTAAAACTGCCAAAGAATAACAAAAATGACTAAAATGTTGCATTGACGTGTGATATGTAACAAATGTGTAATAAACAAAACAAATTTTAAATTTTTTTTATTTATTTTAAATTCAAAAATGAAATGACAGTTATTTTACAAAAAATGCGCGTCAGGAAAAATTTTCAATTTTCTCATATTTTCTTCATTCACCCCAAAGGGGTTAAGAAGATTAAAAAATTTCTTCTTCTTTTTTTTACAAAACACAATTTAAAAGAAAAGAAAAAAATATTTTTAGCCCAGAGAGAGAAAAATAGAATTGAAGTACCAGAAAAACCATTGAAAAATGCTTATGAAATTCTTTTTACAATTGCAAAAAATACACAAAAGAGTGAGGAATTTTTAGCATGCTCGATGTCGGTTAGACAAAAAGAAGGTAAAATCGAGTTTTGTTTTTTGTAAAATTCATTGCAGTGGTTCTGTTTTTCTGTTAAAAACTTTAACAATAACATTGTCATAAGTAAATGGAAAAGTACTGGTCGTTTGGTCACAAAACATTTTACATTCTTAAATGGGAAACAATTATTTTTTGGTTTAATTTCCATAGCAATATATTTTTACAAATTCCACTCGAACTCGTAGAAAAATTCATTAAAAATAATTATAGAGTCAATAAAGGATTACAAAAAGCAAAATGATTGTCGTTATAGCGAATAAATGGAGCTCATTTTAAATTTTCATATGTTTTATCATCAGGGGGAATATTGCTTAAATTTTCTCAGTTTTAAAGAATAAAATTTATATTTTGGTAAAAATGACAAAATGCTGCATGTGACTTTTGTTGCATATCGTATTTGTTGCGTGCTACAATGCTACGTATGACATATGTGGTGTAAACAAAATAATTTTAACAAGCTTTTTTCTACTTAATATCTTTGTTAATACCAATTTAAGCGCAGAATCGTCTGCGAAAATGTACTAAACAATTATTTATTTAAAGATTGCATCACCACATAATTTTAATTATGATTAAAAATTTGAATTTAATGCAGTATTTTATGTTACAAAAACACATCTGTCGTGTTATCTATGAAAAAGAAAGTTTCTAAAATTTAACCATAGTAAAATTCCCTTTGCATTACATATTGTGACAAAAATAATAATATAATTGAATGCTCAAATTCATTCGACAATTTCATTCACAACAGAAAAAAGCTCTACCTACGCATACAGTACACGTAAATTATCGATGATTGATATGTAATGCAAAGCCGATTTGTGTACAAAACATACAAATATAGAAGAACAAGGTAAACAAGCTCATGTACATATAATGAATTGAATTTTTCACACGAAATTAGCATATTTGAGAACGATGTATGTTAAAAGCTTCTTACTACTCTATATCATCATCATAATGGGATAAAATGAGTAGAGAAACAAACATGAAGCTTATGACAATAATTAGAGAACATAGACATGTGAGTGAGGAAATTTTGTCAAAATCACTGCAATTGGCATTGACATGTTTTGCATGAACTATTTTACAAGATTTTCAACATTGATTTGCTTTATTTTGAGCCTTGTTTGTTTACTGAAAATTGTTTACGATTTGTAATGATTAATTTTAATCATTTTACACGTTAATTTTGAATATAAAGAGAAGTTTGTGAAATTATATAGTTTAATTAAATGTAAGAAAATTTCAAAGCAATAATCAAGGTTTGATAATCATATATTTAAATCAAGTAAAAATTAAAATCTATTATCAGAGAAATTAGCAATTTGTGCTCTATGAATATGAAATTTTTACATTTGTTAGTTCAAAAGAAATTCATTAAGACATAACTAAAGGCTTAGGACAACTTAACACCTGATGATTTAATAAATTTGGTTTAAATCAAGTTGAAAACAAAGTTTTTATTCAAGTAAATGACAAGTCAAGTATTCTAGTCAAGTCATTTAAGTCAAGTAGAAACCAAATAACTCAATTTTTTGAAAAATTTTATATTAATTACATAACATATATGTAAATAAAACACTAACATCAAAAAAATTTACCCATTTCAAATTTTCAAACACAAAAAAAAAGAAAATCTCAAAATTCAACTTACATTCGTCATTTCAACGATGAGAAAATTCAAGGTGACAGATTTCATGACTCACATATTTTGCCGTACTGTTGAGTGCTCGTTGTTGAATGAATTGAGGTGAAAGATTGATAGATGTTTGTGTAGGGTACGAATTGTATGTTAAGTAAACATTAAACTCAACGACAAGCGAGATTGATGATTTCATATGGAAAAAAATAGAGAATCAAATCAATCTTCGTAGAGCAACGTGTTCTATTTTTGTGATGATTGTGAAAGAAGAATGAAAAAATTTTAAAGAGAGCTTTTAAAGTTTTTTTGTATAAATTTTAAACCACAAAATTAAGCGTTTAATTTGATTGCTATGGTTTTTTATTTATACGTTAATTATACTATGTTGCTGCGTGTACCTGTTGCAAAATAATGTTAAAAGTTCAGAAATATTTACAGTATAAGAGCTAAGAGATTTTGTGGTATTTGCCACAAATTTTGCTAGTTTGTGTTGTGTGATAATGAGCAAATCAGGAGAAATGTTAAGCGTTATATCAGTTGTTGGTTACAATTTAATGATGCTTAATTAATCATTGGTTGGTAAAATCGAGTGCTAAATTTAAAGCTTTGATTTTCTTTGTATTTGAAATTTTAATTAAATAAATAAAAGCTCAATGGAAAAAAGGATTTTCTACGCAACAATTGTGGTTCTGTTACATGTTGCATAAATTGAAATTTTTAATAAAATTTAAAAATATGTGGTCGTTTAGTCTAATAGTATTTACGATATTTTTTTATTCTTGTTACTTATGGATTTTTCTGCATTTAACTTAATACAAACAAAGATTTTTAGCAAAAATTGATTAAATTTTTTAAAATAATATGTCGCATAAAACATGTCACATGCAACATATGTCATAAGTAACTTTTTTGTCATTATTACTAAATTTTATTGATTTACGTCGTTTTTTGACAGCAACCATAGAGAATCGACTTGTAAATTAATTTTCAAAAATTTCAAATCATAAAAATATTTTTCATACATTATAAAATTTTTATAGAAATGATTCTTCTTAATAAAGCAAAACGAAAGTATACTTCAAGAATATTTATTATCTAATATATAAAAAAGAAGCTAATAATAAAAGTAAATCCACTCACATAAACTTTACCAACTCAATAAGGAAAAAGACACGCGAGAAAGATGAAAATTTATGCAATTATTTTCCCACCATGATAAAGATACGCATTATATTGTTCAACCTCTTCCAAAAATGTTGCGGCACACACATATACATACATACACAACCATATCTTCACTTTAGCGTAAAAAAGGACACAAAAACATCAGCAACGACATAAATTAAAATAAATGAAACATAAACAACGATCATCATACGAACGAAATTCTCGACGTTGCCTTTCCGTCCCAGACTTCATCATATCATTTTTCCTTTTTCTTTCTTTTTTGTTCACCATTAAAAAATGTACAAATTTTATGTTTCCTTTACTTACTCTTGCTTGCTGTATATATGGTGCCACTTTTTGCCTATATATATTAAATGTATTATCATCACAATTTTATCTTTCATAAAATTATAATTTACTAGCTAGCATGGAAAAGATATATATGGTTGCACACATATATACATAAGAAAAAGAAGAAATATATTTTTTATAAATTAAGGCAGAAAAAGAGAGAACAAGAATATTATTATGCCAAAACGTAAGGCGACAGTCAAAAGAAGGAAAAAGAAAATAAATGGATAAATCTGCTTTAATAACAACAACTCATCACTTTTTAATGTTTATCTACATTTTTTTATGTAATGCAAATTTTCGACATATTTTTTATAAACAAAAAATAAATTTTGAAAGTATTTGATACCTTAAAAAATATAACGTATTTTTACAAAAAAAATTATTTGAATTGAAAAAAAACGACTTTTCGTAATTTTGAATTTTTTAAAATGTTTTTTTTTTAAATCATATTGTAAATATTTTCAAACATTGTAAATATTAAATTTTCATTTAATTTTTTTTATATTTTGAAATTTTCTAAAAAAACGGCATTTTAAAATTTAAACATAAATAATCTTTGAATTTTCTAACAAAACCTCTTCAAAACCACAGGAAATGGAATTTCTTTCGTCCTTTTTTTCATGTCATCATCATCATCATTATACAGCAAACGAATAACGACATAATGTTTTCTTTTTCTTTTACTATTTCAGCCTAAGTCATACATATGTTCCAGCATTTCTTTCCTTTCTTCCTTCAATGTAAAAATGCTCCCAGCATCGTGAGATTGCATGTTATACAATTATTATTACTCATAATTTCTCTTTTTTTGCTGCTGCTTCTGCCCCTTTTTGCTTATGTATAAACTCATACTTTACTAACATGTTTAGAGCATCGTCCAAGGAGACGAGAGAAGAGAAAGGCGATGTGGGAGTAATGAATATGAATAGATTTTTTGTGCACGCTCGCCTTCATCTTTTTTTATGATTTTGTCATAGATTGAGATTATGAAATTATAATGAATAATAATGAAATTTTTATCATCTTATTTATATATTTTTATTTTTGTATAGCCTTGGACTAGAACATTTTTACGTGTTTTTTTTTTTGCTATTACAATATTGTAGATTTATGTAGGTCGATTAGAAATTGCGGTTAGCAAACATTAGCATTGTATTAACTCACGGACAGGTAAAATAGACCTTTTTTCTTATAGGAAAAAACAATTCTTAATGAAGGTGAAAAACAAGTTTGAATTTTTTGAGCTATTTTGAAGTTAGGTTGAATTTTTTAAACATTGAAATTTAAATACATTTTTTGCATCTTTTTTGATTTTACAAACGGTTATTATAATTTTCAACCTTTCGAAGCTTTCGGCTAGTATAATTTTTAAAAACTTTCGGCCATATAATTACCAAAATTTTTCGGCCAGTTTAAAAAAAATTCAGTTTGTTTTTATTTTCTATCAATTTTCAAATTTTTTTGGTCAAATTTTTTTTCTTAATTTTTCGGCTAGTTTTTAAAAATTTGCAACTTTTTAGCCAATTTATTCAAACATTTCGTATAAGGTATTTCTGGAAATTTCGACTCTTTTCTATACAGAAGCTTTTTCTAAAAAATTTTTATAAACTTTTGTCCATTTTTAAATTTTTCGTCCAGTTTTTCAAAAAATCTTCATTGAAAAATTTTTATCAAACTTTTCAACCAGTTTTTTGAAAAAAATTTCAGACACAAAAATAGTAAAAATTTCCAAAAAGTTTCTTATTTATTTTTATAAATTGAAACTCAAGCTAACTCTCTATAGATAATTTCGCATTGTAATTATCTTAAGAAAAAAGAATGAAAATGTAATGATGAGATTTTGCTTTTTCAATAATTGCATGAAAAATACATGAATGATGATGGAAAAATCATTCACAGAAATGATAATTAATTATTTTATGATGAATATGAAAGTCATAATAATTTTTCAATCTCTCTTTTATTTGAATCAAAATCCATTAAAATGATTAAAAAAATTTTTTTCTCTAACTGAGATTCAATATTTTTGCTGATGTTTGAATACAAATGGGAAATAAAGTGAAATTTTTCATTGAAAATCGCATTCTGTAATAAAAACGAATTAAATGTCATAAAAAATTAAGTTATTAATCTCATAGTTTATGCATTTTGTCTAACTACAAACTCAACGCATTAATGAAATTGTGATTAATTATGTTCTACATTGTATTTGAAAAAATATATTCTTTCTCTCGTAATGTCATAATGTTTTATCATTTTGATTAATTTGTCTTGAAGTCAGAAGCTATATATGTATGTGAATATGATGGCATTTATTTGTCTGTTGGACTTTATTTGTATGTTTTTGTGAATTACTCTAGTAAATGGATAAGTTTATGATTTGTTGTATGTGTTTGTGTAAGTGATGATTGCATGGATTATTATGTAATAAAAACAAAATGTAAAAAATATAAGCGACAGTTCGAATGAAACTGGACTTAAAAGATTAACAGAAAATTTGTAAAAAATAACGGTAAACTGTAAAGTTCGTGTTCTAGTAGGATAAATAAATTTTTTTTATAAAAAGTAGTTTTTAAAATAAATTTGAATTTGAACTTTACAGAATGCTGATGTTGAAAAATAAAATAAGAATATTTTGCAGCTTTCGTCATTTGCAACATGACAATTGTGTAATTGTAGCATGTGACATTTTGTGAAAACTTGAAATTTTTCAATCAAAATTAGAAACATGAGTTGATTGTAATTAGTAGAAAATACTTTACTATTGATTTTGAATAAATTTGCTGTATTTAATTAAAAATTGACAAAGACTTTAATGAGAAAAAATTGACCTAAATTTTTTTTTGTTTACATCACATTTGTATCATACAACATTTTTTCATATTTGCCAATGTTCGTTACAGTTAACCGTATTTTTTAAATCTTTTTATTTTAGTCTAAGAAGTGGGAACTCTTGATAACTAAAACAAAGTAGGCATTGAAAATCTAAAGTTTCTGTATAAAATTTTCAAAAACTTTTTGTGTAATTTGATATTTTTATTAATAATTTGATTCACACCCCTTGATTTAGTACTTAATGTAATCAACAAATACTTAAATTGTTTCATTTTATTTTTTTTATATCAACCAATATTTATTTATCCATTTTAAATCCATAGTTTTAAATTACATTTCCACTTGTCAAAAATTTTCAATTTAGATTTGACACAAATACATGCGACAAATTCAATTTCAACCAAAATCACTTCTATTTTTAAATTAAAAAAAATTGTGTTTTTAAAGGGAGGAAAAACATTAATCAACATTTTCCGAATGTCTATTGACACAAATGTAAAAATGAAAATTTCAAAGCACGAATATTGAAATTGAAATTGAAAGCGAGATTTGTGAAATTTTTTATTTTAATTTCAATTTTCATCAATTTTTCTCTCCACTGCCATAATCATTTTGATTGATCTATAAAGAAAGTAGAAGCAGCAATATACGATGATGGTTGAAGTGTCATAGAATGAGAGGGGAAAAAATGTGAGCACAATTGCGCTTTTGATTGATGAGCATTATAATAAGATAACGAATGAATCGCACATTTCCTCTTTCACTTCGAATATCAATCTCACTTTTCATTCATTCATTCACAGACTGTGAGAAGTACAAAAGAAATTAATGTGCTTTTTAGCGATTGTCAAAATTTTGCTTTGCTTAAAAATTATATCACGTACATTATTAAGTTCCCAGTTTTGCTTTTGCTTTTGACATGAATAAAAAATGCTCTCTCTCTCTCACTTCTAGGTTGATAACGGCAATGAATCCTATGAGACAAACGTGACAAAATGTGTGAAGAAAATTTCTTCCTTCTTTCTTTCATTGTGTGATAAGAATAAATACAATCAATTTATTAAAAAAAAAAAACGCTTTTGATGACAATAATTTTTGAATTTCTTTTAAAAAATTTTGTCTGTTATAGAAAAAAATTTTGGTTTAATTTTTAAAAAACTTGAAAAGTAAATATTTTATAATATATTTGAATGTTACAACCTGTCATTATTAAGTATTGAAAAAAAATGTTGTAGATGAAGAATCATTCTGGCAAAAATGACGTTTTTTTAGCGCAACATTTTGATTACTCACGCAACAGCGACATTGAAAACCACATGTCACATGAAACAACATTTGTTGCGCTACATTATTTGTTTTATTCTCACCTTAATGAAGAATCAAATCTTAGCAATTTGTTGTAAAAATCAATGGTTTCATGACAATCCAACCGGCAATTCCCTCAGATTATACTCGGTTAACTATTAATTTTGCAGTATTTTCCTAGAAAAAATGTTAGTTGAACTGACATGAATCAAAACAATGCATTTCATTCGAAATCAAAATACTTTTTATTGAAACATATTTTAATTTTTCAAAAAAGTTTTAATATTAGAACAAATTCTGTTCTAAAGCGAAATAAATCAATAGTTTAACAATTTATTTATTTATTTATTTTATATTGTACTTTGGTGTGTTCTGGTATCAATTAATAGTTTGTGTTAAAAGAAATAAAAAAATCATTTTAGTAAAAGTTAATTTATAAATGGGAAAACTAATTTCAACATATTTAATATGTATTATTATCTTAAATTCCACAAAACCATCAAACTCTTTAAATTTATCTCAAGACTCAACTCAATCAATTGCTAGAGCGATTTCTGATGTCATCCATGAGTTCTACATTAAACAAAACATCAAATTTGACCTAATAATTTTTCAAGAATCTTCAAATCACATTAATGACGTTATTGATGATGTCACAAAAAAATTAAGTAAAGAAATTCCAATAAATATCAAACAACTTTACTTTTGGAACAATCGAATGAGCAAATCTGCAATAATTTTTATAAAAACAATAGAAAATCTTTATGGTTTGCAAAAGAACCCAAAAAATGTAATAAAATATGATGAAAATCCAACAAATTTGGTACCTGAAAATTTGAAATTTTTAATTTATGTTGAAGAAATTAAAAGCTTTCATGAATTAACTAAAATTGAAACTGTAAATGATGAACTTTTGTTGCATTGGCAAGCTGACTTCCGATTTTATGAATTTTTCATTTATAATGATAAAAATCATGTCAAACTGTCTGCAAATTTACTTTATTCAAATAATCATTGTGGATATTTCAAGCCAGCATTGATGAATTATTTTAGCAAAAAATCTCAAAAATGGATTTTAGAATTGGAAAATTATGATCATTTTAGAAATTTTTATGGCTGTCTACTTAAATTTTCTGTAAATTTAGATTATTTATTTTACATGAAAGAAGGCCCTACAAATTATCCAGAACTAATAAATAACCATGAAGAAATTTTTCTTAAACTTTTGTCAAATGAAAATTTAAAATTTTATGGATTGACTTATGAACTTATTGATTTAATGGCACAAAAATTGAATTTTACATATCATTTTTCAATTAGTCATCATGCAAATTATAGGAAACTTTATGGAACTAAAAATTTTGTTAGTAATCGCATAAGTTCAATTCACTTACCAATCACTTTTATTCGGAATAAAAAATTAACTCATTTCTTTCATTTTTCACAACCTTTTGTTATTCATAAAACTTATTTTTTAGTTTCGTTAAATGATTTATATAATAATTATGAGAAATTAATGTTTCCATTTGATGAAATTTCTTGGATCTTAATTTTCTTTACCTTTGGATTGACTTTTGGAGTTACTTTTGCTCTAAGACAAAGTCCACAAAGGATAGGAATAGTTTTTTTTGGAAGAGGTAAGAAAAATTTCAAATCTTTTAATAGAGTTTAAAGTTTAAGAAATTTTTTACTTTTTGGTTCAAAGGAAATTTTAAAAATGACGAGAATTGGTTAAGTGATTTCTTTATTGACTATTTTTAAATTGCTTTTGTTTAAATTTTTTGGGGAAAAAATTTGAATTTTTGGAATACATTTTTAGCGCATTTTCCATGATATTTAGGAAAAAGGCGCTATTGTGCCCACTTTGTCTGTCTGTCTTCGTAACTAGTCTTTCCAAAAAACGGTTTTTCTCAAAACTTTTTGCACCAATCTGTTAGTTCTGACTATGAGACCGGTGTGACGGAAGTTTTCCGCAAGATTCGTTCCCCATGCCGAGCTATGACATGCATGTGGTGCACGTCAATTGGACATTTTATCTCAAGTCTATGCATGTGCCACACAGGTGCATCACATGGACCAAAAATCGAAATTTTCCAAATATAGACATATTTATACTCGTTGGAAAGATCTTGAAGCATATAATAAGATGGCATAATAAGTTTTTAGATTGGTGTTGACCCAAGGGCATGCATGTGGTGGATGTCCATCACATGGACTAGAAAAAAAAATTTTCATCAAAAGGTCTTAAAATGTCATAAAACGTCGAGAAAACATGTCAGAAGTAGTTTTTGAATATTTAGACCCAAGTGTATGTTTTAGGCTTTACAGACTTCAAAAAGGCCGGAAAAAATTTTTTTTGAAACTTTCAATGAATTTTGAAACAAAACTAATCTGTTGTGGGAAAATGCGCTTTTAACACGTCACTGACGGTTGATATTACTGATTTTTTTTTAATCTTTCCGTAATTTAGTATTCCTATTAAGTATACATAATTGAAAAGTTTTAAACTGCTTTCTGATTTTATTTACTAATTTTATATCGTAAATAAAAAAAATTTCAAGTATGAAGGAAAATTCAAATAGTTATATTTGTTTGTTTTAATTTCTAGGAATCAACAATCCAGCTTACAATGCACTTGCAATTTTCATGGGAATTTCACAACTTCGATTGCCTACTGAATCTTTTTGTCGTTTCATTCTTTTAATGTATATTTGGTTTTGTTTAATGATAAGAACATGCTGGCAGTCAAAAATGTTTGAATTTATGACAAGTGACATGAGAAAACCATTGCCAGAATCATTTGAAGATTTAAAAGAAATGAATTACACAATTGTATTTCCAAATTTTACTGCTAGTTTAATACTTTTAGATGAAATAGCTCAAGGAAGGGAAAGGTTAGTACTTATTAATAAAAATAAATACGATTAGTTATTGATGAATCGCAACAATAACACTTTTTTTTCTGGTGGAAGACATGGATTTAACTAAAATTTTATTGAAGTTTTTTGCTCTTTAATTAGTCTTTTTAAATATCTGGAAATTTTTTAACAGTGATTTAAAACTTCTTGTTTTCATAAGAAAAATTCTAGAAGAAATTTCAAGAAAAATTTTAAATTATTTGTTTACTTTTCTCATTTTCATTTTAAAGTTTATCAAAAATCGTCAACTCACAGAAAAAATTTTAATAATTTTTTTTAAATTTTAGGCCAAATATGCTTATATTTAATGATACTTACTATTTTGAACTGTACAAGCAAGCATTAAAAGAAAAATTAAACACAAAATATGCATTTTTGGTAACTGAAGAAGTTCATTTATTTTGGAATATTACTTTTGGAACTTCATTACCCATATTGCAAAATGAAAGAGTTACAAAAGAAATTGGATATTCCTTACCAAAGAACAACATTATTGCAATAAAATTTATGGAATTTGTTGATAATTTCATTCAATATGGAATCACAAAACAACTTTTTGAATATGGCTTTTGGTATCTTTTTAGAAATTTCAATGAAGAACCTGAAGACCCAAGAAGAATTTTGTCAATGTCTGACCTTGAATTTGGTTTTGTGATTTTCCTTGGATTTTTAATGTTGTCAATTGTTGTTTTTATTTGTGAACTTCATACTTTGTATTTGAAAAGAAAATTGAAGAAATTGCTTGGTTTGTATGAATTTTTGAAAGTTGTAAAAGAAATAATGAAAAATTATCATGATAAATGGTAAAAATAATAAAATAATTATTTAAAATACAGTCTAGAATTATGTTTTAAATTTTTAATTATTATTTACTGCTAAAGATTTTCATGACCAGAAATCAACTACAAAAGACTCCAATTTAAAATTAAAAACAGTTTGAAAAATTCGAAATAAAAAAAATGTCTTTAAAAATTCTATGAAAACTTAACAATTTAAAAATTAAATGAAAATTATAAATAATATTTTCTCTTTTTTATTAATTAGCAAACCTTAAATGGCAGCAATTTCTTCTTTTCATTCATTAAATTTCCTCAATTATTCTCTCATTTATCGATCGATATGCAAACTCTCTTAAGAAAACTCGATTCAATGAAACTTTCGAGTGAAAAATAATTGCCAATTAATTTGAGGCAAGATAAGAAAGCGAAGCAAGCGACAGAACTTAATCGAGATGAAGTGACGGCAAAGAGTAAAGAAGAAAAATTGAAGAGGAGAAGAAAAGAAAAAAATTTAAATTTCATCACACGTACATTGCGTACAGTCTGGCAAAAGTGTGTGCAGATCGACGATGACGGTGAAGAAAAAAATGTGGCGTATGCGAGAGCATTTTGAGAAATTACGTGATAAATTTTCGATTAATTTCTATGTAAAATGACTTTCTTATCTCTAAATGAATGTTGTGGATGTTGAAATCATTATTAAAAAAATTTCTTAGTTCAATCATCTCATTAAAGATTGAAAGAAGAAGAAAAAGTTTTTTTATACTTGTGCTTCTCTAATTACTAACCGAAAAACTTTTTTCTTTTTCAATTGTTAACCCGAAAGGGTTTTTAAATGATTTATTGCTTTCATCGTTATTTTATGCTATAGATAGAAAGAACTCAAAAAAGGTTAATTTAAAAGTTTCTCATTTTCTGGGGTTCAAACTCTAAGTAAATGTGTGCGTGTTTGCGTGTTTTCGTAATTAAGAATTTGAAAGAATTAATTGGAAAGGACAGAAATTTTTTTGTGTGCAATTAATTGGGCAAATAGAAATAATTGATAAAATGGAAATTTTAGAAAAAGGACAAGTTTTGGGTTTGTTCGAGTGAAAAATTAAATATTTCTTCTTATTTATTTTGTGTTCAAATATTCAAAAACTAGATAGTTTGTAAAGTTATAATTGGAGAAAATTGAGAAAAATTTTTTTTTATTTTAAAAGTTTTTTAAATATTGTGAGAAAAAATATGGGATATAAAATATTGTTCCAAAATAAGCATTTAAAAATTAAACTTTAATAATTGAAGTTTTTTTCAAGGTCAAAATTACAAAAAATATCAAGATCAATACTCAAATTTCAAGGCAAAAAAATTAAATTTTGTCAAAAACACAAGATCAAGTTCAAAATTTTCAAATCAACAAAATAAATGAAGATCAAGTTTGAAAAATTAAAACTTTAGTTCAGTTATAATCAAAATAAACATAAATGTTTTTATATATTTGTATATCAAAGACCAATATTAATTCAAATCATTTAAATTGTTTTTAATGTTGGTTTTGTGTTGATTCAATAAAATCTGATCTTGATCTTCAAATTATTTGGACTTGATCTTAAACTTATGATCTGAAATTTTAATTTTTGATCTTGAATTTATGTTGACTTTGATCGTGATAATCATTTCACCACGGTATCTATCGAAAAAATTTAAAAAAAAAACTAACAAAATTAACAAATATTAAAAAAATTTTATTTTCAATATTAACTAACAAAAATTAGATCGATAAAAAATATTAATTCATCTCACGTTAGTATGAAAATTTACTTTAAAAAGTGATTTTAAAATGATACAAAATTATTGTTCCAGAAAACCGTGGTATATCTATACTAAACTCTTCCATAAAAAAATACTCAAAAAAAAATATTACAATCTCAATAATGTGAAACTGTCTGTTTTTAAAATAAAAAATTTTATTTTTAGAAATTCAAAACTTCAAATAATTCATTTAATTTCACTTGAATAAAATCCTTCAAAAAGAACCTTTTAGCTCACAATTAAATTTTAATAGAAAGGCAAATTAGAGAGAACAAGTGTGAAATTATAAAAGAGCATGAGAAAGCCAAAGTAACTTTCATCATTTTATAATTAATTAGAGACGAGAAGAAAACATTCAAAGAATTTTGTTCGTAATTATGGAAAGCATCAAAAATTGACAGCTCGAGTGAGTGATGATAGCGAAGCAAAAGAAAGAAAAAATCTTGTTTAAAGTTTTTTACTTGAAAGAGAGAAAAAGTTACAACAACGTAATGCTTTTAAGTAAGGGAGAGAGAAAAAAGGTGTGTTTAATAAATTTTTCATTGAAATTGTTTTTTATTGAAAAACTTTTCTTCTAGTGAGCAGCTTAATAGCTACAACTTTTTGTTAATTACAAAACGTTGCTCTGTCAGTTGCGAGAAGTGAAAAAACTTTTTCTTGTTTTATAAGTAAGAGAGAGAAACTCGCGAAAAGGACTTTGATGCCGACGTAAACAAGCGATGAAACGAAATTAAGTTAAATTTCATTAAATCCCTTACGAATGAACTCGCAGTGTCGGTTGCTGTTTACATTACTTGTTTAGCAAGGAAAGCAGAAAATTTTACTTGCTGTGTAAATTAGATTTGATGATTCACGAAAAAAAGAAAAGAGAGAGAGAAAAAATTTTTGCTCGCAAGGTAAATAAATCTTCAAGACTTCATTCTTTATTTTTTTTGCTTTGCTTTCCTTTTCATTGATGCTCACAGAAGCAATTTATTTGTGCAATTAATTTTTATGTAATTAAAAAGAGAACAATAGAATGAAAAAGAGTAAAAAAGGAAGAAAGATAACGTTTAATGTTTATGTTGCATTGTTTTAGGCAAAACAACTACTAAAAGAAAAGAATGAAAAGGACTAAAGAAAAATTTAAGAATAAAAAAAGGTGCAAAAATTACTTTTCTTAAAGACCATGAAAACTTTAAAAAATTTATACAAAAAAAATTTGTTTTCTAACGTTTATGAAAATTTTTTAAATTTCCTTTTCTTCAAACCTTATTTGTTATTTTAGTACTAATTTCGAGACAAACAGAAGCATACAAAAAATTTCAAAAATATTACTTTTTACACTATTTTAAAGGGTTCATTCTTAAAGTATTCACCACATACTGTTTTTTAAATGTTATGCGAAATATTAATTAAACGACACTTTAATTTGAGATTGAAAAAACCGTTAAAATTTAAATTTTTAAAAACCTCTTTATGTTTTAATTATTTTCATTTCATTTTTGAAATTTTTTGTATGGTAGACGGAGTTCAAAATATGAAATTTTTTTTTAACAAACATGGAAATATTAGCGTTTTTTGCATGAAATATTAACCTTAAATACCGGTGTATGGACAACATTTTGTACGTTTCAGAAACAAAATTAAAAAATATGGACAAAATTTTTACCAAGGTCAATTTTATTTCATGTAAATTTTGAAGTCAAAAATTTTTTCACAACATTTTATTAACCACAAAACACAAGAAAAATCAGATTTTTTTCGGTTTTCTAGGTTTAAAAACTTTAAATACCATTTTTAAACTGTTTTCAAACGGTATGTTAAAAATCGAAATCTACTATTTATTCTTCTGTATGATTTTCGAAATAATTTTAAGAACAGAAACTCATTATTATCAAATCCTGATTAATAAAAAAACTGATAGAAATGTTAAAGATTTTCAAATTTCTGTAAAAAATCATAAAAAAGGCTTGCTAAATATTCAAAATATAAAGAAAATTTCAAAGTAAATTACAAAATCAAATTTCTCTGTTTTATTTCTAAAAATTATTTTATTAGAAAAAATGACGACTTGCCATACAAAGAAAAAAATTAAAAATCAAAAAAAATATTCAATACAAAAACTTTTCGTGTGTTTTTTTCTTATTCTCTCGCTTTGTTGCAAAAGTTCTTCAAATCAAAATGTAAAATTTTAAAACCACCAATTATTTTTATCAAATTCAGCTCAATCAATATCAAAAGCAATTTCTGATGTCATTCATGAGTTATACATTGCTCAAAACATTAAATTTGACTTCATTGTCTATGGTAAAACAACAAATTACATTAATGACATCATTGATGAAGCACAAAAACAATTAAGTCCAAAACTTTTAATTTTTGTTTTTAATATTTGGAAATGGAATCATGTTATGGATCGTTCTGCTGTAATTTTCATCAAAACTATTGACAAGTATCAAGATTTGCTTGAGATTTCTTCTTTAAAAGGTTTTGAAAATCCACAAATTATAAATAGTGCACCAGAAAAATTAAAATTTTTTGTCTATGTTGAAGAAATTAAAAGTTTTTATCAAATTTTCGATTATCAAAAACCAGATTTGAACAAAATTAATTTGCTCAGTGATATGAGATTTTATGAGTTTCTTATTGTTGAAACATCAAACCAGATTTCTTTATATGCAACTGTACTTTATTCTGAAAAATTTGTCAAAGATTTTCAAAGAAAAAATTGAATACTTTTAACAAATATTCACAAAAATGGAACAAAAAATTAGAAAACTTTGATCATTATGAAAATTTGCATGGTTGTTTGATTTCTTTTATGACTCCATTAGGTACCACGATATATCCTAAAAAATCCATAAAAATCACTTCTAACGAGGATCATTCGAAAAATTCTGCGAAAAATGAATATGCTGGAATTAAAGCTGAAATTATAAAAATTTTATCCAAAAAAATAAATTTTACATTTTGCTTTCAATTCATTAAAGTTCAATATGGTTTTCGTAAAATTGGTTATTCAATAAATTTTGAAACAAACGAAAATTTTATGCTAGGTTTAGGCATAGACAAATTTCCATTGGAACATTAATCTTTGCCGTTTACATCAATTGATTATTATTATCTCATCTCTTATACTGAACTTTATACAAATTATGAAAAATTAATATTACCATTTGATGTTACAACTTGGATTTTGATTTTTCTCACACTTGGATTAACTTTTGTGATCATTTTTGGACTAAGATTTACTGCACAAAGAATAAAAACAATTATTTTTGGCAAAGGTAAAATTTTAATTTTCTAAATTTAAATTTATTTGATAAATTCAAACTTTTAAGGCATAAATAATCCAGCTTATAACGCACTTGGAATTTTCTTTGGAATTTCACAACTCAAGCTACCAAATGAATTTTTTTGTCGTGCAATTTTATTGATTTTTATTTGGTTTTGTTTGATAATTCGAACTTGTTGGCAATCAAAAATGTTTGAATTTATAACAACTGACATGAGAAAGCCATTGCCAGCATCAATTGAAGATCTTATAAAAATGAATTATACAATTGTGCTTATAAAAGATCTTGATATTATTTATAATAATGAAATTCTCAATGGCAGAAATAAGTATTGAATAAAATTAGAAAATCTCATCATAAACTTGTTATAAAAATAAATATTTTTAGGCCAAAAATTGATGTATGCACAAAAGAAGGATGCATTCCTGACAAATATAATTACGCACTTGATGGTAAAGTAAGAAAAAAATATGCATTTCTTGTTTCAACTTATATACACGCAATGTGGAATCAATCTTACAAACGCACATTGCCAATTATGGAAAATGAAAGAATCTCAAAATCACTTCAANTTCAGACATCAATCACTGTTCTTAAATTTACTCGAGCACACGTGCTCGATCGTTTCTTTCACTTTTTGGCGTAATTTGCACCAAACTTGTTTCACACTTATTTCTCACTCACACTACAGATTCAAAAGACACACAATTTAATTACTAGACAATATTATAACTTTATTATCTATAATATTACACGAAAATTCTTTCTGAACATGCAATATTTTTATGATGATAAAGACAACTGAGTCACTCGCCCCGCGGTCCATGCTTTCCCTATGTCATCGCTACAAATCATAAACATCAAAATAATCAAAGATCGCATCCCTTGGTATAAATAATAAAATAATTTGTTTAAAATACAGTCTAGAATTATGTTTTAAATTTTTAATTATTATTTACTGCAAAAGATTTTCATGACCAGAAATCAACTACAATTTAAAATTAAAAACAGTTTGAAAAATTCGAAATAAAAAAAATGTCTCTAAAAATTCTAAGAAAACTTAACAATTTAAAAATTAAATGAAAATTTTAAATAATATTTTCTGTTTTTTATTAATTAGCAA
>CM031381.1:11367947-11507136 GCA_018290095.1 Polypedilum vanderplanki | reverse complement strand
AAATTTTGTTAAATTTTAAAAAAATTTCTAAAACTTTTTTTTGAGGTTTAAAAAACTATTTTTTAAAATTTAACAAAATTTTTTAGGATTTAAATCTAGCAAGTTTTTGTTAAAATTTCTTAACAAATTTAACAAATTTTTTTAATTTTTTTTTATGAGTGTAATAAAAAAAATATTGTTAGAATTTTCTGGATGTATTAAGAACTAAATTTATTTGATATTTTAATCTAGGCTTAGAAAGCTAAAAATATCAATTAAAAAAGCAGTAATATTATAAATCACTAGCAATGAAAAAATTGATGCCAGCATTTTAAAACATAACTAACCATTTAAAAGTTCTAAAATTCAAATTGCCAACAACGAGTTTTCAAATCTGACAAATTCTTATTATAAAAACTTGAAGATTATTGGAATAGATTAAATACTATTTAAAAATTATTCATACTGTAAAAGCTGTCATAGAAACTATATTTTTATAAACAATTTGATTTTCATTTTGTGAAAAAATTAAAATATTTTAATTTTTACAAATTTAAGATTATAATAGAAATATTTAAAATTGAATTGTTTTACAGTGTTTAAGAAAGTGTTTTAACTTTTAAAATAATAAAATGCAAATTTCATTCGTGATTATTTTATTTTCATTTTATAAGAAAATTTCATCATATTCAGAAATCAATTCAGTTCAATCAGTTTCAAAAGCAATTTCTGATGTCATTCATGAGTTTTATTTTGCTAAAAATATCAAATTTGACTTCATTATTTATGGTGAGAAATCAAATCATATTAATGACGTCATTGATGAAGTCACAAAGGATTTTGAAATTCCAATGAAACTCACACATGTAAAAAACTTGACGAGCTTGATAAATTTTAATGACTCGGCAGTTATTTTTATCAAATCAACAGAAAATCTCAACAAACTACATTTTTATACTTATGAATATATTTTAAAACTTACAACAGAAACTTTTAAAAAATTCAAATTTTTGATTTATGTTGAAGAAATTCAAACATTTCAAAATCTAGAAGATGCAGTGAGAGAACTGAATCATACATTTTCATTTCATACTTCTGACATTCGGTTTTTTGAGTTCTTCATCACTGCTGATGATAAATTTGTAAATTTGTCTGCAAATTTGTTCTATTCTGAAAATCATTGTGGTCAATTTAAGCCAAATCTTTTAAATTCTTTCAATATCAGTGCACAAAATTGGAATCAAAAATTACAAAATTTTGATCATTTTAATAATTTTCATGGTTGCATGATAAGTTTTGCATTTAAATATTCTGAAATATTTTATATCAAAGATATTGGCCAACACAAGTTCACAGAAGAAATAATTGCAAAAATTAATTTTCAACTTCATTATGGTGAACCTACATATGGCGGATCATTACACGAAATCATTGAAACTTTAGCTGAAATTTACAATTTTACTGCACATTATACATGTGTTACACCAGTTGCAGAAAGTTTAGATTTTATAAAATTTCATACAAAAAATTATGAAGTCTTTGATTGGAGTTTTTATGGATTTGACATAGATTTTTTACATAGAAATTTAGATTTTCATTATACTTTGCCTTTTACTGATACGGAATATTTTTACTTAATATCTTATAATGATTTATACAACAATTATGAGAAATTACTTTTTCCATTTGATGCTACAACTTGGTTGCTTCTTTTGCTCACTTTTGGTCTCACTTTAATAACAATTCTTGTTCTTCGTTTTGCATCACAATATATAAGGACAATTATTTATGGAAAAGGTAAAAAATAATCTAGACTTAGTTATCATAATTATGTTTTTCAAGCTTTCTATATTATTTTATCATTAACAGTCGATTATGAATACTTCTAAAAACTTCTTTCTTTACTTTAAAAACTTTATTTTGACATTTAGGCGTCAAAACTCCAGGATTCAATGCACTCAGCATTTTCTTTGGAATTTCACAAATCAAACTACCAACTGAACTTTTTTGTCGCATCATTTTAATTTTATTCATTTGGTTTTGCTTGATGTTTAGAACTTGTTGGCAATCAAAAATGTTTGAATTTATGACGACAGACATGAGAAAACCATTGCCAGCATCAATTGAAGACTTAAAAGAAATGAACTATACAATTGTATTGCCTAATTTTGGTGACTCTAATAAAGTGCATGATGAATTTATTAGTGGAAGAGAAAGGTAAATTTTAATTAAAAATGTAATTTTCTCTTATTTTAATTGAAACTTTTTTAGACCAAACATTGTAAAATTAACTATTGAACAATTTTGTGATCTTTATAAGCAAGTTCTTGATAGAAAATCTACTACTAAATATGCATTCTTTGTACAAGAATCTGAGCATCATCTTTTAAATTCAACTTATGATGCAACATTACCAAGAATGGAAAATGAGAGAATTAAAAAAGAAAAAGGTTTTGCAATGAAGAAAAATGGCATGCTTGTAGAACGTTTAACAAAAATTATGGAAAAATTCATTCCAACAGGAGTCATAAAACATCTTGATGATTTTGCTAAATGGTACATGTATAGACATTTGGAAATGGACGTAGAAGATCCAAAAAGAGTTTTATCAATGACTGACCTTGAATTTGGTTTTGTGATTTTTCTAGGATTTTTGTCACTTGCAATTTTTGTTTTTATTTGTGAACTTCATGCTTTGTATGTAAGAAGACAATTGAGAAAATTGATTGGTTTGTATGAATTTGTGAGAGTTATAAGAGAAAGATTGAAAGATTATCATGATAAATGGTAAAAGTTTATGATTTTATTCAATGCATCAACATACTACAGTTTTACTTTTATCGTTATTAAAAAACGTATTTTGCGAACACACAAGTATTGAAGTAATTTTAGAAAATTCTGAAAAAACTTTTCATGAGATGCAGACGCTAAACTGATCTGCTACGGAATAGTGAACAGCAATCATGAGATCCACCCATATTTAAATGTTAATCATGATAAATTGTAAAACATCGGTGGAGCTTATGTTGTAAATCAGTATTGCGTGGAAGACTAGTTTAGTGCCTGCATCTCATGGAAAATTCTTTATGAACTTTCCAATATTTCTTTGGTGTCCGTGTGTTTGCGGAACATGTCACACACGACAAAATTTTACAAGCAATTGCAACGTCACCAATAAAATAAAATAGAACTACAAATTCTCTTATATAACCACAAAAATGACCATAAGTTTTGAACGCTTGGTCCGATTTTTACCAAAAGTTGATACAGCATTAATTTTGTATCTTTGATTACAAATCTGCAAGAATTTTGACAAAAAGTGAAAATTGTGATCTGTAGCGTGTTTATATCCACACATATAGACAAACAGAGTAGTTTTTTGGCCATAAATCGTGTTAGGAGTGTTCAACCTTCATATGAGTAGTGTTTTTTAGTGTGGAATTTAGATGCACTGATTATAACACCAGATATTTACATGTTTTGATGAATATTTTAGAGAAAAATGCAAATTAAAATGTTTTTCTTCGGTATGCTGAGACAATTGTGATTTTTAAATGTTTTTAATGCTTTATTTTGAGAAATTAATAACTCAATAAATTTGAAAATTTTAGAACAAAAAAGTTTATATTTTGAGCAAAAATTATTCGAAATATTTAGTGCTAAAAAGTTATTGTTTTAAGTACAAAGTTTATTGCCATAGTTACAGAGCTAAATAAACAAGAATTTTTTTATAAAAACTTTCTAGACCGAAAAAGGTTTGAAAAAATATTCAAATTGTAATTTAAGAATCTGAAAAGTATGCACTACAATTTTATAACTTTTAGCTAACTTTTTGAATTTTAGAAAAATGAAAGGCTTTTATGTGAAGAGAAAACGTAAAAAGCTCAAGATTTTTTTGTTTTTATTACTTTTGTTAATTTTTCTTGCAATTTGTCATAAAACGTCATCAAATTCAGTTATAAGCAAATTTTCTAATCAAAAGATTTCACAACCAGTTTCAAAAGCAATTTCTGATGTCATTCATGAGTTCTACATTACACAAAATATCAAATTTGACTTCATAATTTATGGTGAGAAATCATATCACATTAATGACGTTTTTGATGAAGTCACAAAGAAAGTAAATGAAAAAATTTCAATAACTCTTAAACATATCACTAACATACAAGATTGGAATCATGAATTAAATCGATCAGCTGTAATTTATGTAAGAACAAAAGAAAACTTGCGAGTTTTACAATACAAAACAAGAGAATACCTTTTAAATGATCGCTTCATGAATCAATCACAACTGAAAAATTCAGGATATGAGAAACTTAAATTTTTAATTTATTGTGAACAAATGGAAAGTGTTAGTGATTTTGGTCATATTTTTAAAGGTCTTAGAATCGGAACAATAGGTTTTCTAGGTAATATGGAATTATTTGAATTTTTTATTGCTGTTAATAAACAAAATATTCATTTGTTAACAAATCAATTGTATTCACCAACAAAATGTGGAAATTTTATATTTCAAGAATTATATTACATGAATATTTTTACACAAAAATGGGATGAACCTTTGAAAAATTTCGATCATTATACAGACTTTCATGGCTGCATGCTTAGCTTCAATGTAATGCATAGTTTTTTATTTTATTTAATTTATCACCCAAAAAGACCTCAATTAGAATTATTTTTTAATATCCCAAATGATACAAACATAAAATATGCAGGAATAACTTATGAAGTTATTGAAATATTGGCTAGAAGAAGCAACTTTACACCTAATTATATAATTTTAAAATCTATTGATCCAAAAAATTTTGATTATCGTACAAAAAAGTATTTTGAAAATGTTCAACGTATTTTTCCAATAAATCCTAATACATTGAATTATTATGAACCAGAAATGCTTTACACACAAAGCTTTTCAAGTGAAACATATTATTTTCTCATTTCCTACAATGATTTGTATACAAATTATGAAAAACTAACAATGCCATTTGATGATTTAACTTGGATTTTTTTACTTTTAACATTTGGTCTCACTTTTGCAACAATTTTTGGTCTTAAGTTTTGTCCACACTGGATAAGAACAATAATTTTTGGCAGAGGTAAAACTTAAATATTCTTAGGTAAAATTCATTTGATTATTTTTATTTTTTCTAGGCATAAACAATCCAGGTTACAACGCACTAGGAATTTTCTTTGGAATTTCACAACTTCGATTGCCACGAGAATCTTTTTGTCGCTCACTATTGCTTATTTTCATTTGGTTTTGTTTAATTATTCGAACTTGTTGGCAATCAATGATGTTTGAATTTATGACAACTGATATGAGAAAACCTTTGCCAGCATCACTTGATGATTTAAGAAAGATGAATTACACGGTAATGTTCTGTATGGACACTAAGATGAACGTATTTCAAAAAGAACTAAATGGCAGAAAAAGTCCGCAAATTGTTTCAGTGGATAAGAAAAAATTAATGGAATCTTACAACAGTACACTTGATGGTAAAGCAAAATCCAAATTCGCCTTTCTTCTTTCAACAATTGAACATGCATCTTGGAATAAAACTTTTAAACGCTCTTTACCAATTATGGAAAATGTTAAAATTAAAACAACAATTGCATTTGGAACACAAAAAAACAACATTTTGAATTATCAACTAAATCAAGTTATTAATCATTTGATTCCTTCTGGAATTTTAAATAATCTTTTAGATTACGGAAAATGGTATTTGTATAGACCAATTCATATTGAACCTGAAGATTCAAAAAGAGTTTTATCAATGTCTGATTTGCAGTTTGGTTTTGTTATTTTTCTTGGTTTTATGTCATTGCCAATTGTGGTTTTTATTTGTGAACTTCATGCTTTGTATGTAAGAAGACAATTGAGAAAATTGCTTGGTTTGTATGAATTTGTGAGAGTCATAAGAGAAAGATTGAAAGATTATCATGATAAATGGTAAAAATCAAGGGTTATGAACTCTTTAAGAAAAACCACTAGATTAACAAAAAATTTTTGATTTTCAAAGGTTACTTTGTTTGATTTTTCAAGAGTTCACAACCTTTGGTCAAAATTTATTTGTATTCAACAATAACACTTATTTAGATATCAGTATTATATTCTATCTGTTAGGTTAAGTTTATGAATAAAGTTTAATCCGTTTTGTTATATTGAAAAGTAAAGACGTGTATATTGTTTAGATTTTGTTCTCCCTTAAGTTAAATCTTCATTTCAAATTATCAGTTAAAAAAAGCAATAAAACAAATCACCAGCATTAAAAATGTAGCTGACTTTAAATCAAGATTAAATAATCAAAAATTTTAGAAAACAATTTACCAGCAATGAGTTCTCAAATCTTAAATATTTTTATTATAAGGCTTAAAGATTATTGGAATAGATAAATGAACCTAAGATTGTATATACTTTAAAAATCGAAAAACTGTCATAGAAACTATTTTCATAAACAATTTCACTCTCATTTGAAAAAAAATATAAAATAAATTCTTTATTAAAAATATATAATAAATATTAATATCGATATTAGAAAACGTTGGAAAAAAGTTTATAGTTTCTTCTTTTAAAGTTTTAACCTTTTTTCAGTGTTTAAAACTTTCAAGAAAAGTGTGAAATGTTAAAAGTAATCAAATTGCAAGTTTTCTTCATAATTATTTTTCTTTTATCATATCAAGAAAGTCTAGCTGCTTCAAATCATTTTTCAACAAAAAATTCAGTTCAATCAGTTTCATTTCTGAAAGCAATTTCTGATGTCATTCATGAGTTCTACATTGCACAAAATATCAAATTTGACTTCATTATTTATGGTAAGAAATCAAATCACATTAATGACGTTATTGATGAAATCACAAAGGAATTGGACATTCCAATGAAACTCACACATATAGAAAACTTGAAAATCTTGATCAATTTTAATGATTCGGCAGTTATTTTTATTAAATCATCAGAAAATCTCAACAAACTACATTTAAATTCTTATGAATATATTTTAAAACTTACAACAGAAACTTTCAAAAAATTCAAATTTTTCGTTTATGTTGAAGAAATTCAAACATTTCAAAATCTAGAAGATGCAGTGAGAGAACTTAATTACACATATTATCTACATAATTCTGACATTCGATATTTTGAGTTCTTCATCACTACTGATGAGAAATTTGTGAATTTGTCTACAAATTTACTTTATTCTGAAGATCATTGTGGACAATTTAAGCCAAAACTTTTTAATTATTTCAACATCAGTGCACTAAAATGGAATCAAAAATTACAAAATTTTGATCATTTTAATAATTTTCATGGTTGCATGATAAGCTTTGCATTTAAGTATTCTGAAATATTTTATATCAAAGATATTGGCCAACACAAGTTCACAGAAGAAATAATTGCAAAAATTAATTTTCAACTTCATTATGGTGAACCTACATATGGCGGATCATTACACGAAATCATTGAAACTTTAGCTGAAATTTACAATTTTACTGCACATTATACATGTGTTACACCAGTTGCAGAAAGTTTGGATTTCATAAAATTTCATACAAAAAATTATGAAGTCTTTGATTGGAGTTTTTATGGATTTGACATAGATTTTTTACATAGAAATTTAGATTTCTGTTATACTTTGCCATTTACTGATGTTGAATATTTTTACTTAATATCTTATAATGATTTATACAACAATTATGAGAAATTACTTTTTCCATTTGATGCTACAACTTGGTTGCTTCTTTTGCTCACTTTTGGTCTCACTTTCATAACAATCCTTGTGCTTCGATTTGCATCACAATATATAAGGACAATTATTTATGGAAAAGGTAAAAATAATCTAGACTTAGTTATCATAATTATGTTTTTCAAGCTTTCTATATTATATTATCATTACAGTCGATTATGAATACTTCTAAAAAATTTATTTCTTTACTTTAAAAACTTTATTTTGACATTTAGGCGTCAAAACTCCAGGATTCAATGCTATCATCATCTTTTTCGGGATTTCTCAAATCAAACTACCAAATGAGTCCATTTGTCGCTTTGTATTGCTGTTATTTATTTGGTTTTGTTTGATATTCCGAACATGTTGGCAGTCAAAAATGTTTGAATTTATGACTACAGACATGAGAAAACCATTGCCAGAATCTTTTGAAGACCTAAAAGAAATGAACTACACAATTGTATTGCCTGATTTTGGTGAATCTCATAAAGTGTATGATGAACTTAGTAGTGAAAGAGAACGGTAAATTTCAATTCAAAGTAAATTTTTTTTTCTTTTTTGAAACTTTTTTAGACCAAACATTGTAAAATTAACTATTGAACAATTTTGTGATCTTTACAAGCAAGTTCTTGATGGAAAATCTACAACTAAATATGCATTCTTTGTAAGCGTGTCTGATCATCAAATTTTAAATTCTACTTATGGAAAATCATTACCAAAAATGGAAAATGAAAGTATTAGAAAAGAAAAAGGTTATGCAATGAAGAAAAATAGCATGTTGACAGAACATTTGACAAAAATTATAGATCGATTGATACCAACAGGAGTCATAAAACATCTTGATGATTTTGCTAAATGGTACTTGTATCGACATTTAGAAATGGAAATTGAAGATCCAAGAAGAATTTTATCAATGTCTGATTTGCAGTTTGGTTTTGTGATTTTTCTTGGATTTATGTCATTGCCAATTGTTGTTTTTATTTGTGAACTTCATGTTTTGTATGTAAGAAGACAATTGAGAAAATTGCTTGGATTGTATGAATTTGTGAGAGTTATAAGAGAAAGATTGAAAGATTATCATGATAAATGGTAAAATATTAAATGTTATTTTGATGTAAGAATATTTGATTTAAAAACAAAATATGAAATTAAATTAAAAAAAGTAAACAAAAAACTTTAATTCTTTTCTGTCTATTTATCTATGTGAGAAAAGAAAACTTTTTATTTTCAACATATCAATTGTTTAAGCAGCAACTAAAAACAAAAGAGAAAAAAGGGAAAGCAATAAAATTTTATAACGGTACAATTTTTTCCTTTTCACCTTAATGCTGATGTCTGCACAATTGCTCTCTCCACAAGAGCTGAAACTTTAGTAAGGTTGAAAACATTGTAGACGTGATTCGCACCTTTCCCTTTTGTATAAATATTTTTTTGCTGTATGCATCACTTTATTGGGGTTGACCATGATGATGATGATCTTTTTGTTTCATTTTTGTGGGACAATATTCAATTTTAAAGTAAGCACTCATTCGTGCGTGAAAGTAGGCAAATTTTCTATTCTGTGATTTTTATTTTATAAAATTTACTTAATTTTTAGAACTTTTGAAACTGAAAATATAAATAGAGTTACAGAATTATTCAATAATGAAAAAAATTTGCGTTCAAGTTTTAAAACATTTTAATAAAATAAAACATAGATAAAATGAATCATTCATTAAAATTGAAACTTTTGTTATTATTAAAAGAATCTATTTAGTGGCAACTATACTGCTGGGTTGGAAAATTACAGCTCGTTGGCTAAATATTTTTGCTGATCATCTGGGCCGGTAAAAACTATCGACCTGATATTTTCAGCTTACCGATGATAACAGAATCAATCCTGAACTTTAAAATAAACTAGCATTTTTAATTTAATTATTTTTCCATCACAATTCAACAGTGAACGAGAAAAAAAACTTTTTCATTTACTTCGTCTTGATGAAAAAAATATCTCAATCTCTTGTACATGTAGAAAGGTTTAATTTTTTGATTATTTTATGCCAAAATTCCGATTGATGAAAGTACATTAATATTTGTTAACATTTTTTAAACTTTTAGCAATTTCATTTACTAATATGCAAAAATTATCAAAGGAAAAAACTTATTCGCATAATATTATCATTAAAATCAGAAACAAATCACTTATGACGTGAGCATCAGAAAAGATTTTTATTTCGGAAAGTCCTATATAATTTTGAGTTATTATCATACAATTTTAAACCAAGGAATAACAAACTAGTTTGTGGATTAAAAAGTGTTGCAGCTTTGCAGAAAAATTTACAATTTTACCACAACAAAAAATTCATCTTATTCACATAGAGAAAATTGCTTTTTTATATAAATTTCCATTGTTTATGAATTCAAATGCTAGAAAAACTTTTTTATTGCATTGAATTAATTGAGAAAGTTGTTATTTATTTCTCTTTCAATATGTTATTTCACTAGTCAGCTCAAAAGTTGTAAGCGAATGAAATAAAGAGAAAAAAAGTTAATTAAAAACGAAATTTATATTGAAAGTTTCAATTTCAAACGCGTTGTAAAAATAAAGAAAAAATAAAATTAATCAAAAACACTTTCAGGGCAATTCAATTTAGAGGAAAATTTCTATGTGGACAAATTCACATATGCCTCACCTTTTGACTCTTTGTCGCGTTGCTTATTTTACCTGCTGCTGTGTGTTGATGAAAAAAAATTCAATTTCAATTTCATTGTGCAGACATAAAAAAAGTTTTTTTTTAAAACGAACCCGAAAATTTGATGAGCAGCAGCTTCAATGTGTATGTCGAGTTAATTCACTTGACTCTCTTCTCTCTACTACACACTTTTATGTTGTACTCTCGCACTCTCTTTTTTTGGCTTTTTATTATTGACTCGTGTACATTATGCTTTCACAACGATGAAGTGTACTTTAGACTTTATGCTTGTGACATCAAAGTGAATTTATTTTTATTTGGAAAATTGAAAAAAATAAAGAAGAGCAAAAAATAACACTGAAAAAGTATAAAATTGTTTCAACTTTTAATGACTCTCTTACACTCTGATGATGCACAGCGGTTGTCGTAAAGGCTAAATGGCATTTTGAAGAGACGGAAATGAAAATAAAAAAGATGCATAGAAAGGCATAAAAAAGTAGATAAAGATTGACAGTGAGATCAATTTAAAAAACATTTCTTTCTTGGACTTATTTTCTTTTCTGGTGGAGATTACATAATAAAATCTCAGGGAAATTGAAAGAAATTTGAAGTTATTTTTGTTTTTTGATTTTTTATTTGGTGATATTTTAGATTTCTAAGAATGATTTGATGAAGTATTTTGTTTTTTTTAAATGAAAGTATAAAAAAATATCGAATAAAATTTAGAGAAGAATATTTTTCCAGAAAAAATTTCTTAATGTCAAAAAATCTGCAAAAAATAAACAAAATTTCCAAAATCGTAAAAAACTAAGCAATTTTTAAACCAAAACTTTTCTAATTTAAGCAATTTAAAAAATTTCTTTATTATCAATAATGTTTAAAGTAAAATTTAGACTTTAGATACTTTTAAAGTAGCTATAAGATTTTCAAGTGGACCAATATAGAATTTATATCTCTTATTGTGTTTTTGTTCATCCAATTTTTCCTTGAAATATTCAACAACCTTCAAAAACTCTTCAGTTTCAGAGTCAATGAATAAAATCTTGCTGTATTCAATAAATCTCTTAAAAGTCGATGAACTTATACGGAAAAATTCATGAATGTAATCCTCGAATGTTCCAAAGAAATTTATACATAAATATCGCATCATTCGTTTATCAAAAGTTTCATCATAAGCAGTCAAAATTCCATCAAAAATTGAATCTTTTGATTGCGTGAGAGCACCATAGAAAATATTATTAGCTGAATCTTGTCCACGAACGTTCATAAGTAAAAGTTGAGTTCTTTGTTCATTAGTTGTGAAACTTTTAATTAATTTCCAATAATTATTGAAAATTTTCTCAATTTTTGTCAAAGAATCCAAATTTGCCTTTAAAAACGCATCACCTTCATCAGTTTGATAATAAAGAGATTCAAATAAATTTGATTCATTTTTAAGCTCCTCATGGTATTTTCCTAAAACTGTCAAAATCAGTTCCGCATCTTTTCCACTGTTTTTCATGACAGAATCAAGCAAAGAACCATCAAGAAGTAAAAACTCTTCAAGCTCATCCGAATTTTTAAAGACATTTTTAATTTCCTTCCAAATTGGATTGAAATCTTTGACATTTTTCACAAAGTATCTCAAAATTTTACCACAACTTCTTTTAAAAAGTTCTTTAAAAATTTCTTCCCATTCTGATTGATATTTTTCCTTCAAAAATTCAACAAATTGATGAAATTCTTTAATTTTATCAGTTTTTTCTATCAATATTTAAATCAGTTAAATTTAAAAATTCATCAGAAGAAAAGTTGGTGACATGAATCGATAAAGGAAGTCGTCGATGATATTGCGCAGAGGTAAAAAGAAAATTGCCTTCTTGGAATTTACCTTTGAAGAGTTTCTCAATATCACTGTCATTTAGGAAATGAACTTTTGAGATGTTTTTAATCGAGTTGAAGTTTCTGATAAATTCATGGGGTCGGAAATTTGCCAGCCACGTGATAAAAGTTTCATTTTCATCGATTTTCCAAAGTTTTCTCTTTAAAGTTGTGAAGAAATTTGTAAATATTGAAGCTCGTTCAAGATTTCTCAAAAAATTTCCACCAACAATAAAAGTTTTCAATTTCTTTTTGATTGTTGTAGTTAAAATTTCATTAAATTGTTTATTCTCTTTGCATTTTGATAATGGCATTTCAAAATAACTCACAAGAAAGTTAAAAACTCTCGTTTCATGTTGTAAAGCTTTTAACAATAATCGAATTCGACTTTCAACTTCAATTACATCAGTTGAATGCTGCAATTCACAAATATTTTCTATCAAAAATTGTGCAGTGAAAAATTCTTCAAAAATTATATGAGAAAAATTTGTTTCATTTTCTACATCGATAAATAAAATTCCAAAATTTGAAACTTTATCAGAAACTATTGAATAATCTTTTCCAATAATTCTTAATGGCAAATCTGATGAAGATCTTTCTAAATTGTCAGGTGTTGCCAATTCATCATCGAACGTGTGTAATAAGGCATATTTTTGATGAATTTTTATCAAATCAGAATTTTCAATACTTTCCATCGCAATTTCTCTCATGGAAGAATCTTTATAAATTTGTAATTTCAATTTTCTAGCAATAAAATGCTCAAAAATTGAGTAAATATTTGATACATCCAATGGTCTGTTTTCATCATTTGAATTGCTTAAGGGAATTGAAATTTCTGCAATCAAGCGAATCATTGCTGGACTATTGAATAATTCATTTGATGGGTTGAATTTGTAATGAGAATTCAACTCATCTTGAATCTTTCTTGACATATTCCAATATGCTTCATTTGCTGCCTTTGCTATGTTTTCATTAAGACTTTCAGCTTCATAAATTTTATCCACAAAATTCTTTCGATCAAATTCGCTAAATGGAAACAATTTGTAACCTTGAATATCTAAAATTTCCTCAAATTCTTCACCCAAATCGACTCGTGATGAAATCCACAAATGAATTTTTTTGGCTTCCTTATTAAGTGATTGAAGGAATTTTTTAAAGAATTTTTGTTGAAATTTTGAGGATTCATCAATGCCGTCCAATAAGAGGATTAAAGTTTTGAATTGTTTATTGAAAATTTCAGCTTCAAATTTGTTGTCAAATGGTTTGAGAAATTTAATTAGAATTTCTTTAATTTTTGCTTCGTTAAAGTTCGAAAAATTTTTTACTTCAAGTTTCTTGACATCAATAAATACAATCCATTTTTGTGGGAATTTCTCTTTTAATTTCACTGCCAAGTGTTTCATTGTCATGCTCTTGCCTGAACCAATTACATCTGATATCAAAACAGGTTTGAATTTTCCTTCATTTTCATTAATTTCATAATAATCATCATCATCTGAAATTATTTCAGCATCTTTTAAAAGATCATCAAATGTTTTTGCATATTTTGCTGTCAATTCTTCATAATTTGCTTCTCGTTCTTCATTTAAATTTATTTTACGATTATAAAATTTTCTCTCAATATAAAAATCGTTTTCAAATTCCAAACTATCACCAATTGCCAGCTGTTTTTCATTTTTGATCAATTGAAATATTTGTGAAGAATTTAAAAACTCATAAATTTCATTTTCATTGCCGACAATTTGATTTAGCATTATTTTTTGACCTTGAAAATTTACTTCAATTTCCGCAATTTTTTTCTTTAAATTTTCTGTCAAATTTGACCAAATAAGGAAAATTTTGTCTTCTAGATTTTTATTTTCAGCCTCATTGAGGTTCAAAGTTTCTCCATTCATCAATTTTTCGATTTGCATCGAATTCAAAGAGTTGAAAACTTTTGAATCATTTTTGTTGAACAGGTCACTGCACTTAACTGCAACATCAGCAAATTTGACATTTCCATTCCATGCTTTTGATTTTTGTTCATTAGTCATTGTTTGCCATGAGTAACTTTTTGTTGTTTTTGTATGTATGAAGATGAGAAATGCAATGACAAAAAAGATGGACAAGATAACGAAGAGAAGAATGTAAGTGTGCTTGTGTGATTTTTGTCTCGTTCTTTTATTGACATTGTGTTGTTTGTGATAAGCATTCTTCATTTCTGTCTTCTTGCTAATAAAACTCTCTGAAAAATAAATAAAAGACAAAAAAATTTTAAAAGTAGGAACAAAAAACTTTTGTTCAATAATTGATTGACATGATGCCGTCGTTATTGACCTTATTCTATTTTATTGACTATCATCGAAAATAGAACAAAAATGCGCACACATAAGGCATTCATGCGGGCGGCTGTAATTGATATTTACTTTATCTAATGTAAAAGTTTTTCTTCTTCTTTCATTGTTGATTTTTTAACACAGAAAATTTTATTTGATGAAGAAAGAAATTTCTTTTTGTTTTAAAATTAAATTTAAACTTTTATTTAACTTTTTTAAAAATAATTTTTTTTAATTTGCTCCATTCAAAAAATATTCTGAAATTCTTCAATCTTTTCAATTTTTCTGTTTTAAAATATTAAAAATGATTTAATTTACTTATTTAGGATTTAAAGAAATTCAAAAAGAATTTATAAAGTTAGAAAACATAAAAAATTAGAATTTTAAGTTTAATATTTAATTAATATAAACTGAAAAACAATAAACGATCAATCATAAAGTTTTAGTTTTATTTCAAACTTAAATTGAAAACATCTGAATAAATTTTTTAACATATTTAAAAAAATTTGAAGACATTGGAACTAAAAATTATGAAACAGTTGTCAAAATTGAGAAGAAAACATCTGATATATCAAAAAAATTGTAAAATTATTCCTTGACTTTAATTTAAAACGATCAGTTCATTTTATTTATCAAAAATTCACCTTGAACTTCAGGTTCTTCCATTTCAAACTAAACTTAAACTTTATCACTCTTAAAATTTCATTCAACTGAGAAATTAATCACAAAACAAATATTTTTCTCTCTCCTAACACGTCTTATCTCATTCACAAACAAAATAGAACTAACAAGCGAGTTATTTTAATTAAAAAATTTACGCTATTGGATACATAAACATCATACAAAATGTATTGAGATCTGTCTACAATTAAATCTCAATTTAAATAACTAACAATTTATGCTACATACTGTCACATCTTCATAGCTAATTTATTTTTCATTGAATAACATTTGATTGTTTGCTTATTTCTCTAAAAATAAGACAGAGATGCTTAGAATTATTAAAATTTGATAGAAAACAGCTTGAAACTTTTATTTTTGTAACAATTTGTTAATGTTAATGCTGCACTAATTGCTATATGAATTATTGGCCTCTAAGTTTTCTAATTTTGCAAATAAAATTTTTAAATTTCTGAGTAAATTTTTATTAATATTTTTTGTTTTTATTTACATTTTGTCAAGTCGTGGACACATGGTGATCTTATTTGATCGTTTTTAGTCTTTACTTGATTTTTTTATGTGTTAATGCTATGAAATTTATATTTTGTCACAAATCTGCAAAAATCATTAAAAACTTGAACAATAATAAAAAAATAAAAAAAATTGTCTTTTTTTTCAAGTTCACGCACATTTGTTTTCCTAGTAATAACATAAGTATTAAATAATATATCCTCTTACTTGCATGATTTAAATTCAAAAGCAAAAATCTCATTGTAAGGAAACTGAGCAATTTACCAAATCTGACAAGTTCAACAGCGCATTGAGACATAAACAAAACCGCCTTTTCTTCTCTCTCTCTCTTTCTACTATAAATTCCAATTCTCACAGCACTTTAGCAATATTTAAGCGAGAAAAACGGGTAGCAAGTGTAGATTTAAAAAAAGGTAAAATGATCCCACACTCTCTCTCTCACTGAAAAGATGATAACGGCAACAGAAGCATCGCTAGAGAAAATTGTAACAATAGTTTGTGAATGGAATATTTTTCATCTTGCTACGTGCTTTTCATACAAGATTATCAATGCCTTTAACACATTTCTCTCTCATCTTGTAAAAGGCAAACAATCTATACCATCATCATCATCAGTAGCAGCAAAAATGGCTAAAGATAAACTTTTTCTACCCTCATTCTATAAAAGTAGTAAGAAAAACATTGTCAATGTTAGAAATTTCTTATTAATTTCCATTTACTGCATGTCCAAGCAGTGATTGGAAGTCGCTGAGCATACATAGATGAAAGTCAGTGACATTAAAGAGGAAGAAAGGTATACTGACACCTCTATATTATTTATTGGTTGTGGTTAGTAAAGTAAAAGTTTGTTGACACAACATATTATCGATTAGTGCATGTCAGTAACATTTTATGTGCATGTTTTATCGAAGGAGGAAGTTTCTCAAAAAGATTATGACATTAACTATGACATGATGAGTAAAGAAATAAAACTTCTTCTTATTGCATTTTTTTGTTTCAAAAAGTTATACTTAAAAAAAATTTTTAATTTTAACGTATTTTTCAAATTTTGAAATTAAAAATTCCGTTAAAATAAAATTTTCTTTAACATTTTAAATTCAAACTTTAAAAATAATTAAAAATGATAAAAATTTCAATTTCCATAGTAAATATTCCATTAAATAATAAAATTCTCAAACAATCAAAAAAAAAAAATTTAAATGCATGAAATATTGTACAACAGAAAAGATAATGTATTCAAATAAAAATGCAATATCGTAAATTTTTCCCTTCTTTCTTCTTTCACTAAGTACGAACAAATAAAGCAAAAGCTTTTTTTGTGTGTTATCTTTCGTAGCGAGCAATAAAATTAAAAGCGACACAAAAAATTTTTTTTCTCTTTCTCTCTCTCTTGGTTGTTCATAAAGTGGATTGAGAGGGACCATTTGTATCTTTCTATGTTAGAATATAACTCACGGTTACTTTTTCCTCATCATACAGAGAAGGATATCAAGGCCAAAGTCATTCATT
The DNA here is from genome assembly GCA_018290095.1 of Polypedilum vanderplanki. NCBI lineage: Eukaryota > Metazoa > Arthropoda > Insecta > Diptera > Chironomidae > Polypedilum > Polypedilum vanderplanki. The sequence continues at coordinate 11,489,892 of CM031381.1, read as the reverse complement.
CATAAAAATTATGGACGGGAAACACAAGCCATTGTGTGTGTTGTTGTGGAGTTTACAGAAAATATAAATTGAAGAATTGCCGTCATAAAAAAGTTTTTTGTATGTGTACACGATGAAAATGAGAACGATGAAGGAAAGATAACAATAACGACGATGATAACAAAAGAAAAAGAACGCGGGATAAACTTGGTGAAATTTCACTCTTGAAATTCACATAAAAATGTCATTTGAGTCTTTTCGTCCTGCCTTTATTGTCATTTAAAGACATCCAATTTTAATTTGACGATTTAAGAGTGAGAGTAAGAGCCATAACTTCATAATCCTACTTCCATTCTTCTCGAATTGATAATTTATTTCTTTCGCTCGTTTATTTGGTGGACATTTCTATGCAAATTTAGTCTATTTAGGAAATCAAATGAATTTGAATTGCTAATTTTTCATCTTTTTATTACTCTTAGATTTATTTTGATGACGTAAATTTGAGTGAAATGTATTGTAACAAGCTAATAACTTGTAATTCTCTAATTTTAAAGATTTTCTTTAGTGAAAAAAATTTTAAGTCGATATATTTTGTCGCACAACAAAAACCACATGAGACAAAAAATGTCGCGCAACATTTTGTCATCCAGACAGAAAAAACCAATTTCATTCTCGAAAACTTTCATTTAAATTTTTTGTACATTTGAATTAAAATACAATTTATTGAAAATCTTATTTTTCTCTCTTTTAATTTGAATTCATTCATCAGTAAACATTCAATTTATGTCTCATAGCACAATCACAAGAATTTTAAAATTAAAAATTTTTTTCCAACATCAAAAAGAAATGACAATAAAGAAAAAGTGACCATTTTATTTCAAAATGAGACAAATTGTGAAAGAAGAAGATAGAAAAAAGTAATAATCATTTCTGCTCACATTTCTAATATATCCCACACACATACACAAATCGAAATTACATTTTTTTTTTCATTTCTCTCGTTGGCTATATTAAAAAACTTTATCATCATCTTCTTCTACTTGGGCAATATGAGATGAGATATGCTTCATAAGAGAGTTCATACACACTTCTGGCACTTCTTTCAATGAGTGGACTCCAACTAGTACAAGCAGTGAATGTATAAAAAAGAAAAAAAAAAGTTCGATGAGAGATTACACTTGAAAGCAGCAAAATTGGATTCGTGAGATACGATGAGATGATGAAATTAAATATATGAAATAAAATGAAATTTCTACACAAATAAAATAGTAGCAAATAATAATAATAAATATATTTATGTGGAAATTTCATAACGTGAAAAAGAGAATTGCTAATGATTGATTATTGATTTTGTATATATGAAAGTTTACTCTCTTAATTATTATGATATACATAAAATATTTGATGGTAATTTCCATGGTAATTTACTGATTATTTATGTCGAAAATGTCAATAAATTTTTCTCTCTCTACACGCATAGTAACTTTATTTATTTATTGATATTGGTAAATAAATATTAGAGATAAAATTAGTAATAAAAATAGTATTTATTCTGGTTTTTTGAAATCGAAATCAAAAATTGAGAAGAAAATTACTTGAGTTAAAGAAATTGTCATTTTTTATCCTTAGTTTACATCTTTTGTTATTGTTTATGATTTTTATGTAAACAAAACATTTAGAAATTAAAAAAAATTTTGAAACAAATTAATTGTAATTTAAATTCCTAAAATTGCTGAAAATTCTTTAGTTAACTAAAAATAAGAAAAATCTAAATAAAAATTCTTAAACTTTAAATCTCACGCAGCAATTTTAATGTCGTACAACTTATTTTAATGTCATGCGACATTTTTTGTTTTAGGCAAAATTTGGTTTTCGTTACTTTATGTTGCGCAACGTTATTTAGTGTTGCGCGACAAAAAATGTTGCTTTTTGGTCGAGTAATTTTTCTCTTTTTTCAAATATATTTTTTTCAAATATATTTTTGAATTTTATAATATTTAAAGTATTTCTTTTTATAAAAATTATAATTTATTTAACACATATTACAATTTTCAGAAAGTAAAACTTTGTAATTCTAACCCTTTTTTCTCTCTTTCTCATTCATAAGTTATTGCAGTGCAATTTATATTTTTTCACCCTTTTTTCTCATCTCTTATTTCATTTCTTTCTTGTTGGAAAGTATCATCGCTCATACAAAAAATACACTTGTGCAAAAGCTACTTAAATGTAAGCAAACTCATTCAAGTGGCAAAGAAAAGATAAAACTGCATCGAAGAAAACTTAAAAGTTTAAAAGTGTTCTGAAGTTATCGTGATTTGTTTTGTAATGAGAAATAACTCTAAAAATGTTTTATAATTTGCTGACTTTTTTTTAAAAGAAAAACCAAATTGGGTCAAAATTTCTTCAATTTCCTACAAATATAAATCCAATTTAAGAACTTTTTCTGATCATAATATTTATCTCTTATCGATGTGAAATCATCACCCTAAAAATAAAAATTGCAGCAAGAGAAAGAAATAAAAAATAAATTGAATTGCACATTTAGCACAAATTCTCTTCTTTTACTACTGTGTGTGTGACCAAATGGGGCAAAAGAAAAAGGGGAAAAAAGATAGTGAGTATGCTGTTTGCTATTGATTTTTAAGAAGACGACGGTTCATCTGTTCGAAATTTAATGCATTTAAATTGTGAAATTAGATTGTGGCATGCCTTTGTTATCATTTTGACTTTACTTTTAGTACTTCTTAAACAAGGTTGAGATACTTGAAATTTTTTTGAAAATGTACTTATTGAATGATAAATTTTGAACTAATTAAAAATTATGTCATCTCGAATGTTTTGTCATCTCAGAAATATTCAAATTTGGCCGTTATTTTTAAGTATATAAAATGTCTGATAAAATTGGTTGTTAAATATTTTTTTGAAGAAAGCATTTAATAATAAAATTTCTTTAATTTTTTTTCATTCATTAAAATATCAAACTACTAAAATAGCAAAATCTACTACTAATATTAAAAATAAAATTAAGGTCTTGGTAGAAAATTTTCCTGAAATTTTCTCCCTAGCAAACTTTTTTCTTCAGAATAAAATCTCATTAAACTTTATTTTAAATATAAATTTAAAAATTCCAAGGAATTATTTTCGCTCCAAGTTTCATCACCCTGACTCCTTCAATCCCTCGCTTTCTAGAAAGAAATAAAATTGGAAAATTACAAGCATATTGCGATGGTCTTTTGATGCCATTGACACAAAATATTCATTTTGTATTGCTCTCTCGACTTTTTCTTTTCACTGTTTGCTCTTTCTATGTAATAAACTTTACGCTTTATAGAACTTCAATTGCTGTCTCTCATACTTGGATTATTTCATGTCAACGCTTTAAAAACTACGATAAAAATTTTTTTGACCTTTATTTGTGGTAAAAAATTGTAGATTGCCAAAATAATTTTGAAATCATGATTGAAAAATTGTCCAGTGGAAGAGTAATAAAATTCAATTTATAATGATAGAAAACTCCATTATTTAATGAAATCCAAATAAAAGAGTCATTTTCAAGCGTCTGCAAAAAGTTTAATTTACTGTAAAGAAATTTTTAAATTAAGCTTGAAAAGAAATTTCAATTACTACTGATTTCACGGTGACTCGATTTTCATTATGGATCAAAATTAAATTGCTGGATTATTAAATGGAAATTGAAATGCAGATGGATGATAGAGAAAGACAGAGAAAAAAGCAATATTGCCCATGACGCTTTTCTTTCTTCTTTTATTCAATTTACTTTGAGTTCACTACAACAATTGAAAATAAAAGACAATAAAAAATGGAATCGAGTTTTAAATTGGATTGAGTGGAGAATGGCAAAAGGAATATTGAAAAGGCTTTTTATTAAATTTATTCCTAATTGAGACTTCTTGTGTAAAATAACAGTGAAATTATGAATTTTTTATTAATAAAACTTTTATTTACTTTTATTATTTTTGTAAACAAGTATTGTAAACAAAAAAAAAATTGTTTATATTTAAAAATTTTTTAAAAAATTTATGTTTACAATTTGAAGAATTTTTTGTTTACATTTTTAAAATTTGTTTGTTTATAATCAAAAAGTTTTGTTTACATTTAAGAAATTAAGTTTTTATTATCTTTTAAAAACTTCCATATACAACAACTTTCTTCAATCAGCTCAAAAATATTTAATTGTTATAAACTCAACCAAAATGTAAAACAAAATGAAGAAATTTTCATAAAATTTTCAACTTTTTCTCGCCTCAAGTGATTTTGACAAAAAAATATCAACTCTTGACAATGACAAAGTTAAAAATCTTTTCACGTTCCATCCATCCCTTAAGATTCTTCCCCAAAAGTTTTCTTCTAACAAAAAAAATCACAGAATTTGTCAAATAGAGAAAAATTTAAACACACGATACGAAAAAGTCAAAAAGAAAAAAAATTCATTAGTGTCACTCAAATGTCGCCAAATTTTTCACTCATTTTCCTTTTTTCCTTCCTTTTTCTGTGTGTCTGTTTCTGCTTTTAATTTATTGTTAGTGACATTTATGGAAACACGTTCTTGTGTGTGTGCTTGCTTTGCTATTTGTCTTTTCATTGCCGCATTTTAAGCATCAATCGACAGTGAGAATGTCGCTTGGGGCGCGCACTGAAATGAGCTTTTGCGTTGCTCCATGAAATTGAGCATTTTCAGTCAATCAATAATCGTATTACGAGCGAGCGAGCCTTATATCAAAAGCACTTACGATTCATTTCGATTTCCGACGCTATACAATCTCAAATAATGCTGCTGCTGCTTCAAGGCACATATCATATGCTATAACAAGAATCAAGTCAAGTGAAGATGGAAGCAAACTTTTTTTTATTATGAATTTGTGAGTTACGCATTAAAGCAAATACCGGAATGGCAATAGCAATAAAAGTAAAAATTTATTATTTTCTCTCTTTATTTCTTTGCTTTTGCTCCTTTCCTCACAATTTGATTTATTTACAGCCGCAGTTGCTGTATAAGAGAAGGAAAAAAGGAGTGTTGAGGCATAAAATAAATGAGTGTGCGAGAATACACGAGACGTAAGACTACCCCAATATTTAGTCATCTCAATAAACAACAACAATGAATGAGTTTATTTTCATGAGCTCTCTTGTTGTTGTTTCCTTGGTTTTACTTTAATGGACAAAATTGCTTTAACTCGATAACAACACACAATGGCTTCATTAAACTTCTTACTTTTTTTCTTATAATAAAAAATTCATTACAAACGAAACGACTGTTACTGCTATTGCTAAGGTTTCTCTACAAATCAATATTATTACATCCGAAAAAAGTTAAAAGATGGAAGTTCATATTGTAGTAATGAACTAAATGAATTAAAATGTCATATTATAAACCATTATGTAATTCAAAAATGGACTATTTACTTCTGCACTCTATAAAAGAACAAATTATTGTTTTTATATTTTTACTTAAAATTTCGTTTTATGTACATTTTCATAACTATCGCCTTAGTACACCTGGTACTTAAAGTTGGTCATTATGAATACCAATTTAGTAACGCAAACCGCATGCTATTTAGACAATCTTAAGCTCAGTTATACTCAAATTGATCATAAACAATGCCTATAAATTGGACTACAGACAAGCAACAGGCCAAAAATTTTTTTTGGTTAAAAAATCTTGGAGAAACATGAAAAGCAACCTAAGTTTAAACTAACATAAACTTTAGGTGAAGATTAGTGCTTGCTCATTGAATTAACTGTTGAGAATTTTGAACTTTCGAAGCACTAAAAACTAAAGTATTCAATTCGCAATACATGAAGCGCCGAAGTGTTTTTTCTTGAGCGATCTGTCGGATTGTTATCAAATCATGAATTTATATAATATTTTTTGTTATACACTTTCAATATTTATTATGTAATTTGGAAAATTTGTTAATAAATTTCTATTTCTTTTTGGTTTAAAAATCAGTGAGCCTTCATGAAATTTTTTTTATAACTTTAATTAAAAACTAAGACAAGAAAACTTTTTGATTTTATTTTGATTTGTATGAAGAAATTAAGAAATCAAAAAGTTCTCAGGCCTTGTTAAAAACATTTTAAAATCTGATCCGAAAAAAAATCTTCATTGAAAATGCAGTAAATAAAGAAATCTTAATAAATGCAATAAAACACGAAATTCAAAAGAAAAAGAGAACGATAGTAATATAGAAAGTCGATTCATAAGAAAAAATGAATAAAACTTTTTACTTACTTATTTCTCTTTCATCATTACTCCAGTATAAGAAGAAAAAGTATAAAATTTCATTTTCCTGAATAATTTGTGTGTGTAGGACCTTCGAAGAGTCGAATATTGAATTCATTATTGAGTTTTCTTTAGTCAAAGCAAGACTGAGTGCTAGAAGTTTCTGCTCCAATTCAAATTGAGTAAGAAAATGTAAATTTCTCCTGAGTTTCAGTCTCTTTCATCATATTTATTTTCCAAATGAATTTGCTTTGAAATGGAACGAGTCTTTCACGGAAAATAAATTTTTTTCCTACTTCAGCTAGCTAACTCAATGGATAGATGGATAAATATACTTATAACTGCTTGCTTTCTCTTTTTCTCTCGTAAGGATTTCTAAGTGAATTGGCCCAATGAATAATTTACTCTCATTTCTTCATTCTACTTTTTAGGCTACTTTTAAGCAGCATCAAAAGTTGTTTGTTCTCCAAGCTCTTCTTTATTCTTAAGAGAAAAGAAAAAAAATCATTTTCATTTTTCTTCCTTCTGTCTTTTATTTTATGGGGACAAAATGAAGCACATTAAGACTCTCTGATGCTCTGACCACTCGAGTGGAAATTTAAGTTAATTTTCTTCCTTTTTCAATTGCGGTTTGTGAAAGTCCCCAAAAAAAACTTTCCTGTTCGATTGTTTTAATCCTTTTTGATAAAAATTTCAAGGTGGGGAAACTTTGATTAATCGTATTTTTCAAGACAAGAATTTTGTTGTTTTTTTGAACTATTCTGTTGATGTTGTTATATTTACATCAGACTTTTTTAAATGACTAAAGTTACAAAAAAAAAGTAAAAAATTTAATTGAAGAAAAAATTTAAATGGAAATTTAAAATTTCTTTGTCTACATTTGTTGTTTACAATTTTTGTTTTTGTTTACATTTTTGAAATTGTTCAAAATTATTGAAAAGTTGTAATGTAAAGCATTAGAATGCCTGAAAAATCAAAAAATATATCAATCTCGACGCGGATGGTCGGACGATTAGAGCGCATTTTTGCCTTTACAGAGATTAGTATATTTGGTAACGAAATTTCACATATTTTTAGTACTATTTTTTTGACTAAAAGTCGTTTTTTTTTTTTAAAAAATTTCTGACATGTTTTCTCGACGTTTTATGATATTTTAAGACTTTTTGGTAAAAAAATTTTTTTTGGTCCATGTGATGGACATGTGGTGGACCACTCTAGGGTCAACACTTACCCAAAAAAACTCTTTTGATGGCTTACCTACACGACAAGACCTTTCTAACAAGCTATCAACCACCTCTCCACGACTTACCGTTGTCGAGTTATGACTGACCCAGCCAGCCAGCCAGCCAGCCATCGTGAGCCTAATAACGTATTTTTTTGCAAAAATGCGCTAAAAACAGAATAAATACGTCAAAAACAAGAATATAAAGAGATATCATAAATCAAAAGTTTTGCTTTGTTTTCGAATTTAAGACAAAAATTGAATCTCTAAAATCAATCAAAGTCAATTTATCACAAATTCGATAGAATCTTAGAATTTAACAATTAATCGAAGCGTCTTGATCTTTTAAAATATAAACTTTCAATCCATCGCATAATATTCACATCAAAATACAAAAGAAACTTCTGCTGCTTTTATTTTCATCATTGAAGTAAAATGTGTTCATTTACGATCCACGACAAAAAATACACATTTTTAGTGCGAAAAATGAATGTCTTTATTGAATGTGTAATAAAAAGAAAAAGGAAATTCTCACACCAGAAGTTTTTCATTCACGGTTTCCATGTCACATCGTTCTTTTTTTTGTTATGCTAAAAATGTTGTATGTAGCAATGACGATGGATTTTGATGGATAAATAAATACAAAAACGTGATGAGAATTTCACACATATTTTACTAGCGTATATTCATAAAGATGAAGGAAAATATCAAGGATGAATAACAAAAAGGCATTGGCTTTTGTGAATCTTAACACAATTTTATTGTAGAACACTTTAAAAATATGTCATTTTACCATTTATCATGATAATCTTTCAATCTTTCTCTTATGACTCTTACAAATTCATACAAACCAAGCAATGTTCTAAATTGTCTTCTTACATACAAAGCATGAAGTTCACAAATAAAAACAACAATTGGCAATGACATAAAACCAAGAAAAATCACAAAACCAAACTGCAAATCAGACATTGATAAAACTCTTTTTGAATCTTCAGGTTCAATATAAATTGGTCTATGTAAATGCCATACACCATAATTGACAAGATGATTTAAAATCCCAGAAGGAATCAAATGATCAACTAATTTGTTCAATTGATACTGTAAAATATTATTAAGTGGTGATGAAACTGCAAGAGGTTTTGACAATATCTCGTTTTCCAATGTAAACAATGAACCATTAAAAACTTTCTTCCAAGCTGCTTGTTCACTTATATCAGTTGTGAAAAATGCGTATTTTGATTTTGTTTCACCATCAAGTGCTCGTTTGTATAAATCAATGAACAAATCGGTTTTTGTAAACTTTAGAATATTTGGGCTAAAATAAGTTTGGTAAACAAAAATTCATTCGATTTTACAATACAAACCTTTCTCTGCCATTAAGTAGATCTTCATAGACTCCAAATTTTAATTTGTCAACTACAACAGTGTAATTCATTTTTCTCAAATCTTCAAGTGTTCTTGGCAAAGGTTTTCTCATGTCACTTGTCATCAATTCAAACATTTTTGATTGCCAACACGTTCGAATTATCAAACAAAACCAAATGAAAATTATTAAAGTTGCTCGAGGAAAAGATTCTCGAGGCAATCGAAGTTGTGAAATTCCATAAAAAATTCCAAGAGCATTATAAGCTGGATTGTTTATACCTAAAAATTTCATAAAAGTTAAAAAATTAAATTTAGAATTTTTAAATTTTACCTTTGCCAAAAATTATTGTTCTTATCAATTGTGGACAAAATTGAAGACCAAAAATTGTTGCAAAAGTGAGTCCAAATGTCAAAAATAAAAAAATCCAAGTTAAATTATCAAATGGCATTGTAAGTTTTTAGCGCATTTTTGGAACAACAATGCAGCTTATACATTCACTTTGTTCGGCTGGCTGGCTGGCTCCCGTCCCTCTGAGATCTCGAAAACTACAATAGCTAGAGACTTCCAGTTTTTTGCATTAGATTTGTGCTAAAAAGTTACTGGCGGCAAATAGGTTTTTAAAGCTTTCACTAGTCACACGATTTGGGAAATTACGAATTTAAATTTCCATATTGAAAATTTGTAAACAAAATTTTTTTTCGCGAAGTTGACTGAATCAAAAAAAAAATTTCAGGTGCACGTAGCCAACTTCGCGTATTTTTGAATTTGATCGTTATTTTCAAATCAAACAAATTTATAAAGACGATTGCGAGAATTTCAATAGATCAAGATTATTAGCAGCAATTACATTACTCGAGTTTTCGTAAAATATATTTCTATATGAAAATGTAAACAAAACATTAATTGACTGCTATTTCCTACAACTTAATTTCAATTATTTCATTCGAAACAGTATTACAAATGAAATTTTTCTACATTTGAAATTTACTTCAATCAGTATATGCTATCACATGAATCTGTTTTACAAACGCATCTAATATTTAAACTGTAATTGTTGCAAAAGTGAGTCCAAATGTCAAAAATAAAAAAATCCAAGTTAAATTATCAAATGGCATTGTAAGTTTTTCATAATTTGTATACAAATCATTATAAGAAATATTAAACATAAAATTCACAGATGAAAAGCTTTGCGTATAGTATGCAAAGTTGTCATAGAAAGTTACAAGTGAACTAAAAATTGGAAAAATATTTTGATCATTTGGCTTATAATTTCTTGTACCAATGGTGTCGAATGAAAGTCAATGAAAGTACTTAATGTATAGTGAGGTGTGAAATTGTAATTTTTTGACATTAATTGAATTATTTCATAGATTACACCAGCAAATGTTTCTTCAGCATTATTTTTGTAGATAAAATCATCAATGAAGTGAAAATCAATCCCATGATGTCCATAGAAATTAAGCATGCAACCATGAAAATTCTCATAATGGTCAAAATTTTCCAAAGTTTTGTTCCATTTTAGCAAATTTATATTCATGCTGTTACCCTTTTTTAATGAAAATTGTCCACAAAATTTTAAATCATAAATTTGCTGCACATATAAAAAAACTTCCTTTTGTCTTTTATCCAAATAAATGAAAAATTCGTAAAAATAAATTGCTCCAATAAAACTAAAGCTTAACTGTTCATACACTAAAACATCGGTAAATTTATCAACATATTCAATATTTTCAATGTAAAGCAAAAATTTTAACCTCTCTGAGCCATAATACTTCAGCTTTGGAAAACTATAGCTTATTATACTTGATTTATCTTGAAAAGTTACCAAATTTTCGATTGATTTTATAAAAATTACAGCTGATCGATTGAATTCATGATTCCAATCTTGTATGTTAGTGATATGTTTAAGAGTTGTTGGAATTTCTTCATTTACTTTCTTTGTGACTTCATCAATAACGTCATTAATGTGATTTGATTTCTCACCATAAATTATGAAATCAAATTTAATATTTTGTGCAATGTAGAACTCATGAATGACATCAGAAATTGCTTTTGAAATTGATTGTGAATTAATTAAAAACTTCATATTTGCTAAAGTTTTATGGAAAATAATAAATGATAATAAAAACAATTTTAACAGTAGTTTTTTCATTATCTCTGCACAGAATATTTAAATTTTAATTTACAAGTAGACACTTTTTTAATTCTTTTGTTTATTATTTTTTTGTTGATATAACAATAAACTCTAAATAAAATCTCAAGAAATAAATGTACAAAAGGCTTGAACAAGGTCTAAAAAATTTTAAAATAAATATTTTAACGTTAATTGAATAAATAATAAAGTTAAAAATTCCTAATAAGCAGAAAAATAAAATATATACGATAATTGATAAATAGTTAATATCAATTAAATTTATGGAATGTGATTTTGTACAACTTCAACTAAAATTTCTAAGTACATTGAAGTCAACTTGATTGAATTGACTTGACTTTATTCCAGTGTGTCTTAACTAACTTGATTTTAACTTGACTTTTACTTTAAACTCAAAAGTCATTGATTTTTAAGTTCGTAAAATATTTTGATATTTTATTCAAACTTTAAAATTTTTAATTTGAGTATATAAATCTTACAAAATCAATTTTGAAGTAAACAAATTTACTTGATTCAAACTAAAGCATTGAAGTTTTCCAATAGTAACAAAATTTTCATTTAAATGTTTAAACTTCAAATAATTCAATCTTTTGATTCTATTCTGCATGGTTGCATAAAAAAGGAGTGAAACCAAATCAGTCTTAAGATTGATAGAAAAGCACTTTACTTAACTCAATGCAGAGAAGCAAAAGAAGAAGAAAAAAGATTTCAATTTCTCAACGCCTTTTTTCCACTCACTCTTTCTACTAAAAAACCAGAATCTTTGTAATATTATGAGTCATGAAATATTTATGAAGGCTTCTTCGTTAATACAGATGGGACCATTAAATTGATTGATCATATCGCCTGCCTTTACTCTACTATACTCTCATCTTCCTAGATAAAACTGCAAAATATATGTAGATATCTCTATAATAATATAGATAGATTCCAGTTTTTTTCCCATTAAAATTTTATGTTTAGTTCCAACAGCACACAACTGCCGTCTGCGTCTTTAAGTTTCTTCCTACTTACGACCGCCTTCTCGTCTCTCTCGTTCATTCTTGTTCTTTCTTATCGGTGAAAAAGGAGAAGAGAAGACAAAAAATAGATTAAAGGCGAAGAAGAGCAGGGAAAAGGATGAGATTCTTATGTCACATTGATATTTATTAAGCATCGCATTGACCCCGTAATATTACACGTTTATTGTGCTATAAATTAAGCCAGAATGAGCATATGAAGATAGATTCAGAAAAATGAAAATTTTATTGGCTTCAATAAAGAGGAGAATTGAGTCGCCTAAGAAAGAAAATAAGTGTATTTGAGGATGAAGTATTGTATAATATTACGATAAGAAATAGCATCATTATTTTGATTCACTCTCTTTTAAAATTATATTTGATTTATGAAATTATAAACTTTTATTGATCTCATAATTCTTTTCTTTAAGTTGAACATTTAGTAGAAATAAATTAGGAACTTAAATTTAATACGAAAAAAAACATGATTTAAAAGATGGTAAATTAGAGTATTTTTAGGATCTTTTAAAATTTATATCTTTTGATAACAATTCGGGAAACTGGACATGTTTTGCGCGACAAAATGACATGTCACATACAACAAAAAATTTAATATTTATAAATCCGTTTTTTTTAAATTAAATTTTTTTTCTTAACAAGAATTATTCATTTTTACATTTGTTGTGGCTCAAAACACTGAAAAAATGACTAATCAGTGTTAAAAGAAATTTTTGTTAAAAACTATCTAATTGTTTAAAAAACATGTGCACAACATTTGTATTATTTTGAGTGACATATCACTTGTTATATGCGTGATATTACATATATAAAAATTTGCCTGTTTTTCTAAATGATTTCGTAAATAAAATATTCGAAAGCTGCTGAATTTTAGTCTAAATGATTTTTCGCCCAAGTAATTAATCCCTTAACTAGACATTTTACTTTCTTTACAAATTAATTTCTTTGATTCTTTGTTTACATATTTTAAAAAATACGGTAAAATATTTTTTTATCATTAAAAATCTGGACAGACAAAGTGAAACTCCTAAAAAAAATTACTTTTTGAAAAAATAACCAAAAAATCCAATCATCATCAATAACAAAATGAATTACTCTATTAAACTATCCCTAAAGAATACAAGCACGAAAAAAGTCCTGATGTTGCATTTCAGCTTCATTAATTTCATAGTAAATTATTGCTCAATTTATCCAATTTAGATTGAATAAAAGTTTTTTTTCTATTGTAAAGCATTAAGATCATTAGCAATTTACAAGACAAGAAATCTTCCATCATCTTCTTATGCCGACTTACACGAATAATAATGGAAGATATTTCACTGTAAGTAGAAAGATGATGATGAGTTTCACAACTGGCTTAAGATTGATATCATTTCGTGAGAATCTCGATAAAAGCATGAGAAAAGAAAGGCACTTAATATTTATTTTTCTTGCAAATTCATTCGCGTGCTCGATAATGGAAAACATACACTTTCGCTCGTGTGACGCTGCATTATCGACATATTTCTCTGTTCAATATTCATTAGTTGAATTTCAAACGCTATCATTATGTTCTACTTGCCAAAAAATATAAGTTTTTACTTTGAATATTTGATGATTTGCTATAATGCGGTAATCATCATAAATCTGTGAGAAAAAAACATTCCGAAAAGGCGCCGAAATGATGAGAAAATAGAGGAAAAATTCTTTTGCTACTCAATTACGTAATGATAGATATGATATTACGTTTTTCTTTCGTGATTTATAATAATGATTGTGGGAAAAAATTTACTAAAAATAATTGTAATCAAAAAACTTTCTTATATGCTTCATAATGCCATATTTCATAACTCATGTCTATTTTAATGTATATGATGTCGAACATTTTTTATTATTCACATATTCACTTGTGCCAATATTGGTTAAAGGGAGATATTTACTTAAGTAAAACGTCGAAAAATTTTGATTTTAGCAAATTTTACAAAATGTTACGTGTGACATGTGTCGCATATAACATATGTAATATAAACAAAAGAAATTTGTCCAAAATTTTTGTTTAAGTTTTGGTTAATATTAAATTAAAAGCAGCAAAATCAATTAAAAGCAATTAATTTTTGACTCCACTACTATTTCAAGACTAAATCAGCGCATAATTTCAAATTTTAATTGAAAAAAATTGAATTTGGTGCAACATGTCATAAACAACATTTGTTACGTCACAGAATTTTTTTTTAATTAAATGTGACTTGTTGCTAAAAAACTTTATATTGTAAAACAAAATTTGCTTTGTTACAAAAATAAATTTTTTGGTTCAAAATGAATAAAATAGAATTTTTTGCAACAGTAATTGTCCCCTTGATTGATTATATCATCGAAAATGAAACTCAATAAATTTCTAAGAAAAATTCCACAACATTTTAAATTTTAGTCATTATTAGAATCTCATACAAAATTCACACATTATTCCCGAATGAAGAGGAAAATTTTTTTCAATTTTTCTCAACTTCATATGTGAAATTTTCATACATACGCTAGCGAAAACTTTCTCCTTTGCTACGTAAAAAAGTTTCTCTTTTGCACAAGTTAAGAAAATAAATTTTCTCTTTTCTAGTAAAAGAAAGTCGCTAAAACACACACAGCACGAGTTTGTGTCATTCTTTCTCTCTTCTTTTTTTTGTAATATGATGAATATCAACATAAAGTTTCAATCTGATTACTAAATCCCTATTGCTTTAATGTTACTTCATTATAAGCCAAAAAATAAAAAAAGAAAATTTCTCTAGAAATGAAAGTTTGTTAGAAAGAGTAAAATAAAAGACAATTTTTGAAATGACAAACTTTGATTTCATTTTTTATAGACTTTTCTTAAGACTGTTCATTAAGCATTATTTATGTATAAAATTGGATAAAAACAGTCTTTAATTTTGATTTGAATGGAATATTTACAAGATTTAATTATGTATTTCAGCATAATTCAATAGCGAATCCAGAAGGTGAATAAATTCAAAAAATAACTAACTAGTCGATTTAGGTCAAAATTTTTAAGTAGTCTACAGTCTCTATTAAAATTTAAGAAACCTTGACTAGAATTTCAAAAAAAAATTTTTTTTCAAATTAAATTCTTCATAGACTTCATCAAAAATCAATTGATTCAGCTTAAAACCAACAAAAAAACATCTTCAACCCATTTTTATTAAGCACATAACTCAACTAATGCTTATCTCATCAAATTATCACAAAATTCTCTTCCATCTCTTTCCACACACGCGCTATAACATTACAACATCATTTTGCAATAATATTATATAAGAAAAGAAAAATATTCACCAAATTATTTTCACATTTCGACTCATGTAGAACATATGACGCCATTTATGTCCATCATCAAAAAGCAACTTTCTTTTGCTATAGTTTTCTTACACATATCCTGAATAAAAACAAAAAAAAGTCAAAGGCGAAGATGAAACTTGTTGAATATTTTTCACCCAAATAAAAATGAAAAAGAGCTTAAAAAAACTTTTTGACTTTCATAAGCGTGGAAATTTTACGAGTAAAGTAATAAATTTACTGTTTGCTGTCCTGCAAGAAAGTTCCATGTTTGAAAGTTTTTCTTTCTGATAATTGGCCTTTTATCTTCCTTTGTTGCTACAAAAATGAGGTCACAGCACAATTTCTAAATTATTTGGGAAACTGAGCCTTTTATTTCGAATACTGATGTTGTAAATCATGCGAATTTACTCGTGAATGGCTTAACTGAAAGAAAATGAAAACATATGTGATTTGGCAAATTGCCAATAATAAAAAGAAGGAAATTTTTGTAAGTCAATTAGTAGAGGTAAAATTTAGTTTTTTGGCAATGATAAATAAGTCATCATATTAATAACTTTTACAGTTCATCGGATAATTTCATAATTCCAGTAAAAGAAGCATCATTTTATTCCTGGCAAACGTTTTTATGGGCTAAAAATATATGTGTACATTTTTCAAACATGAATAAACTTGCTATAGCATTTATCTTATGCTCATAGCATCGTCATTTGTGCAGTGAGAAGAAATGAACTAATGGAAGTTTCATTTAATTGCTTGCTCAATGAATATTGCTGCTGCTACTGCTGTAATGTGAACTATGTTGCTACATTACCGCCATATTTTAAATTGAATCGTTTATCATAAAATATACAAGATGAGTTTTTTGCTTTTATGCTTTTTATGCATTTTTTTGTTGATTTAAAAAAAGTTAGCTTTAAGTCAAGTTTTGAAAACTTGAATGATCTGATTTATATCAAAATGATTTTAAATTACATTTTTATAATGAATTATGAATTAAATCTTTATGAATTTTATACAGCTAGGACAGAACAAAATAAACAAAAACAAAAAAAATTCTTTAACTTCAAAATAAATAATTTTTTACTATTTTATTAAAATCAATTTTTAATCAAGTCGTTTAAATCAAGTTTTTAAGCCAAGTCATAAAAAACAAGCTGAAGTCAAGTTGGAAACAAGTCAAGTTGTTATTATCAAGTTAAGTTAAAATTCTTTAAGTCCTCAAGTCTAATTAGAAACAGTAATGAAAAAGTTATTCAACATTTTAAAATCAATGAATCAAAATTTACTTTACAAAATCATTCAAAAAATTTAAATTCAACTCAGTATTTCACAAGAATTAATTAAAACTTTCACGTATTTACTAAATACAAACTAAACACACGCAATTTATGATTGATTACAAAGTTCATATTTTCTAAAACAGACAAAATTTTAAAACAATAAACAAATTTTAAAACATTGTAAATTTTAACTTTTCAACTTTTTGCGTTTTAAAATTTGCATAAAAATTCTCACTTATAAGCAGTTAATTTAAATAATAAAAACACACAGCAGCTTATGCTAAAACTCAATTAAAATTTTCTGAGAATATTCACAAAAAAATATCCTCAATTAAGCCTGAAGGTCATTAAGTTATTAACTTCAATAAAACAACTTCCAAGAATAAACTTGTATCAAAATTATGAGTTAAACAAGACAAAAGTAAACAAAGATTATCATATTATCGCATCAATAAGCAAAAAACATATCATCAGTTGAAAAATTTCTTCTTCTCATTGAAATTCACTCAAAAATTCATAAAACAACATCAACAATATGCCTTGATATAAAAACAAAAACTCCTACCACTTTTTTTTTGCTGCCGCCCCTTATTTCATCAAACATCTTACAAGCGTAATGCTCATACATGTCAACAAGCTACTCGCTGCTGTCTAGATATATAAAACACATCACATCTACATACACATACATGCCTGCATTAATGTATATCCGCACAGTAATTTACTGAATCTTAATGCTCAACGATAACAAGCAATTTACCTTAAGAAGAAGGGAGAGAAAAGAAAATAAATAAATTTTCCATGTGGCTCAAGCATCCGAAGAGAGCATACTCTTACGTGCGCTCTTAAGTGGCTTCTACTACCTCAAAAATCTCATTTTTCATATAACGAAAGCATTGCTTATAATATTAAAATATTGTTACATTATTTTAAAGAAAAAAAAAACAAATAAAATGAAGTTTTTTAGAAGCGCATTATAAAATAATTTTCTTGATTGCAATTTATAAATTTACTTTTTTATTGCTTAAGAAAAATAAATTTTGTTTATAAATAACAATTTTTTTAAAATTTAGATTTTTAAAAATTCAAAAGTTAAAAAAGCATACTTTTTTTGTTTAAAAATAACGGTTTTGAAATATTTAAATTAGTAAATTGTTTTTGTTTACAAATTTAAGCTCATTGGTTTTGTTTACTTTTTCAAAATTCTTCTTATAAACTCCAAGAATTATTAAATAAAATTTCAACATTCAGCAAACCAAAGTGAATCAATTTTTACTTTAATACATTTTCAAAATAAGCTCAGCTTCTCTTGAAATAAAAATATGAAAACAAGTACTTTACGAAATCAATTAAATTTGCATCCTTGAGGGCAATGCTTTCATGCTCTTCTTAATTTTTCTTTTCTGTCTTTCTGCATCATAACAATAAAAACAACAACAAATAAATAAAGAAGCTTAAAGATCCAGGGAGAGAAGGAAATGAAGAAGAAGTTTGGTGTATAAATACACGTGTCACACACACACGAATACATAATGAAACTTTTATTATGCTTGTAGCAAAAAAAACCATAATTGATGTTAATTGAAACACATTTATTTAATCACTTGTGAAATATAAAAAATTCGTGAGAGATCATTGAGATAAATGAAAGGTGAACGCATGTAAATGATAAATAACATTTTTGGCCACGGAGAAAAGAGGCTAAATGAAAAATTGAAAGTCGCCATGGGAGCAATTAATTCATATGGAATTATTGTGAAGTCGTGTGACAATTTTTTTCTTCCCTATTCACAATGCTGCTGCTTACATATGCTTCTTATGCGTTAATGATGCGAGAAAAAGTCAACGGAGAAAAAAAAACAGCAAAGCTTTGCTTAATTGCATCAGCAATGTCGCCTCTCTCGTCTCGTTGCATACCAAAGTGAATCGGAAAAATAAAATTTCCCAGCGATGCATTTAATTTCTCTCTCTTGTGGCACTTTTTTTATCCATGTTTGTGCTTGTTCAGGAACTTTTTTAATATGCATGCAAAATTGTCTCTGCATAAACTTTGTCTGCACAATACAATCATAACTTTTTTTGCATGTACTTATTTTGTTGATTTCTATTGTTTTTAAATATTTTATTTGAATAAGAATTAAGAAAGTTTATTAAGTCAAGGTTTTATTTATAAAACAAAAAATTTTACTTCCTTATTAAAGAAAGTCAAGGAAAGATCACCTGGACAATAGAAATTTTCCTTTCTTTGGCTATTTTAATAATATTAATTTTAATTAAATTTAAAAAGTCTTTCGACATTTATTGTTTCATGCAACATGTTTTGTTGTATAATGTTGCGCGACATAGTCCTTTGTTTCTTGACTGAAAAAATTATCTCGATGAGTTATTCACTTTGGTTCGATTTTCAATTATCTCAATGAGCAAATGTAGATTTATTTTTGTCGATATAAAATATCAAATTTATTAAAAAATATACGACATACTACATTTTTATGTCTCGCAACTTTTTTTAAATGGCATGCATCATTTTTGTTTCTTGTGACAAGTGCTTTATGTTGCGATACAATAGAATTGTTACCCTATTAGAAAAAATTGTCGCTCATTGCTCGAGTGATTCTCACCTTGTAAAAACTCTTCATGGATTCTAATGGGAAGTATTTTCCGCCTCACAAAAATATTTGTCTATATTTAAATTTAATTAAAGCAATATTTCGGCTTTTCTGAAGCTTCTGTGGTAAAACAGAAAACAGCAGTAAACATAAAAATATTAAAATTGTCTCTTTTACTTTATTTTACATTTTTTATTGGTCGAAAAAATTTCCCTTTGGAGGCATACAGAACGAACAATGAAACAATTATTGATAATTGTTCTGATGAGTAAATAAAAGTTCTTTTCAGCTGACAATCAATTTTCTCTTTTTTCCATCATCAACTGGCATAAATAACAAATGGAGAGGATGAAAAAACTATTTTTATTAATAACTGTCATACGCATCAATTTTTCTTTTTATTTACAAACAAACGTTCATCATTCAGTTTGCAATACAGATTTTAACTTGCAGCAATATTTGTAGGAATTAAACAGACATTTCGTGTCAAATAAAAATGTCGACAAGAACGACTTTCGAAAAACAGCAAATTGCGTAACATAACGAGCCATGATATTTTCATGTAATATCAGCTGTCAGCAAACTTTTTGAAAATGTACCAATGTGCAGATGGGGTTGAAAACAAGAAAAATGCGGAGCTGAAAATTAAAATAAAAATTGTTAACATTAAAAGGTACATTTTAATTACAAGCTACGTTGATTCTTTTTCTGCTACTGATGATGATGATGATGACAAAAAAAAAGTTTATGAAGTGCAACGGATGAAAATGGAGAAATTTAATTTAGTAATTAAGTTTTTGTTTGAGTTGAATTATTTTTTATAGTAGAAATAGTTGTATAGTTAGCAAAGTATAAAGGCCCAATCGTTAGGAAAAACTGAAATAAAATTAATCTTTTTGTCTATTTTTACCATTTAAAATATTTTTTTACTTTAAATTGAATTAACAAAATTAAAATTTCTTTAGAAATTGCAAATGAAAGAAAATCAAGCGTGGAAATAAACGAAATGTTTAATTGAAAACTTTATAAATTATTTTCGCTGTCATTGAACAAAATATTAATATAAATCAATGTAAACTAATTTTGTGGAAGCAAAATTCAATTAAAGAATAAATGCTTAAAATTTTAAGCTTTTAATAATCCAAAGTTTAAATTTATCAAAGCAAAATTTATCTAAAATTACAAGCAAGTAAAAAGCTTAAGCATTTTCTTAAAAGGTATGAAGGAATCACGTATCGTGTGTAAATATCTACTTATTCAGCTTCTTCCATCTCAGATAAGTCTTATTAATATGCAATTACTTAACTACACATTGCTCTGCTATATTCTGCCATGATGATGAAGTAGTGTAGTGATCTTGTAACAAACATTAATTACTCACTCTCATTCTCACTCGCGCGATGCTATGCTATGCACAGAAAGAAAGTAAATAAACTTTATAAACACGTATACATGCATGTCTATTGATAAAGCAAAAAAAGCTTTATTTCTGTATATAAAAATTGTTTAAGTTTATTCACGTCTTAACGCCACACAGTACTTCATGCTTCATTTTCTATCTCTTCTCAATGAATTATTACTATTTTCCATGCTTTCTTGTTAACATCATACGGTTGGCGTGTGATACGATAAAAAAAGGAATTTTAATTTATTACTTGTAGCATAAAGTTTAATTAGCAAGGGAGAAATCATCAATGGTTAGATACTTCGGCAAAAAGTTTTTGTCTGTTTTCGATTATTATTGTGTTTTTGTAAACAAAAATTCACGCGACAAAACAACATGTCATATTCAACAAAAAATTAAATGTTCAAAAAACGGCTAATTTTAAATTGGAAAATTATTGTGAGTTATAAAGCAGATATCACAACTAATTAGTTTAAAAAAAAATTCATATGAAAAACATAGATTTTTTAGGAAATTTCTTTTTAAATATATTGATCAAGCCACATTTGTTGTATGTGACATGCTACTTGCAATATACACAACAATGTCACAATGTCACATATAAAAAATTTACTCGAGTTTTTGTTACAATAAATTTCTTGTTCCATTAATTTACTTTTTTGCCTAAGTGTCCAACCCTCTAGAAAAAAACAAAAGAAATCTTTTAGAGAAAGAAAGAATTTTTAAATTTCTTGTTCTTGTTATAGACGAAAAAAAGTTTAAATTACAAATCGTTTCCTTGAACTACAACATGAAATGCACGACTGACGATTTTCACTTCTCTGTGTTTTTTTGCAATAAGTAAAAAACGACTATTTGTCGTCTCGTGTAGGGCAAACAGTAGAAATAGTAATAGTAGCAACAGCAAAAACCTGCTTAACGAACCGTAAATTGTGGCAAATATTTGAAAGTTTTTCCATTTCCATCACGTTTTTCTTCTTCGTGAAAAAAAGTAAAAATTTTCTTACTTTTTATTGTGTCATTGTTTGTGAGTGCTATAAAATGAATACTTAAAGAAAAAGCGACGGGAAGAATTCCTTAAATGGTAATAAAATAAATTTTATGTTTACTTAGGAAAAAGATCAGCAAAAAGAAAACAGAAGTTTTTTATTAGATTTTTAAATTCTTTGAATTTTCATGCTTAGAAATGTAATCTATCTTTCTTATGAAACATTTGGTTGATTTTAGAGAAAAATTTATGGGATAAAATGTGATGAAATTCTTTTTCTTTCTTTTGAAATTCCTAATTGAAAACTTTCAAAATTTTTTTTTGGGTAGTAAAAAGATTTTTTGTGGCTTGTGGAATTTGTGGTAAAAATAAATTAGCTTTAGAAAAAATTTAATGTTATGTTCATTCGTAAGAGAAGGTTTCATGGTTAATACGACATTGAGCTGATGGGTTTTGTAAAAAAAATTCTGGTTTGTTCCAAGTATTAAGTTTGAAAAAAATGACTTTAGATGGAAAATTGCTCAATTTAGAATCAAAAATGATGCAAAGAAAAATTTGTGATGCAAAAAATTAAATTCAATTAATTCAAGATAAAGAGAAAAATGATGCAAAATTTTAAGGTGCAAAATAATGATGCGAATTTTGATTTGAACAAAGAGAAAAAAAATTTATAACTGGCATAAAGTATAATTTCACAAATATTGCTTTAACAAATCAAATTTTACATCAAGTTTCATAAAATAATTTTAAATTTAAAGCTTCCTAAAAATTATTGATTTAATTATACAAAAGAATTTAATTTATACATTTAAATCAACTAAAAAAGCAATAAAATCAATTTTAAAACTTAATAAACATTTCAATTTCTAAGAATAAAAGTTTAAATTTTACTGAAAAAGATTTAAAAATTTCTAAGAATTAAAGAAATAATTTTCATGTGTTTAAAGTCAATTGTAAAACAATTAAAATCAATCAATTGAAAAGTACTAAATATCTTAAATAAGAGCAATAAAATCATCAAACACGAATGCCAAAAGGCAAATCAAACACAAATTTCAATTCATATGAAATAAAATCAATTAAATTTATTCAATTGTAAAATATTTGTGTATATGATGATTTAATAAGCTCAAAAATGTTGTGATGATGTTTATTCGAGCAATAATCTGTACACAAAAAAGAAATGAGTAGGAGAAGCAATGAAAAGTAAGAAAGCATTTGAGCTTAAATAACAAAGAAAGCATTCTTACTAAGTAACAGAAATAAATTTCCTCATGATTACATTTCAAGGCACACAACAAAGAAAGAAGGAGAAAAATTTCATTACACGTATTTTGCGCGCCTCTATCAAAAATTCTTATCTGTTTAATCTTCTTCTTTTGCTATACTGTGCCGATGTATGTTTATTCTTAGATCAACGTGTATATGTAGAAAATGAAAAATTTCTCTGTCTTATATCAGAAGGTACAGAAAGTAAAGAAGAGTTGTCAGAGGCATTTATGCCGTCATGTGTTTGATGTAATTAACTTTCAACAGTTTATGAGGTTTTATGAATATGTTTTACATGTAACACACACAAAAAAAATTTTTTTAGCTTCTTTATTGTTGCGGATGATGATGATGATGTGTTAAATCACGAAAATGATATGATGTCATGTAATTTTCTTTTTTTTAATAACATGAGCACAAAAAATTTTTTCTTATTATATTTGTTGCTGATGAGAATAATTAATGACGATATAGTTTTAAAACATCTGTTTTAATTATAATAAAATATTCCTATTTTTATCTTTGCTATTTTAAACAATGACAAAATTTAATACTTCACTTATGTTGCAAATGATAAAATGCGACATAACACTTGTGATGTGTGTGACATGTTTGTTGTAAACAAAATTTTTTTTCTTTGGATCTTTTTAAAAATCTTAAGTTTACAAAATAAAATCATAGATAAGCAAAATAAATATTTACTGTAACAAATGGTGGCATTATAATTACAGTTCTAGAATAATTTAACAAAAAATGACAAAATGTTGTGTATGACATGCGTCACATGACACATATGTGATGTATACAAAAACTTTTCTTAAAATACTTGTTAGTCAATCAAAAACTATTTTTATTTAAACTCAAATTTCTTCACACAATACAGAATTTATGTAAGTGAAAATTTAGCAGTATTATTTGTAGTTTCAACATAGAATCTTTTTGACAGTCCAAATCCAATACCAGCAGGATTGTAAGCATAAAAGCCCATTGAAACATTATCAAGTGTATTAGTGCATGTTGTAGAATTAAAAGTGTAAACTAATCCACATCTTGCAGATAAAAATGGCAACGGTGAAGTATTTGGTCTTTTTACTGACTCTGCATAATAATAAACTGCACGAGAATGACTGCATACCAAGAGATAAATTTGTTTTATATCATTTGCAGCTAAATTAAGAAAATAATTTTTTAGATTAATTTTTTTAATAATTTTTATATTTTACCTCGATAATCTTTGATTGATTGTAAAATTGTGCATCCATTTTGAACACTTCCACCATTAACATAAAAATCAATCTTGAAATACAAAAAATTATCTTTTTTGTAATCATTAAATTTTTTAATAACTCACATGACCTGTATCATATCCATAACCAAATTTAAATGCTGATGTATGAATGACATCAACAAAACTGTAAAAAAGTCATTAATTTTTAAATTTTTTAATCTCTTTTAATTTCCTACTCAGCATCTTTCCAATTAGCTGCATCAATGCCATAACGAGTAAAAAGTAAGTCAGTGAAATCTAATGCAGCACCTGGATCAAGAGCAGTCAATCTCTTGACAGCTGGTGGTAAAAGTTTTCTAGCTCCATAAGCCAACACATGAGCTCCATACTGAAATCCAATAAAATGAAAAGTTTGAGGTGAAATCCAAGTATCAAATCTGAATTTTTGAATAATTGCTGAAATTTGTTGTGCGACCTGAGGTTGAAAAATATTTTTGTATAATTATTTCAAAAAATTACAGAAAATTTCTTACACAATCAATTTTCATTATCATTGGAACAAAATAAATATCTTTGCTATAATAAGACCAATCAACATAAATTAAATTATGAGTGCTTCTTCTAGTTGCAAGGTAAGCACCAAGAATTGTTTGTGCATCAAATGATGTATAATTGAGTAACCAACCACCAGTATAGAAGACTGTAGTTTTAGTAGCTGTATAATAAGTACTGCTAAGTGACTTAAAATTGCTTGTTGATGTCATATTTTTAAAATCAGTCAAACTATTGCCAATGAAGTAAAAATACACATTTGGACATTGTGCATTGATCACTTGCACTGAAGAAAGAAAAAAAAAGGCAAATGTTGAAATAAAAATTAGTAACTTCATTTTGCCGCAAAATTCACGTTAAAACTAAGATAAAAATTAATTTTGTGCTCTGAATTTAACAATTCCATTGGAAATTTGTTTATTCAGCTGTTGTGAGAGTTAAAAACAGACTCAAACAATTAATGACGTGAAAATTATAGTGCGAGAGTCTTAAACGACAAAATAAAATATTTTCGTGAGAATATTCAAAATGCTTCTGCCATTTTAATGCACTTCATGTAGCATAGGTAAAACCAGGTCTTTTGGTTGCATGTAGAAGTTGACATGCTTTGCAAATAAGATATTTCAGTTGCTTTTTCTTTTATTGGATTTCTTTATCTGCTGCAATTGCTATCCGATTCCATTAAAACTGACATAAAAGAGGGAAAACCAAAAAATCCTGCTTTAGCTTTTTTTCTTCTTTTTTCATGTGATACGTGATTTTATATTGAATGTGAATTGATGGGAATAGATTAAATTTATCCTGTAGCAATTGACTTTTAAATTATTGGATGAATTTTTGAGTCTTAGCTGTTTTAAAATTAAAGGAAGAAGAAGAATTTTTTGTCTTCAATTCTATTATGTTGTATATTTGTTTGCACAAATTGCTTCTTGTATAACTTGCTTCTGAAAAGTCTAATATTTTAGGCAAAAGTTCGAATTGATGAAAATTTTTCAATCTTCTATTTTTTGGTTGTTTTTGTTTACAAATTTTTGTTATTGTTTAGATGTTGTTGTTTTTATTTTTTTTGTTATTGTTTACATTTTTCTATTACTCAAAAATCATTGAATACTCATAATTTAAAGCACAAGAATGTTTAAATAAGCAAAAAAATAGAAATTATGAGTCATAAGTAAGCATTTACACATAATATATTTTAAAGTTTTGCTTTTGTTTGAAAATTTTGATAAAAGTTAAATTAATTTTAAAATCAGTGAGTAATTAAAACTGTTCTGCTTAAATTCAATTCATAAAATCTCATTAAAAATGTTTTAAAAATCAAAGCTTAAAGTCAAAAAGTTTTAAAAATCATAAATTGAGTCAACAAATCAAATTTATCATGAAACAAGAACAAAAATTTTTTATTCACTCAATAAAAAGTTTCAAAATCGTTTGCATATAAAAATGTAAAGAAGGTCCATTTTGAATGAATTATTAAGTGGCATTTACCATAAAAATTTCCTTATTACCCTAAGCTTTCTTTTTCCACAAAATGCAATCAGCTTTTGTCAACAAACCTTTTGTGTTTGAATAATTTATGATGAAAAATTCTTCCTCACTTTAAGAAAAAAATCTTTAAAGTTGCACAACCACAAAATTGCACTTTTTATAATAAAATTGGCCATAAACATCATAATCATAATTCACATACCATTTATCATGAAATTTATGACAAAAACCATTCGGTGCAATTCTTAAAATTGATGCAATAGATTTAAATTCACCCAAATGACATAAAAAAATTTCTTCTCTGTTTATACATATAAAAAATTGACCCAATATTTTGAGCCATACAAAAAAAGGAACATTTTAAATTTTTTGTGTCCTCTCTGCGAATGTGCATTAAAATCATCTGCAGATAATGCCATATTTTATAGGTTTGTGACATTTCTCTCTGCTTTATTTTTTTCATATTTCATATTAAATGAAATTGAGTCATAAAAATGAAATTTATCTTCTCTCTCAGTCACAATTTCATAAATTTTATTTTTTCTCTCTGATGATTATTACACTGACCTTTTACGATAACACTCTGTTTGCTTTAATTTTATTTTTCACATTCATGCCAATATCCATACGTAACTATTTTCTACTTGCCAAATGGTTCAACCCTTAAATGAGAACTTTTTTAATAACTTTTTTTTCAACGATGATAATGATAATGATGGTCATCTTTATTAGTGTCCTTTCAATTAACTCTCTTATAAGTAAGATATTGATATTAGAAAAGATAGAAACAGAGTGTAAAAGGTTGTTATGGAATTAAAGTTTCATTAACACTTGATTGTGAGATTAAAAAAGAAAACTAGTTTTATAGCAAGAATTAAAGTAAGAAAAAATTAAGAAAATTTTAGTCGTTGAATTCGAAAATCATTCTAAAGATTTGTTTAAAAATTTTTCTAGAGCTTCAAGAATTTAATTTAATTTTTCTATTTTTAAAATTGGATTCAAATAAATCTTACTTATAAAATTATTGCTGATTAAATTAGAAATAAAAGTTTTGTAAGATAAAAACTAGCAGAAATTTGACAGTTTTTACTGCAGAATGCAAATTTGTAATTGAAATCTTTGAATTTTTGGTTTATTATGAAATCAGTGCTTAGTATAAAATTTATTTATCTTTATAGAGTTTCACAAAGTATTAAAAGTATTTGAAAAACAAAAAAATATTGCAGCTATAGCAAATAAAAAAAATTTCAAATTTTGGAAAATTTTCACCAATTTCAAAGCTAATTAAAAATTTTTAGATTATAAATTTAATTTCATCTCAACACAATATTGTGATAATAAAATTTTTGGTTTTGAGGAAATTAGGATTAGTTAAAAAGTTTGTAGTTTTCAGTTCTTTGAGTTAAAATGACATGAAAAATAATTTCTGTTGTAGGAAATAAAAAGCCAAAGGGTTGTAAACTCTATAAGAAAATGTCAAATTGTCAAAAATAATTTTCAACGATTCCTCTATCTTCATTAAAAATAGTTTTTTCTCTTTATGAAGAGCAATAAAAATTATTTTTTATGAGCGTGAAAATGAAATGAATTTTTGTTTGTGGTTTTTGTTTAAAACTTTATTAGCTTTGTGTATATAGAAAAAACCAAAAATGCTCAATATTGATGTTTGTTGAAAAGTATTTTAAAATAAAACAAGAAAATTATGTTAAAATTTTTTTGTATTAAAGTAATCTTTTCAATATCATATTTTATTAAAACAAACTTTGAATAAAGTCAAAATTAGAAGCAGATTTATTATTTGTAAGTATCTGCGAAACTGCCTGTACAAGAAAAATACCTGTGTAGTTACGCATGTACGGACAAAAATTAATTTGCCTTTTAAGTAAAAATCACATGTCTATACAGACAAAGAGAACTACCATAGTAAAACTAATTGAAATTTTTATTCTTTTTTCATATTTTTTTATCTAAAAAACTAAATGTATCTCAGTTATTATACTACAACAATGCTCATTCTGTAAGTAATTTCTTATCATATTTTCAAATAAACAAACTTGTTTAAAAAAGCTGATAATGAAAAATAACATACTTTAAAGTATTGTGTTGTTTATAATCATGGCATAACAATAAGATTGTTTTTAGGGACAATTTATTTTGGATAGTTGTGAGTACCTGCCAATTCTGGTTTGAATCAAACAAATATTTCAATTTTTATTATACACACGAATTATTAGGCCTTGATTGATAAAAGAAAAGTTGTGTACAAGTAAAATGCAGAAATACAAAAAATTCTTTTTATTTCTACAAAAATTTTGGCGCTCTTAAAGTTTAAACGTTTTTCTACTAATAAGAAAGCAATAAAAAATGTGCTTTGAAAAAATTTAAAAATTACATAAAAATTGATAGAAAAGTTCAGTTAAAATTTAATATTCAAATAAATCAAAAAAAAAAAAATATTCAACAACAAAAAAAGTACGAAACCCAATTGAAATTTGATGAAATAATTGATGAATTATTAAATACATGACAACATTATAGAACATAAAATGAATAAATTATTAAAATCAACCAACAAAACCAACAGGCATTGAATCTGAATAATTTACAAATTAATTCAATTATTTATTGATATCGATTGAAAGTGCTAGTGAGATAATTGATCTTATCAATCTCTTTTCAATGTTGCAGTGTATTTAATTAACTGCACAATAATTTTTAAATCATGCAAAATTTATTTCAACCAAATTATAATTCATTTAAAATTATTTTATTAATTGGTTTCTGCACATTTTTACTTTGGCTTTTTATCTTGCAAAATGTTCAATCTCAAAATTTTGAAATTAAAAAAATTCAATTAAAAAATCTGAAAGACCCAAAAATTGAACCAAAAAATGATAAAAATTTATTTTACATTGATACTTATCGAATGTTGTCGAACTATAGTATGAAGAAATCTCTAAAAATTGGAAAAAGACAAGCTTGTGCTATTGAAAGTGGAGGTAAGGAAAATTAAATTTTTTCAAAAAATAATTTAAACTTTTTAAAGTTGTTTTACTGTCTAAAACGTCAATTTTTGTAAAAATGTCATAATGTTGCTTGAGACATTTGTTGTATGCAACATGTGTTGCATATGAAATGTGATTTAGACAAGAAAAAGAAAAAAGAAATTTCAATGTTTTAAATTGTTGAAAATTCGAGAAATTTCAAATTTTATTATGAATATTCAAAATACCATAAATTTTGTCTTCCTTTTCATTTCTTATCTAAAAAAAATTCAATTTCACTTTTCAGCACGTTTAAATCCAAATCTAAATGTATTTGTCATGTACATGGCAAACCAATCACATCAGCAGCAATATCTCACCGTCACACCAATACTTGAAGCAGTCATGACATATAGTAATGTCAAATTTGTCACAGTTGAGCACGCTTCTTTCATAAAAGACACTCCGCTCGAAGAGTTCTTCATCAATCAACTGCCACAGTCGCAATATCCAATCGAGCATGCATCTGATGCATATCGACTGCTTGTGCTTTGGCTTTATGGTGGCATTTACCTCGATACTGACGTCATTTCACTAAAGTCATCAGAAAACTCACCCGAGAATTTCGCATGTGATGATGGTGAAGGTGATTTGGTGTCGAATGCAATTATGAAGATGAAAAGAAATGAAAAAATTACAAAAATGTTTATGACATATATAACAGAAAATTGGAATCCAACTGAGTGGGGTGCAAATGGTCCCATTGCTATAACATCGGTAATAAGTCGCGTCTGTAACACAAATTCAACAAGCGAAATGATTAAAATGGGAAATTGTGATGGTTTTTATATTTTACCACAAGAAGTCTGTTATCCTATACCATGGCCACAATGGCGATCACTATTCAATTTCAATAAGCATCTTGCCGATAAAGTGATGAAAATGATTAATAGCTCAATGACAATTCATTTGTGGAATAATTTGTCAAAGCGTCATAAAATTGATGTCAATAGAGATACGGCATTTAATCGCATTGCACAGATTTATTGTCCCCGAGTGTTTCAATCGATGAAAATGAGGAAATGAATAATTTTTTTTAGATTTGACCATTTTCAATTTGGGAATTTTTTTTTCAATTGAGATTTGTTAAAATTTAATTTGATTTGAATAACATGGGAATTTTTGTTTTAGGAAATATTTTGTAATTACAATCAAAAAGATTGAAAAAGTTTTTGGTTAAATTTTTTTTTTGAAACTTTTTTCTACTAATTTTCAAAGAAATCTTTTAAATTAAGTTTAAAAGAATTTAAAAAATTATATTTCAAATTTTAGCAAAACCGTTATTTTTGAAAATTTGTTATGTAAAAAATTTTAAATTTTTAATTCAATTTTCTAATTAAAATTTTTGGTTTAAATGTAAAATATTATTTTTTAAAATTTAGAAATTATTGATTTACAAAGATAAATGACTAAAGGTTACATATACAAAAAGTTGCATGTGACATGTGTGATGTAAACAAAAGAAATTTTTTGTTTTTGACTTTGAAAAAGTAAAATCTATTAGAAAAAAGACTAAAAAATGTATTAATCACTACAATACCTAAAAAACGCATAGTTCTGTTTTCAACATAAGACATGCCAGAATTGCTCAAAAGTAAACAAAAATTCATTTTAAATTCCAAAAAACCGTTATTTCAGGAAATTTTAAGAAAAATATTTCTTGCTCTAAATCTGAAAAGTAAATAAAATAAAATTAATGTACTTACTTCTTCAAATATCAATATAAAAAGGAAAAGTCTTCAAAGGTCACTGAAGAATAAAAGAAGAAGAAGAAGCATATGCTGTGATGATCTGTAAAAGTATATTTGAACTCACAAGTAATAATAATAAAAAAGAGAGAAGAAATTGAAGATTAATGAAATAAACACAAGTTCCATTTATATTTTTTTCATTCAATATTTTCTCTTTCTTCTTCGCATCTTTTTTTTCGAAATAAAATTTATTCTTTCGCATGAAATGTTTCGACAACATCGTCTTATTACACTTAACTGAGCGGAAAATACAATTTCAAGTTTCTCTTCCTTCTTCGTCATCATTTTAGTCTTCCTATTTACCGTAACTTTCCCTTCAGAATATTTTTCATACTTTTTTTCTTTTTATAGTTATTACACAGTAGTTTATTAAATTGAATGTTTTTTTTTCTTTTCTCTCTGTACAGATTATATTTCCATTATAGCAAAAGAAAAACCAAAAAATTCTCTCATGAATTTTTTTATTTTTTATCTTCTAGAAATGTTGAAATTTTTCTTTCTTTACCTTTCAATATTTTATTTCATTTTTTTATAAATTTTTTTTATTTGTTCATCATTGATGACAATAATAAATAAAAATAACAAAAAAATTGTGAATTTGTCATTTTTTATGTATTTGATAAACAGCAATAATAACAAAATGAAATTGATTTTTTAGAGAGCGATATGTATCGATATGAAAATCAACAAAGCTTCATTTTATAATATTTTTATTAGTTTTGTATTATGTTATGTTTTAGATTTATTTTTTGTGTGTTTATGTTTATATGACAAATGAAATGCTTTTGTGTATTTTTAGACTAAATTATAAAATCAAAAGCTTTTAAATTCAGGTTATTTTTTGACAAAATTGAAAGGTAAATCTGGTATTTTTTAAAATTTTCCTTCATATAAACAACTCACTGACTAATATAAATGAAAATGTCATTTATGAACTCTCTGTAGATCGAACTGATGGACGTTAAACATGAAATTTCAATAAAGAATTGAATTTTAACGAATTTTTCAAATTTTTTACACAAATAAATTTTTCAAATTTTTTACACAAATAAATTTTTCAAATTTTTTACACAAATAAATTTTTCAAATTTTCCATTTTTAACGAAATTTTCAAATTTAAAATTGTAAATGTAAATAAAATTTAAAAAAATTACAAAGTTACAAAAAATATTAGAAAAATTAGAACCATAAAAAATATTTAAAAATTTCTTCATTTTCTCTTCTATGACAGAAATTTTTATAATAAAATTTTCCATAATTTACTCAAAACAAACAAAATAATAAGAGCGATAAATACTCAAAATTTATCAATATTTGTTGCTCAAAAAAATGAAAATTTATTTGTGTGGCAACGACTACAAAAGCCTCACGTCCATAGGCTATTTGTCTTTGTGTATATGAAATTG
The DNA here is from genome assembly GCA_018290095.1 of Polypedilum vanderplanki. Taxonomy (NCBI): domain Eukaryota; kingdom Metazoa; phylum Arthropoda; class Insecta; order Diptera; family Chironomidae; genus Polypedilum; species Polypedilum vanderplanki. The sequence continues at coordinate 11,457,584 of CM031381.1, read as the reverse complement.
TTGAATTTAGTAGACTCATTTTGATTGAAAATAAAATTTCATATACAACATTTGATGAACACGAAAAAATTTTAACCACTATTAATTGCAAATATGATGAAAGGTTTCATTTTTTGCAAATATTTTTTATGTTTGTGTGATTTCGTGCTCATTCACCATTTGGAAATTATATTAAATTGTCATTATTTTATAATTGTTTTTTACACATTCACAATTTTTTATATAAAATTAATTTCATATTCGAGTGATGATATTCTTTTGAGGAAAGAGGGCATTTGTTATACAATAAATTTCATAAAAAGTTATTCATGTGTGTTTGCATTAATAAATCGAACAATATTTGAGTTTAATATCAATTTTTCAAATATTTATTTGCGGAATGTTAAATGTGAAATAAAATTTTTCAAATGAAGCATGCATAGAATGGGTGAAAATGGTATATTAAATCCATATTTATCATTCATTTATTATTTTTGTATTTTAATTACAGAGAAAATGAGGGAGAAATTTATTTAGATTGAAATTATAGAATTTTTATTTTTAACGGTTTTTTGGTAATGAAATTTGGATGCAAAATGCAAATGCAAAAAGATGCAAAACTTTTAAAATGTATAGGAAAATTAATAATTCAATAAAATTAAAATGAGTTTTTCTTTCGATTTTTATTACCAAAAATGAATTTTGATATAAGAAAGAAAAGTTTAAAATTCAAAATAAATCGTTAAAATTTTTAAAAAATTTCATGTTATTTTCAATTACTTCTAAAAATATAAATTAATTATAAATGGAAAATTCAGTTCAAAACGCTAATAATAAAGTAGCCTGTGGATAATTTTGCTAGTGGTTGAACATTAGTTATAGCCAAAAATGATACGAATTTGTAATGTAAGCGGTGAGATGGTTTCGCGGTATATTTTTGCCACAGGAAAAAATATGCTAATGATAGAGCCAAAACTAAAATATTAATAAAAGGGGAAAAAATAAGGGAAATTGAATTCTTTCTAGGGGATGGTCGTTTTAATAAAAAATTGTGATAAAAGTCAACAATTAGATAATTTTACTAAGAATGTGCAAAAATGACAAAATGTTGCTTAAGACATATTCAATGTAAACAACATGTATCGCAACACATGTGTTACAAAAACTTATTTGTTGTATTGAAAATGGCAAATTTTTTTTTTGCCGCAATAAAAGTTTTTTTAGAAAATTATTTCAAATTTAATAAGAAAAATTCCTCATTTTAATCACAATAAAGTTTCAACAAAGCCTCGCTCGCGTAATAGCGAAAAAGTCAATTCAAAAAACATAAGCCTCAGAAACGAATATAAATCGCTCATTACTGAGTGCCATTCTTTTCTCTCACTCTATAAGAGCTCTTCGCTCTTTTCCTTTTTTTACCAATGAAAATATGTTTTCATGAATAATCCCTCTCAGTCTCTCACTCAATGTTAAACGCATTGTTGGAATAGCAAAAGAGGGAATTTATTACATATTTTCACAATAAACATTCCACAAATCTTTTTCTCTTCTTATTTTTCTTTCGTTTTGTTTCATTCATTACACATTTTTCTTTAATTCAAGGCCACAAATTTCAAAAAGAGACTAAAATATAATAAGAAAATATGAATAGAAGAATTGAGTAGGATGAAAAAATGTGTAGGAAGGCAGAAATTACGAATGAAAATGTCAAATTTTTCTAGAGTTAAATTTTGATTCATTATTAGTTAAGTTACTATGGAAAAATCATCTTAACGCATAACGTTAGAAAAAATAAGAATTTAGACAGAAAATAACCGTCAAATAAATTTAAAAATCTTGAAGTTGACTTAGAATGAAAAATTTACATTGTTTTCGTTAAACTTTTAAATTTTCAAATTGAAATTCAAACCGGCTAAATTTGAAATTTCCCAAACCGTTAAATTTGAAAACTTTTGCTTATTTGAATTTTTGTAGACAGTTAAATTTTACTTTTACATCTCTGCTTCTGAATCTAAAATCATCTTATTGGAAACTTCAATTTATAAAGCGGAATTTTTCTATTCAATAAAAATTTCCCAAAGCTTTCAATTTATTGAATTGCCAAAAAAATCTCAATTGTTTCATTCCAATTACTCAAGTTGAAAGAAAATTAAATTTTTCTTTTTTCTCAATAAAAAGTCACGCTATAAGAAAGTCAAGAACTTCTCAAATTTTTATTTCCCAGGTATTTCTTTTTTTATATTTTTAATCCTCCTTAAATGATATTTCAATAACTTTTAATATCAAGCTTTTCCTTCCTCTCTCTCACTCTACGAAATTTCCACTTAAAATGTTTGAAAATTGTTCAACATGATTCATAAAATAAAAATTGAAAACTTTCTTTTTTTTCATGGTAAAAATTTATAATATTGAAATCTTTTTGCTCAACGAAAAAAGAAAAAAGAAGTTTGCAATAACAATAAAGATTTTATCTTGAATAAAAATCTAAATCAAATGACGCGAGGGGAAAAGAAAGAAAGAGAAAAAATGGAACAATTCCCTTGTTTTGATAACTTTTTATTCTGACTTGACCTTCATCTCTCGCTTCTACTCACTCACTCATTCACTTGCCATTCATGGTATAACATTTTCACAAAACAATATAATTAGAGGGTTGGATACTTAGAAAAATAGCAAAATAATATTGATACAGACAAATAGATAATTTTTTTGTATGTTACATGTAGTGCTAATCAATTGTGACATGTCACACACATCAAATATTGCGCACATGTTTTTGTAAACAACAACATATTTACTCAAATATTTTAAATGGACCTTTTTTAAACCAATTGAAAATGATATCAAAATTATGAAGTGCCACTGTATATTAAAAATAAATAATTTTATTAATAAATAGTATAATTTTTTTTATTTCGAATTAAAGAATTTTCAGTAATTTATTTTTTGTTGTATATGACATGTCATTTTGTCCCATAAAACAAAAAGACAAACTTTTGTCAAGTATCCACCCATCTCTTGAATTTAATTTCATTTTGATGAAAAAGTTGAGATTTTTATTCTTTCTTCGTTATTAAATTTTTCTTCCTTCTTTTTCCTTCTGTGTGATTGTTCATGTATTTAAAGAATATATATAAAAAAGCTTCCGAATGATCTTGAGCATGAACAGTAATGGAAAAGGTATTAAAAAATAAATAACGAGAAAAATGTCGCTTTCAGCACGAGTGAATGAGTGTATTTTACCATTTCATCCTACTCTCCGTTTTCTATGACAATACAAAGCTATCTTCATCATTTTATTTCATTTTTAGAAATTTGATGAAGAAGTCACTTGGGCCATTTAATGTTTGTTACCTCGACTACAACTGAATTTAATTTCTTTCCTTTTACGAATTCAATCTCTTAGAAATTTAATACTCATCGTCATAGCAAAATGTGATCAACTCAGAAAAAATTGAAACTTTTTAAGGTGTAGAGCTACATTAACCTTTTTCCACTTGTCATTTTTTCATCTGTTGGTGTATGTTTGGTAATTTGATCTGAATTCTTTTTCTTTTTTATAGCGAATTTCTTTCTACTTACAAGTGGTTACGCTGCCCTGAGGTTTCAATGAAATTTATTTTCTCTCCCTTTTGTGTTATTTAATACATTTCTTTTTCCATTCATTCATTTCTTTTTATTTAAGGTGGGAAAAAGGAAAGAATGGACTAAAAAGATAAATTTTTGTGTAGAATTATGATTATTGTTTGAAGGTAGATTGAACAGATTTGAGTAATAAAAATGTTTAATTTAAAATTTATAAAAATAATTTTTAAGCTGGGACAATTATGTAAATTAAATTTTTTTACCAAAAGAATATTGGTCGTCAAATACAAAATTTAGAATGAAAAAAATCAAGAAATCAAGGTTTTCGATTTAATAATGACAATTTATTTGAGATTAAATAATTTGTTGACTAGCATTTAACAAAATTTAAAGATTCTGGATCAAAAATTAGAAAAAAAAATTACAGAATTTTTTAGCAACACCGAGACTTTGAATTTCGGATGAAAAAAATATTTTTAAAAACTTCAAAATTTCACAAAAACAATTACTGAGTTTAGTTAAAAGTTCGCTTCATAAAAAATCAATCTACTTCCAAAAAAGTATCAAAATTTTTATATGACCATTACAGCCTTTTCTCATACTTTTTTTTAAAGATTTTATAATACAATAGATAAAAAACAAATTAAATTGCTTTTTGTTAACAATTTTTTCCCTATCATCATCATTATTAAAAATAAATAACAATTGTGCAAAAAATTAATTTAAGGAAATTTTTGTCCATATTTTTATTTTTATTTATTATTAAAAGAAAGATTTTAAATATTTTACATACAGAGAGTGAATTGCAATTTGTTAATGTTGTAATGTGGAATCTTTTTTCTTGAAAATATTTTTCCAGCACCACATTTACAAGTACACATGTTAATAATGTCATTAACTTCATAGCGCTTTAATTATTTTTATTTTACAATTGATTTAGCTTTTGTTTTTAAATTCTTTTAAAGAATCATATTAATATTATTTTAACATCATTTTGCTTTTTTCTCTTATGATATCATAATTATATTTATATTAATTAATTCCATAAACTTTCATGTAATGAGAAATTTACTTACAAAACTTATCAACTTTCATTAAGCACAAAACTTTGTTCGTTACTTGCTAGGTAGACAATGACAACGAGTGCAGCAGTAATGAAGAGAAGTGGAAAGTAATTTGATGCTGCTACTGCTTGTTTTGGAGCTGTAAAGAGAGAAATAGAGAAAAATCTGTTAGTAAAAACAAGCCACAAATTATATGCACATACTATAAAAAAATGAATAGAAGAAAAATCGATGTTGAGAAACCAAGGCAAAGATATTATTCATAGAATTTTTCAATTTATTTTCTTTTTTTGATGTTTGAAAAACTCCCACAAAAATTTAAAAAGTTTATACATTGTGCTTAATAGCTTAAAGATTCATTTTAAAGTTATTTAAGAAAATAACGGTAATTTAAAATTTTGAATTTTCAAAAAATTCCAATTAAAAAAAAATTAATAAAAATCATTATAGTTAAAACAAAAAAAAATCCTCAAATGTCTAAAAATCAGTAGGGGTTGCTCAGTTCAGCAAATGAAACTTTTACAATGTAACAAATTGTTTTTTTTTGTGAAATTATAATGAGATAAATACAAATTTTCTTGCAAAATTAAAATTATGTACTAATTAAATAGTGCAATGTGTAAAATCGTAAAAATCTTGTTTTAATTTTTAAATTTTAATTTGATACTCAAAAAGATTATTATTAGCCAGAAATTGTAATCAAATATTTTTTTGTTTACATCACATATCACACGCAACATTTGTCACAAGTAACATGTCATACGCAGCATTTTGTCAAAATTTTCCATTTATTTCAATGAATACCAAAACTTCAACAAATTTAATAACAAAAATAAGAAACCAAAACTTCCTTTCTCAAAACAAAGTGAAATACGCTTAAAAAGTTTATTATAAACATAAATTTACTTCATATTATCAAGTATGGTAACAAAAAAAGAAAGTAAGGAAGGAAAGAATTTCATACACAAACCAGAATGAAGATTTTTGATATTGAAGAAACGACTTTAATAAAGCTTCTTCTTATTGATGCTGCCAAAATTTCGGTATATTGTAATTTTCATACTACGAATAATTTTAAATCGGTTCATAAACCGGATGGCATGTTAGCATGAACCAACAGAAAATTTTCTTTATATTTTTTTACACCGGAAAGATTTTGGTTGGGGAAAAAAGAGCAACAACATGCATGAGCAAAAAAGAAGAAATAAATTGAAAATTCTTTATGTATCGTAAAAAAATTTTGTAGATTATGTGTTAGCGATATGGACAAGGGAATAAATCACTTTTTGAATGTATTACATGATTTATGGCATCTTTATGGACTACTTTATCTTTCATATTCTTTTTGATCATTAAAAATAAGAAATGTTTGCTTAAATATTTGAATTTATTAAAAAATATTAAATTTAAAATAAAAACGTTAGATTGTTTTTTAAATTTTTGAAATTAAAAGAACGTTAAATTTGAATTTTAGAGTATAGATATTATAGTTATTTTTAATAAATTTGGATGGATTTTTCAAATTTGACTTAAAGATTTTAAATATTTTTGAAAATATTAACGACTTTTTGAGATTTAAATTGTTTAAAAATTTGTTTCTAAAAAAATATTTTTTATCCTGTCAAAAAAAAGTTTTTAATTTTATTTCAATTTCACCAAAATCAATAAGATGTAAATATTTTGATCCCTATTTTCAACAAATATCATCCACATGTTGTTCATCGAATTGAAGCTAATATAAATTCTTTTCAAAATAAACTTTTTTAATCCTATTAACAGAAAGAAGAGAAGGAAAAAAAGAAAGCGAAATAAGAGTGAAAACAAACCTCAAAAAGTGAACGAAAAAGTTTTCTTTTTCTTTTTTCAAGCGAACAATGAAGCAATACAAAAACTTGCTCTTTCCAAAATTCTTATTGTAAAGCTAAATAATGTGGCAAAAGCAGCTAATTCATTTCTTACACGATATGATGAGATGAACATGCCATTTTCCATATACACATATAAATCTAAAGAGATGCGAAGAAAAAACTTTTTTTCTCTTCTTCTTAGTTTAAATGAAATGCTTTCATCATCAGCAACAACAGCAGCAGCTAAAATCATAATGATTGATAGCAATAAAGGAAGAAAAGTTTCGTTCATTTTCTCATCATATTTATTATCAAAACACATACTCTCTCGTGCTGTTAATGAACCGCAAACAATCTACTTCTCACCCTTAACATACACTGAACATACATCAATGTTAAAGTCATGCAAGAGTTGAGATCATTGAAGGCAAAATTTACGATGACTATGCATGTAATTCATTACGAGAATGTGACACTTTTGTGTCCTATGACTTTCGTTATCATAGTTGAAATCTACATATATTCAAAGTATTTTCTACACATATACATACTTCATGTTACTTGCACTTCATCTTAGATAATGACACTCTCTCAATGTTAATTAAGTGGAGTAAAATGTTAGAGTGAGAGTATGAAAAATGATAAAGGTTAAAGTTGAAATTAAAGTAGAATTCCAAACTTTCAAGTTTATTTTTATCAAGTATTAGCAAGAAAAACAAATGGAAAAATTTCTTTGGAAATTTAAATAATTTTTTTTCCTAGTTCCATTTAATAAAAAGAAAACAAACATCCCCACTTTTCAATGAAATAGATAATGAATGAAAGGCAATAATGAATCATTTAAGCTAATTAGCAATGTAAAATAACTTTTCCTTATCATTATTATTATTATCATTGCCACTCTCGCTTCTCTATAATAAAAGGTGAATGTGTAATTGAACTCTCATAATATTACAAAAAAAAACTTTTTTACAATAAAAGTAATAATAATGATTGTAATTAACATAAAAGAAAGAAGATAATAAAATTTTACATACCGGAATTTGATTTCCAATTGATTAACTTTTGATTACGCAAATCGTCCCATGATGAGACAAAAAAGTTGTGATGTGATTCGCGAATTTGCGATGGTAATTGTCGAATTTGTGCGACACATCGCATGTGAACTTTTCCATCAGCAATAAATGGACTACCACGCTTATCAATGCGAAAGCGAATTTCTAAACTACGTTGATATAATTTGAAGCCATAAGCATCGAGCGTTGACTCTTGAAATGGCTGCAATAAATTAGCATCAGCCTTCTGATCGTTGATGTACCATGACATAATCGGCGGCGGATAGGAAAAGTCTGATGTACAATTACCAAATAGAAAATCGCCCTCGTAGTAATTTTGCTCAATTCCTTCAATCTTTGGATTGTGTTGTGGGAGTGCTGTGAATTAAAGATAAAAAAATTATATTTATTTATATGTATTGGTCAGTCGAGAAAAAGTAACAGCTTTTATGTAGGTGTGAAGTGAAGTGCGCATTAATTTCGACAGTAAACAGTACTTTTATTGCAACATCATCATCACTTTTCCTTTCTTTCTCTGTGTATGTATATTTTCCCACTTGCTCTTTTTTCTTTTTCCTTTCGTATACATAATGAAAGCATAAATTATTCATATAATTGTATTCTCACTCTCTTTCTTATTTCTTTTATTGAGAAATGGTAAAACAATGGCCGAATTGCGTAAGGAAAAAATAAATTTATTTGAAGATTGCTCATTATTCATTAATTATCATCTTTTTGAATTGCTTATTAATTGAATGAATTTAGATTTATTTAATGATGAAAGTAAATTACAGAAATTTTTTTATAAACATTCAATCGTCAAAATTTTTATTATTAATATAAAATTACATCATTTTAAATCCGAGACAAAAAGAATTTAATAAATCGCGCAGTTTTGCGCATTTTTTGTGAAAATGTTGTGCCTGACATGAAAAATGAATTTAAAAAAAAACCGTTAATAATTTTTTTCAAAAAAATAAAAAATACTAAAAACAATATTTGTTGCTATTTAAAAAAATCATTTTATTCATCATGCTGAGACAAGCATAATATTGTTTCTGTCGCAAAAAAATTCAAAATCAATTTTTGTACAGTTTAATTCTTGTAATTTTGTTTGTAGTACATTTTTTTGTGTTGTGCGACAAATGTTTATGTTGCTTATCATCAAGTTTTTTTCGTGCAACATTCGAGCATTGATTTTTTGCGCAAGTGTTTATTTCTCTGAAAAATTACATCAATTCAAATCCAATTGGACCTAAGGTGAAAGAACGTCCATAAAAAGTTGCATAAAGCCAAATTATTAACTTACTTCAATTCTAAATTAGACTAAAAGCCAGATTAGCTACGCAAACAAAACAAAGTCAGTCTGTATAGCTACTTACTAACTAAAAGGAAATACAGGCCTGCTCATAACAGTAATTTAACTCTTTTCTAAATTTTACCATCTATCATGATATTTCGTCAATTTTTCTTTCACAACTCTTAAAAATGCAACTATTCCAATAAAAAATTCAAAATGCTTTTTCAAAAAATAAACTCGAAGTTCACAGATAAAAACAACAATCGCCAAAAACAAAAATCCAAAAAAAATTACAAAACCAAACTCAAGATCAGAAATTGATAAAATTCTTCTTGGATCTTTAATATCTTCTTCTAATGGTCTGTACTGATACCATCGTCTTACATTTTCTAAAAACTCTAAAATTCCTGATGGAATCAACCAAATAATTAAATCGTCAAGATGTTGAAATAAAATCGAACTTTTTGGTACGATAATTTCCATCATTTTGTCAAATCTATCGTTTTGCATCATTGGTAAAGATTTTTGTAATGTGGCGTTTAGAACATTGTGAGCTTCTTCAGAAACAAGAAATGCATATTTTGTGCTTGTTTTCTCTTCAAGTGCTTCTTCATAAAGTTTAGAAAAATGAGTAACATTTGCAATTAAAATATTTATACTAAAAAATTTCTGATTACTAAAAAATATTGAAAATTTATATTTTATCTTACTCATTTCTTTCCAATAATTCTTCATTTTTGTATTGTCTTAAGTTTTCTAATAAAACAATTGTGTAATTCATCTTATTAAAATCGTCTATTGATTCCGGTAATGGTTTTCTCATGTCAGTTGTCATAAACTCAAACATCATTGACTGCCAACAAGTTCGAATTATCAAGCAAAATTAAATGAAGATTATTAAAATAAAGCGACAAAAATTTTCATCTGGCAATTTTATTTGTGAAATTCCAAAGAAAATTCCAAGTGCATTAAAGCCAGGATCATTAATTCCTAATAAAAATTAAATTATTTCTTAAAATTTTAAGCTTAAAAATAAATTTTTCAAACCTTTCCCAAGGATTAAAATTCTAAACCATTTAGGACAAAATTTTAAACCCAAAATGGCAGCAATAGTAAAACCAAAAGTAGTCAATATCATTATCCAAGTGAGTTCATCAAAAGGTAACAATAATTTCTCATAATTGTTATAAAAATCGTTCAAGGACAAAAGATAATAAAACTTCATTATTCCAAATGGCAATGAATGATGACATTTTACATCATTTGGTGAAAAAATATGAAGTTCTGCCAAAATACCTTTTTCAAAATTATATTTGTAATTTTTTATGTGATAAAATGCAAAAGGTGGCTTATGACCAGAGCCAGGAGTGTAAAATGGTGTAAAATTTTGTCTTTTTCCCATTGTGTTGAAAATTTCAAATAGAATTCCTGGAAGTTTTGGATCTTCATTTTGAATTTTACTTTTAAAATGTTCATCACTTTCTAGAATTGTTTCGTAGTATTTTGTATGATTTTCAATGTGATAAAAATGTCTAACATCAACGAAAAATCTTAAAAGACAATCATGAAAGTTATTGTAATGATCGAAATTTTTTAACTCTTTGTTCCACTTTTGTGAAATTTTATCAAATGAATTGACGATTTTGGGCTTAAATATTTCACAATGTGATTCAGAATACAAAACTCGTGCAGTTAAATTGACAAAATTTTTATCATTTGTAATGAAAAATTCATAAAAACGAGAGTCAGGTTCTTTGAAAATATTGAAGTCAATTTTGTCGTTAGAATTTGCAATTGTCTCATTAAGCTCATGAAAAGTCTTCATTTCTTGAACATAAGTCATAAATTTCAAATTTTTAGGCTCTGTAGTTTGCTTATTATGTCTAATATAAGAAAAATGAATTGAAAATTTATAAAAATGTTGAAGAATTTTCTTTGATTTTACAAAAATAATAGAAGATTTTTTAATTTGATGGTTCCAGTTGTCAGTTAATGAAAAATGTTTCAATGTTATTGGAATATCATGACTTATTTCCTTTGTGACTTCATCAATAATGTCATTAATGTGATTTGTTTTCTCACCATAAATGATGAAATCAAATTTGATGTTATTTTTAATGTAAAACTCACGAATGACATCAGAAATTGCTTTTGAAATTAAATCAGTTGAATTTTTTGAATGAAATTTCGATATTGAGCTTGACATGCATTGTGGGCAAGAAAATATTATAAGAACAATGAAAAACTTCTAAAAATTCAATATGTTCAAAACTTTTATTTTGGTATTTAAAGTTTTACTCGCTTTCTTACCATTCTAAACAATTTTTTTAATTTTAAAAATTTGAATAATTTTTTTAAAATAATTTTGAACTTTCTCTTCTTCTTTTACTAAAATTTAAAACGCAATTGGGTGAAAAATCAATAATATTCCTGGTTATTCCTTGTTTTAAAAATTTCCAAACAGGAAAAAGAGCTTTTAATTTTACAGATTAAATTAATTGAGGAAATAGACTAGCTCATTTTATTGGCTAGATTTTATTGAAATCAAAACATTTTTAAACTATAAATCTTTTGTAATTTATAAATAAAATTCAAATCTACAACTTATCATGATAAAAAGACATAAAAATGATGCCATTTCTTAATATTCTTAACGTTTTTAAGTGTAATTGGAATATTGAAGTTCTTTGTGACTTCATCTATGACGTCATTTATGTGATTAGAAGTCTCACCATAAACAAGAAAGTAAATGTCATTTTTAATGTTAAACTCATGAATTATATCAGAAATTGCTTTTGAAACGAATTGAACTGAACTGTTTGATTTAAATTGACAATTTGGAATTGATAAGCATTGATGAGAGAAAATTGTCATCAACAAAGAAAAGAAAATCTATAAAGTTAAAATATTTTAGTTAACCTGTCAGTTTAATAAAGACATTGTAAAATTTTATTACCATTTTTCTAAATCAATTTGGCTTTGTAAATTTATTTCAATCAATTTTATGCAAAAATTTTCTTCTTATTTTATCAAAAAGTAAAACGTAAAAGAATGATAAATCAATTATATTCCTGAGTATTCCATTTAAACAAACTTTCTTTAATTTGAATATTCCAAATAGGAATAAAGAATTCAAAATTAAAATCAATTTTTTATAAAGTTATTTCCAATATTGGCATAAACATCTTCCTTTGAATATAAGGACCGGTACGAAACTTAGTATCTAGGTACTAAAAGTTTAAAATGTTCCATACGAAAACTTTAAAGATCATTTTTATGTTCGAAAATAAGGATAAGTTTTTATATTCGAGGAAAAATGGTTTTATCATAGTGGTGAACTTAATTAAGCTATATATAAAAATTTATGAGATTATGCATGCATTAACCCGAAGATTTTAATCCTTGATCTGCTTTGAAAGTATTGTGAGTTATGATATGTTGTGCTTCATAATGTGTTGAAATATCGAAGAAAAAATGATAAACAAAAGTTTTTTAACAGCAATTCTTTATTACGTAAGGTTTAACAAAACTTTTTCTTTTTATTTTCATGTTTCATTTATAACTTTTTATAGAAATTATGTAGAAGTCAATGCCTACATTATTACAAATGAAAATTTAACAAAAGAAAGAATTAAAAGATTCTTAAAGCTTAAATTTCCCTTTATTAATAAAAATAACAAATTTTCACTTAATAAAGAAGTAAAATAATCATTATCATAGCCATTATTCTTTTATTTCTTAACAAATAAATTTCACCAAATTTCGCTTTAACTTAAGAATTCAAAGTCATTATTTCGTCCATTTTTGTTCTACTACAATAATTATTTTTAATTGTATTAAATTATGTTTCTCAAACAATAATGTTAAGCCACTCAAGCTAATACGAGAGAGAGAGAGAGAGAAAGCTAAGAAAAGCACTTCTCGAGGCTGTTAATTTACATTCTCTTTTACCGCCTTCACAATTGACATTATGAAATGAATGAGAAATAAAATAAAAAAACTTTTTATATATTTTCTCGAGTGTGTATATTGTGGCCTGTAGCAAAAGACTTAAAACTCAATTAAAAGAGCTTTTTGGGCTGGAAGAGCTCGTGAGAAAATGCTTAATGATGATGACGATGTCTGGATGGCAATTTAGTGCGACCGACAAAAGTGGTTTGTTCTCTCATTCGTTTTACTCTTGTTAAAATGAAAAACAATGTCTATTGAAGTTGTAGTAGCATTGAAGAAAAAGAAAAAGACGAGAGATTATGCATTCAGTACACTCAACTGAGAAAAAATTTAATTGAAGGATTTAAGAGCGTGCAACAGAGAAAAACACTCGCGAACTTGTAATTTTTCTCAATTCTCTTTTATATATAAATTCTTGTACTCACCGACTACAGTCATGTTGTAAGTTTCATGAGTTAGTTTAAATTCTGGTGCATCACCTAAATAGTTTTATAAAATTTAATTTTAATTAAAATGAAAATTTAAAAATATTAGAAATTTTTTTTTACCAGACACTTCACATCTGTAGGCTCCAGTTGACTCGTTGTTGAGGTTGTCAAGATGAATTGTGCAAAATTTTTCGTTACATACATGATCACTGCTCACATGAACTCCTTCTACTGAGAAAATCATGTTCTGTTTCGTTGGCATTAATGGTGCATATCTGTTCTCGTGTTTCATCATCAACAATGGATGAATAGCGGTAGATGATTTAAAGTGTTTTTCATTAAATTTATTGCCAAGCGAAAAAGACAAAAGAGTGAATATCATTGTTTCAGAAAATTTTCATATTCATACGACATTTTAATTTGTCAAGGTGTGAATTTTTTATAAAATTTTAAAATTTCTAATTTAACGGAAATTCATTTTTCAAATAATTTTAAAAAATTTTTTATTCCGTTGAAATCTCTAAAATATTCTTACTCGTTAAAATTAAGAAACTTTGAGAAAAATGCACAACCCTTTTTTCCATAAAAAATGATCCTTCATATAAAGACAACATACTGCATTCAGTATTCATGCACATTAAAAATTAATGTTTTTTTTCTCTTTTGCTTTTTTCTCACTCTCATCTCATCTCACCATGTCGTGTGTCGCTTTTTTGTTGATTTTCTCACATTTGCATAATGGATTTTATGTAAATTATAGCAGCAGTGTGTTTTTGTTGTTTTTATTGTGCAACTGATGACCATTGCTATGTATGCTTCTGCATAAATCTGTCTTTCTTCTTCGTTTGGACTACATAGAAATGTGCATATTTTGCTGTCAACTGATAACACACACACGGTGGTTGTGAGTGAATAAGAGCGAGAGAATGGCAAAGTCATAGCAATATTTTTCAAACAATATGAATATCAAAAGAAATATTAGAATATTTAGCTTTCATTTGAATATCAAAAATTTTTAGTTTGTTTACATTTGAATTTATAAAAAGAAAGTTTTGATAAAAATTGCTAAATTAATTGATTTAAAGTTGTTTTTTTAATAAAAAGTAGTATAGTCACCAAGATAACTATAAATAGATTCAATATATAGTGAATTTCATTGAATAGAATAGAGTTATTCAATAAATTAAATTAAAAATAAAATATTCTATTATTTCTTGATAGAAATGTGCATTCATACGTTTATGCTGATATGCTAAGCTTGAAACGCCTCTCGGTTTTCTCTCACCTGTAAAACTCTTTATCATTCTTATACCACTTCACTGAATTGAGTTTTTGAGTTCCAATATTGTAACTACATGATAACGTGACAATATCTCTTACATCCACAAATGTTGGTACTATTAAACTTGTAATGTGGAGTGTTTTCGTGTTTGGTAAAACTAGAATTAACAAGGTATGAGAGATGAACATTTATGCTTTTCATGTGGTAATAGCGGGAATTTTGAGATTCATTGAAGAAAAAAGAGAGATAAATTGCTATTGCACATTTTGTTATGGTGATGCTATCATTAGGATACAAAATTCTCTACTTTGATGTGGATAACAATGCTTTGCTTTAATGATGACAAATATTTGAGTTTTCAACGCATGCATGAAATTCCTTTAGGCTAATTAATTTTTGATGAACTCGCATGAAATAATTAAAATTGCTTTTGTGCATGAATTCACTTGTTTCTTTTTTCATTCGTGAAAAAAAAAACAGAAACGAAAGGATTTTTTCTAAATTTTTGTATGCTGAGCTGATTATGAAGATTATGAGAAATTTTGTTTAAGCAAATATTGAAATTTGCCTTAAGCAATGTAGCATAAAATTAGAATTTTCTCATTTCATTCTATCTCCTTTAATATTCACATCTCTTTAAAGGTTTTTCTTTGAGCACACTTGAACAAAGATATCAAATATCACACACGTCATCACACCATCATCATCCTGTCGAATAACATAAAATTATTCTCATGAATTAATTCATGAATGCGAAAGACATCAAAAGAATTGCAAGTGTTTCACAACAATCATGAAATTTATGCACAAACATATTTTATATTCACTCACTTTTTCTCTGTCTCATAAATGGAAAAAGAGAAAGAATTTTCAACATATGAATTGAATTAAACGGAAATTTGTAATTGACATGACAAAAAAAAGCTTTCTGCTGCAGGACAATGTCTCTCTTTTGTGTACATTTTTAAGGGAGCGAATTTCACTTTATTTTCGAGTGTAGGATATTTACTTTAAATAGCCTTAGGACATTTCCTTTACTTTTCATAATAAATAGTACAATATAAAAATATATACACATATATAAATGAAGAAGCAGCTACTCTTTAGAGCGGAAATTTTCTTCTCCTCCCAGTTTTTCCTTCTCTCATACACAATATTTTTTTCCGGCATCGGCAGTTATTTTGGAGGTTGGAAAGTGGCGGCAAAGGGAGAGAAAAGAGACTTTGAATAATTTGCATACTGAAATCGAAAGCTTTCTTGCA
Source organism: Polypedilum vanderplanki (assembly GCA_018290095.1). Lineage (NCBI taxonomy): Eukaryota > Metazoa > Arthropoda > Insecta > Diptera > Chironomidae > Polypedilum > Polypedilum vanderplanki. Next base: position 11,441,831 of record CM031381.1, on the reverse strand, counting down.
TACAATGTTCATCTACATAAATTTTCCCATGTTCCACATAGTCTCGTTTATTTCCTTTTTTGCTCTACAGTTTTGTAAATAAAATAAAGAGAGAAGAAAGCACGGACATACAAAGGCAGAAATCATTGTGCTACTTTGAATCTCATTAACTACACGTCAAGTGCTCACAAAAATTAATTTCATTAAACATGAAGATGCAGCAGTAGCAGAGAAATGCATCGAGGCAACGCAAGCCCAACGTTTTTGTGTATGTTTGTGCAGAGAGCGAACCATAATGTGCCAAGAGCAATAAAATCTCTCGCTTTCTCTCTCTTGATGCGCCTTTGATGTCATGAACTTACATGAAATTAAAATGCACATCACACAGCATGTTTTAAACGATAAAATTCCTTTGATATTAAAATTTTCCATAATTATGTTATATATCTCTACTGTATTCGTATGTTGACGTTTCCTCTTATTTTACTTTTTGCTGCTGCTGTTCATTTATATTATTTTTATGTTGTTATATTACGTTAATGCAATTTCATGTCTATTTAATCCTGCTTAATTTTCATTGCTTTCACACAAAACTTTTTCTTCTTTTTCTCTGCTACTCTCGCTCTTTTCGCTTCCACTGATTGAGTTAAATAGAAATGGAAAATTCAATTTATTTCTTTTCTTTCTTTTTGCATTCACTTGCAGACCTTTTTTCTTATTTCTTTTATATTCACTAATTTCTCTTATTTTCTTTGCAACACTGTTTTCAAAATGTATAAAACTTTCTCAGTTTCACATTCTGTAACATAGAAAAAAAACTTTTTCAAACTCTTTAACTTTTTTCATATTATCTATGAAAAGCTTGAGAAAAAACCGACCGTTCTCAATGAGATTTTTTCGTAGACTGATTCTGTCTTTATCATTGATAGAGAAATAATGAGATGATAGAAGTGAGATGAAAATGTGAACATCACTTCCAATGAACCAAAAACAGCATGCGAAATGAATAAGGGTTGCAATGTGGAATGATATTGGAAAATTTATTTTCATTCCAATCTTATGCTCAGATGATTTATTTTGAGAAATGTCTACAAAATGAAATCGTATAAAATGGTAAATTTTTTAGAAACGTTTTAGAAGAAATTTTATTCTTGAGTTTCACATTTTATTTGATACTTTTTTATAAACTATAAGAAAAAAAGAGAACAAAATAGAAAATTAATGCAATTTAAACTTTTTCCAAGACTTGACGATAGTAGTCTTCTGTTTCACGATACATTCCTTCAAGTGATTCAATATTTTCTTCAGTACTTGGTAATGAAAGTTTTTTATCTGCTGTAATTTTAAAACCTCGGCTGATGACACGATTCAAATCGCGTTTTTCCTTCAAATAGTTCATATTGAGACGTTTTTTAACTTCCAAACGATAAGCTTTATATTCATTTTTATTTGATGTGTTTGTGATGCCTAAACGAAGAATTTCATAAATGATCCTCGATTGCTTTGCGTTGATTTTGAACTTATCTTTCGCTTCTTGTGCCATTTTTGTATTGAAACCATTCTTAAGATTTTCTGGTGAGAATGAATCAAGATTTTTGAGTAATTTAGCATCATTGATATTACGAAGTCTTTGAAAATCTTCTGATGCATCTTCGACTGTAATATCGCAAACATTGTCTTTTGCTTGAAAATGCTTGTAAATTGTCATCAGAAGTTCACTTCCGATTCCTTTACGTTGGAATGGAGGTAAAATAATGAATTGAGCGATTCTAGGACGAATTTTATCAGGATAACAAAAGTAAAGATAGACAGAGCTATAGCCAACGCTTGCATATCGATCTTCACCAGCTTCATTCTTATATTTTTCAAACACAACAAAGAATCTCCATTTTTCATCATGTTCAATTCTGCTTGATGCATCAATATACCAGAAAATGAATGATTCCAAACGAGTGTAGTATTTCTGGAAATTTGGTGTTGAGGATTCGCAAAGATAAATTTCGAATGTGCGATTATCGTCTGTCTTGAATTCATGAATACGCTCACCCATAGGTGCAAAAGTCTTCTCTTTCTTTTCCATTACATCGAGAAATTCATCTAAATTAGTGTAATATCCTTCAGAAAAGACTTCAGTAATAACATCAACATTATCAGCTTTCAGTCCTTGATTATTTGAGAGATCATCAACTCGTTTGCTATATTTCTTATCATAATAAATATCCAATGGCCCAGCTGAGTAATATACATTTATTTGCAAGTCTCGATATCCAAAAATGCTTTCCGAATCACCGAAAGATTGATGAGTCATTTCTGGTTTAAAAATATCATCCAGTTTATTCACATCACCTCGATTTCTGACTGTTAAGTAATAAAATCATATTGTAAACTAGTTTATGGAAGAATTTATATTAGTTTTAACTTACTTAGTTTGAAATTAATGGCTTCACTAGCCTCAACAACAAAATTCTCCAGATTTGACATAATTTCTTGTGCAAAATTTTTCGCGCCGAAATAAATTTACAAAAATTCTCAAAGAAATAACATCAAACTTCAACAACAATGATCGGCAAACGATTGCTCCTTGATTAAATATTAATAGTACGCAAGATTTACAGACTTAGATAATAAATTAATAGTTGATTCAAATTATTTTACAAATTTTTGCACAAATTTGTTGCTGTTCTTCTTCTTATTCACTTTCATTAACGGCGTTGTTGACATTCAATTTAACGATTTTAAAAAATTTAAATTTGAGCGGTGTGTTTACATTTTCTGGCGGCTCACACATTTTTTACAAGAAATATTTTGAAATTAAATAAATAAGTGAAATGGCTGACGAAGACGAAGTTAAAGAATACAGATGGGAAACAGGATACGAGAAAACATGGGAGGAAATAAGAGAAGACGAGTCCGGCTTAATTGCAAGCTCAATTCACGATATTATTCAAAAAGCAAAAAGAAAGAGGCAAGAGTTAAAGAAAAGTGGATCTAGATTGGGAATGATGAGACATATTTACATTATTATTGACTGCTCTGATGCAATGTCTATCCCTGATTTAAAACCAACGAGATTCTTGAACACAATAAAAATGCTCCAACTTTTCATCGAGGAATTTTTCGATCAAAATCCAATCAGTCAACTTGGTATTATATTATTAAAAAACAAACGAGCAGAAAAGCTATCTGATTTAGCCGGTAACTACAAAAATCATGTAAAAATGTTACAAGGGTAAGTTATTTAATATTAATTATTCATTTTCATGTCTTCTAATTAAAATTTTCATTGATAGAATTTCAAAAATGACATTAACCGGCGAACCATCAATACAAAATGGCCTTGAAATGGCATTACAAACACTCAAAATGATTCCAGCACATGCAAGTCGTGAAGTTCTTATGATTTTGGGGAGTCTAACGACATGTGATCCAGGTGATATTAGCGAAACAATTCAAAGTCTTAAACAAGAAAATGTTCGTTGTTCTGTGATAAGTTTATCAGCTGAAACGAGAATTATGAGATATATGACAACTGAAACTCAAGGAATTTACAGTGCGATTTTGGATGAAACTCATTATAAGGATCAATTATTTCAACACATCGAACCATTACAAGCTACAGTTAGTCAAGAATGTTCACTCATCAAAATGGGATTTCCACATGGAATTGTTCATGATGCTAATAAAAAAGAAGCTTCAATGATGTCTCTTTGTATGTGTCATCTTGATGCCACAACTACAACACAGGAAAATAAAAGACAAATTTCAATATCAGGCTATTATTGTCCACAATGTCAAGCGAAATATTGTGAATTACCTGTTGAATGTGTTGTATGTGGTTTAACACTCGTTCTTGCACCTCATCTTGCACGCTCATATCATCATCTCTTTCCAATTGCCAATTTCATTGAAGTTCCAAATTCAAATCAAGCATCACATTGCTTCGGATGTCAAAAGCAATTTCAAAATAGTGATAAGAATCTTTACAAATGTCCACGATGTGAGAAACTCTATTGTATCGATTGCGACATATTCATTCATGATACACTTCATACATGTGTTGGTTGTTCAGCATTACCACAAAAGACACAAAAAAATAATAATTACGATGGAAATAATATTATTAGGATGTGAAAACGTTAATTTAGGTATTTATAATAAAATTTAAAAAGATATCAAGGAAAAAATTAAAAGATTTTGATTGAATCGAATCATCTCTATTTAAAATCACGTCATTCAGGAAACTAATCATCTTATCATTCTAATTCTCTTTGTGATTCATTTTATGCATTGCAATTTACCGCTTTAAATTCTCCTATTTAAAAGTAAATCATAACACAGAGAGCGAGAATATGTCATTAAACTCACTTTTGCAACAAGCTCTCAAAAAATTATCGATATATGAGAAAAAGCTCTCATATACGTTTTAAAGTTTCTCTGCAAATAAAAGACTCATTTAGCTTGAATAGAGAAAATAATTTTTCTCCGACTTCAGTTAGCTTGTGACTTTGCTCGTGATCGGTTGGAATAAAAAAAAGTATTGTTTCATAGTCGTTTATTTCTGATATTCTAATTTTTTAATAACAGAATTAAATGAATATAATTTTTATTGTATATCTTAGTTCTCGCGTGTTTAGTAAAAAAACATTGTCAAAAAGCTAATAAAGCTACTGAAATTTAAAATTTAAGCAAAGTGTAAGCTTTTTAAAGTAAATTACATTACTTTCTTATCAAGAAGGCATTCATCATTGAATAAGTACATCTCGTAAGTACTACATTTTTAAGCGTTTTCTTCTTGGAAAAGAAATTCAATTGCGTTCTTTTCATCAAGGTCCAAATCCGACGATATAAAATATTTTAAAGTTACTTACCTAGTATTTACACACACATCGCTTCATTTCTCTCAAATTATATCTAATTGATGTGGAAAATAAAGTAGTTCTCATAACTCGTTCGCTTCTGTAGATGATTTTACGTATTTTGTCATTATTATAACATATTGTATCAAATGATTTTTGCAAATTTTCCAAGTTTATTTTTAACTTACTTGTAAGCAAGTAGACATGCATAGTTATTTTCTAAAAAATTATATTTTAATAGAGTAATAATATAAAAATCATTTTTCATTAACTTCTGTGTTAATAAGTGCGCTCCATAATTTCATTGTGAAATCAACACGTGAAAAAATTTCAGTCTATCTTTATAAAACAGCTGGATAAAAAATTTATATACATTTTATTTTGCGAGAAGGAAAAAGTAATTTCCAGATATATGTGTCAATATTTTTTGCATTTTATAGATGTTGAAATCATCTTTTTAAAAAATCAGTACAGCAGCATATTGATCATAATGTCATATAATTTATTAATCAATTAAAACAACTTCTAAGCATTTACTAGAAAAAAAAACCCAGAAAAAAGTAAAAGTACGACACAGCAAGTAATGTATAATAAGCAAAAACTGAATTAGCATTCAAGTTGTGTCTATTGCTTAATGACTGGTTTAAAATATGAAGTAATTTTTTTGAATTTTCCTCATCTCAATCGAATTTCTTTTCAATTTCTCTCATTTGCATGCATTCAAATCTTTTGATAAATTGACATTGAATCGTAAGTTCATGGGTGAATGAGTTTTTATAAATAAATGAACAATTTGTTGCCAAATTAGTTTTTATAGATGTTTTACAATAAGAGAGGAATTCAATTTACATAAGTATGCCAAAAATAAGGTAGAATTATAAATAATTGTGTTTCATTAGTTAGTTTATTTCGTTTATAATATAAACTTTATATAGAGAAAAATCAAATATGTAATTAAAGTGAACAAGTTTTCATTAAATGAAGCAAGAAGGAGAAGTTTAAAATATTCTCAATCATAATAACTTAATAATAATAAATATAAATCAAACACGAGTAGTCAATTGTTGGAATTTATTAAAAATTTAATTTTACAAATATTTCAAGTTATTTTTAATTTCTTTGTTTTTCTCAAGAATTTCCTCCATTAATCTTGTTTTTTGACAAATGTAAATAATTTACGATATCTTATCAAAAAATTAGCATTCACATTTAGTGTTAATGAACTAAACAAACAGCTGACAAGAAAAGAACTTACCAATTGTCAACCGAGTTTATTCTTTATGCAATCTCACTGCGATCGTAAATGAGACATTAACCTTCTCTATAACCATTTCCTATTAAACTGATTGGAATGTTAAGTTTTATATGATGATAAAATTGTAAAATTAAGTTTTTATAGCTTATCAGCTGCTACTTGGCCATGTCATTGCATTTCCACTTTCATCATTTTTAAATGTGGACATTAAAATTTTGTTATGCACTGCAAAAATAAAAATGCTCGTTGACCTAGACACACTAATAAATCATTCATATTTGATATTCGCATAGTGTTAGAGTTAGAGTGTTGTCTATTCTCTCATTCTCTTTTTCTATGCACTCATCCATGATTTATGAATATTCATAATAGTTTGAAAATTTTCAAGTTTAAAAAGCGAATTTTTCTAAAGATTTCAATGCATTAAAAAAACCTAAAAGTTCAACTGACAAAAATACTTAGAATTCTGTTTATTTCCATAAAAATATTTTTATCATTAAACAAATAATGCCTAAATAAAAATTGTCTGCATCAGGAGATGTTGAAACATCAATAGATAAGAGAGATAGAGATACTTTAACAATGTCAGAAACATGAGCAACTTGAAGAGCGGTAATTAGCGGTAAATGGAGAGGAGTTCAATTACTGTTATAAGTATGTAATTGAGTTATCAGTTAAGTTTCACTTTTCAATCAATATTTCGCCATTTTATTGTAAATCTCTGTCAACTAAAGTCACACTGTCTCTGATTCTTGTGTCAATTAATCTCACACGATCGTATAACAAGATTGCAAACAAATATATCTGTTTTTCATGTCAATCAAGCGCATACCTGCAGAGGTAGCTGCTTTTTGTACATGAAATACCTTGAACCTTGTATGTTAAACCTGCGCTTAAAAAAGTTATTTTTAACCACACCGCAGGTTCATGTTTGTTGATTTATTATTGATAGACTATTGTAATACATTTTTTAAGTTAATTTCTTAATAATAAAAATACGGAAGTGAATAAAAATAAACACGCATTCGCCTCTCTTTAAAGCATTTAAATTTCGTGTAGCAAGTTTGTACATAGATAAATTAGGAATTGTGCCCTTGATGTTAACTAAAAATCGTGATTTGAATTTGATAGCGGGACTAATTGCAATTCACTGTTGTTTTTTAAATTAACTTGAGAAATAAATTTTTTCTATGTCATATTCTGAGAATTTTACCAATTTTGATGGCATTAAAATTCACAAATAGAAAGTAAATGCTCAATTTTGTCTTTTTCTTTTTCATTTCAAATAGCAAAAAATTCGATTCGAATAATAAAGCATTCGCAATGAGTTTATGGACTGCATTAACGCGTAAAAAGCGAAATAACACGAGTGAAGAGACTAAACTTGCACGAGTACTGAATCTTTTTGATTTGACTTTTCTTGGAGTTGGTGCTACTTTGGGACTGGGCGTTTATGTCTTAGCTGGCTCTGTAGCGTATGAACAAGCTGGCCCTGCTGTAACAATTTCTTTTTTGATTGCTGCAATTGCTAGTGCTTTTGCTGGTAAAAAAATTTAATTTAAATGTTTTTAAAAAATTTAATTTTACATTCTTTCTCGTTACAGGTTTATGTTATGCTGGTAAAATTATTAAATAATTTTGCTATGAAATTTTATTAATATCCTTAATTCTATAGAATTCGCAGCAAGAGTTCCAAGAGCAGGTTCTGCTTATGTGTATTCGTATGTTAGTGTAGGTGAATTTGTAGCATTCACCATAGGATGGAATCTCATTTTGGAATACGTAATTGGAACTTCGTCTGTTGCACGTGGTTTGAGTGGCTATATTGATGCACTTTTTGATAATAAAATGGGAACATTTTGGAGAAGCATCATGCCAATGGACATTGAATTCCTTGCAGAATATCCTGATTTCTTTTCATTTGTAATTGTAATGATTTTGGCCATTTTACTTTCAATTGGTGTCAAAGAATCAACATTTTTGAACAATATTTTTACTGCTGTAAATTTGACAACTGTTTGCATTGTTCTGATCGCTGGTGGAATGAATATTAATACTAAAAATTGGGCAATAAAGAAGGAGGATATTCCAGAAGGGATTGATGGTGGAAATGGTGGTTTTATGCCATATGGCATTGCTGGGATAATGGCTGGTGCAGCAAAATGTTTCTATGGTTTTGTCGGTTTTGATTGTGTTGCAACAACTGGTGAAGAAGCAAAGAATCCTAAAAGAAATATTCCACTTGCAATTGTCATTTCTCTTGTCATAATTTTCTTCGCTTATTTTGGAATTTCAACGGTTCTTACAATGATGTTACCATATTATGAACAAGATCCAATCGCTCCTTTCCCATCAGCATTTGACGCAATCGGTTGGATAACAGTGAAATGGATTGTCTCAGTAGGTGCTGTATTTGCACTCTGTACAAGTCTTTTGGGTGCTTTGTTTCCCTTGCCGAGTGAGTTTTAAATTTCATCTTAATACGATATGAATTACTTTTAAACTTGTAAAATAAGTGCTATTGTCTAAATTTGGTCTGTTTGTGTGATTTGCTGCATAATTAAATACCAAAATATTCACGCTCCTAATTACTCATTAATGGTTAATTTTCTAATTTTAGGAGTACTTTACGCTATGGGAAATGACGGACTTTTATATAAGACCATGAAGCGTGTTCATCCTAAAACTAAAACGCCTTTCATAGCAACAATGCTTTCTGGTTTTTTGGCCGCATTAATGGCAACAATTTTTAATTTACATCAATTAATTGATATGATGTCAATCGGTACTTTATTAGCATACACAATTGTAGCGATTTGTGTTCTCATTCTTCATTATGAAATTGTTCCTGAACAAATCGGAGAGAATGAAATGAAATTTACTGTTAGCTCTGCTGTTAGTCAACTTGCAAATATCAAATTTTGTAAAGATCCTAACACAATGACAAGTAATATTGTTAAATTTTGTGTCAGTGCTTTTTGCGTGTTGTGTGTTGCTCTATGTGCTTTGTTAAAATATGATCTTACTTTTATAAATGTTGTTTTACTCGCTATCATTTGTGCTGGAATTTTGTTGACTATTTTTGTAATGATGAGACAACCAAAAGATACAATAACTGAATTGACTTTCAAAGTACCTTGTGTGCCTTTATTGCCATGCCTCAGTATTTTTATCAATCTTTATTTAATGTTTCAACTTGATGGTGCTACTTGGATTAGATTTGGTGTTTGGGTTGCTATTGGTAAGAATTTATGAAATTATTTTAAAAACTTTTTCTGATAACGATTTTCTTTAGGTTATTTGATATATTTCACATATGGAATCAAGAAATCTGAAGAAGGTAAATTAGAAAAGGAAGAAAAATCTGTTGAATACAAAAAAGAAAGCAAGAATGGGGATGCATCAGTAAAAGTTGAAGCTATTTCAACAAAAAGTGTGCAAAGTAAATTTTAACATTATTTTTGACAATTTTTATTTATTTTTTATTGTGATATTTTAAAGAAAAATATATTTTAACTTTATGAGCCATATAATAAAGAAATTTCTTAAACAAATCGTCGAAAAACTTTTTCATTTTCTTCACCAAGAAATAGCAGTTTGAAGATGTCATTGTAACATTCACTATAATATTCACATGCTCGTTTCATATCGGGAACAAAATTAATTTCCAGTAATTTTGGTTGAAGTTTTCCATTTTCATGACTGAGCATTATATCAGCTGCATAAAGTCCTCTACTTTGTTTATTCTCACCAATACCTTTTGGAGCTTTTTCTTTTGTGGCATTTAAAAAAACTTGTTTTAACATGTCACAAATGTCATTTTCAATTTCGCTCCATGGATTATTCTCATACTGTTCTTTCCATAAATTCACAAAATCTTCACATTTTATATGTTTAAGCACCAAATTTTCACCATAATTCATTACTGTAAAATGTTTCTCATAAACTTCAAAATCACTCATTGAAAATGGAACATTACTGAAGCGAAGGAAGAAATTTTTATAGACATGTGCAACAAGTGGTTTCACACTTGTCAAAAGAATAACATAACGCACATCAAATTTTACTTTTCCATTCGCATCTGGTCTATGAAAAAGAACAGGTTGATGAATATATTTTTGAGCAATTTTTGGACTTGTTTGTGAAATGCGAATTATTTGCGAAATATTATTCGTGATCGTCGTGTCAAGACTTCTCGCGAGATTGAATGGTTTAATAATCCAATAATTATCCAACTCTTTTGCTTCACGCTGTTGAAAATAGCTAACAAACTCCCGCAGTTCTGTTTTCAAATTGAAGGTTGTTGGTTGCCAAACTGGATAAGTATTGAGTGTTTCTTCATCATGATGTTTTTCGATTGAACGACGACATATCACTGCGAGAAGATCTTTAATCGTCACGACATTTTCAAATGGAAATTGATTGACAAAAGTATTTGGGAAATTTTTGCTCAACTCATAATACCCTTTGAAATGCTTTGTTAGCCATAACACGGAGGCATCTTCAGATTTCTCAACAATTTCAAATGATGGATCAGTCAGATATTTATTAACAAATTCATAATCGCTAAAAACTTTGATAGGTGCATTCTTATCGAGAATAGGTGTAGTTGTGTTCTCATCAGGCATACTCTCTTCGATTCTACCTTGTAAGAAATAAGAAGTATCTGGCTCTGATTGCTCAAAAGATTCATCAGTGAAATCAAGATCACGCCATGGAAGAAGCATCACTTCACGCATATCTTCTTCTTTTACATGTTCAATGTAATCTCTTGTGATTTGTTCACCTTCACTGATGTCTTTAATAGGAAAGAGAATGCTGTAAGCAGTTTGTGTTGGTATATGAATAAATGGAACAATTCTCATATTCGGTTCATCACTGTGAATAACTCCCGAGCCTAATTCATCATTGACATACCATGATGGCAATGTATTCTCAACTTCTGCACCTTGTGCATTTAGAGAATAAAAATTACTATATTTCCAAATATTCTGCAAAACTTGATCAACATCATCGTTTGTGTACAAGCCCATCATCATTGATAAACGTTTTACTATTGCAGGGTTATCAATTAATATCTTTCTGATTTCATCAGCTTTAAATGTAATTTGATGATCGAGAAGAAAAATTGCTTCTTTATCATCGGCTTTTATATCTCTTAATGCAACAACTGTAAAAACTGGATCTTTTTCTCCTCTATCCTCTTCACCATAGTCAAGTAATAATAATTGAAAGTACTGTAAAGAAATTATTGCAAATTTTAGTGAAAATTTTAAAATTTATTACTTTTCACTCACATTTCCGCTGTCAAAAATTTCACTGGCACATTTCTTAAAAAGTGCCTCATAAAGATGTTCAGGTACTACTGATGCCCTTAATTGAGGTTCATGAAGTGATTTGAATGATTCAAAAGTATTATCAATTACTACAGACATTTTTATTGTTTTAAAATTTTATTTTCAAAAACAAAACAATGTGCGACTTGAAAGATAGGATAGAAATTGAAATTTCTTTCAAAAAGTTTATGCACCCATATATTAAATCGATTTAACCGTCACTTTATATTTGAAAATTTTTGTTGAACGGATGCGATCAGTTTTTTTATTGTTTTCTTTTGTTTTGAAATAAAAAAATTCATTTTACCAAATTCTTGGATATTACTTCAATACACGCTGTTTAATAACATTTTTCTTATTGAAATTGATAAATTTTATCAATATAATAAATATCCAAATGAGGTTGAGCTGATTCATAAGCAGGATTTCGTAAAAAGGTAAATTTTATCAATAATGAAATTTCTGTGAATCGCAAAAAAATTATTTTATTTTCAGAAAATGGGAAATCAATTGTCAATAGCTCCCTCGCAAATATTTCCTGTAGAGCATTATCTGACTGGATTGGAGAATGAGATACAGTTTGAATCCAATTTAGGTAGTACACGATTTTTCAAAGTTGCAAGAGCAAAATCTGAAGAAGGCGAGTTGGTTGTGAAAGTTTTCGTAAAACATGATCCTACTTTGCCTCTTGAAGTTCATGCTGAGCTTATTGAAACAATTAAGAAGAAATTACAAAATGCAGTAAATTGTTTGCCATTTCAAAAAGTTGTGGTATGTATGAAATAAATGTTTGAAATTAAATTATTTATTTTCTTTAATATTTACAGTCATCAGATCGAGCAGGAATTATTATAAGAGAATATGTAAAGCATAGTCTTTATGATCGAATGTCAACAAGACCATTCCTTACACTTATTGAGAAGAAATGGATAACATTTCAAATGCTTTGTGCTCTTCATCAATGTCATAAGCAAAAAGTTTGTCATGGTGATATAAAATTAGAAAATATTCTAATTACTTCATGGAACTGGATTTTACTTTCTGATTTTGCATCATTCAAACCAACATATTTACCAGAAGATAATCCAGCGGATTACAGTTACTTTTTTGATACAAGTCGCAAAAGAACTTGTTATATTGCTCCCGAGAGATTTGTCAAAAGCTTAGCATCGGAAGTTAAAGAAAACAATCCATTAGTTGGCGACAATACCTGTAATTCGGGAAATCTACTGCCTGAAATGGATATCTTCTCAGCTGGATGTGCTTTATTAGAATTGTGGACAGAAGAAACAGCACCATTTGAATTTTTTCAATTACTTACCTATCGAAGTGGTAAAAACGATTTAGTTGTGAAACATTTAAACAGCATTCAAGATGAAAATTTAAAAAGTTTACTTTCATCAATGCTCAGTATAAATCCGAAAGAGAGAAAATCAGCAGAAATTTATCTTGATTTAGAACGAGGTCGACTATTTCCTGAATATTTTTATTCATTTCTTCAATCTTATATACCAATCACATTTAGCTCTATTCCAATTGTTCCTAATGATGACAAGATATTGAGGCTTCATTCTGATATTACACAAATTATTGATATAATAACTAAGGACAAACCAGAAGATGATGATGGATTAATTTTGATAACGACTCTTGTAACTTCTTGCATACGTGGACTCATACATTGCTCATCAAAAATTAAATGTTTGGAAATTCTTCACAAACTCGCACATCATACCTCATCTGAGACAATTTTAGATAGAATTTTACCTTATATTGTGAGTTTTCATTTAGATAATATTTAACTGTTTTTAGCGCATTTTCCATCATATTTAGAAAAAAGGCGCTATTGTGCCCACTTTGTCCGTTCTGTCTGTCCGTTCTGTCTGTCTTCGTAACTAGTCTTTCCAGAAACGGTTTTTCTCAAAACTTTTTGCACCAATCTGTTGGTTCTGACTATGAGACGGTGTAACGGAAGCTTTCCGCGAGATTCCTTCCCCATGCCGAGCTATGGCATGCATATGGTGGACGTCCACCATATGGACCAAAAAACTTTTTTTCACCAAAAAGTCTAAAAATGTCATTAAAACATCGAGAATACAAGTCAAAAATGATTTTTGGACATTTTATCCTAAGTGTATGCATGTGCCGCACAGGTGCATCACATGGACCAAAAATCGAAATTTTCCAAATATAGGCATATTTATACTTGTTGGAAAGGTCTTGAAGCATACAACAAGATGGCATAAAAAGTTTTTAGATTGGTGTTGACCCAAGGGCACATGCATGTGGTGGATGTCCATCACGTGGACCAAAAAAAATTTTTTTTCCAAAAAGTCCTAAAATGTCATGAAACGTCGAGAAAACATGTCTGAAGTGATTTTTGGACATTTAGACCCAAGTGTATGTTTTAGGCTGTACAGACTTCAAAAAAGCCGTAAAAAGTTTTTTTTTGAAACTTTCAATGAATTTTGAAACAAAACTAATCTGTTGCGGGAAAATGCGCTTTTAACACGTCACTGACGGTTAATATTACTGATTTTTTAATATTTTTCATATTTCAATAGGTGCATTTATGTCAAGATGCATCTGCAAATGTTCGAGTTGCTGCACTTGATACACTCACACAATGTCTTTGTTTAGTAAAAAATCTTCCCCGATCAGATGCAAATGTTTTTCCTGAATATGTTTTACCATCAATTGCACCATTAGCGGTTGATGCAGCAACAATTGTGAGAGTAGCTTATGCTCAAAATATTGCAACATTAGCTGAAACAGCTGTGAGATTTTTAGAACAATCACAATTATTGACAAATGAAGGACCAGTACCAAATTATGATAATGAACTTCATGACCTTCAAGAAATGCTTTCGACAACTGTAATGAATTTATTGACCGATTCACATGTTGTTGTTAAACAAACTCTTATGGAATCTGGAATAACTAAACTATGTGTATTTTTTGGCAGTCAAAAGGGTAAGAAATTTACTTAATAAATTTTCCAACAAACTCTTATCATTTTTTCACAGCAAACGACATTATTCTCTCTCATGTCATCACATTCCTCAATTCACTCAATGATCGAGATGATAAAAGCTTACGCGGAACATTTTTTGATTGCATCGTTGGCATTGCAACATATGTTGGATGGCATTGTTCTCCAATTTTAATTCCATTACTTCAACAAGGTTTCAGTGACCCAGAAGAATTTATAATTTCAAAAGCGATTCGTGCAACAACAGCACTCGCTGAATTAGGATTGCTTCAAAAGACGAGCTTAATCGATTTTGTTCACGAATGTGCATGCTTTCTCAATCATCCAAATTTATGGATTCGACATGAAATATGTGGTCTAATATCGACTGCTGCAAAAATGCTTACACCATTGGATGTACAGTGCAAAATTATGCCATCGGTTGTACCTCATTTGAAAAGTCCATTAATACAATTGGAGCGCGTAGAATTGCTACATGATTCTATTCATACGCCAATTCCTAGAGACGTTTATGAAACTGTGTTGAAATTTCCAGATATTGTTTCATTAATGGATGTATTGAAAGAAAGAAAAAAAGCAAGAGCTAAAGCAGGAGCTGATGGAATACCAAAATATGGTGAAATGGCTCAATCAATGAGAACTGTAAGTTAAAATTAAAGTAAAATTAAATCTTTAATTCAATTATTTCTTTCATAAAGCTATTTCGGCGTCTATCATCAATTGAAGGATGGAGTGATTTAACTGAAGTTCAAATTCTATCAATGAGTCATCATTTATTGAAAATTGCACGTTATAAGGCTCATGAAAATCGAAATCTACGCGATGGTCGTATACAATTGGATAAAAATCAAGCAAGTTTACTACATGAAGTGATTCTCAGTAATGTTGGCATAGATAAAATGACAAAAAATGATTTAACAAATCTCGTTGGTGGTAGAAAGCATCGAATAAGTGAATCAACAAGTGCAGATTTACTTCTCTATCATGATTTTCATACACAATCACCAATGCCTGACACAATTTCACTCAATTCACAGCCTATTGTTCATACAGCTACACCAACATTGTCTCTTGTCGAGTACAGTATGCCTGAGCGTAGTTTTCATCAAGAACGTTTGTCAGATTGTCGTATTGAATTAGATCAACTATGCCAGCAATTAAAGACGAAATTTACAAAAAATTCAAATCGTAGTGATACTTTGTTGAATGAAAATCAAGCAACAATCCAATTAGCACCAAATTGGAAATTCAATGGCACTTTGGTTGCACATTTGCATGAACATCGTAGTGCTGTAACAAGAATGACAAGTCTTAAACCAGGTGGAAGTGTTTTTGCAAGTGCAAGCAGTGATGGAACTGTGAGATTATGGGATTGTACGAAGCTCGATGGTCATCAAAACATTAATCGTTCACGACAATATTATGCAGCAAATACTCCATTAAATGCATTAGCAGCATGTGATAATGGTCAATCGTTGGCAATTGCTGGACGTGATGGTGCATTATTAGTGTTGAGAATTGATCCAAACTCGAGTAAAATGGCTCTTCAGCAAGCACGTCATTTAGATTCGAGCACGAAAATTGATAGAACAGTACACGAACAAGATGATGGGCCAGTTGTTGAGATGCAAACCAAAGACTACAGCCAAATCGCTTATGCAACTCTCTATGGTGCAATTGTCGGTTGGGATCTTCGAATGCCAGCTTCTCAAAATGCATGGCGACTTGAGAGTGACTTAAGAAATGGTGTGATTACAACATTCACAATTGATCCATTAAATTCATCATGGTTAGCAATTGGAACAAGCAGTGGTCGTCATTTATGTTGGGATCTCAGATTTTCACTAAAAATTGCAGAAATTAAGCATCCATATGAATCGAGAATTAGAAGAGTGGCATGCCATCCTACAGAGCCTTCATGTTTAATCTCTGCATCACAAGGCAATAATGAAGTGTTTTCATGGAATATTGAAACAAACTCGAGGCAAACAGCTCTATGGGCGAGCACAGCACCGCCATTATCGAACATTAATGCAACGACACATTCAGTTTGTGCACTTTTGCCTGGCTCAGTAGACGGACGAGGATTTTTAATCACAGGTGGAACTGACCAACGAATTCGTTATTGGGATTTACAAGATGCATCAAATTGCCGTTTAGTTGTTTCTGCTCCTAAAGATTGTTCTCCATCGAATGTCACATATGAGTAAGTAAAATAAAATTTTTCATTTTTGATCCTTTTTTAAAACCTTTTTTTTATTTCACAGCTCTCGTTTAATTGATGGCACATATGTTATTCAAGAAACACAAAATGTAAATCAATCTCCAACTCATAATGCTACTGCACAACGTGGTAGTGTAGATGATACAATTAAATTCGGACCAGAACTACCACCACCCGGACATCATGATGTAATCACTGATTTAGTTATGTGTAAAACGCAAAAGCAAACATTCGTGGCGTCGAGTAGTCGCGATGGTGTCATTAAATTATGGAAATAAAATATCCCATAATTTTACAATGCACTGTTATCAAAATAATCAATTAATATGACATCAAATAAAAATTATTTACCTAATTTATTTAATTACTGAAAATTTTGTATTCTTTTGTTTTGTCATTAAAATTCATTCAAACAAAATCAATTTCGATTGTTTTAACATTTTATTTATTGGCCTCAATTGTGAATTTACAGACATTATTTGGTTAAATGTCATTCATCAAAAATAGAGAAAGCGGAAAATCGAACAATTAAATTTTATTGGTTGAATAAAAATCAATGTAAAAAATCGTTTTACAATCATTGCGTGTAGAAATCCGAAAATGACAATGCAAAAATTCAATTTTGCAGTCTGTTAGTCTGCAATACGTGCAACAAATTTATTTTCTTTCTCGAGTGAGACTTCAACAAAAAAAACAGGCTCATTTGCATTACTCGACCAATTTAAAGAGTTTTAAAAAGCATCATTGCATTTGTACGTGCACAATGGAGCGAGAGTGAGAAAGAAAGAGACGAGAGTGGCTTGTTTTCAAAATGTGTTCATATTGTATCTCTGATGTGGTAACAGACACCACCACTTCACTTTTTGCTTATATGTATTTATTAATGTGGCCAATTCTCATCCTCTCTCAAATGGTATGCCACATGCAAATAGCAAAATAATTCCCAATTTATAGTTGATAATAATGCTGTCAAATTGAATTTTAATTCTCATCACGCTGTTGTTAAAGGAAAGAATTAAATGTATAAAATGTATTGAAATGTTAGTGGTTAGCGGTCTGTTGGAACATTTGGTAAACCATTGATTGAAAATTTTCTATTTTGTTAGATATAAATTTGTATTTTAAAATGCAAATTTGAAATTTTTCAACATGAAGACTGTTTTATTATTTGAAAATTTCCATTAAAGTTTCTTTGCCTTAGCAATTTTTTTCTAAACAAAAATTAATTAAAATCAAAAAGATCAGACTTCAGATTGCCCTGTATATAAATTCATTTTCTAACTCTCATATGCATACTTTCTTCTCATTGTACATATAAATTGTTGCAGCCTTTTGTCTCTTTTTTAATGCTCGTTCGTTGAGACATTGCAAACATGACACATTATGGCAAAAGAGAAAGGGATAAAATAAAATATTTTTCTCTTCTACTTTCATTTTAATTCTACTTTAATCTTTTACTCTTTTTGGGCCTCTCTCTCTCAAGCTTTTGCATGCTTACTATTCTTTTGTGTGTATGTGAATGGATAAACGGCGAAAAGAGGGAGAAAGCAAGCATACAAAGTGAGAGAAAGAGAAAGAAATGTTCAAGTGGCAGTTTTGAAAATTAATCCTTCACTGTGTGTGCTTTTGTGCTTCTTCCTTTCTTTCTCTCTCTCTCCCGTCACTGCTCTTTGCAACGAGTTAATTCTGAGCCGTAATAAATTACAAAATGAGAAAAAATTTCCATTTGTGCCTGCTTGCTTGCTGTTTGTGTGTACAATTTGCAAGAGCCCTTTTGTTAGACATTTCACAACATTTTTGCCCTCGGTTCGAAATTCGAGTGGCTTCTTTTGCTGCTACTGTATGTTTGTTTATTAAGAAGAAAATGAGTCTGGATTTATATTTGCATGAGAGAGTTTATTCTTCTTCTTATGCATTGACTTATGACTTTTTACATTGTTTGATTTTTTTCGGGATAATTTTCTGATTATATTTTATTTTAAACTTTTATTTAATTTCAAGAGTCAATGAATATCAAATTAACCTTTTTAATAAAGAAACTTTATTCTTTTAATAGAAAGTAAAATCATGAAAATAAATTTAAATTGTTTCATAAATTCCAAGCAATGCAAGAAAGAGGAAAAAAGAAAACTTTAAATCCCTTGAATCAAAATTTCCTTCTCATTTTCGTTTCGTTTTTTGCTCAACCTTCGCTCTTTTTATTACAACTGACAGGTGGTAATGTGAAAAAGTTTCTTTTTCAACTCGTTCGTGCAGCAATAAAATAAGAGAAAAGGAATTTTTAAACACACAATGCAATGAATGAATTAAAAGGAAATTTAAACCATAATAATTGCTAATTAGAGTAGAATTGATATTATTACGATTATGCATGCATTAGAATGGAATTCTGTTGAATGAAATTTCTTACATAAAAGCAGGGTTAAAAGTTTTAATGAGTTGAGGTAGGGAATGTAAAGGAGAAAGAATTATGAAAAAGAGATTTATTCATTTTGCATAAGAAATGGGGTTGGATGTGTAATTTTAGAGCTATATGAAATCACGATCATTCTTTACATATGTGCGTTTTGTGACAAATTTGAAATTCTAATTTTAAAGCTTCATAAATTGTACAGAAATTTAGAGCACACAATAAAGTCATAAATTGTGAAGAAACATTTCTTTTATTAGATTCTTTTTATAGGTCAGCACAAATTGTAACTATATTCTTTTTTCTCTTCAAATAAAATAGGGAAAAATTGAATTTAAAGTGAGACTTCTTTTCTGTGGGATTTTAATAAAAGATATTATAATGTATAATAACTTACTTCATTAACGGCTTCTAATTTTACAATTAGAACAACTTTCATGATTATTTATATTTTACAAATTTCAAGACAAATTCATTCTATAAGTAAATTTATTAATTCAAAATTTAACGTAAATTTGCAATTTAATTTTTTTAAGTGTGTTTTGAAGATACAAATGCTGCGCATTTTTAAAATTCAAGTTTTGTTTTTGCTATAAGTTCTCTCTCTTGCAAGAAAAATGGAAATTTCAAATTCGTGGAAGCGTACAATCTGTTTAAATTTTGAAGACATTTATTCTTCTTTCTCTGATTTGCCTGACCAATCTACATTTTCTAAAGTGTTCGTATTGACAATTGGATTAGAACAATTAAAAATGTAAGAAATTTAAATTTATTATGCAATGACTTTAAAATTTACTATTCTTCATAGGCTGATTGCTGGTTGTGTTTGCAAGACAAAAAATCGATATGATAGAAATCAGATGTACATAACACTTACATATATGAATAATCCAATATATCTTGTGGATAAAATTATTCTTTTAAATTATTATGAACTCAAAAAAACACAAAATGGTACTGAAACAGCATGGAAATATACACTGGACATTGGCTTTAATACATTGGATCGACATTATTTGCAATTTGAAGTAAGTTTTTTAGTGGTTCTTTTTATTTATTTTTGTTTCTAATGGTTCTAAATTTACAGATTTCTGGCAAAATTATTTCGGAAAAGCCTTTTCCTTTGACTAAACAGTATTCTGATTTCTACTTAAAAGATTTATTAAGTGATATCAAAATTATTTCTCGTGATGAAATATCATTTCCCGCTCATCGTGTTATTCTCTCTAATCATTCATCAATTTTCAACAAAATGTTCACATCAGTTATGATTGAAGCACGCAGCAACAAAATCAACATTGAAGATGCTGATGGAGATGCAATTAAGGAGTTTTTACGATTCATTTATTTGGGTGAAATTGAAGATAAAAAGCAATTGCTACCAATTTTTTATTTGGCTGAAAAATATGATTTATCTGCACTTAAGTCATACTGTGCATATTTATCATTAAACCATGTTAATTATGATAATGTTTTGGGATTGATAGATTTAGCTGACCGTTGCAACGAAAATTTGATGTTTTACAACTGTGTCAAGTTTATTACAGCGTAAGAACAATTTTTTAAAATAAAAAAAAATATTTTAAACTTTTAATTTTAGACACTTGGAAGAAGTCACTAATTTAAAAGGGTGGAAATCACTTAATAATTCAGTAATGACAAAAATAATGAAAAATATTATTGTTATTGAAATGAAAGTAGACAAGGAATCAATGGAAAAAATTAATGTGTAATATGGTGTTGCATCAAAATCTTTATTCATCATATTCTTTTTTTCATTTCAATTTCTAATTGTTTGAATTATTAATTATGTACTAAAATCGAGAATTCTACAAATAATAATTATACGTTATGATTAAACTTTTATTTTTCTAAAATTCTGAAATCTTTTGAGTCAATAATAAAATAAAAAACCTTAGATAAACCTAATTTTATTGAATTCAGTTTGTTTTCTAAAAAACACAAAAAATTCTCTTATTTTACAATCTGAATTTCTCATGTAATTTCTTTTCATCAAAAAATCACTAAAATCTTTTCATACATTCTAAAAATAGCAAACATCGAGGAAAGAAAATCTCTTAAGTACAGGATGACAATCATCATCATTAAATCTGTGCTAATTGTATGTCACTGTTTTAATGAACTGATGGAAAACTTGAAGTGTTTGTATGTGTGTACGGGTGAGAGGAGCAAGTGGCAGCGACATATATTGCAGTAGCTCGTTAGAATAATGTCACTAATTTAAAACTTTCTCTCTCCATCTTCTTCTCATGTTGCAGCCATCTCTGAAAGTTGATCTGTAACAGCAATTAAATTTAATGCAACAGCTTGCAACTTTCAATATTAGTTACAGCAATGCACATGAGAGTAAATGACTTTATTCACCTTTTTTGAACTTTCTTTCCTTCTTTTATTCTGTTACTGCTGCTGCTGCTGTTGCGTTATAAAACATTATAAATTGAGTATCAAGGAGAATTCTCTAGAGAAAAAAAGAAAATGAGTGAAAAATTATTTTCTTCCTCTTGCAGTCAAAGTGAAGGAAACAAAAGTTTCATCCTTCCTCGTTTAAATGTGAATAATTAATTTTTTGTACCTTTCTTTTGAAGAAATTAGCAAAGAAAAAAATTAAAGTTTTAAAATTTAAATTTTTAAATGCATTTGAAAATAATTTAAAGCAATCATCATTCTCAAATAAATGTAAAACTTTTCAATAGTTCATACATAAGAGAATGTGCATGAACATGAAATATATTTGAAAATTTCACCGAAAAATAATCGAATGCATACTTCGAAAAGATTAAAAGCATTTCAAGTTGAACGTCAACAATTTTACATAATAAACGAATCAAAATGAATTCAAGTTTTCAACAGTAATCGCTCGAGAAAACATTGTTTAATTAAATAAAGTTCTCAATCATTGAGAGTTTGCATACACTTGGTTTGAGTAGTTTATGAAAAAGTTTATAATTTAACACTCGCAAAAATATTAATTGCATGAATTCAACTGCAATGAGAAAAGTATGAAGCGCGCATTATCATCATCATTCTGGAATTATTCGAGTTTATTCAAGGAATTAATTTTTTTTATTCATTTCAATGACTCAATCACATGTACGAGTGAAAAACGTTCGATGTGCACATATAAAATATTTTCTGAAATACTGCATAATTAATGAGTGAAAATTTTCACCATAGTCATTGAAACTGTGGCATGAAAGAAGCCTTTTGCTGAATAGAAGCTTTAGATGCGATTTTATTTCATAATATTTACCAAAGAGCAAGCTCACCGCATAAACTCACATTCATTTTTGGAAAATAATCTTTTTGAGTGAGAATTAAATATGAATTAATTTTTTAATGGAAAATTTTTCATATTTTTTTGGCTTTGTCATGAATGAAATTTACTAATCATATATGAGTGGTCAATAATTTTTTATGAGATTCATAAGTGTGAAAATTCATTTTATTCATGGAATATTGGAGAGAATTCTGATTATTTTTGTTAGAATTGTTTTCAGAAGTTCTAAACTAAAAAAAAATTATTTCACCAATAAAAAAACCTTTTATGTAAACTTTGTACTAAATAATTTATTGATTTTTGAGAAAATATAATTTGTGCGATTGGAAAGCAATAATAATAAAATACAAAAGAGATACTGTTAAATTTGACAAAAATTTTCTAAAAATGTAAAACTTTAATCAAATGGTAAAAAGTTTTATTTAAAAGTTCTTGATCAAAAATAATTCCAAAATTTACAATTTTCAGATTTTATATAAACTGATTTTTATTTTATTTTCTTCATCTTCATTATGTTTTCAAATCAATGCACAAAACTCAATTTCTAGAGCATTTTCTGATGTTATTCGTGAATTCTACATTGCTCAGAATATTAAATTTGATTTTATTATTTATGGTGAAACTTCCTATCATTTAAATGACCTAATTGATGGAATTGCAAAACATTTAAATGAAGAAATTCCAATCAATATCAAAAATTATCCAAACTGGAATTTTATAACAAATAAATCCGTTATAATTTTTGTGAAATTGATCAAGGATTTTAAGAAATTGCATCGATCAGCTTTTAAAAATTATGATGTAATTTTTATTGATTTTAAGTCTAAGATATTTTAAAATATTTTCTTCTTTTTAGAATCTGCAACTGACAAATGATTTTTATGAAAATTTTAAATTTTTAGTTTATGTTGAAGAAATCAAAACCTTAAAGGAACTTCAAAACTCATTGGAAGAATTTGAAATTGTTAATTTTGCATATCCAGCTGATTTAAAATATTTTGAATTTTTCATAACTTCTGATGAAAATTTTCTTCATTTATCCGCAAATTTGCTTTATTCTGAAAATAACTGTAGATTTCTTGAGCAAAAATTATTGAATTCATTCAACAAAAAATCAAAAACATGGAACAAAAAGCTGAAAAATTTTGATCAGTATAATAACTTTCACGGTTGTTTGCTTGAAATTTTTGTACCTCACAGTTATTCTTTTTACCCAAAAATGCATTCAGAATCTTTTGATGTTCAAACTTTAGCTTCAAATGATATAAAATTTCATGGGTTGATTAATGAAGTTGTTGAAATAATGTCAAAAAGAAATAATTATAGTTTTCATTACACAATTTTTGATTTTTTAAACTCTCAAGAGCGTTTGTTTCCAACAAGAAACTTCGAAATATTTCCAGGTTATGGAATTATGATTGAAACAAAAAATATTAACAGAGAAAATAAACGCATTTATTTAGAGCCTCATGATGACACTGAATTTTATTTTCTTGTTTCTTACAATGATCTTTACAATAATTATGAGAAACTAGTGTTTCCATTTGATGCTACAACTTGGATCTTAATTTTCTTCACATTTGGATTGACTTTTGGAGTTATTTTTGGTTTAAAGCATAGTCCGCAATCAATAAGAACAATTATTTTTGGAAGAGGTAGGAAATTTTTTTTTAAAGTTTCAAATTTTTAATGAGTTTTTTTAGGTATAAATAATCCAGGCTACAATGCACTTGCAATTTTCATGGGAATTTCACAACTTCGATTGCCTACTGAATCTTTCTGTCGTTTCATTCTTTTGATGTATATTTCGTTTTGCTTAATAATTAGAACATGCTGGCAAAGTAAAATGTTCGAGTTCATGACTACAGATATGAGAAAACCATTACCGGAAAATTTTGAAGATTTAAGAGAAATGAATTACACAATTTTAGCTGATATGATGTATAAAAATATCATAGAGGAAATGATTAGTGGCAGAGAAAGGTAAATATTTCAAAATTTTCCTAAATTTATTTTTATTTAATTAAAATTTTAGACCAAGAATTCAATTTGTTCAAGGAAGAGAATTCGTTGTTACATACGAACTTGTTATCAATCAAAAAATCAACACTAAATTTGCATTTTTTGTCAAAAAACAAAATCATATTTTCTTCAATTCAACGTTCAAGAATTCATTGCCAACGATGCAGAATGAAAAACTTACAAAAATGATAGCATTTTCAAGTTATGGAAATAACGTTTTAATGAGTCAAATAAAAGAAGTCATTAATAAATTGATTCCTTCAGGGATTCCAAAACATCTTAATGATTACGGATTATGGTATTTATTTAGACCAGTTGATGTTGAAATTGAAGATCCAAGAAGAGTTTTATCAATGTCTGACCTTGAGTTTGGTTTTGTGATTTTTCTTGTAGCTTTAGCTTTTTCAATTGTTGTTTTTCTTTGTGAAATTGTGTCATTAAGTGTGAAAAGACGTTTGAGAAAATTGATTGGTTTGTATGAATTTGTGAGAATCATAAGAGAAAGGTTGAAAGATTATCATGATAAATGGTAATGAAACATCCAAATTATAAGCAAAAGTTTGCTCTTTTTATTTAATCAACACATTTATAATTTTATTATTCGTTCAAAAATTTAATCTCATTAAAAACAAGCAACATAGTAACAAAATTTTCTAAACTTTTTATGTTCAAACTTTCTGTCTTATTTGATAAGAAACAATGCAAGTTTACAAAAGTTTTCATTCAGAATATCTTAATTAAAATTTTGTGTATAGAAGCAAAAGTTGTCATTAAAACTTGTTTTTCTTTGCTATTGATCTCTGACATTGTAACTTTACAAAAGTGTTATGCAATTATTGACATTTTGAAATCTTTCTTTGCTGAATAAAATGCATTTGAAATTGAATGTTGTTGAAATTTTCTTATTTTTACAGAAACACAGCAATTTTCCATTAGTATAATGAAAATAAAAAGAATGAGAGCCTCAAGAAGCAAATAAATGACCCAATCAAAATAACGGTAGATGAATATTTTTTTAAAACAATAAACTCAATCTTGAATAAACATGAAAACAAAAATCGATACAAGAAAAAGAAAAATTCAGAACTTGAATACTTTTACCTATTTTTCTTATCAATTTATAAAGTAAGACATTGCTACTTACACTTTGTCCAATTATTTTTTGTTTGTCGAAGTTCTAAACGATTCTTTTTTTAGAAATCTTTTTTTGATTTTGGGCAAATCCAAAAACTTTCACAGAAAACAACAACAAAAAAATTTATAAATCGCTTTTTCTGTTCCTTAATTAGCCCCATATTTTTAGAAGATAAGTAATATTGTGTAAAATCACAAAATATTTATCAATAAGAAGATTTTAGCAAGAAATAGTCTTATTATTAAATTATTTGACCAAAATATGCAAAAAGTCATGTAACTTTTGGTGAAAATCAAATTTCTAGATTTTTCGTAGTTTTATGTTTATTGACGGATACAAATCAATATATTGAAAGATAAAACAGACAAAAACCTTTGGACGAACCTTTTTTATTACAATTTATGGCTTTATTAATAAGTTATTGAAGAATTATCAAAATGTAAACAATGGTCGGTTAATTTTAGAGCAATTTTTAAATTTGTTTGAAAAACGAACGTTAAAAAATAAATTTGCCAAATAAAAACAATAATGTTCTGTAATAAAAAAGTCGCTTATACACATTGCTGACTTTCTAACATCTTCTAATATTTAGTAATTTTCTTTCTCACAAATGCAGCAAATACTAAACATTGAAATAATTGAAAAAAGTTTTGAGAGCAAGCAATTTCTAGATTAAAACAATTTTCTGAGTTTTGCAAACACTAACTATCCATTAGCATTTTCAAATAAAACTCAATTAATATTTTTAAAAGTTTGCTCATGTGAAAATGTGCAAATTAAAAAATTATTTTAATTATTTCTGTTACTGCATTCATTCCACTTGTCAACTTTTTTTCTCATTTCATCTTCATTGGTTTTATGAAAAATTCATTAACTCGATGTTGTAGAGGAAATTTTTATTCTCGATATTTGCTGAACAAAACTAATTTCTGTTCAATCTTCCATCGATCGCTCAAGCTGCTTCCACATGAATTTTCAAATAGTTTTAATTAATTTCTTTTTTCAATTCATTCGCTCACTTGCTTGCTCAAAAAAAACTAATGGAAAAAATGCATGACTCGAATAAAAATGAAAATCATTTTTTTCTTTCACATTCTTCCTTAATCTCATATGATAAATGAGAAAAAATTGTTTCAAGTTAAAGTCTAAAATTTATGTCGATAATGTCACTAAATAAATTATTCAGTGAACTTTCATTTGAACGCTTTGTAAGGTGTCTGAGTGCAAGCAGCAATTTCCCAAATCTTGTTGTTTCTGCTGCCGCTGTATGACTACGAGAGCTGACATAGAAAGCCAATCGTGCAATTGAATTTTCCATGCTGAGTTGCAATCGAGAGCGCTCTTTGTCATCAATAGCGAACTCTGGTCGTGATAGAATGAGTGTTTCAAGTAGTGACAATTCCATGAGATCGGCATTTAGAGCTTTCATTGCACTTGTAATGTCAGTGAGATCATTGAAGGCATCAGTGATGTCAATTGGCCAATGTGAAACTTTCAATACAAAAAGTTCACTCCAAACATGTCGCAAAATGACAGTTCGTTGCAATTTCGAGATTGAATTGAAGCATTCGTTAGATTGAGCTTGTTTAAGGCAAGTCAGTAAAATTTGAATCAACATTTTGTGATTTGCACTTTCATTTTTTAGTTTCTCACTTTTCACTCGAATTCCTCGTCTTGGTCCACGCTCTTGCTGCACTGCAGACACAATCATGCCAACTGTAAAGCACTTTTGTAATCGACATCGAGGACACCAATTTCTTCTTGCTTTATCAATCACACATTCATCTTTACCAGCTGCAATTGTCATAAAAATTAAAAGCTATTAAAAAAATAAAGGAATTTTTACCAATGCAGGAATACTTGACATTTCTTCGAATGCTTCTCTTGAAAAAACATGAACAGCCATCACAGCAAATTGCTCCATAATGCTTTCCACTCGATTTGTCACCGCACACGCGACATAATTGAAAATTTGAGGAAATTTTCCAACAACTTGCACTTGCCATGGTTGGTCACAGTTGAATCACACAATTGATCGCATTTCGACACTTTCTTATGCTTTTATATGAAGAGAAGAAAAGAAGTGAACGATTAAATAGCTTGATTATTGTCAAGTGACACATCGAAAATCAGAATTCGAAATTGAATTTCTTGATTGTAATCAAATAGAAGGCGAAGAGCAAGCAAATGAGTGAAGAAGCCAAGGTGAAGACATTTTGATTATTGATTGTGATTTAAGAATTTAATGAGAACTTTTATGGTACTTTAGTTTGTTTATTATAATTTATTTATAATAAATCAGACAATTTTGGTTGATTAAAAAAAGAATTTTAATTAGAAACTAATTTGTGGAAATCGTTTGTGTTTGTTTGTTTACATTTGAAAATTTAGTAAATTAGGTAAAAAGAGTAGCAATGTTAACTTCATTTTAATAAAGTACTGCCACTGCTTATCAATTATTTTTAATTCAAATATTTTTACCTTGAGATAAACATACAAATTTATCATTTTACTTAATCCTCATATTTAGAATTCTATTCAGTTGATTTCAATTCATAAACAATCAATCATGATTTTGCAAGAATTATTATGAACATGCACACATATGTGCTCTAACCTTTATATGCAGTAAATAAAAAGGTGATGAAAAGTGGAAGGAAAAAATGATAGAGTGGACACAATTGATATTGTGACATGAAGTGAATGAGGATGGAAAAACAATGTCGTCGAAAGAGAGAATGTGAAAAAGTGCTCGATTTACATCGACTCATTGTCGTCGTTGTCGTTGTTGTTATTTCTATATGAATTGTGAGTGTATAAAGTATAAAAGCAACAAAACAACATAATTGACATTATTTGTGGTCGTGAAAGAGTGAGTTAGCAAGAGAGAACGAAAAATAACATTGTTGTACAAAGGAAACATGCCATTAGAGTCAAGACTTCATCATGCTGCTGTAACGAGACTCCCTCTTTGCTTTCATGTTTCTGCTGCTCCCTTCAATTTTGCTTTCTCTCTTTTTTTGTGCTGCTCACTTTTTAGAATAACAATGAATGGTAATTGCTATAACCACTATGAATAAGTTGCTTTTTGAATGACATAAAACACTTGTTCTTTCATTTCCAATGTTATGAGCTCAATTATCTAGTACGAGTTGCTATTGCAATCATATTTTAAATATGGAAATTAGCATGATTATTATAGAGAAGAATAGTGAGAGCTTTGAACTATTAAAGGACTTTTATGATGAAAATAAAACCATGAAAATTTTAAGCTAAGAAAAGAAAATTTCAATTTTTATTCAACATACAAAAAGCATAACTTTATAGCTCATTGTCAAAAAAAGAAGACAATTTAAAAGCATGATTGTTTAACATTGCTGATTAGGCTTATAAAAATATGAAAAAATTCCTTTTCTAAAGAATTTACTGACTCGCATATAATGGAAAAGAATTTCATATTCAAGAATGGGAGATTTCTATCACAAAGCAATTACCCCAAAAAAGAAGAAAAAACGAGTGGCTCATTGTGAGAATTTCTTTTTTTTTTCTCCCTTAAATCTCATTTTATGACAATCATCGAGAGCTGACAGCTTGATTTCTTTTAATTCATCACCAAGCGTGCTACTGCTATTTGTCGAGGACGTTTTTTTTCGCTGAAGCATTACGCCATCATTAATCTCGAATCCAGAAAATGTTTTGAAGCTTCCACATTTAATTAAAATTCGAGAGATAGAGAGAAAAAAATCTTTTTTCTGCGTTGCGGAGATTTTTTGTAAATTCCAGTCGTTTGTCATTCATGCTTAAAAATTTTCTTTTTTCCTTCCTGAGAATTTGCTTCAACTATTAAATCTATCGCAAATCCTCATCTTGCAGGAAGTATTAAAACTAAATTGCGAAATATTTTGCAATCATGAACTTTCATGGCTTTCAATTATATCAATAAGCAATAAGCTTCTTAAACACAATCAAGATGAAGTAATTTATATTTTTTAGTAGAAGTTGACTAGTATACTTTAGGATTTTTTAGAAATAAGGTAATTGAATGTAGAATTCTTAAAGTCAATCAGTTTTCGGCCAATTTTTAAAGCCATTAAAAATTTCACAATTTTGCCAATAAAATTTTCTTTAATGTTTTATATGTAAACAATAGAATGTAAACAAAAACAAAAGAATGTAAAAGTAAACAAAGGATTAAAAATAGAATTTTTTAAAAAAATTTTCAAACTATTAAAAGTTACTTTACCTTGAATTTCAAACTTACTTCGTTCAATCATTTCAATTGTAAGATAGTATGATACTTAACGGAACAGCTTAATTTTCTCCTTTTTCTCTGGTAGTGAAAAATAAGGAAAGAATGAAATCAATAATAAAAAGCTATTTCACTTACACTCAATAAGAAGAAGATGAAAAAATTTTATCGCGTGACCTCTTTACATTCCTATACCACAATTTGACTTCCTTCCTTTCTCAATTGCTTATGATATGAATTACGAGCGAGCAATGAGAAATTCGCTTTTCAATTATATATCATAACAGCAACTTGTTGAGTTTGCTCATTTTTTTGCTTTATCCGATTTTGTGTGGATTTAAATAAATTGAATTTTTGGTGATGGAAGGGCATACGTTATAGACAAAAACAATCGAAAAAGTATTTTGATTTTCTGTCATATTAAAGAGAATTTTGAAACTTTAAATCACCATGAAATTGGTTTTTCCTTTCTTTTCTATTAAACTAAATCAATCATAATAAGATTAATCATTAATCTATCATTTTTGAGTCACTTTAATGCTATTTTATGATTAAGTGTATTATGATTTTGATCAAGAAGAGTGATGAATTACTTTAGCATTTGTTTTAGTTCAATGAATTTTACAATACAAAATTTTAAAAAATTTAGATTGCGGAATTATTGTTACATTTCTTTAATTAATGGTGAGAAAACTTGTCTAAATGTCAAATGATATTTTGAAATGTAATAAATTATTTTGTCTTTTTCTTGTTCATTGAACATTGTAAAATTTTCATTATTTTTATTGACTTTTTAAAATTTCACAATAATAAGTACAACAGCTAGAGTCAGAATACTCAATATTACAAATGAAAAACGAGAGTCAGAGTAAAAAGTATTGTTAGAACGAAACACTGAAGCCTGTCAATTGGAGAAGCCACGATTATAAATTTTGGAACCTTTAAAATTCAATCGTATTCATTCCGATTCACTTTGTCATTTTTGTGCTAAAATAATGAAGAAATCATCGATTCAATTGTCGTTTTAATTTATGAAACTCAAGCTTAAAGAATTTATAAAAATTCTTGATTTGCAAGAACCTTTGATAGAAAAATCTAAAGGATTTAAATGTCTCAATTTCAAATGTCAAATCAAATCAATAAAAATTATGATTTTTTCATTTTTATGTTCACGCTTAAATTTTTATTGTTTTCTCTCGACAGTCATTTTATTTTATGTTTTTTGCATAGAATTCTTTTTATTTTATCGTCACTGAATTGAAAACTTTAAGAAGGAGCAAAAGCAAATGTCGAGACTGAGTTTAAAAAACTTTTCATGAAGAAGGAAGAAAAATTTTTAACGAGGGATGATGAATTTAATTCTTATTTTAGAAGAAAGAGAGAAAGAAGGGAAATTTTCATTTAATTACATTTTGATTTACAAATTGGCTGACACTTTAAAAGTAAGAAAGGGTGAATGAAAATTTTTTGTAAAAGGGTTTGAGACATTTTATTTATATTTTTAAACTGAGTGATGAACCATTAAAAATAAAAATTTACTTCTGAGCTGTTGTAAAATTAAATGCTCAACAAACTCCAATTTACATTCAGGAGCTTTATAATTTGAAGAACAATGTACCATGAGAGAGAAAAGTTCCTTCATTGTGACGTGCTTGTCAGAGTCACTTTTTTGAAAGAAAGGCGAATAAAGTAGATTTTATTCAAGTGAGTGAGTTAATTAAATGAGTCAGTAATTTTTCAAACAAAAGTGAAGCGATTAAGTTTGGGAAGGAATTTATAATAGAGTGCAATTTTTGCTACTGAAAAATTTTCTATTATTTCATGATAGAAGCAAATTTATGAAATGGAAACAAAACCCACAGCTGCAAAGTGCAATAAAAATAACAATCCCTCATCTTTTCATGCACAATGTATATGTAGTACTTACATTTAAATTCATATCAATAAAAAAGTAGAAATATTTGCCACTTGAGATCAAATTGCAATAAAAATAAGAGAAATTTCAAACCCTAGCGTCAATCATCGATGAAATATTAAGTACTAAAAAATAATTGAGAACGTTAAAGATTACTTTGAAAAATTCTAAAATTTAACTGTCATTTTTAAGGTAAAGAAATAAAGATAAAATTCACTATAACAAATGAAGAAAACATCGACAAATGACAATTTTCTGACAGAAAAACCACAAAATGTTGCATTGCAATAATTTTTTCAAAATGACAAAAAGCTGTATATGACATGTGTTGTAAATGACATATGTAATGTAAACAAAAAAATTTATGATTAATTTTTTTAATTAAATGTTTTGTTGATGTTGAAGTAAAAGAAGCAAAATATTTTAGAAACAGAAATTAAACGATTTCTTTATCACTACTAGGTAAAATCAAAGCATATTTTAGTTTTGATTGAAAATTGAAATTTCACGCAACACATGTGACATGCTACAAAAACACATTTATCACATAGAAAATTGAAAAAATGAAAAAATTTTATTTACCACAATTTGTTCTAAACTTTAAAAAGATTTCAAAAATAAATAAAGAATTTAAGCAAAAATTTCATTGAAACATCAAAATCATCCTTACTTTATGCATCTCAACCATAAGCATAGATCACAAAAAAATGTAACACTTAAATATATGAAATTGAAACTATCGTAAATAATATTTTTCTATCATAAAATATTTATGTGTTTTTTTGCATTGTTTCAGCTGTTACTATAAGAATAAAAGTTGGAAAAGGAAAAAAGTTTATCGTCCTTTTGAACAGATGTAAATTAATATCAAAGCTGTATTTAACTCACTTGGATTAATTTGCGTCAATTACTAAAAATCTGCTGTGTGCCACAAAACATTCTCACACACACAAATTAACGTCAGCACTGATTCATTAGCTGAAAACGTCAAAAGCGGCTCAACGTAGTACTTAATTGTTTATAAAGGAAATTTATTACAATGGCAATTAATTACATGTTAATACGGTGGTATATTTGTGTCGCTTGGACCGCTCGGTGTCTTTGAATAATGATCCCATGTTGCAATCTCTTCATACAATCGCTGTCCAGGACATTCAGTTGCGCGAACTTGTCGATGTCCAAGTACCTTGTAATTTGGTGATAAATAGCCATTCTCTAAGCTATAAGCAATGAGATCTTTTGTTGCCTTTAGCATTTGTTCTGGTGGAAGTTCAACTTTAATGAGACAATGAATATTCGTTAACCGCAAGTTAATTAATTAAAAGGAAATCTTCTTTGCTTTGCTTACATCGCCAATCGCCAATTAGACAAATTCCAATGCTTTTGTCATTGTAACGTGGTGCATGTGCTCCTATTACATTGTAGCCACGACCCTGATAAATTTTTCCGTCACCACAAATAGCAAAGCTGTATCCAATATCATTCCAATCATTTGTCAACTGATGCATGTCCTGCATTATACGCATTGCTTTTCCACATTCAGCTGAGTCGAATGAAACAGCGGGTCGATATGAGTGATGAATAATGACAAATGGTATTTGACCTGAAAATTTTTCAACCAACTTTGGATCTCGTGCTCCCCATTCATTGCGTCCAACAAAACCTAAAGTGAGAATGAAATGTGTGAAAAATCACCACAATTTTGTGTATTCATTTAAAAATCAATAATATTCGAGAGTGAGAAAGAGAAAAAAGGCAAAATACTTTAATTGCTTTTTATCTACGTTTTTGCTGCTATGTACTTGACGCACATTCATATTTTTATATGTATATAGTCAAGTGTTTTTGTAACGTTGATTCGAATAATTTATTAAATTAGTAATTTACGCATTTATCAATCATAATAATATTTAGAAAAATAATGATTGATGAACTGAATGAAATTTCTAATTTTAACGGTGATTTGAAATTTAAATTGATTATTTTTGTTTACTTTTGGAAAATTTTTGTTTTTAATTAAATTAATTTTATAAATTATTTGCATATTCAAGAGCTTTAATTTGCAAATTATTTGTTACAAATTGAAACAAAAACTTATCCAAAAATTTTATCATATTTTGAAACTTTCATTTGCAAAATTAAAGAGCAAATAATCTATAAATCTATTGGATAAACAAGTAGGGTAAAGGAACCTATTTTTCGCCCTATTTGAATTTGCTGAAAAATGTACTTAAATCAACCAACACCACATATTCTTATGTGGATCAAATAAAAATCATATTAAAAACATTATTTATCACTTCACTCATGTTCTAAATGCAATAATTTTCAAGAAATGTCCATTTTCCTAAATCTTCAATAGATATGAAAATTTTTGCAAGATTTAATTCACTTTATTTTCACTTATTGTTAGCATTTTACTCACATTTTTTATTTAAATATTTGTAAAAAAGCTTTAACTATAATATAAACTCATAATTGAAAGTAAAACAAAACTTTAAACTAATGAAATTAAATTACAAATCGGGAACCTATTGTTTCGCCCTATTTGTTCCTAATTTTTCGCCCCATTTGTTTACAAAAATTTTACAGAAAAATGAAAATCGCGCTCAGTCGAAATTGTGTAAAACACGCTCAAAACATTTCGAAAAATAAAATGATCATTTTTTGCTTTCTAAAACATTTTAGGAGTTGCAAATCGCGAGTGAACTAAATAAATAATAATAAAAGAATGAAATATTGTAATTCTGTATTGTTTTAAGAGATTTTGTGAAGAAATTCAAACGTAAACAAATTAGGAACAAATAGGGCGAAACAATAGGTTCCCGATTTGTAATTTAATTTCATTAGTTTAAAGTTTTGTTTTACTTTCAATTATGAGTTTATATTATAGTTAAAGCTTTTTTGCAAATATTTAAATGATAAAATGT
Organism: Polypedilum vanderplanki; assembly: GCA_018290095.1. NCBI lineage: Eukaryota > Metazoa > Arthropoda > Insecta > Diptera > Chironomidae > Polypedilum > Polypedilum vanderplanki. Next base: position 11,407,230 of record CM031381.1, on the reverse strand, counting down.
GAGTAAAATGCTAACAATAAGTGAAAATAAAGTGAATTAAATCTTGCAAAAATTTTCATATCTATTGAAGATTTAGGAAAATGGACATTTCTTGAAAATTATTGCATTTAGAACATGAGTAAGTGATAAATAATGTTTTAATATGATTTTTATTTGATCCACATAAGAAATATGATGGTGTTGGTTGATTTAAGTACATTTTTCAGCAAATTCAAATAGGGCGAAAAATTAGGTTCCGTATTCAAAGTGAAATTGTAATTAAACCACTCATCGCCGGCTTACAAGTGGTGTTTTAATGAAAAGTGCTTCACATTTTACATTTAAATCTTCAAACAGAATAGATATTGATTGAATAGTTTGTGAAATATCATTGGTTAAAGTTAAAAATACGAAAGTAGGGCGAAAAAATAGGTTCCTTTACCCTATACAAATTCCTTAAGTGAAAACCAAAACTACCTATCTGCTCTCTGTAAATATTACAATTAATCATGGATTATTTGGAAATGTCTTTGCATCATAGAAATTTTTTTTCTAATGTTATGAAATTTCTTTTTCAATAATATTAAGAAAAATCTTTCACTAATTCTAAATTTTCCTAACAATTTTAAATACCATTTAAAACTTAATCCTTCCAACAAAAAAAACTTTCCTAAATCCTCAATTAAAATAACAATTTCTTGCTTACCAGAATATAATCCTAACTAAAATAAATCAAAAATTGCAACAGTATAAATAACCAACCGCTGGAAATTTTATACATACACACTGAATATTCAACCAACCGACTATGTTGATGAACGATTATTCCGGATTATGGAATTAAGTTATAGAGGGAAAACATAGCCACAACTGGTTGTGAGGTAGAAACATAAGTTCGCACTTTACAAAACTACAATGAAGCATTTGTGTAATCGTTTTGAACTTTATTTTATGAATCACTTTAATTACAGTGATTTACTGTCTGTGATTGATATAAACAATTCAGGCCAGCTGTGTTTATACAACCACATGTTTTATGATAATTTTTATTGCAAAAACACGCGACACTTGTTTATCTTATCTATTAGAATATAAAAAGTTGTTTCTAGACAATCTGTTGCGTTTACTTTTAAATTTTCCATCATTTAGGAACTCAAATGAACTTTCTGTTTTAAACACTGCAGTTGATTTCAAAATGAATCATAAATAAAATTTGAACTTACTAATGTTTGTATTTATTGCATTCAACATGCGGCAGCTATTAATTTCACCTACTTTTGAGCTAATAAGAATTGTCAAGTACATACTGAGCACAAAAGTCCACTTCATTGCTCTCAGGTCAAAATATTTTTTTTTTATTAAATTTTCACTCAAGAGGAAAGAACACACAACGAGAAGAAAAAATATAAAATTTATTTATCGGACGCTTGGAATCATTAAATGAAACTGATAGATCAGCATCGAAAAATAACTGTATTTATAGAAACTCAGTTATCTGCCAGTAAATTATTATTTTTCTCTTTCGTTGCTGTGTTGTGCTATATAAATGGCAGAATGCTAGTGTGATTTTTTTACAAAGAAAAACTTAATTTACGTGGGTTTTTATCAAGAATTTTTTTATTATTGTTTTTATTAAAGGGAAATTTAAATGTGGGAAAAAAAATTTATTAATTTTGTCAACTTCAACACAACAAATGTTTTTTGTGATGCAGCAAATATGACTTTGTGACATGAACATATTGTTTAAAATTTAAAATTTCAATCAAAACTAAAAGTTATGTATTAATTCAGTAATTTAGTAGTAAAGAATTTTTTAGCTCTTGTTTCTAAATGTTTCTACTGTTTTTATTTAAAAACTATAAAAGATTTTGAATAAAATCGATAATTTATTTGTATACAGCACAAATGTCACGTGTCACAAGCAACATTTTGTCATTTTTGTTAAAGCACTCAAAAAATACTCACGAAACATTTTCAAAACTACTCAAAAACTGTAGAAAACCGCACTAAACACAAACAGAGAGTTCAACTTGTTTTATTTATCTTTAAATTGTATTAAATCATTCTTTTTTTTTTTCTTCTCCGCAAAGCAATCGAGCGAATTTCACATTATTTACAATATACGGCAACTGCTGCAGCAGAAAAATAAAGTTTTTTTTTTCAAAAATATAAAAAATCCCCGATTGTTATCATCATCGTATGTATGTTAGAGCAGACAAAAAAAATTGACAAGTGAGCTCACTCACTTTTTTCTCATGGTACTTTAACTGCTCTTGGTAATAACAATGAAACAAAAAACTGAAATTGTGTTGATTGTGAAAATTAAATTGAATTGAAAGCTCTCTCTTAATGGTAGCTTGTGGTGTTGTCATCATAGCTTTTGTAACAAATTAGCACCATCAAATTTTACAATATTTCTCTCACTTGTTTTACTGTAAATATTTATTTACGCTCGTTGTTTGTTCACATTCAATTGATTTTTATTTCAATTGTTTTTTGTGTAGGATTTTTATTCTTATTCAAGTGGTTTGTGCTTCAACATTGAAAGGCTTTTAGTGTGTAAGTTGTTTTGAAATGCGATAAGGCAGGTGCTTCTTGCTTTAATTTTTGTTATTTTTTGAATAAGAAAACTTTGTTTATTTTTCAAAGAAAATGTTTGTTGTAAAAAGTTGGGTGAAATTTGTAAAATTCAAAAAGAAATCTTTAAACTTTCAATTTATTTTAAATTTTTTTATTTTTTGAAAATTCTATTTTAAAAATTTTTTTGCACATTTTTCAAAATAAACCTATTATTTATAAATCATGTAAAACTATCCAAAATATCAGCTAAATTCTACAATTTTTTGAAAAAAAAAATTGTTATTGGATTTTATATTCTGTATTTAAAAAAAACCGTTAATTTTTAAATAATTCTGATTTTATCAATAAATTTCTGAGTCAAAAATTTTAAAAGCGTTTCTTTCGAAACTCTTTAAATGATCAATAAAAAACAAATATTTAAATAAATCAACGATAACTTTTATTACAAAAGGCATTAAAAAGAATAACAAATGCTACAAAGTAGAGCATTTACCTTAAAACCACTAACATCATCATCATTATCATCATCATACTTTTATGACTCATATGCTGCACAATCTTTAACAAATAAGAAAAGAAAAAAAAGATCCCCGTCAGATTTAACGACTTTGATGAACTTTAATAACAATTGCTTGCCATACACTCAACTCAATTTTTTTATTCTCAATTCAATTGCAGTAAAATAAAATAAATAATCCTCAATTTTTCTTCATTCTTGTATAAACCAGTAAATTTCAATTTCAACTCATGTGTATGAGTATACATTAACTCAATATTGTTCAGATGAAATAAAAATCATCATCCATTCAGAGCATGCATCAAAATTCCATTAAAAATTGTTGCCTGTTATAAGCTATCAATTTGAAATTGAATTTTTTACAGTGCTTCGAAATTATAACGCAAAACTGCGAATATAATCTTCATAATAACATGAAAAACATTTTCATTTCAATTGAGTTTATAATCGACGAATTGCAGGATATGCAAGCAGAGTTGTTTAATAAAAATTGGATTTTTGCCAATTCTGTAGAGTACTTTTTCATAATTGAATGTCTCTTGCATTGCTGAAATCTATCAATTGAACTTTATTGAAACGTTTTACAAGTCTCTTATTATTTTACTGATTGCATGCAGTCAGTAATTAAAATAAAAATCGTTTTTCATTGCGTATTGTAAAATTCATGTTAAAATAATTGAAGAAATTATTAATCAGTAGATATATTTATTTGCATATATTACATATGACATGTCACATTCAACGAATGTCGCATCATACATTTTTTTGCACATAAAATTTTTGTTTTGTGTGACATGTATTTTTGTCGCTCTGTAAAATAGGAAAACAACAAAGAAATTTAATAATTAAATTTTTTTGCCTAAATGTCCAATCCCCATGCAAATTTATTATTTTGGTGCTTCACCGGTTGCATGTATACGTCAATTATATTCTTGTTTTTTTTTGTGTGAGCATCATTTTCGTAGTATTTTATTAATTTATTCATTTCTGATGGGAAGAACCGAATTTATATATGTTGATAAGAATTCATTTCTGAGAGATCGAGAGAAGAATTTTGTTATTGATGATTGTGATTGGAGTAAAAAAATAAATATTTATTTAAATTCATTTGAAATGTGAGTCAGTGTGAATGAAGGAATTTTATTTCACGTCTGCTTCAGTGAATAAATGAAATTTTCTAAAATGTTATTAATTTTATTTTTTTTATTTAAAAATAAATTTAATTTAAAAATTCTAGAATAAAAATAGAAAAAATTTAAAATTCATCACGCTGCTTATAAAACATAAAATTGTAAAATTTTTTCATTTCTTTCTCAAGAGTTTCATGAGTAAAATTCAATATCGTTTAGAGATTTTTATTTCACTCGATGTTCAAAAGGCACTCGAGATTTCTTGCTTCGGTAAATTCATTTCACTAGATCAAACACTATTTTAAAAATTACATCTACAAACATGCTTGCATTTATTCTTTTTTGTTCCATTTTCTCGAATCTTCAAGAGTTTGATGCATAAAAATAAAAAAGCGATGGAAATTTTTACATTGTATAACACATCTGTTGATATGCATACATACTTAACCACTCTATCATTGCTCAATGTCTTTACAATTTTATCAACAAGCTTGTAATAAAGGAAATAAAAAGAATGTAAGACACAGAGAGAATTTAGGACAATTTGGAAGATATTCGATATCTATTGGAAAATATCGAATATAAATCATTAGGGACAGTATCGTTAGAGAAGGAGAAATTGAGAAATGACCTCTTTTCTTGCTCTCTGATTTATTTTAGTTTTAATGTTGTAAGATTTTAGTTGGAAATTTAAAAAAAATTCAAATTTCCCGCTAAAATTTTTTTTACTTTCAGGAAATTTAAAATTCTTTATTTACTTAATCTTTTCATTTTGAAACAAAATTTTTGAGATATTAATTGTAATAATGGCAAATTACAATAAGTGACACGAGATTCCATATTTTAACAAAATAACAAATTGTTGCATGTAACAAATGATGTAAACAAAAGAATTTTTTACCCAAATTTGACAAATTAGAATTGAAATTTAAAACTTGAGAGTATAAAGATCATTTATAATATTAAGCAGCAATAAAAATAAAAAAACTTATCTCTTTTCACATAATTTAATCCATTAATAGCCAACCCTTAAAAAAGGATCATTGCTGACATAATGTTAACCACAAAAATTAAGTGAAAAATGATCGAATTACACGGGAGATGACAATTTTCTCCTCTTTTTGTTTTAATTTTTTAATGAGACTGGACCTTTTTTAATGACGCTTGTTCATAATATCAGTTTTCAGCGATTGTCAAAATAGAGAAATTATTGTGATTAGGCGAAAGAGTGAAAATCAATTAGTGACTAATCAATTGAAAATTGCGCTATTTATTGGTAATTGATGTGGAAAATGATGTGCTGGCAACTGTTTTTGTGTTAGTTCATAACAAACTTTTTTACGTGAAATTTAGTTTCGATGCTTTTGCTCCGTTCTAAATTGCATTTTCATACATGCTGATGCGATTTTACGCTTCAAAAATTCTTTTTCTCTAAATTTATTCACTGCAAAAACCATTCGCACACACGTTGTAAGCTCTTTTATGCACATTTCCACTCTATCCGCATATATACACACACAAAATCTACAATAATAAAAACTAGCACACAAATCCCTTAAAACATAAAAGAAAATATTTCTACAATACTTTGAGTTAGTTGAGAGAGAAAAAGATAAATTACACCGACATAGAGCGGAGCAAGTTGAGCTTTAGAGAATTTGATATATATAGAATGTGCTGTTGAGTGAATTTTCATTGATGCTCTATTGCAGCGATTTATTTGTATTTACTCAGATAGTGGTTGTGTTTTTTGTGAGCACATAGATAAAGTTTTATATTTTTGGATGCATTCAACTTATAGTAGAATGCAATGCTTAGATAGAAAGAATTTTTAGTATTTTTAAGATTTTCAATATTGTTTTTTTTTTGTGATTTTTATAAAGTAATAATTATAGTATAAAATTGAAAATAAGATTCTTGCTATTAAAGCTTTTTGAAATTTTGAACAATAAGAGTTTGAATTTTTTAGTGACAGTATTTAATATTTTGGTCATTATGGTTGTGAAATTGAATGGTAAAGCATTTTCTTATTGTTTCAGAGAACGAGATTGTACACGGAGAAAATTATTTTATAACTCGCATAATTTTTTTTGAGATTTGTCCCTATAAAGTCAAATTTATTAGCCTTAAAAAGAAAATTTATGAATGTTATAAAAATTTTTATGACAGTTATAAAAGTTTTATAACACTTATAAATTTTCTTTTTAGGACTAATAAATTTGACCTTGAGATTTGTCCCTATCTCAAAACTTTATGTCAATTATAAAATATTTTTCTCTGTATATATTATCAAAGATACCTTACCCTATATCAGAGTTGGAAAAATAGATCTACTTTTCATATAAAATAAAAGCAGAAAGTAGATTTTTATATGAAAAGTAGGTAAAGTAGGTAGCTACTTTTACAACTCTGGCCTATATTTTGTAAGATTGAATGGCTCAGTTAATAATTTCATATGCGTTCTAAAAAGCTCAAAGTTTTATTCAAGTACAAAGAACATAGTCATAGTTACAAGCTTTTACAAACAGTAAAATTTTCATAGAGCAAAAAACTCTTAAATATTTAGATTTTAAAAGGTTTGAATATTATTAAAATTTTGTAAGTAGCTTAAATTTCATAATTTAGTTTTCCAGAAAGATGATTTATCGCTATTCTAAAAAGAGACGCAAATTTTTAATTTTTGTATTTTTAAATTCACTTTTGTTTGTTTGTTTTTCTTGCTTGCACTTTTTGACGAAAGTTTAACTCAAGTTGTGAAATATCAAGGTTTAAACAGATTCTTCAAAGAAGATTCATCACAGCCAACTTTGAAAGCATTGATTGACGTCATTCATAAGTTCTATATTTCTAATGACATTAAATTTGACTTCATCATTTATGGTGACGAAACAGAAAATGTTGTCGACATCATAAATGGAATACAAAGAGAATTAAAAGAGACACACATCCCATTAAAATTAAACGAATTTCAGAAGAAAGTAATTGGGATTTTAAATTTAACAAATCTGCGATAATTTTTGTAAAATCATACTTTCAAATGGCAACTTTACTTCAAGAATTAAATCCAGAAAAATTTGTTGATGGAAATTCACAATTTACAAACGCAAATCAGCAAAAGATGAAATTTTTAGTCTACACGGATATGTTGATACGAACTCGTACATTAAAAGCACAAATAATGATTGCATCAAAACAAATTTTTCATTACAATTATTTGACCAAAACGAGTTTTATTTTTCAAGCTTCAACTTTAATGTATTTTGAGTTTATTATTTTTGAAACTTTTCTTAGTAGAAAATTAATTACAATCACAATGTACTCAAAAATCAATGTCAAAACTTGAGCTTCAAAAATTGAATGAATTCAGCAAAGATTCTTTAAAATGGGACAAAGAATTCGTGAATTTTGATCATTTTAATGATTTTCATAATTGCTTGGTTCATTTTGATGTTGAGACAAAATTCAAATTTTTATTTTATTTTAATAGTTCGAAAATAAATTATACAGAAAATGAAATAATTGATGCTCTGATTGATTCAAATATTAAATTTAATGGAGTAACTTATGAGTTGATAAAAGCAAGAGCTCAAGAGAAGAATTTTATTCCTCATTTTACACTTTATCAAAAAAATTTAAATTTGACTGATGATGAAATTTGGAATGCAAAAAATTACAAGCATATTTATAGAGTTCATGGTGTAGAAACAGATTTTTCTCGCATAACAACAAGAAATTTCCTTCCCAAAATAGCACATACTTCTTTATTATCTTTAAATATCATTGATGAACGATATGTGACAAATTATCGATTTACTCCGCCTTTATTTTCTTATAATTATTATTATTTGATTTCCTATAACGACTATTACACAAATTATGAGAAGTTGACCTTGCCATTTGATGTAACTACTAGGGCTCTACTTATCTTTACATTCGGACTAACTTTTGTGTCAATTTTTGGTCTGCATCAAAGTCCAAAATGGTTGAGTCTAACTTTCTTTGGAAGAGGTAAGTTCAGCACTGTCAACTTTCAACAGTAGTTTTTGGCTATATTTTACAGTGGTGAAATTATTTTATTGGCTACTTTTCAAGAATTGCTGAAAATACAAAGCAACTAATTAAAAATCAATAGATACAATTTAATTTTAATTTTAGGTATCAGAAAACCAGCATATAATGAAGTTGGAATTTTCTTTGGAATTTCACAACTTCGATTACCACGAGAGTCTTTCTGTCGTGCACTTTTGATAATTTTTATCTGGTTTTGTTTGATAATTCGAACTTGTTGGCAGTCAATGATGCTTGAGTTTATGACAACTGATATGCAAAAGCTATTGCCAGCTTCAATTGATGATTTGAGAAAAATGAATTACACAATCGTTGTTCATAATGATGTCAGATATAATTACAGTCTAACTTATAATCAAGAATTGATTGGTGACAAAATAAGGCAAGTTAAAAGTTGCTATTGGACACAGCGACTATAAATAATCTGAAAGAAACCTTAAAATAACTAAGAAATCTATCTATGACTAATAGTCACTTAGAGTATATTTTGTAAATTTAAGACTTTAATCTTCTAGTTCAAATGTTCTTAAATTGGAATATTTAACAGATGTTTATAATCTCTACAATCAAACAATCAATGGACTGTCAGATGTTAAATATGCATTCTTTGTATCGAATATCGATCATGCTGAATTGAACGTGACTTTTAAAAATTCTTTACCAATAATGGAATATGAAGGAACTACAAAACCTTATGGTTTTCTAATACACAAGAATCATATATTTTTCAATGATATTCACGATTTTATTGATCGATTGATTCCATTAGGAATTTTTCAACATCTTGCTGATTATGGCTTTTGGTATTTTTATAGACCTTATGATGTTGAAATTAAAGATCCAAGAAGAATTTTAATGAAGAATTTCTTTGTATGATCTTGAATTTGGTTTTGTGATTTTTCTTGACTTTTTATCTCTTGCGATTGTTGTTTTTGTTTGTAAATTGTATTCTGGATGTTTTAAAATTCAGTTGAAAACCAGTGACCAAGTACCCGTGTTGCAGATCGGTGTACTTAAGCGCATTTTTGATGCCTAGATCAGAGTTTTTAACAAATTACAGAAATATTAGATGCGTTTGTAAAACAGATTCATGCGATAAAATATACTGGTTAAAGTAAATTTCAAATGTATAGAAAATTTCATTTGTCATACTGTTTCGAATGAAATAATTGAAATTAAGTTGTAGAAAATAGCAGTCAATTAGGAATTCAGCAGCAATTTTTTGTTTTGTTTACATTTTCATATAGAAATATATTATATGAAAACTCGAGTAATGTAATTGCTGCTAATAATCCTAATCTATTAAAATTCTCGAAATCGTCTTTATAAATTTCGGTGATTTGAAAATAACGATCAAATTCAAAAATACGCGAAGTTGGCTACGCACAGCTGAAAAATTTTTTGTTCGCAGTCAACTTCGCAAAAAAAATTTTGTTTACAAATTTTCAAAATGAAAAAATAATGCGCAATTTCCCAAGTTATATGACTAGTGACACAAATATAAATAAGCGTCGCCGCACTAACTTTTTAGCACAAATCAAATGCAAAAAACCGGAAGTCGATAGCTATTGTAGTTTTCGAGATCTCAGAGGGACAGCCGAACAGCCAGCCAGCCAGCCGAACAAAGTGAATGTATAAGCTGCATTGTTGTACCAAAAATGCGCTAAAAACTTTAGGATTAAGATTGTAAGTTAAAATTGATTTTTGAATGTAATAAAAGTTTTAAAACTACAATAATTTTATATAATTTTCCAGTTTCAAACAGTCTAGAATTTTCACTTCTATTTTTTTATTCTGATTAATTACAAAAAAAAAGTTTTCAATTGTTTAGCTTTAAAAGCTTTTCATACTTTATTTGTTCTAAAAGGTCAGAATTTTATTTAAATACAAAGAATAAAGTCATGGTTACAAGGTTTTACAAACTATAAAATTTTCACATAGCAAAAAACTCTTTAGAATCAAAATTTTAAGTTTTTAAAGTCTCAAAAGTCTTAAAAAGGTTTGAATTCGATTAAGATTTTGTAAGTAACTTAAATTTCATAATTTTAGTTTTCCAGAAAGATGATTTTTCGCTATTCTAAAAAGAGACGCAAAAAGATCAAGAAAATTTTTGATTTTTGTATTTTTAAATTCACTTTTGTTTGTTTGTTTTTCTTGCTTGCACTTTTTGATGAAACTTTTACCCAAGATGTGAAATATGAAGATTTAAAAGATTACTTTAAAGATGATGAATCACAGCCAACTTCGAAAGCATTAATTGACGTCATTAATAAGTTTTACATATCAAATGACATCAAATTTGATTTCATTATTTATGGCAATGTAACAAATGAATTCAATGATGTCATTAATAGTGTACGAAAACAATTAAATGAAGACACAGATTCTACTGAAATCAAATACATTTCGAATATCAAAAATTGGAATTTTCGATTCAACAAATCTGCTTTAATTTTTATAGAAGAAGTAACCAAATTGCCTGATTTACAATTGAATGCAAGAAAGTTTGACATTGATGACTCACAACTTGACCATGCACAACAAGAAAAATTAAAATTCTTGATTTATATCAATTTCATTACTAATTTATTAATGGTCAATCATATAGCTGCAGCATCATCATTATTTAATGATAATTATCGTGAACAAAAGAGACTTGTTTTTCATTTATCAAGTTTTATTTTTTATGAGTTTATTTTATTTGAAGATTACAAAACTAATAATCTAATATTGACAGCAAATACATTTTATTCAGAAGATCGATGCCAAAAGTTTGGTCTTGAAGTTTTAAATGAATTTAACAAGACAACTTTAAAATGGGATAAAGAATTAGATAATTTTGATCATTTCAATGATTTTTATAATTGCTTGGTGAATTTTGATGTTGAGAATCAACTTGAGTTTTTATTATATTTTAATAATTCTAAAAGACACACAGAAGAAAAAATGGAAAAAATGTTACAAGATCCAAATATTAAATTTAATGGAGTAAATTATGAGTTAATTAATGCTTTGGCTTCGAAGAGAAATTTCATTCCTCATTTTTCTTTTTTCAAGAAAACTCCAAATTTAACTTTAGATAAATTTTTTAAAGACCCAAGTGCTTTTAAAGTTTGGCGTAACCAAATTAAAGAATTTAATTTTACACGCATAGGTACAAAGAATTTTCTTCCTATGCAAGCTTTAAGTTCTTTACTTACTTTAAATATCATTGATGAACGTTTTGAAATTAATTATCGATTTTCTCTACCATTATTTACTACTGATTATTATTATTTGATTTCTTATAATGATTATTATACAAATTATGAGAAATTGACCTTGCCATTTGATGCAACTACTTGGACTTTGATTATTTATACATTCGGATTGACGTTTGTGTCAATTTTTGGTCTACATCAAAGTCCAAAATGGTTGAGTCTTACTTTCTTTGGAAAAGGTAAGATAATTAGAATAGACTCAAAATTGTATTACCTAAAATTCAATTTTAAGATAAAAAATATTTGATTTTTATTTTAGGCATTAATCAACCTGGTTTCAATGCAGTTGGAATTTTCTTTGGAATTTCACAACTTCGATTACCACGAGAGTCTTTCTGTCGTGCACTTTTGATAATTTTTATCTGGTTTTGTTTGATAATTCGAACTTGTTGGCAATCAATGATGTTTGAATTTATGACAACTGACATGCAAAAGCCATTGCCAGCTTCAATTGTTGATTTGAGAAAAATGAATTACACAATCGTTGTTCATAATGATGTCAGATATAATTACAGTCTAACTTATAATCAAGAACTAATTGGTAACAAAAAAAGGTAAATTAAAAGTTACTGTTGATCACAGAGCTGACAAAAAATCTACGGTTAATCTGTGATCAATGATCATTAAAAGTTGTATTTTGTAAATTTAAATTATGAATTCTTAATTTTCTAGACCAAACATTCTTGAAATTGAGAACATTAGCATCTTTTATGATTTATACAATAAAACAATCAATCGATTAACAAATACCAAATATGCATTCTTTGTATCAAGTATCGACCATGCTGAACTCAATGAAACTTTCAAACGTTCTTTACCAATAATGGAAAATGAAATAATTTCGAAATCATACAGTTTTCTAATACATAAAGGCCATATTTTTTTAAATCGTATCAATGAAATCATAAATCAATTGATTCCATCAGGAATTTTACAACATCTTGCTGATTATGGCTTGTGGTATTTTTATAGACCTTATGATGTTGAAATTAAAGATCCAAGAAGAATTTTGTCTGTTTATGATCTTGAATATGGTTTTGTGATTTTTATTGGTGTTTTATTGCTGTCAATTGTTGTTTTTATTTGTGAACTTTTCTCACTAAGTGTTAGAAGACAATTGAAAAATTTGTTTGGTTTGTATGAATTTTTGAGAATTTTGAAAGTAAAAATGAAAAATTATCATGATGGCTGGTAATGAAAGTTATTAAAATTTAATTACCATATTGAATTTAAGGCTTACATAGTGCAACAAACTCATTTAAAAGTCTAAAAAACATTTTTAAATCATTTTCAAATACTTAAGATAAATTTAAATCTATCTATGCTTAAGTTTCAAAATAAAGTCTTAGAGAAATTTGTAAAGCAATTAAAACATACAATATGAAAAACTTCATAAAATCCTACCCATTAAATTTCACTCACAGAAGAGCAATTATTCAAAGAATGACAACTACAAAGTTAACCACATAACATTTTAAAGAAGCTTCTCATTCCTGCTTTTAAATTGTATATTTTGGCATCCTAATCATCACCACATTGAGTGTTTTTATGAGCACAATAAAACCATTATTCGACAAGTTATTCTGATGGAATTATTAAAAAAGTTTTCCTTTCCTTTGCCACTGCTTCTGTCTTTTACTTTTTTGATGATTTAAGAGAAACTTTTTTTACATTTATGTCAATTTTATGTTTTACTTTACTTACACTGTCATCATTGAATAATCAAGAAATATTAGAATATTTTGACCTTAAAAAATAAAATTTATATGCAACAAATTTTGTTTCATGTGACATGTGTTTTTGTCGACTTATATTGTGCGACATTACTTAATGTTGCGCAACTGAAAAAATGTCGACTTTTTCTCAAGTATTTTTCTTTCAATTTTAAGTCAAAACTTACAAATTTTCTTTTAATTTCACTTAAATAATTTCTCTTTTCATTGTTTCTTCATCATAACCATCATGTTAAAATTTATTTTTTTATGAGGAAGAGAAACTTGGTTGAAAACTTTAAGTATTTATTGATTTTTCCTTGTCTCACTGTTTGAGTACAAAGAAAAAGAAGAAGAAAAGATATGTAATAAAGTTTTCAAACATGCATATATACATACAAATGTGAATAAAGAGGTATGACAAGAACAACTTTCACTCTCTGGAGAGCATGACGTTCCATTTTTGTTAGCTTTTCTATTCATATTTCTTTTTTTAAATAAGCCTTTTTTGACTTTTCTCAGTAAAAAAATATTCTTAAACATTTTCAAAAGAAAAATTTTATGTCAGGTTGTATTTGATGGCGTTTAAAAAGAAGAAATTTCACAGGTCATGTTGCTGAAAAAGCATGAATTTTAATTTTTAAAGTATTTACACACAAAGAAAGGCAGGAGAAGGTTTAACATAAATATTTTCAGATGCTTCTCAAAAATGATATTTTTAGTTATTTAATGGTTTGAAATTTTGTTTGCTAGCTTTTTTCATTCATTCATGGAATGTGTTAGGAAAATTTGAAATGGTAAGGAGAAAAAACTTTTTTGTGCGTGATGAAATGATGGAAATTTTTGCTATTTCTCTGTTTTAGATGTGATGAGAGAAAATCTTTACGGTTTTAATGTTCAAACAAATGAGTTAAATCTAAGCAATTTGTTGGTTTTTGGATGCCTTTAATTAAAATTTTTTTGTTGTTTGCAAAACGTTTTTAACCTTGATATTAATTTGTATTAAAGATATGGAAAATGCTTAATGATAGGATTTAGTCACGTTTTTGAATAATTTTGTATAAAATTGAAAAATTTTTGTTCTTTAAATTGAATTTCTTTTATTAATAATTTTTCTTTTGGTTTATTGGCTTTTGAAATCAACTTGACAAAAAATATCAAATAAAATATGAAAGCAAATCCAAAGCCTACTTAAAATGTTGTTTTATTTAATTTATTTACAATAAAAAAGATTTCAATAATATAAATAATTTAACTATAGTTCATTTTAATGTCCTTAGATCTTCCAAGAAATTCTTTCTCTTCCTTTTCTATTTATTGACCATATTGAAGAAATTTTCTCCCAAACAAAAGAAAAACTTTTTATCCATTTCTAAGAAGGCACAAAAATTGACACAAATTGTCTTCCTTTCAACAATGTTTCCTTGATACGAAAGTGATAAGATAAAAAATACCTTTAAAATGGAAGAAAAATTTCTATGTAATGCAGAAATTGCTTTCAAACATGTGAATGAGCACAAAGAGCGCTTCTTTTCGTAAAATGAAATTCAATAATGTGTATAATGGCATTGTGTGTGAAGAGTGAAAATAAGTGGGTAGAAGGTGAGCGAACATACAAAAGTATATTAAAGAATGATGTGCGACAATTTGAATTAGGTTTATTGTACATCTTTTGAAATTTTTTTTTTCTCATCCTTTTCACCCGCAAGTCAACTTGTTGTGTGTGAAATTGTGATCAAACAATTTATGCTATGAACGTGAAATGAATTTTTTTCTGCCTTACGTGCGTGTGAGAGTGTTAAATATGGATTTTACATTTACGCCAGTCTTCAATGTATTTGTATCTTGCCTGCCCCATCTAATACCTGACAATCGTTTTTCTGTTTGTAAGTGTTTATCGACAAGAGCACATTTGTATTTCGATTACTCGATCATTCACTAAATTAGCTCGTAATTGTATAATTAAATGAAATTAATTTAATTTTCTTCTCTTCCTCTTTTACTTATGCTTTCTGCTGTTCATTCTTAATGATTATAATCATAGTAAAAGCTATGAGGCTTTGTTCTGTTCATTCTGATTAGGGAGTGCAGTATTCTATGAAACTTTACTACAGGTGATGATGTTGGTTAGGGGAAAAATTTTCTCTTCTCTCTTTCATTATTCGTAAGTTTTAATTAAAAACTTCTTGTTTTATACTAAATAAGCAAGTGTGTTTATATGTGGGAATGAAACTATTAAAAGCACAATAATGGCTTGACTTTGTGGGAGTTAATTTTGATGGCAATACTTCTTTTAAAGTGTCAATTTTAAAATTTTCTTGAACCTTCTGAGGGTGGTGATAATTAGAAGTAAATTTGACATTTGAAGTTTCTTGGAATTTTTATATTAATAGATATGAAGAACAGACAGAAAATTACCTTTATTTATCTCTTTTTGGTACCTTTTCTACTAGAAATTCAAATAGATTTAAAATGATTTGCATTCCTTGGCTTTCAAAATGATTTTATTTATTTTTTTTAACTAAATTGCTTTTGTTTTCATACTTTGGCCCAAGTGTAGACACTAGAAAAAAGAGGTGAAAAAAATCGCGAAAGATTGTAAAAGATCTTGAAGAACGCAAAAAACTGTAAAGATTTTCGAGTATCTTCGCTTTGGCTTTGGATATAAAGCTCAAAGTGTGAAATCTTTCAAAATTCGTAATTTTTCGTTCAAAAACGCATGATTTCTCTTTTTATCAGAGTTTTCAACCCTTGATAAAGCTGAATGAAATTTCATTTATCAAAAGATATCGAAATAAAATTGTCAATTTACCTTTAAATTTGAAGCTTTGCATATAAAAAGAAGAAGTTAACACAAATTTATCTGCATGCTACAAAATTCTAATTATTTTGAATGTTTTTATTTAATAAAATAAACAAATTTAAAAAAATAAATTAATCTAATAATTTAAAACTTGTTTTTGTTAAAACTTTAGATTTCCCTAAACAATTTAATTTTAAAATTCTCAGAGAAGCATTTAACCCATATAAAACAATGAAAAACTTTTCATCATTTACTCTCATTATTTATATGGTTAATGTTATAACATAACATTTGATTCAAAGTATGTCACACTAAACACTATAGAAAAAACTTTTAAATGTCATCAGCAGAGAAAAGTTTTTTAGTTGTCTCATGAATATATGAAATTGGTACTTTTCATTATTAGCATTATTTCCTCATCCTTTATATATATATGATCAAAATAATGGCAGTCAGTGAGTGTTTGTACTTGCACAACCCCTATTGCTATTGCTACATGCTCCTTCAAGTGTTATCTTACTCGCTTCACATAAGCTCCTTGTGATATGACTTGTTCTCGTCACATGAAACATGAATAATATGCTCTGAATGATGGAAGAATGAATGAATGAAAATCGTGTCTTCACATATTTAACGCAGGCGAGCGACACGAAGAAATATTTTCAGTAAACATTTCTCTTTCTTTCGTGTTTGTTTGCGTGTATGTGTGTGCTTGAGTAGAATGTATTGTATATGTTTATTTTAAGCAAAGAAAATGCGAGAAAGCTAACTATGAATTATCATTATTAATAATTTTTTTTAAACAAGAATGTGAAAATGATAGAGAATGGAATTTTCATCTTTTTGTAAGAACGACGATGAATGTGTCTTATGACAATGATGATATGCTTGTTAAATAAAGATAGGTATTTATTTCTTTATTATTCCTTGATATTTCTTTGTCTTTTATTGTGGATTATTTTATGCTTGAAAGTTTTAACTTTAAAATACTTTTTTGTAAAGATTCCTTAAAAAGTTTACTTGTAGATTTGAAATGAAGTCTTATATTATCAGTCTTTGAATTAAAATATTGAACATAATTCCTTTGAAGTTTAATTTTGAAGAATCTTTATAAAAATCTTTAAATTTCTTGAAAACTTCAAAAGAATTGTTCAAATAGTTTCTTAAAAACTAAAAATTTTAAGTTCCTATTGTTGACTAATTTTGTGAATGAAAGTTTGAATTGATAAGAAATTTTTACAAGAACTTGCAAATTTTTCATGGGGACGAACATTTGCGCGAAAAATTTGGATGACGACACATTAATATTTGTCACAAGACGAAAAAAATTGTCGCTTAAACAAGAAAACAGTATTTAATCATACAAAAATTGATTTTGAAAATTGACAGATCAATATTATGCATGTTCCAATATGATGAATAATATGTTTTTTCTGTGAAATAGCCAAGGCGTGAGAACTCTTTTTGATATTTCGCATCAAGATACCTTTGTTTTTCGAAAAATAAAAATTTTTAGGAATGGACTTTTTTTTAAATGACTTCAGTTCTAAAACGATAACATGAAACTATACAGTCCTTTCTGATTCTTATTTCTTATGCTCATAACTTTCTTTTAAACTTTCATTAAAATTTTTATGGTCTTTAATTAAAGAGAAAATCACGATATCAAAAATATCAAAAATATCAAAAATATCAAAAAATATCAAAAATATCAAAGAATATCAAAAAATATCAAAAATATCAAAGAATATCAAAAATATCAAAAAATTTAAAAAATATCAAAGAATATCAAAAAATATCAAAAATAACAAAAAATATCAAAAGAGTTCTCAGGCCTTGGAAATAGCAACAAAAATAGTTTGCTAAATTTATTTTTTTTTCTGAAAAAAATATTTGATTAACGGTTTTTTAAAATTCATTTTTAATGTCACACGCAACATTTCTTTTATATCACGCACAACAGTAACACAACAAAATGAACGAAATTGCACGAAAAAAGCGAAACTTCAATAAATATTTCGCGCAAGTGTCCGTCCCTCTGAATTTTTTTGTTTACATTTCATCAAAATATAAACTAAGATTTAAATTTAAAATTACCGCTAATATAAATTTTTTTTTCTATAATAAAAAACAAAGAAATCTCATATTCTTGAAATGTTTCTCATATCATCTAAAGCTTTCTTTTTAGTTTCAATCTTCTTCCCTTATGTTTTCAATTACTGTCCAATAAAAAATTTAAAATCACCCAAATCTCACATCCGGTTGTTTTCATATTTATAAAAAGAAAATAATAATAAAATTATACAAATGGTTTGGAAATTTCTCAGTTGTGATAAGTTTGATAGAAATAAAATTAGAATTTTTTATCATCAATTTTTGATCTAATTTTTCCCTCCTTATTTTTTAAACTGCATTCATTCATGAAAAAAAAAACAAAAGAACATAAAAAGGAGAAAAGGGTCAAGCACTTGATTAAATTGGATTGGAAAAATTTCATGTCATGTTTGATTTTGAATCTTTCATCCTTTTCTCACTCCTCATCAACAATGGATACAACACAATATTAAACATACAAGAATAGAAGCAGCATGATGTAAAATAAAAATAATTTTTATCGTTTTTAGACAAGCACGAGAGTGAGAACAAAAATGTGACAGATGAGAAGGAGTTTGTGAAATGCAAACACAATAGTCGACAAGACAAGACCTTCGGTTGTTTATTTCTACTTTCTCTTCCCCTTTCTCATTCTTTCAGCGCCTTATAGTGAATGTTGTAACTTTTTTCCTCTCTCTCTTTTGCAGTCAACCGTTTGACTCGAAGTTGAAGCGTGACATGAATGAAATGATTTTGATGTTACTGAATAACTCATAATTTCCCTCTTTTCTTCCTTTTTCTCACCAACATGCTAACAAAATTGCTGTCTCACTGCTCTTTCTTTTTCTGTCTTTATTTGTTGTCAATAATTTGTAAGAAGTGACTCTCAAATGTAAATTTTCACCCTTTTCTTTTATTATTACTCAATGATGTTACAATATAATTTATGTCCACTCTATCATTTTTCTAGCACCTTCATAAAAAGGCAACACATTTGTCTATGTGCTCGATTGTAGATAATAATTCATGCAAAATCATGATTGATTGATTATGAATTGAATTCAACTATACTTAGTAAATAATAATGTCAAATTTATTTATTTATTCCAAGATGAAGACATTTTAATAATTGTAGTTTGATAGCAGAGTGTTGACAACCTTTTTTCCATCTTTTTTTAGATAGAAATTTTTATAAAGCACAACCTTAAAGAAGAGAATATTCTCTTGTATAGCTGGAAGACAGGAACTTAGGAAGGTAAAATCTTTAGTAACTTTGTATTTTCAAAATGTCTTCACCTTGGCTTCTTCACTCATTTGCTTGCTCTTCGCCTTCTATTTGATTACAATCAAGAAATTCAATTTCGAGTTCTGATTTTCGATGTGTCACTTGACAATAATCAAGCTATTTAATCGTTCACTTCTTTTCTTCTGTTCATATAAAAGCATAAGAAAGTGTCGAAATGCGATCAATTGTGTGATTCAACTGTGACCAACCATGGCAAGTGCAAGTTGTTGGAAAATTTCCTCAAATTTTCAATTATGTCGCGTGTGCGGTGACAAATCGAGTGGAAAGCATTATGGAGCAATTTGCTGTGATGGCTGTTCATGTTTTTTCAAGAGAAGCATTCGAAGAAATGTCAAATATTCCTGCATTGGTAAAAATTTCTTTTATTTTTTTTAATCGCTTTAATTTTTATGACAATTGCAGCTGGTAAAGATGAATGTGTGATTGATAAAGCAAGAAGAAATTGGTGTCCTCGATGTCGATTACAAAAGTGCTTTGCAGTTGGCATGATTGTGTCTGCAGTGCAGCAAGAGCGTGGACCAAGACGAGGAATTCGAGTGAAAAATGAAAAACTAAAAAATGAAAGTGCAAATCACAAAATGTTGATTCAAATTTTACTGACTTGCCTTAAACAAGCTCAATCTAACGAATGCTTCAATTCAATCTCGAAATTGCAACGAACTGTCATTTTGCGACATGTTTGGAGTGAACTTTTTGTATTGAAAGTTTCACATTGGCCAATCGACATCACTGATGCCTTCAATGATCTCACTGACATTACAAGTGCAATGAAAGCTCTAAATGCCGATCTCATGGAATTGTCACTACTTGAAGCACTCATTCTATCACGACCAGAGTTTGCTATTGATGACAAAGAGCGCTCTCGATTGCAACTCAGCATGGAAAATGCAGTTGCACGATTGGCTTTCTATATCAGCTCTCGTAGTCATACAGCAGCAGCAGAGACAACAAGATTTGGGAAATTGCTGCTTGCACTTAGACACCTTACCAAGCGTTCATTTGAAAGTTCACTGAATAATTTATTTAGTGACATTATCGACATAAATTTTCATTTGTAGAAAGATATTTAGCGCATTTTTGGAACAACAATGCAGCTTATACATTCACTTTGTTCGGCTGGCTGGCTGGGCTGGCTGGCCCTGTCCCTCTGAGATCTCGAAAACTATGATAGCTAGAGACTTCCGGTTTTTTGTGTTAGATTTGTGCTAAAAAGTTAGTGGCGCGACGCTTATTTATATTTCTGTCCTAGTCATATAACTTGGGAAATTATGAATTAATTTTCCATATTGAAATTTGTAAACAAAATATTTTTTCGCGAATTTGACTGCGATCAAAAAAATTTTCAGCTGCGCGTAGCCAACTTTGCGTATTTTTGAATTTGATCGTTATTTTCAAATCAACAAAATTTATTATAAAGACGATTTCGAAAATTTTAACAGATCAAGATTATTAGCAGCAATTACATTACTCTAGTTTTCTTAAATTATATTTCTATATGAAAATGTGAACAACAAGAAATAGCTGCTAAATTCTTAATTGACTGCTATTCGCTACAACTTAAATTTCAATTATTTCATTCGAATTCTCACAAATCTTACAAATGAAATTTCCTATACATTTGAAATTTACTTCAACCAGTATATGCTATCGCATGAATCTGTTTTATAAACTCATCTAATATTTCTGTAATTTGTAATAAACTCTGATCTGGGTACCAAAAATGCGCTTAAGTACACCGATCTGCAACACGGGTACTTGGTCACTGGTTTTCTTTTTTGGCAAAAGTTTCGCGTGCATTTAAAGAATTAGTTATTTTTTGTGGCTTGGTTTAAGCTTCACATTTTACTGTCATTAAATCATATAGCAAATTGCTGAATGAAAAGTTTTGGGAGGGCACAGTGTGAGATATTATTTATTGATTTTCCAGTACATTGACATTTAATGGCGAATTATATCTAAGTGATTGATTTTTTTCGCATGAACATTAACACATTTTCTATTTTTATTACACAGTCAGTCAGTCGATATGACTGGAATGTTATTTTGAATTTATTATTACAATAGCTGTAAATTTTCCATGTGATTAAAATGTTTTCTAAGCAAAATTCAAAGATAATTTCTTTTATCATTTTTATTAAAATTCCATCAACATGAAAACAGAAAGCTAGAAAATAATTCTTTCTTAAAAGGTTAATCTACAATCATAATTAATTACAAGAAAAATTTTTTTAACTTACAGAAGAAAACTAAGATTTTTAAAATCTCTTTAATACGGATGCTTGTTTTTAACAGAAAATGAATTTTTCTCTTCTCTCTTTACATTTAGTTGAACTGTGAAAGATTTTAATCTGCTCAAAGTGAAGAGAAAAGAAAACAAAATTATTTTTTTACATAGACGATGAAAAAGATTCAGTATCAAAATTGCAGTATTTTTTCGAGTTTGCTGCACTTTTTTAAATGAAGGCTAAAGAGTTGAAGCTTTAAAAGTTAATAAAGATAGTAAAACTTTAAATTATCAAATGTTTTAGTCATTAGCAAACATTAGAGAGTATTTAAGGTTGAAAATAATTCTGCATCATACAAATTGAAAAGAAAAGAAAAAAATTTTATCGATGAAATTAAAAAAAATTAAATTTTTTAGATCATTTTTAAAAAATTTCTAGTGCAGCATTATTTCAAGAACATTAGTAAACAAGAGAAATATTTTTTTGGCTTGCATTCCCTTTGGGCTCATTAAATTTTGTTGTTTTGTTCTAATTATTTACGAATCCTAGGGGGTACAAAGAACCGTTAATTCCACTAATTCAAATGGCGCGCGCTAGTCGATCCATTAATTTAAAAAATACGTTAAAAATTGTTTTCATTTTTTTCGTGGAAATCTCATTTATTTTTTGATGAAATCATTTGAATCATTAAATTTACCTTAATATAGCAATGAAGTAGCGTTTCTGTAATAAATAAATTTGGTTTGAATCATTTTCTAGAAATTTTCTTACTTGAATGCATTCAGAAATTTTATTTTTTCCCTGGGGGCTGGAAACTCAGGCAAATGAAATTTAAAACTTTTGCCGTTTTTGCCAAATTTGCCGTTTTCAACACAACAAAATGTGTTTTGTGACAAATGTTGCGTTATATCAATTTTTAAATTTCTAATAAAATAGAAAATACACAATAATTCACATTTAAAATGATCAAACAACATTCTAAGAGATGTTTTTCATTGATTCTACTACTTTTAATACAGTTTGGATACAAATTTAAGTAAATTTTTTGTTCAAAACAATTTTTGTTTACATTTCATGTGACAAAAAAAATTTACCAAAATTTGCCATTTTTTGCCGTTTTCCAAAGGGTCCAGCACCCTGTTTTTTCCAAATTCTTCTGAACACATAATAACGGCTAATTTTTCTATTGCACACCTCAGACTACAAAATTGTGTAAGATAAAATTCTAAACTGCAAGAAACCTGTAAAAGAATACTTTTATTGATTTGTTTGTTAGAAATTCTAACTATAAAAATCAAATAAGATCAAATCAATTGCTGAAAGCAAACTAAAATGAAATCAATTCATAAAGTGAATATTAAATAATGCAATTGCATAAGTTAAGTGATAATTTAAATCTTATCAATGATGATTGCAATTTCCTTTTCATCACAAGTGCACAAATAACATCATTTTCAATTTGTATATAAATATTAATAGCACTTAAATCATTTCCTCATTGCTAACTCAACAAATGAATTCCCTTTTATCAATGTCAAGCACATTAATAATCGTTGATATTTCAATCATATAATTTGTATACACATGATAAAGATCGCAAGGTTTTGACAATATCAATAGTGAAAGAGAAAATTCAATAAAAATATCAAATGCTAAAAATAAAATAAAAACATTTTCGATGACATACAGATTTATTATTCCATGCACATAGAAAATGCGAAAAAAAACTTATATGATATTTTTTTGTACATTCATACAATTTTCGTTGCTTATCGTTGGAAGGTCATGGTTGTGTGGAAGTGAACAACTGTTTGAATGTTTCTTTCAATTGCACGTGGAGTGTATTGGAAATATTGGAAAAATAATTTTAGCATTTGGAAAGTTGTGACTTGAGAGCATACAAGTGTGTAAAAGGATTGTATTGATTTTAATATCAAATAAATAATTTTTTAAATTCAATGGTCAACAATGAAATTTTTAAATGAAACTTTTAAGTTGACTTTATTTTTAATTTATGATTTTTTTATTAAAAACTTTCTATGACCTACTGACCCTTATGTTTACTCCTCCTCATTCTAAAATTATGAAATTCCTGGAAAAAATTGTTGCATTTTCCATTCATAAACCATGTGATGCTGTTTCTTTGGAAATTTAACACGCAAACTCCATTCAATGTTCTTTTCTCATGTTAACTTCTCTTTTAATCACTAAAACATGGATGAATGCTGTTGATTCAAACTGACCAATTTCTTTCGTGTCGAATTTACTCCTTCCATTTGTCTTTTTTGCTCTTGACTTTTTTTTTCTATTGATTCAGTGATTGCATGACCGATTTTGAAAAGGATTTTATGTCTGGTGTGATAAATTGAGTGCTGTCCTTTAATTTTAAAAGTAATTTATTTTTTTCATTGCTTTCTCTTTTTAGGTTCTTGATTTTTTACATTTGAATTGTTTCAAGTTAAAGATTTAAAGTAAAAAAAGAATTCAAAAAGAGAGGTGTAAAAATCTGCTCATGACATTTATGATGATTTTGTGTGACTATTCCTCACTCAAATACTTTATCAGAGTTTTATTAGGTGTAAGAGAAAAAGAGAAAAAAAATGTGTGTGTGTGAAATGTTGAAATATTTTTAAGATGTGTTTAATGGATGGAAGTTACGATTATTGTTTGTTTTTGTGTGTTAGAAGGTCAGTGATATAATTTGATGATGAAGTGTTATAGAGTAGAATTTTTTCTATGCTACAATGAATTTTCTTTAAAGGTGATGTTTTGTGATGTTGAATATTTGTTGAAATTAAAAAAAATTTTTATGTCATTTGCAGTGCAACAAATGTGTTTTTGTAACATGTTACATGTTGACCTACATTCTAATTTCAATTAAAACTAAAAATACGCAATAATTTAGCTTATTAACGATTAAAAATCATTAAGCGGTTAATATAAATAGATTTAGCTACTTTCAACTTGATTTCAACTAAAGTTTTAAAGCAAAAAAATATTTAGTTGACATCACATGTCACATGTAACACATGTTACACAACAATTTGTCACATTACATACATTTTTGTTAAAATTTTCGTAAATAAATAAAAAATTCCATAAAACAAAGAAAATCTTATAAATTGCAAATTCGTGTTTTTTTAAATAAATTCAATTTCGTTAATTTTTCAGTTTTATCCAATTTTAATCATCCCATATAAATGTTTTTCATCAAAATTTCTTCTTTTCTGTTTATACACATATGAAAATCCATAAGATTAAACAAACAAGCTGAAGCTGACGAAATGAGTAAAAGAGTGGAAAAAGAAGCAAATTTCTGCTTCACCTCTTTCCTGTCTCATCATCAACATCACTACAACTGCTACTGCTGATGAAAAATGTTACTAGGAACAAAAATCTCATTAAATAAAATCCCTTTAAACATACACATATTATTTGTAAATCTTTTTATCAGCTCAAAATATTTATCACATTCTTCCATTCGTTCTCTGTGTATAAGAATGAAAAGGATTTAACATTAGAAACAATTACATACTTTTGAAGCTCACACGCGCGCTTTTGTAAATTCTTGTAATCAAATTTCTTTTCTCAGCTCTGCTACTTATTTATTCACTTTCACTCTAAGACAATTTCACTGCTGCAAATCGTGTTAAAAAAGAGATAAATTTTAATGTTGATGTACATTTTTCATCACATTTCCATCTCATTCTGTTACTGCTGTACTCATAAATTATTTTCTTTACTTATATGCTTGAAATATTGCAAATGTAAAGATTTTTTTTTGAATATCTTATTGAGAGGTTTGCCTTTTCCTTTATTTTTATATTTGTGATAAATAAAATTGTTCAAACTTTTATTGTTTATTTAGTAATTAGAATCAAGTATAAATATGTGAAAACAAAAGTCTTTTGTGCAGTTTAAAATAGAAATTTTACGACTTTTGAATATAAAAATTAGTGATTAATTTTTATAAAAAATCATCGAAAAAAATTTATTGAATAATCTTTTTTTACCTAATCACATTTTCAAATATGATAAATGTGTTTAAAGATATAATAAAAGAAGATCAAAATAAATTACTGTCAAATTATAAGAATAATGCCGAAAATAGAAAGAAGAAGAATTCAACAAAAATATTTTTTGAAAAAATTATTTTAAGTTTTGGAAATTCTCAAATTGAACCATGAAATGTAAATTTCATCAACTAATTTTATAAATTTTTTAATAATTTTATGTTTTAATTATCCAAAATTTTTTCTTTTCCATAATTTAATATTACGTTATATTGTAAAATAAGTCAAGACCATTTTTATTGTGTATGATATAAAGTTTTTGTAATTATTTAATCAATGTAAAAGCTAAGTGCTTTCAAAACATTTTTTATTTATTATTGATGTGATCAATTATTATTCATCAATGTATAAAAGTAGAAGGAAATTTAATTTTTTTTTATTTGATAATTAGCACTGAATTTACATTAGATACTCTGTAAAAGTTCAAAAATTCTTCAAAGTTTTATTACATGAAAATGGGTGAAGTTTCTTTTGAAGGAACTGTTATTGAAAGAATTGGACCTAATGAACCTGATGATTTATTAGTAATTCAAATTGAAAACGAAGTGCATTTTATTACATTCAGTGAAAAAGTTCCATATTTAAATATTAACACTAGATATCTTTTAGAAAATTTCAAAAAAGAGAATTTTCAAGAAAACCAAAATGCTAATGGAATTATTACAATATCATATAAATTAAAATTTTACAAATCAAACAATAATTAAAAGAACAAATTATATAAAACGTCAAGACTTTTATGCAAAAATAGCACAATTAGCTGCTGAAAGAAGTAAAATAGTTGTAAATACTGGTGCATGTTTAGTTGATACTGATAGAAAAGTAATTGGAATCGGATGGAATGGACCTCCAAAAATTGGTGATAAAGACGATAATCCTTTACTTTCACATCAACTTTGATCTGTGCAGTAGAAAATGCATTCATTTATCGTACGGATAAAAACTTGAGAAATTTAAAAAACGTAAATATTTATACTACAGCTGTTCTTACTGAAAAAGCTCGTGCTTTAGTTCTTACATATGGAATCGCAGATGTGTATTGTTTCAACAAAGAAACCAACCAATGGAAAAAAGAAACATTTCAGTCATCATAATAAAATGTTTGAAAATATTATTAATTTTTAATTATATTTCGATGGGGAATAAAATGGAAAAAGCTTCTTACAATATGAAATCAAATATTTCTTATCTATGAACTAATAAAACACATTTTATAAATTGTCGATAAAAAGGGAAAAATCAAACGATTGACACGCGTTTTTTAAACTGAAAATATTTCTGACGAAAAACTTTCGTTCGATCTATATCCCCTCTATTGAAAAATATATTTATAGTTCGATACAAATTTAATTTTATATTCAGTTAGAAACAAGTTTTCTTATTATTCAGACTAACGTGTGAGAAATTTGCAAAAATTTTGTTGTTAGTAAAGAAAAATTTAAAAGTTTTTGGTAAATATTTTTAAATTGTTAAATTAAATAAATAACAATTATTTAGTGGAAATAGTTTTAAAACATTTTTTTAGAATTTTATGTTGATTTTTCTATCAAGATAATTTCCTAAAAAATTACCTTAAAATAAAATCTCATTCGTAAACAATTTAAAGTACATTTATTTGATCTTAAAAATGATGTCATTACTTAACTATTATTTTATGCTATACAAAGATAAAATAACTTGATCTTGAATTAAATATATTTTGCATGAACATTTACTAGCAAGTTTTAATCAAGGAATGAGAACTTTGTCAAAAAATCATCAAGTGGACAAAAATTTTATTAAAAAAACAAAAATTACTTTTGCATAGTTTTATATAAATTTCTAAATTTAAATAATTGTTATGTTTATGTTATTGTCGTGATAAATGGAAAACGTTCAAATAATATCTTCAGTTTTGATAATTCGTTAAATTTATTTCTTAAGATATTATAAGATATCGGAAGATACAGAAATATTTTAAGATAAGATAAGATAAGATATTATTGCTGCAAATGAATATTAAAAACAATAAATTACATAAAATATAAATTCTTCGTCTTACATTCCGTTTGAGCGTCCGATCACGACAAAGGCCGGATAAAAAAGGAACGAAAAAAGGGTTCGACCAAAAGTCGTTACAATTTTAAGAGAATAATTCAAAAGTTACGTTATTTTGAAACTAGAATAAATTCATCTGTAGATTTATAATCTACATGTTATCAAGAGTTCTCAACTCTTGACTTCAACTCTATTTTTATAATATTATAATATTTCCTTTGAATCTAGCTAAAAATGCAGCTTTTCGCATACTGCTTTACAATAATTACTAATGCTGTAGTCACAACAGTAAAATGTCAAACACAAGCTCGCAAAAATTACTTGAAATGGGAAGAATGTTTTATGAAAATTGCTTTGATTGCAGCCGAAAGAAGTAAAGATCCAAAAACACAAGTTGGTGCTTGCATTGTTGATGATGATCATCGAATTCTTGGTGTTGGCTATAATGGTTTTCCTAAAACAGAACATAAAGACAATGATGGAGGAATTTATTCATGGAATTCAGATGAGAAACACGATTATGTATGTCATGCAGAAAGAAATGCAATTGCACACTCCAACGGTAATTTAAAAGGTGCAACAATGTATGTCACACTACATCCATGTAATGAATGCGCTAAAGAAATTATACAAAAAGAATTTAAACGTGTTATTTATATTGATGAGAAAGATTCACCTTTTATTAAATTGGAAGCAGCAAAAAAAATGTTTCGACATAGCAAATTGGGTGAAGCTGTTCAATATCATAAATTGATTGCTGACAAGTATGGCGTGAATTTTAAAACATCTTTGATGACGAAGGTTGCTTTTTCTATTGCGAAATAGATTTTATATTTGTCAATTCTTTGGAATTAATAATCATAAATTATGTCATTTTCTTAAAATCGGAATAGGAATAAAGAAAATGAAACAATTATAAGTTCATAAAATAATAAATGGTTATGGTAATAAAAATTAATAAAAGTATAGATAATTTGATGGATATTTTTAGTGTTTCATTTCCCTAAAGTCTATATAATTTAAGAAAATATTTCATTTAGTTTCTAAGTTGAGTTCTGTAAGAGAAGACATACAATTTTTTTAAAATTGCCATCTTTGAACATTTATTCGATTTTAAATAAAGTTACTCAGTCAAGTTTCAATCCGTCATCTAAACATATATTTGTTTACATGGCGGATGAATTTTTAAAATCTTCAGATTTTAAATATAAATTTTCTGCCAAAATTCGCCGTTTTTTCTAAAATTTCTTCTACGGCGGATTTTAGCAACGGACCATTCTAGTTCGTTAAAAAGTTTTTAGCGAACTATTTTGGTACGGAAAATTTTTTAGTTTGCCATGAAAAAAGTGGTTATCCGTCGTCAAGAAAAATGTCGGATCAAAAAAATTCTTTCTATCCGTTATCAAAAAAAAAAAAATGGCGTACTAAATTAGTCCGCCATAACGGGTCGAAAAAATTTGAATGTGCCGATTTTTTCGACGACGGACAAAATTTTTTTAAAACCCGAAAAGAAGTATAGTAGTTGGACTAAAATCTTTTTAAGGATAATGGCGAACTAAAATGGTTGGTTAAATCGTTTTTTTGACGGTTAACCAACTTAGTCCGCCATGGCGGATTGAAACTAGACTGTGTATTTGCAAAATTACAGCAGTGATACTTGAGTATTCTAATTTCTCATCATAATCGTTATTAAAAATATATTAAACTTCAAACAATGAATTTTTTGGGAAATGGTGAAATAAATCAAACATGTTTGAATAAGCATGTTTCAATAGAATGAACTGTCATCGATAAAGAAGCAATTAGAACATTTGAAAAATATCCTAATAAAGGTAGACTCTTTAGAATAATTGTTTCTGACAATTCAAATGCCATAATTGTTACATTTTATAATGAAAAGGCTAAAGAAGCTGATCCAATAATGGTAAAAGGAAATTCTTATAAGTTTAAAAATTTCAAAGTAAAGCACAAACATGAGAGTTCATCTGGATTTGAATTAAATTCAGACCTTGGTTGAAATGATATATTCACAATCTATCTCTTCTTCTTTATTATATGGATATCGATTTAATAATTTTGAAGAAAATTCAACATCAAATAATGGTGGAATGAAAAATTCAACACAAAGTCATGACCCACTTTTGCATATGAAAGATTTTAATGACAAAATAAAATCTTTAAATGAAAGCATTTCAAAAATTTACAGAGAGTTGAATAAATTAAATTCTGTGGTAAAGTCAATGTCAATTGCTACTTCTAATAATGTAAAATGAATTGATTAAATATCAAAAATGTGAAAATTATCAAATATTATGAAAAACATTAATAAAAATGCTTTAGATTCTGATACAAAAATTTTATTAGGCCAAAATATTTTAAAAATATTTATTTAAAACCATTCCAATTCTAAGCTTTTGAAGCATTTGAAATCATAAACTTTTCTGTAACTAGCATTGCAAGTTCCATGTTGTTTTTCTTCAAATTTTTCCAATTTTCAGAACTAAAAATTATTTTGCAATTTTCAATAATAAAGTCAATTGCAGCTTCACGCAAAATATTTTTATCAAGTTGATCAGCAATCACCAAAACATCATGAAAATTTTCAATTGTTATATTTTTTAACAAAAAATTTTCACATTTATTAGCCAAGTCATCAATCATGTATTTATCAGCAGCAATCATTAAAGGAAGAGCAAGTGTTTGAATTTTAGGAATTTCATCATAATAAAGAAATCTGCACATTTCTGCAATCACATCATAGTCAAAATCTTTGATCACAATTATTCCACTTTGAGCTTCTTTTGTTGGTCCAGTCAACATTTTCTCAAAAACTTCAGAACGCATCAAAATTAACTTGTGAACTTTAAATTCTTTTCCATTTGACTGAATTGTGATGTCAGCATGATTTCCTGTTTCAAATAATTTTTCCAAATGAATTTTTATCCCAACGCTATCATTTTTTGGATTTGCAATTTTATTAAATTCATATTGAGCTTGTGGCATTGTTATTTTAATCAACATTTGGCTATTTCTGTAACCACTACCATTTTGTAATGCAACTCCAAACCAAAATAAAGTTCCACAATAATTTTCTGCAATCACAGAAGGATAATATCCATCATATCTATCAGATGGTCTGTAATTCACTGTTATTTCTGTTTTCTTAAGGTCAACTAAAGTTGCATCAAAAAGTGGCTCAAGTGAAATGTTCCCAGAGAAGAAAAGTCCACTTGAAACAATTGCAGTTGTCCATTTACCAAATTTATTGTGAAATTCATTAAAATATTTTGATCCACTTACAGTTGAAAATGATGGAATTTCAATTTCAAAACTTTCTTGCATTTTTCTAATATTTTTACTTTTTACTGAATTTGGTTGATTAAAGTTTAAATTTTAAGCACTCAAATTAGTAACTTAAAAAAGTTCTTTTATTTAAAAATTGTTTGGAAGCTCAAAATGTTTTTAAAAGTTTTTTTTTCTAGTTTGACTTCAAAACATTTTATGCGCATTTTTTAAGAAAAAAATACGCTATTAAGTTAAATATGGCTGACTGGAAGAACGCTTTGATTTGTAGAAAATCTATCAAAAAGAAATATTTGTTAGTGTTGACCCAAGGACTTTCATTTATAAATATTTGAATTTATCCAGCAAAATAGAACTGAAATTATATAAAATTTGTAAGCAAACATACTGATCTAAAAAAGCAAAAATGCGCTCCAAATACAAACAATGCTAAGATCAATAATACTTTAGTATTTCATTTATAAAATTTGATAAGATAATGATTTATAAAAAGTGAATTCATTTGGGTGTGAATCTAATTTTTATCTTTGTTAAGATAAGATTATTTTAAAAACTTTATTAATGACGAATTTTATGAAAAATCATTCATAATTTCTCAAATCTCAAGAAATTTATTTGATGGAATTTTTAAAATAAGAAACTGATTTAAAAATTTAGAATCTTATTTCTTTTATTTAATGACAATTTTATTAAATAAATTTTTCTTTTTGTTACAATCAAAGAAAAGTTAAAAACAAGGTGCGGAAACGATCCGGATCTTTGTTCAAAATCTCTAAAAATCCCAAAAGATTGCTAAAGATCCCTAAGGTCTCTTAAAGTCTCGGAGTTTCCGCACCTTGAGTAAAAATTCAAGCATTAGTCATCATAAATTTCTCTGTAACAAGTAAGGCAAGTTGCACATTATTATTTTTCAGTTCCTTCCATTTTGCAGAAGGAAAAATTTCCTTACGATTGGCAATAATGTAGTCTATTGCAGCTTCACGCAAAGCATTCTTATTGAGCCGATCAGCAGTTATCAAAATATCATGGAAATTTACGCTATTTACATTTTTAAGTAAAAATTTTTCACATTTGTCAGCCAAATCTTCAACCATGTATTTATCAGCTGCAATAAGTAAAAGAAGAGCAAGTGTTTGAATTTTAGGAATTTCATCATAATAAAGATATCTGCACATTTCTGCAATAACTTCAAATTTAAAATCTTTGATAACAATTATTCCACTTTGAGCTTCTTTTGTCGGTCCAGTCAACATTTTTTCAAAAACTTCAGAACGCATCAAAATTAACTTGTGAACTTTCAATTCTTTTCCATTTGATTGAATTGTGATGTCTGCATGATTTCCAGTTTCAAATAATTTTTTTAAATGACCTTTTGCACCTTCGTGATTGATTAGTTTGTATTTTACTTCAGGTAATTTAACTTTTACTGATATTTGAAAGTTTGTTCGTAAATATGAATAATGACTATTTGACATATATTCAAACAAGAAAGTTGTTCCACCACAATTTTTAGCAGCTATAGAAGAAAAAAGATTTCTATAATTTGGTTCTGATATTTGAACGTTTACTTGGATTTGCTTTGTATCAATCAAATGTTTGTCAAAGATAGATTCGTAAACGATTGTGCCAAATAGATAATTAACTTTATAATTTAAACTTATGGTCCAATTTCCATACTCATTATTAAATACTTTTGTTTCGCTTTCCTCATCTAAAAATGTAATAGAAGGCAATTTAAATTCAAATTCTTTTGACATTTTATTTGTCTTGTATTATAGAAAATCACAAGTTAACTGACAAAGTTTTAAAATATTTCTAGAGTCATAATAATATACACGAATTTCCGTTCCTTTATCAATAAATTCATTGATAAGATTAGTCTGAATTGCCTACAATTAAAATGTTTTCTAGGAAAATTGTCAATTGGTAATTAATAATTTTGTTGTGTTTAAATATTAATACATATGTTTTACAAGTTTGAGTTTACTTTTTCTATTAATATGATACATACAAACTTTACAAATTTAAAAAAATAATTTGAAATATCTTTCTACAAAAATTAACCTATGACTTTCTTATTTTCATACATATTGATAGAATTTGATTACAAAACATAAAAGATGATTTACTTAATATTATGTGATTCAATCAAAAATTTTACGTTCCTTCTCTTCCTGTTATACTTATCGTCTTATTTTTCACATTGTGATTTATCAATACTTCACATAAGTAGGTATAGCAAATAAAAATTTACATATTCATATCATAGAAGAAGTAAAAGAGAATTTTTTCTCTCAGGGTGACAATTTCAATATGAAGAAACTTTCATCAATAGAATTAAAAGGAGAAAGAGAAAAATGAAATTTTCATGAATATCAATTCGCTCTTTTTTTGCTCATATTTCAGTTCATAATAAATCATGATGTTGACTGAGAACCTGTCACGAGTGTTTCATATGACGAAAGGGATTCCATTTTTATTGCCTTTGCCTTTATAAGAATGGCACTCGAAATTTGAACGTTTCGCAATTTTTTCCTCATGTATATTAGCTACGATAAATGCCTTAAACAAAATTTTCAATGCATGCATGTGTGTGAAAGAATAAATTATATGATTTATTGAATTTTCATTTCCTTCT
This sequence comes from Polypedilum vanderplanki, assembly GCA_018290095.1. Taxonomy (NCBI): domain Eukaryota; kingdom Metazoa; phylum Arthropoda; class Insecta; order Diptera; family Chironomidae; genus Polypedilum; species Polypedilum vanderplanki. The sequence continues at coordinate 11,373,505 of CM031381.1, read as the reverse complement.
TGTACGCGTTTTCTCTCTTCAATGTGAATTGTAAATTTTAATTTATTGCTACGCGCTCGTGTGAAAAAAGTAAAAGTAAGTATCGGTTTACAAATTCAATAAATTCATTTACTCTGGTGATGGAAAAGAAAGAAGTAAGGGAAGGAAAATTTAAGAATGAATGGAGAAAACTTCTATGATTTAAGACGCTTTTTAACGGTCGATTAAATTTTAAATTTGAAATTTGTCAGTTATTGTTTTCCTTTGTATACAAACGTTAAAAATAGACATAAAATTTCATAATCCAAATAATGGAGTATTATGTTTGTGGTAAGTGGCATAAAAAATACAAAAGCTTAAGATTCATAATTTATTCTATTGAATATTTGCTTGACGTTCAAAAATTTTAGCAAAAATGACAAAATGTTGCATGTAACATTGTTGTGTGTGACATGTATTGCTTGTCACATAAGTGTTATGAAAATTTTTACTTGGAACCTTTGTTAAAACCGATTTAATTGCAGCAAAATAAAATACTTAAGAATTAATTTATCACTACAGACTGAATCAACGTATATTTTACTTTTGATTGTGCATTTGAATTTAATGTAACACATGTCACAAAAACACATTTGTTGTGTTGCAAATTACAAAATTTCTGAAATATTCTGTTGTTTAAGTTTATGTTCATTACCTAAAAAAAAATACAAATATGAGCATTATTAAAGCATCTATTTATAAAAATTTCATTCATGTCAAAATGATTCGTCTACCAAGAAAAAATAATCTAAGTAGGCTAAATTGATTTATTGAATTCAAATTTTCACGCATCGAAGAATTCTTTCAAGCAAGAATTATGTATAAATCAATTTTCTTAATTAATCTTCTCTTTTTCATTATTACATGCAGTGGCATGAACAACAATTTATATCAAACATTTTTTGATGCGCAAGATGAATTTATTTCTGATAGTTGGGACAATCATGATGAAAGTGAAAATGAAAATCGTGAAACAATTGATTCTTTTGATGAAAATTTCAACATGCATCGACGTGATTTGCCATTTGAAGTCACAACAAGGCACAACGGTGAGTTTATTCAATCATTCTTCATCACTTTCTACATCTAATCAAAGCAATTGATTTAATAACATTAGATACTGACAATGATATATCGAATCGATTCATAAACAACAGCACAGAAGAGAAAATGTCATCAAATTTATTGTCATCAATTGAGAATAATGGATCGAATTCAGAGGCCAAGATGCGCGAAACATTGAATCAAATTCTTGAAGAATTGGAAATGATAAAAGCAACAAAATTGTGTGCTGATTCACAACCTGATGGAATGAATTGTGATTTGACTGGCGCATGGAATTCTGGTGAAACTGGTTTAAACATTGAGCTTATGGTGAATGACAATAAGCTTCTTGTAAATCTTGCTGAGAAGGCTCAAAAAAAGTCAAATTATTTTATCGATGCAAATTGGAAATGTAGTGGTCATTGTGTCCATCAAAAAGGCGGACCATTTTATTTCCATTGTACAAATCATCCACTTCAGTCAATGGCAATTTTCCATGGCATTTGCAAGCATTGTAGCGGCTTTGATACAATTTTTGGCGAATGGATTTTCCAACATGTACCAAAAGATTGCCGACAGTTGTTGACTTTCTCAGAAACCAAGCGTGATGTCTTTTACAAGGATATTTTGCATCATGGTAAAAATTCAACTGCACACGGTGAGTAATGAATGTTTTTGAACTAAAAGTAAGCTTATGCTTGCTTTACTCTCTTTTCATATAGTCAATTTAAATAAATCAAATAACACGATGACAAGCAATGCACATGCATCGAAAATATCATCAAAAGCACGACGAAACAGCAGTCAAATGCATAAAAAATTGATGCAAAATTGGAATTGAAAATTCACTTGCTGTGCTTTGGATATAAAAGAAAGTTTTTTCTTTTCTCTAAATTGAACTTAAGTAAGCATGCCATGTGAGTAAAATTGATTTTTAACTTCATGTTCTTTTCTCAATGATATGAGAGGGATGAAGATGCTTACAAGTATACATTTATTTTATGATGATTGAACATGTACAATAAATTTTTGCATAAAAGAAAGAAAACTTTTGCATTTTTCATTTTTTCAGAGCTTTCAATCAATAATGACAAAGGAGTTATTGAATAAAAAATGAAAAATATTTGTGTGTTGTCATGAAAGTTTTTTGAATATGGATTTAAAAAATCTATCATGGTTTTACAAAAAAATAAAGTATTCAAATAATTTAGGTAATATTTATAGTCTTTTTTTACAGGAAATGTTTACTTTTTAAAATTACTTAAACAAATTTTATTGCATTTTTCCTGACGCCATTATCAAATTTATTTCTATTTAACATTCATTTATCACCAAGTAAGAACTTCATTCTTTCTGAACATTTTTATCAAACATCGTAAAAAGCTCACAACCAGTAAATTTCAATTCTCAAGCTCTCAATAAATTATTTTTCATCATCATCTCAACATAATAAAGCACAAGACAAATTGAATGAAAGCATGTGCAGCACAATATTCATTTTGGTTAATAAATCTATTGCCATTATGCCGAGAAACTTACATTTCATCACATAAACTACTCTATTCATTTTCTTTTAAGGCCATTGACTCACGACATTCATTCATCAAGGCAGAAAGAAAGAAAAAAGCTTTCAAAAGATGTTGAATGAAATATGAAGAAAATTATGTCATTGAGTCAAAAAATGTATGAAAGAATTTGTTGAATAAGCTTAAAATTTTATGATATGATGAATTATATAATTCAAAGTTGCATAAATCAACATATTTTTATGCAAAATTCTTTTAAAAAATGCCGAATTAAATTTTTTACTAAAAAATTTCATTTCCATTTATTTAAATTTCTAAAAGAATATTTGAAATTTAATTTGATATAAAATTTAGCTTTGAATAAAAAATTTCTACAAAATTTTATAAAATCTTATTTTAATGCCAAGATCAATAAGGAAATCATGCAAATTGACATAAAACATCAATTGAATAGCAAAAGCATTTTGGGATCAATTGTTTAACAATTGTTAGAGCAAAAGATTGTCTGTCATCGAATAAGAGATGAAAATTCGCTCTATATATGTCCATCAAGAGTCTTCAGTCTTTCCTCATTCCTTTTTTTTCTCTTCTCTCTACTCGAATCCAATTTTTCATTTTAATTGAATTGTCATCCTTTCGACATTTCAATTTTTCATTTTCTCATTCTACTCGTATAAAAGTCACTTCTGATAGAAAATTTTTTTACTCTCCACACAGTTTTGCAATTGAACGGAATCGACAGAAAGGTAAGAAATTTTGGGATTTCAAATGAGAGTTGTAATTTGAATTTGCAATTTATGACATCCGAACGTCGTTAAGGATTCTTTAAATTATTCAAAAGTCTTGGATTGATGGAGTAAGCACTTTATTTATTTACTGCCAATATTCTACTTTACTAAATTAAATTAAAGACTCAAAAGCAATTGTTTGCAATAAAAAATGTTGATGGGAGGTAAAAAATCAGAAAATTTATTTTCAATGTTTAATCATGAGTGAGATAATAAAATTTAAATTGCAAGACATGGAAAAGTCATGAATGTGAAATAAAAGGTGTTTTTTATTTCTTCATATTAGCTTTACATATTAGGAAGAGAAAGAAAGAAAGCCTTTTTTTGTTGAGATAATTTGATTTTGTTGTTTTTGAAATTCGTTTCAATAAATTGACAATAAATATTCAATATAATTCTTTTGAAATTTCATATGTAATTTTGAAAGAAAGAATTTTTAAAACTTTGTTTTTACAGTAAAATCATATAATTTTTTTTTAACATTTTTCATTTCAATTTTACGATATTTTATGTTTTGTAAATTTTTTAAATTTTATAATTTTACCGTGTTTGCTAATTTAAATTTTTAACGGTCAATTTTAATTTTAAATACTTTTTTGTAATTTCAATAAAAAATTTTAAAAATGTAAAATTTTACAATTTTTTCCAATTCATATCAATTTTTTAAAAGTCAAATTCCAAAAAAAATTTTGAATTTTAAATATTAGTATATTTTTACTTATTCATTTTTTAGAAATCCGACAATATTTATCAATTTTCAACCACAACAGAGTCAATTTCATAAAATTTTTCATATTATGTTCTTATCATAACTCAAACAGACAAACAATTTGTCACAAAACTTAGCTAAACAACCTTAAAGCTTGCTCTTAACATGGAATAGAATAAATAGGTTAATAAAAAAATTCTCTCTTCTTCTTCTCCAGTCTCGCGCGTTAAAGCAATCAATCCAACGATAATCAAATTAACGATCGACACCAACTCATTTTTATGGCACAATAAAAGCTCATGAGGAATTTTTATTTAGACATACGCGTGCAGATGTGATATCATGTGAAAATAAGGAAATGTTCACTTAAACATTTTGTGTGTGTTTGTCTGTGTCATCAAGAAAAATCCGCAAATATTTTTCCTTCTCTCATATGAATGATTTATTATTATTTTATATTAAAAAAAGAACCCTAATAGCAGCAACAAATGTGAATTATTGCATGACATGTATCAAGTACATTTCTCCATAAAAATTCCTTAAATTCTTATCGCTGATTAAATTAAATAAATCAAAATTATTGCAATAGTTTTACTCTTTAATCAAAGTGAAAATAATTGGATAAATCAGGAATCTCAAGATCTTCGTGAGAAATTTCATTTTCGTCAAAAGCTCAAAAAAAGCAGAATTTTAATTGTGTGATATCTACACATGCTGTCTTTCAATTCATTTATTTGATTTTATTGTTATTTAAACATTCTTGTGCTTTAAATTACGAATTTTCAATGAGTTTTCGACAATTTTCAAAATATAAACAACAATTAAAAAAAGTAGGGTAAAATATCTATTTATTGACCTATTTCAGAAAAAAATTCTTTGAACTGCAATTTCTCTCTTATTAATTGTTCGATTTAATTTTTGATCAAACTTTTGTATGTAGTTTATCATATTTTTTCATTTAAAACACTGTATAAACTTCCACAATTAGTAATTAAGTCACAATTTCGATTCAAATTCGGAATCTAATTATTGACCTACGAAATATATTTATTGACCTATTTGAATTTAATTATTGACCTAAATTCTATTTTGCACTAAACACTCCACTGTTTTTCACTTTTCTCTTTCTTTTTACATTTCTACTATTTAACATTATTCACTACTGATATTTTTAAATGCTAGAGATGAATATTATTGAAATAATTACAAAAATTATTTTAAAATTGAAACGCAAATTTCTTTGTTTACGATTTTTCGAAATTTCGAAAACGCATTTTTGTCGCAAAAAAATGTAAACAAATAGGTCAATAAATAGATTATTTTTAGGTCAATAAATATATATCTGTATATTTTGCTAAATTAGCATTATAAACAGTGTTAATTACTCGCGAGTGCTACTAAATATAATAGTTTTTAGGTCGAAAAAACAACTTTCAATATTAAACACTTTTATGCTTTGTATTTCTTGTCCAA
>CM031381.1:11285116-11359399 GCA_018290095.1 Polypedilum vanderplanki | reverse complement strand
ATGAGAACAACCGATTGTGCCGCTTTGGTTTTTCAAAGATATCTAAAGATTAAAATCAGCTAGAGTTAAGCGATGAATAATATGTTGTTTGGTTTGAAACTGTCCATCAAACAACATGCATTTGACTAAGTTTGAGTTTGTTATTACTTCTTATTTTGCATTTTTTTATTTTTTCTGAGATTTTGAAAAATCAATTTTTGCAAAATTTTTTAAATTCCTATTTAATCAGATAAGCTACAGCTCTCTGACTTTGCTATTAATTTCTTTCTAATGGCATTGATAACCTATAAAACTTTCAAATGTAAGCGAAAAGTCTAAATATCTTTTTTAATTGGCTCAATCGACTCAAACAAAATAATTCATAACTTATTAACGAGTTGGACAATTCTTTATCTTGCTACAGCCAAAAGCATAGTTTTGTTGTAGCTTTTGATTAACGTTATTATTTTTAAGTTTTTAACGCAAAGGGATTGAATTTTTGGAGAATTAGAAAAACGTATCAAAAATGGCTGAATTTTTATTATCGAAAATCAAATTTTTGCTCATTTCTTAATATAATTAATTTCTTAATAATCAATTGACTATATGTGTGCTTGTGAGATACGTGCATAGACGAGAAGTTTAACTAATATTGTTTAAAATTTGATAAAACAAAAAATTTTCATTTTCACCAAATGGAAATTTTGAAATCGTTTATCATTCTAATAAATAATAAATTTTTATCCGCGGATTACCCGCTGGTATTTATCCGCGGGTAATTTTCATAAAAAATATCCGCTGGTAATCAGCGGATAAATCCGCGGGTAAAAATCCGCGGATATTTTTTTAGAAAAGAAATACCAGCGGATTTATCCGCGGATAAATATTTTTTTGAAAATATCCGCGGATTACCCGCGGATTTATCCGCTAAATACCAGCGGATTATCCACGGATTATCCGTCGGCTCTAAAACCTAGAATCTTTTTGACATGTTTTTTCTATATTTTATGATATTATAAGATTTTTTTGGTGAAAAAAAGTTTTTTGGTCTATGTGTGTGGACGTCCACCATATGCATGTCATAGCTCGGCATGGAGAACGAATTTCGCGGAAAGCTTCCGTTACACCGGTCTCATAGTTTGTCAAAAATGATTTTTGGACATTTTATCCTAAGTGTATGCATGTGCCGCACAGGTGCATCACATGGACCAAAAATCGAATTTTTCAAAATAAGGCATATTTATACTCGTTGGAAAGGTCTTGAAGCGTAGAATAAGATGGCATAAAATGGTTTTTAGATTGGTGTTGACCCAAGAACATGCATGTGGTGGATGTCCATCACATGGACCAAAAAATTTTTTTCACCAAAAACTTTTAAAATGTCATGAAACGTTGAGACAACATGTCAGAAGTGATTTTCGTACATTATCATCATACATCATTTTGGACCCAAGTGAATGTTTTAGGCTTTACAGACTTCAAAAGGCCGTAAAAAGTTTTTTTTGAAACTTTCAATGAATTTTGAAACAAAACTAATCTGTTGCGGGAAAATGCGCTTTTAACACGTCACTGACGGTTAATTTTACTGATTTTTTTTAATATGCTAGTAAACAAAATTTTTTAACAGGCAGATTCTGCTACTAAAACTAACTGCTAACAAACAAGAGTAGATCAAATTGCAACTTCTTTGATATGATTTAAATATTTACATTTTTATTCCAAGATTTTCGACTTTAGTTTCACCATATTCAAGTTTTTTAAGGAATATTTAAAAATCCAATGTTTCCAAAACTTCTTTCATCTTTTGTGTCTTCATCAAATTCTTCAAGTTCATAAAAATATTTTAAATTTGTATGTCTTTCATATTTATAAAATCTTCTTCCTGATAATGGAATAGGAAATGAAGGTAAAAGTCCATAACATTGTGTAACTGCTGGAAAATCAATTTTACCAACATGAACTTGATTATCAGAAATTTGTACAATTATTGGCATGTTTTTCACCTTTTCAATTAGTTTTGTTATCAAAATTATTGTTAAAATTAATGACATAAATAAAGAAAGAAGCCAGAAAAGTCTGAAATTTTTTTATTAAAAAAAATTTAAAATATTTATGAAAATTAATTCTCGAACCTTTCAATCAAATGAAATTTTTTTGACAAAAATATTAAATCCATGAATTGTTGAATTTTCAAGGAAATTTTCCATTCTTGACTCAATAAGTTTCTGATAGATTTTTTATTTAAATGTGGACACTGATGTTTTTTTGGAAAATGAATAATTGCAACCAGTGAACGAAAAATAAATCTGTGAAAATCACTTAAATAATTAAAATTGTTTATTTTTCACTTTTGAATTTTATTGAATTGGCATTTGCTGCCATTATTCTGCTATAGTTAAAAATTCATGTGTAATTTCGTGTTGATTTTAATAAAATCGAAAGATTACTGATTATTTTTTTTTACATTTATAAACATAATATTATGTACGGTATATTAAATTGCGATCAATGAATGTAGAAAAAATAAAATAGTAAAAAAAAAACTTTTTCAATTAGATTTTAACCTTGTTATTTTCTAAATTAACTATAAATTTTATTCTACAATAAATTTTTAATTTAACATAAGAAAAACAGCAATTAAAATGCAATAAATTGATGAAACAACCAATGAAGCATTGCTATGAAAATCCTCAAGAAAATCTTCAATGTCACTCTTATGTCGTTCAATAAATCGTAAATTTTCTTTTTTATAATGGTATGAATTTCATTTTGTGTGATTTTATCAATGTCATAGATCACAAGAATGTCAGAAAGTGTCGCAAATAAAATCTCGTCATTGACTTTCAATGCAATATCATGAAAAACTTGATTCATTGCTGACATAATGTTGTGCTTTTGCAGCCTATTGGGAAATTTTTAAATTTATTATTTTATAATTCACTAAATGAAATCAACTTACAATCCAATAACAGCATCATAATAACTTCTCAAGATTGCAATGTTACTCGCAAACCAACGTGATTGTGGCTATAAGTTGCCTTCAATATCGTCACAATCTCATCCGCAGTCAAGTCATCACTTTCAATTATCGCCAATTATAAATTTCATTAAAATTTCATCATCCTCGATGCATCCATGGCTCTTAAATAAAACAACCGACGTGAGCTGCTCGTTGTGCGCTTGAAAACTTTCCAAATGAAATCAAATTCGTACTTAGTAGCCATGATAAGACCGTGACAGAAAATGATATCTTCATGGTCAATTGAAAGACTTGGACTTTCTTCATCTAAGAAATAACTCCATAGCTTGTCTCTTGTGACATCCAGACATGATTGTAAGTGCACTTCACAACTCCATTCGATGACAATATTTCTCATAAGCTTATGATGATTTTCTTCATTGTCTTGTTCATCTATGCCATAAGTTGAGAAAACTTTTGTGAGCAATTTTTGGAGAAAATCGCTAGAAAAAATATTAAAGAATTTGAGCTTTAAGAGAAACTGAGATTAGTAACTGAATGGCACAATTTAAATCCTTGACTATTTACACTCAATTAAGTTTCACTTGTAGTGAGAAATAGAAGAGAAGATTAGTGCAAAAGAGTCCATTAGATGATAATGAATACTATCAATAATGATGCTTTACTTCCTGTTTGCTCTTGCTTTAATGCCATTGAAGAGTTTCACTCTGTGTTTTTTCTCGCTAATTACAATTCAATAGAATGTTATTGGTAAAAATATTGTGAAATGGCGTTGAAGATAAGAGTGAAAGAACGAGAGAGATAAACATAAAATTCAATAGAAAAATATGAATTTTCAGCATAAAAAGCAATAAAAGTTCTAATTTAGAATTTAAAGGGAAATTGGAAGAGAGAAAATTTAAATTTTTTGTTACAAGATTTAAAACTTTTTTTTTGAAATAAAAAATTCTTTCAATTTTTAACTCTTTTAAAATTGTTTAATATTTAATTTAGGTATTTTTGATTCATTCATTTTGATCAAATTATAGATAGAAATGAAACAAAGTGTTAATCTCAAATGACTTAATAAATTGCATTCTCTTACCTTGAAATCATCTGACATCTTTGTGTTACCATCAACGACCATCCATCGCATGTGTTGAAGATTGTTTGTTGCTACAAGCCACGGCAAGTATTCCACCTTAAACGAAAGCGATAAAAGAAGTCCATAAGTGCTCCCTTGATATAATAAACTTTATAACTGCCACTCTCTTACATCACCCTCGAGGTGCTTTATCAATTCAAGAAAAATTTCGCGCTCGCAACATATTATTGGCAAGAAAGATGGCTGCGTCGTTCATCAACATTGCACGGCTGATTGGCGATAAATTAGATGACTCCAGATGGGATAATTCTCTCGCAATGAGCATCCAATTAGCTTCATCGTATTGCACGCGATAGTAACCCATTCGATTGACATTTACCAACAAATGTGAATTGGGACGGAGATCATCAATCAACATCTCAAATTGGCGTGTCGGATGCAGCCAAAACTTTCTTATGCTTGTGCTGTTATCATTTGTGATGTAGGTCACTGGAATATGCCAGAAGGTTGTGTTGTCATCTTTAATGATACTTTTCTAGAAATAAAAAAGAGAGAAAATTCAAGAAGCTTTATTTTTGGTAAAATATCTCTTACTTTAGAAAGTTATTAATATTCTTTCAAATAATAACGGTTTTTTTTCACTGAAGTAAATAAAATTTTGAGGTTTAATTTTTTATAGCAAATATGTGTTTTTGTGGCATAACACATATGGATTTATGACATATTACAAATGTTGTAATAAATTCAAATTGTTTTTTATAAAATTACAAGTTATTTTTTTTGGTAGTTTTTGAAAAGACATTATTATTTGTTTCTTAATAATTTTGCTTCTCTTAATTTATCATTAACAAAATTTTAAGCAAAAAGTTCTGATCAAAATTTTTGTTTATAACACATTAACATTTTGTCACATATCACACATACAACATTTGTCAATTTTTCTAAAATTACAAATTTTTACAATGAAATTCACCTCTTAAATTCAATATTTCTTGAGCTTTATCAAAACTTTTAAAAATTTGATAATCCTTGATATAAAAAAAATTCTTTACATACTTGACTAAATCGCACTCGATGATCATTATAGCTCCTTTCAACATATAAAATAGGATAACCAACTTGCTCCCAACAGCCAAATAATTCTTCTACTTTATAGTTTTCCATATCTTTTTTTTGCTGTTCAATGTTGACTGCACGCTGCCAGGCATCATAAAGATTTCGTTGTGTGGTAACGCCTGTGGGATTCAATGAATATTGACTTAAAAAGATTTTAAGGCCTTCGGTGAATGTTGATTCTGTGAGTGAGTGAAAAAGCATCCGAAAGACGCTCGCAGCTAAAATGAGAAAGTTTATGAGCATCTAGATTGCTATATAATGCCATTGCTGACTGTTATTTACATTTATTGTAAGCTATGTCATCCGATTGCTGCCACTGCTCTTGTCGTGTGGTTGTTATATCGGAAACCAAAGCTGTCTCCATTGTTTCAATTGTAAAAAGTCCCTCTATTGTTGCCGCTGTTATGGGCGGATGTAGTTTTGCCGAAATATGATACTCATAAAATCTTGAAATGAAGGTTTAATGGAAAAATTAATGCTCTTCTGCACAAAAAAAAAAAGCAAAAAGTGCTTCAAAAAACTTATGAGCAAATAAAATTATCGAACCTATAATACCTGACTTTGAGTATTCAGCTCAGAAGTCAGTACAGTATGAGAACAACCGATTGTGCCGCTTTTGTTATTCAAAGATATCTAAAGATTAAAATCAGCTAGAGTTAAGCGATGAATAATATGTTGTTTGGCTTGAAACTGTCCATCAAACAACATGCATTTGACTAAGTTTGAGTTTGTTATTACTTCTTATTTTGCATTTTTTTATTTTTTCTGAGATTTTGAAAAATCAATTTTTGCAAAATTTTTTAAATTCCTATTTAATTAGATAAGCTACAGCTCTCTGACTTTGCTATTAATTTTCTTCTAATGGCATTGATAACCTATAAAACTTTCAAATGTAAGCGAAAAGTCTAAATATCTTTTTTAATTGGCTCAATCGACTCAAACAAAATAATTCATAACTTATTAACGAGTTGGACAATTCTTTATCTTGCTACAGCCAAAAGCATAGTTTTGTTGTAGCTTTTGATTAACGTTATTATTTTAAGTTTTTAACGCAAAGGGATTGAATTTTTGGAGAATTAGAAAAACGTATCAAAAATGGCTGAATTTTTATTATCGAAAATCAAATTTTTGCTCATTTCTTAATATAATTAATTTCTTAATAATCAATTGACTATATGTGTGCTTGTGAGATACGTGCATAGACGAGAAGTTTAACTAATATTGTTTAAAATTTGATAAAACAAAAATTTTCATTTTCACCAAATGGAAATTTTGAATCTTTTACATTCTAATAAATAATAAATTTTTATCCGCGGATTACCCGCTGGTATTTATCCGCGGGTAATTTTCATAAAAAATATCCGCTGGTAATCAGCGGATAAATCCGCGGGTAAAAATCCGCGGATATTTTTTTAGAAAAGAAATACCAGCGGATTTATCCGCGGATAAATATTTTTTTGAAAATATCCGCGGATTACCCGCGGATTTATCCGCTAAATACCAGCGGATTATCCACGGATTATCCGTCGGCTCTAAAACCTAGAATCTTTTTGACATGTTTTTTCTATATTTTATGATATTATAAGATTTTTTGGTGAAAAAAAGTTTTTTTGGTCTATGTGGTGGACGTCCACCATATGCATGTCATAGCTCGGCATGGAGAACGAATTTCGCGGAAAGCTTCCGTTACACCGGTCTCATAGTTTGTCAAAAATGATTTTTGGACATTTTATCCTAAGTGTATGCATGTGCCGCACAGGTGCATCACATGGACCAAAAATCGAATTTTTCAAATATAGGCATATTTATACTCGTTGGAAAGGTCTTGAAGCGTAGAATAAGATGGCATAAAATGGTTTTTAGATTGGTGTTGACCCAAGAACATGCATGTGGTGGATGTCCATCACATGGACCAAAAAATTTTTTTCACCAAAAACTTTTAAAATGTCATGAAACGTTGAGACAACATGTCAGAAGTGATTTTCGTACATTATCATCATACATCATTTTGGACCCAAGTGAATGTTTTAGGCTTTACAGACTTCAAAAAGGCCGTAAAAAGTTTTTTTTGAAACTTTCAATGAATTTTGAAACAAAACTAATCTGTTGCGGGAAAATGCGCTTTTAACACGTCACTGACGGTTAATTTTACTGATTTTTTTTAATATGCTAGTAAACAAAATTTTTTAACAGGCAGATTCTGCTACTAAAACTAACTGCTAACAAACAAGAGTAGATCAAATTGCAACTTCTTTGATATGATTTAAATATTTACATTTTTATTCCAAGATTTTCGACTTTAGTTTCACCATATTCAAGTTTTTTAAGAATATTTAAAAATCCAATGTTTCCAAAACTTCTTTCATCTTTTGTGTCTTCATCAAATTCTTCAAGTTCATAAAAATATTTTAAATTTGTATGTCTTTCATATTTATAAAATCTTCTTCCTGATAATGGAATAGGAAATGAAGGTAAAAGTCCATAACATTGTGTAACTGCTGGAAAATCAATTTTACCAACATGAACTTGATTATCAGAAATTTGTACAATTATTGGCATGTTTTTGACCTTTTCAATTAGTTTTGTTATCAAAATTATTGTTAAAATTAATGACATAAATAAAGAAAGAAGCCAGAAAAGTCTGAAATTTTTTATTTAAAAAAAAAATTAAAATTAGGGTAACGGAACCTAACTTTGACCTATTTCATAAAAATTTTCAAAACGAACTTTAATAACTCTATTATTATTTCACTAAACACTTCCACTTTCTCACTAAAAGATGAAATATAGCGTACTCTTTTGCACTGTAACAATATCTAAAGCGAGCAATAAACAGTTTTGTCACAATTTCAATGAATATGCTGGAACTTAACTTTGACCTAGTCGATCCTAACTTTGACCTAAACAAAGAACCTAACTTTGACCTATTTGTTATTAAAAGTTTTTCACTTCAAAGCACTTCCAAATTATATTTCTTTTAATACTCGTTCGATTTCTACCGATTTCGATTAATTTTAACAAGTATTTAAGCAGAAATTTGCAAAAACTGCTTTTCAAGAAATATTTGTTTACAAAAAGGTTCAGAAAAGTATAACCGATTTTTACAAAACAGTAGGTCAAAGTTAGGTTCCAGCATATTTAGTCAATTTTAGCACCTTATTTCTTAATTAAAAGTGTGATTTGAAGTGTTACCGTTTTATTTGAGCTGCATTGATTGAATTAAGTGCTTAAGTGAATCATAAAATAAATTATTTTAGGTAAAAATTGAAAGAATAATATTGTGCAAATTTTTTTCAAATTTTCATGAACAAGAAAAATGGAAATATTTCAATAAATACACATCAAAGTGCTTCAATTCTCTGTTGAAACATATTATAAAGTTAAATCAAATCATATTTAATGCATTGTTTGAGTTAACATAGTGATTTTGATAAGAATACAAGATAGGTCAACGTTAGGGATAGGTCAAAGTTAGGTTCCGTTACCCTATTTATGAAAATTAATTTTCGAACCTTTCAATCAAATGAAATTTTTTTGACAAATATTTAAATCCATGAATTGTTGAATTTTCAAGGAAATTTTCCATTCTTGACTCAATAAGTTTCTGATAGATTTTTATTTAAATGTGGACACTGATGTTTTTTTTGGAAAATGAATAATTGCAACCAGTGAACGAAAATAAATCGTTGAAAATCACTTAAATAATTAAAATTGTTTTATTTTCACTTTTTGAATTTTATTGAATTGCATTTGCTGCCATTATTCTGCTATAGTTAAAAATTCATGTGTAATTTCGTGTTGATTTTAATAAAATCGAAAGATTACTGATTATTTTTTTTACATTTATAAACATAATATTATGTACGGTATATTAAATTGCGATCAATGAAATGTAGAAAAAATAAAATAGTAAAAAAAAAACTTTTTCAATTAGATTTTAACCTTGTTATTTTCTAAATTAACTATAAATTTTATTCTACAATAAATTTTTAATTTAACATAAGAAAAACAGCAATTAAAATGCAATAAATTGATGAAACAACCAATGAAGCATTGCTATGAAAATCCTCAAGAAAATCTTCAATGTCACTCTTATGTCGTTCAATAAATCGTAAATTTTCTTTTATAATGGTATGAATTTCATTTTGTGTGATTTTATCAATGTCATAGATCACAAGAATGTCAGAAAGTGTCGCAAATAAAATCTCGTCATTGACTTTCAATGCAATATCATGAAAAACTTGATTCATTGCTGACATAATGTTGTGCTTTTGCAGCCTATTGGGAAATTTTTAAATTTATTATTTTCTAATTCACTAAATGAAATCAACTTACAATCCAATAACAGCATCATAATAACTTCTCAAGAATTGCAATGTTACTCGCAAACCAACGTGATTGTGGCTATAAGTTGCCTTCAATATCGTCACAATCTCATCCGCAGTCAAGTCATCACTTTCAATTATCGCCATTATAAATTTCATTAAAATTTCATCATCCTCGATGCATCCCATGGCTCTTAAATAAAACAACCGACGTGAGCTGCTCGTTGTGCGCTTGAAAACTTTCCAAATGAAATCAAATTCGTACTTAGTAGCCATGATAAGACCGTGACAGAAAATGATATCTTCATGGTCAATTGAAAGACTTGGACTTTCTTCATCTAAAAAATAACTCCATAGCTTGTCTCTTGTGACATCCAGACATGATTGTAAGTGCACTCCACAACTCCATTCGATGACAATATTTCTCATAAGCTTATGATGATTTTCTTCATCGTCTTGTTCATCTATGCCATAAGTTGAGAAAACTTTTGTGAGCAATTTTTGAAGAAATCGCTAGAAAAAAATTAAAGAATTTGAGCTTTAAGAGAAACTGAGATTAGTAACTGAATGACACAATTTAAATCCTTGACTATTTACACTCAATTAAGTTTCACTTGTAGTGAGAAATAGAAGAGAAGATTAGTGCAAAAGAGTCCATTAGATGATAATGAATACTATCAATAATGATGCTTTACTTCCTGTTTGCTCTTGCTTTAATGCCATTGAAAGAGTTTCACTCTGTGTTTTTTCTCGCTTAATTACAATTCAATAGAATGTTATTGGTAAAAATATTGTGAAATGGCGTTGAAGATAAGAGTGAAAGAACGAGAGAAGATAAACATAAAATCAATAGAAAAATATGAATTTTCAGCATAAAAAGCAATAAAAGTTCTAATTTAGAATTTAAAGGGAAATTGAAAGAGAGAAAATTTAAATTTTTTGTTACAAGATTTAAAACTTTTTTTTTGAAATAAAAAAATTCTTTCAATTTTTAACTCTTTTAAAATTGTTTAATATTTTAATTTAAGGTATTTTGATTCATTCATTTTGATCAAATTATAGATAGAATGAAAACAAAGTGTTAATCTCAAATGACTTAATAAATTGCATTCTCTTACCTTGAAATCATCTGACATCTTTGTGTTACCATCAACGACCATCCATCGCATGTGTTGAAGATTGTTTGTTGCTACAAGCCACGGCAAGTATTCCACCTTAAACGAAAGCGATAAAAGAAGTCCATAAGTGCTCCCTTATGTATAATAAACTTTATAACTGCCACTCTCTTACATCACCCTCGAGGTGCTTTATCAATTCAAGAAAAATTCGCGCTCGCAACATATTATTGGCAAGAAAGATGGCTGCGTCGTTCATCAACATTGCACGGCTGATTGGCGATAAATTAGATGACTCCAGATGGGATAATTCTCTCGCAATGAGCATCCAATTAGCTTCATCGTATTGCACGCGATAGTAACCCATTCGATTGACATTTACCAACAAATGTGAATTGGGACGGAGATCATCAATCAACATCTCAAATTGGCGTGTCGGATGCAGCCAAAACTTTCTTATGCTTGTGCTGTTATCATTTGTGATGTAGGTCACTGGAATATGCCAGAAGGTTGTGTTGTCATCTTTAATGATACTTTTCTAGAAATAAAAAGAGGAGAAATTCAAGAAGCTTTTATTTTTGGTAAAATATCTCTTACTTTAGAAAGTTATTAATATTCTTTCAAATAATAACGGTTTTTTTCACTGAAGTAAATAAAATTTTGAGGTTTAATTTTTTATAGCAAATATGTGTTTTTGTGGCATAACACATATGGATTTATGACATATTACAAATGTTGTAATAAATTCAAATTGTTTTTATTAAAATTACAAGTTATTTTTTTTGGTAGTTTTTGAAAAGACATTATTATTTGTTTCTTAATAATTTTGCTTCTCTTAATTTATCATTAACAAAAATTTTAAGCAAAAAGTTCTGATCAAAATTTTTGTTTATAACACATTAACATTTTGTCACATATCACACATACAACATTTGTCAATTTTTCTAAAATTACAAATTTTTACAATGAAATTCACCTCTTAAATTCAATATTTCTTGAGCTTTATCAAAACTTTTAAAAATTTGATAATCCTTGATATAAAAAAAATTCTTTACATACTTGACTAAATCGCACTCGATGATCATTATAGCTCCTTTCAACATATAAAATAGGATAACCAACTTGCTCCCAACAGCCAAATAATTCTTCTACTTTATAGTTTTCCATATCTTTTTTTTGCTGTTCAATGTTGACTGCACGCTGCCAGGCATCATAAAGATTTCGTTGTGTGGTAACGCCTGTGGGATTCAATGAATATTGACTTAAAAAGATTTTAAGGCCTTCGGTGAATGTTGATTCTGTGAGTGAGTGAAAAAGCATCCGAAAGACGCTCGCAGCTAAAATGAGAAAGTTTATGAGCATCTAGATTGCTATATAATGCCATTGCTGACTGTTATTTACATTTATTGTAAGCTATGTCATCCGATTGCTGCCACTGCTCTTGTCGTGTGGTTGTTATATCGGAAACCAAAGCTGTCTCCATTGTTTCAATTGTAAAAAGTCCCTCTATTGTTGCCGCTGTTATGGGCGGATGTAGTTTTGCCGAAATATGATACTCATAAAATCTTGAAATGAAGGTTAAATTTGAAAAATTAATAAATTTTTTTTTGTGGAGAAAAATTGAAAACTTACTTGCATAAACCACTTGCAATTGAATAATCTGATGACATTTTTAAATCTGAAAATTGAAGAGGAATTTTCATTCTAATGTTTTTTTGTTACAATAAAAGCAGAGTTGGAAAAGTAGATCTACTTTTCATATATAATAAAAGTAGAAAGTAGATTTTTATATGAAAAGTAGGTAAAGTAGGTAGCTACTTTTTCAACTCTGAATAAAAGTTTTTGGGAATTGCTTCTAATGTAAGCTTTCATTATACAAAAGATGTTAGAGATGATTTTAGAGATCTTCATGAACTTTCTAATACAAATTTGGAAATTAAAGTTTTTATCGATAAAAATTAATAATTTTTAAAATTTGTCATCTCAGAGTTTCATTTCAGTCATCTCGGAAATTTTAAATTTTCATTGATCGTTAAATTCCGAATCGAAAATTAAATTTGGAGAAATTCGATAAAAGGTTCAAACATTTTATAATTCTCACCAATCAATTGATGACAAACCTAAAAATTAAAATATTTCATTAGTTTTTTAAAACTTTTAAAACTTCAAATCCAACTCACATTGTTAATTATTGCCCTTTCTGCTCTTTGCTTTTCGCTAACTGTGTTGACCTTTCAAAACAAATAATTAAAAACAAAAATTTTCTTCAAGTACAAAAAATCTTTTTTTTTAAAACAACATCATAAATCAAAACTTTTTACTAATGAGAGATGAAAAATTCTGCACGAATGAAAGTTTTTCTTTGCTCTCTTGCTTGTTCAGGAAATGAAAAGCTTTATGTTCTATATTTAGCTAGCAGGTGTTTAAATGTGAAAAGAAAGAAAATTGTTGAATTTCAGAGAAAATACTAAAAGTAAATTGATATTCTGGTTCAGTTAAAAAATTTTTTTTGAGGAATATTGAATAAAATTTTTGCTGTTTCATAAAAAATTTCTGTTTAATTAAATTTGGAAAAAAAACTTTTTGAAATTTCAAAAAAAAGTTAAAATTTTGAATGAAATGAAAAATGAAAGACTATAAATTTTTCCAATATTTCTGTCAATTTTTTTAAAAAAATTCTCTCAAAAAGTTTCCATCCATCGAATGAAAACTTGAAAATAAAAATTGTTTTCTTCCTTCTTTCGTTCAATCAATTAAACCAGTGACCAAGTACCCGTGTTGCAGATCGGTGTACTTAAGCGCATTTTTGTGCCTAGATCAGAGTTTATAACAATTACAGAAATATTAGATGCGTTTGTAAAACAGATTCAGTGTATAGCATATACTGATTGAAGTAAATTTCAAATGTAAAGAAAATTTCATTTGTAATACTGTTTCGAATGAAATAATTGAAATTAAGTTGTAGGAAATAGCAGTCAATTAATGTTTTGTTTACATTTTCATATAGAAATATATTTTACGAAAACTCGAGTAATGTAATTGCTGCTAATAATCTTGATCTATTGAAATTCTCGGAATCGTCTTTATAAATTTTGTTGATTTGAAAATAACGATCAAATTCAAAAATACGCGAAGTTGGCTACGCGCACCTGAAATTTTTTTTGATTGCAGTCAACTTCGCGAAAAAAAATTTTGTTTACAAATTTCAATATGGAAATTTAAATTCGTAATTTCCCAAATCGTGTGACTAGTGAAAGCTTTAAAAACCTATTTGCCGCCAGTAACTTTTTAGCACAAATCTAATGCAAAAAACCGGAAGTCTCTAGCTATTGTAGTTTTCGAGATCTCAGAGGGACGGGAGCCAGCCAGCCAGCCAGCCAGCCACCAGCCGAAACAAGTGAATGTATAAGCTGCATTGTTGTTCCAAAAATGCGCTAAAAAGTAACAATAATTTTTTCTTTTAAAAAAGTTACAGAAAATTGATTTTGATCTTTGATTCTTAATTGAAATTGTTTTAAAATTTTTAGCGCATTTTCCATCAGATTTAGAAAAAAAGCGCTATTGTGCCCACTTTGTCTGTCTGTCTGTCCGTCTGTCTGTCTGTCTGTCTGTCTGTCTGTCTGTCTCCGTAACTAGTCTTTCAAAAAACGGTTTTTTACCAAACTTTTTGCACCAATCTGTTGGTTCTGACTATGAGACCGGTGTAACGGAAGCTTTCCGCGAGATTCGTTCTCCATGCCGAGCTATGGCATGCATATGGTGGACCAAAAAAACTTTTTTTCACCAAAAAATCTTATAATATCATAAAACATAGAAAAAACATGTCAAAAATGATTTTTGGACATTTTATTCCAAGACTATGCATGTGCCGCACAGGTGCATCACATGGACCAAAAATCGAAATTTTCCAAATATAGGCATATTTATACTCGTTGGAAAGATCTTGAAGCGTACAATAAGATGGCATAAAAAGTTTATAGATTGGTGTTGACCCAAGGGCATGCATGTGGTGGTTGTCCATCACATGGACCAAAAAAACTTTTTTTCATCCAAAAATCTTAAAATGTCATGAAACGTCGAGAAAATATGTCAGAAGTAGTTTTTGAGACATTTAGACCCAAGTGTATGTTTTAAATTGTACAGACTTCAAAAAGGCCGGAATAAATTTTTTTGAAACTTTCAATGAATTTTTAAACAAAACTAATCTGTTGCGGGAAAATGCGCTTTTAACACGTCACTGACGGTTAATATTACTTATTTTTTTTTTTCTCTTCAAAATACTTTGCTTTTAATAGTCAAGTTTAACTTATAAAATTTTAAATTGATAAAGAAATTTCTGCAAAAATTTTCAATTTTTTTGATGTTTCTGTTTATATTTTCTAATTTATCAAAAATGATTGAAAATTAACAATTTAAAAGCACAAGAATGAATAAAAGAGAATTTAAATTTTCACACATAAACTTCAAAAGAAAAAAACAATTTCATGTCTAAAAGGGACAATTTTCACATATTTATGTTCATACCACATCATTAACTTGAGGACATTTATAAAAAGGAAGTCAAAATGACCTTAACAAACCACAAGTTAACTGAATATTTTATTTTCTACTACTTGTCAATTAGTCAAAGAGAATCAAATGTCCATGAAAATTAACATTTTAGGTCTAAAAGAAATTTTCTTCTTTGGCTAATTTTTTTAAGGGTGAAATGTGAGAATGTACCTTTTTTACTATGATGTGTGTGCCAAATATAAAACTTCATTAAAATCAAGTTAGGTATACTCACAAGTGGCTCATATAGCAAGCAATCCTCACGATAGAATGAAAGTCCATAATTCACCATACTACATGCAGCATCAGCGAAATGCGGTAATGCCACTTGATCCAATTTATCGATTTCATATTGAAACGCATAAGAAAATTCATTCTCAAATAACTCGAGTGCTTGCCTCGTTGTTTCCATTGCGAATGCCGCATTTTCTGTTTGTTGCGATGATGCGGCAAATATGCGTAACGCTACATTATTAACTGTTGTTGTTGTTGTTACTGTTATGTTTGCCATCATGTCGAATTCCGATATGATAAATGCAATGAGATAGGTAGGAAGGTGATTCGGTGAATTGAATATTGACACACGTCGACCGGTATTTGTGCTGTGTTTTATGATAAGAGAAAAGATTTTAAAATTTTGTTGATTTTTTTAACGTTCATTTGAAATTTAAATTTTTTATGTCTGTTAGAATAAGGTTTTGAAATTTTAATTTTTCAAAATAAAATTTACCGTTAAAAATTTAAAAAATTTAAAAAATTCAAAATTGCTTACTCAATAAAAAATCTTTCCCTCATATTTGACAGTGCCTTATATTTAGCATTATAACTTAACGTAATTTGAAATCTAGCCTTGAATCTCGGCTCATCATATGCTGGAAAAATCCTTCGAGCATAATTTGGTTTCGTCTGAGTAGCAATGTAATAACTTACGATAAAGAAAAAAAAATAAATTTCTTTATAAATTTTTAATTCAATTCTATCAACTAGCAAACCTTATTTTATCGTTTTTATCAAAATAACTACGTCGAAAGACACCTTCAATGGCAGAAGTAGAAATAGCACCGGAATAATCGACTCTCAATAGCACAATTGAAAATCTCTGCAATTGCTCTTCCATAGTTGTAATGATGAGAAATTCGCGTTCAATATCGACATCGTGAGTGTGTGCAATATCATTGCCACCATAATTCAATCTTGTCAGTGAAGTGTTAAGAACCAGTACTGAGCTATGAAGTGTTATGATGTTTGTACTCTCACTTACATTGATGGTTATGTAGACGCTCCCAGTGAAACTCAATTCGCCACTATCAAACTCACCAAATTCAAGATTTATGTCGTATGCTTGTGGTGAAGTATTGTTTGGCAGTCGATGATTTACATCAATCTCAAATGATAAAGCGAAGCAAACAAACAGCACCGATGACACAGAAAGTTTCCACATTCTTGAAGTGCTCACTCACCGTGTTATCCACTTGAGCACACAAACTCGACTTCACTAAAATAAATAAATGTTTGTGATGACTAAACAGCAAAAGCAGAGCAAAAAAATTTGTTATCAGTATTGAAACAAGAAGAAACACTTGAATGTGAGAAGAAAGATGTTTTTTCATTGATTTTTTTTTGATCGTCACTTGTTTTTTGTTAATTGTCATTTTTTATAACTGATATCATACGATTGAGTAATAATTGAAGTTTTTTATTATGAAATGAAATAAGAAGATTTATTGGTAATTATAAAATTTAATAGAAATGTCTAATATGTTTAAGAGATTTTGTTCATTTGAGCTTGAAATTGAATTATTTTGTATACAATCAGAATGTTTCAAGATAGACTGTGTTTGCAATTTTATGACATTTTGAATTTAGAAAATGAAATAAAACTTTAACTGATTTGGTATATTTTATAATTCATTAAACGTGGACACTTGAAAATCTTTGTAGTTTTTGGTTAGCTTTTCAACTCTGTTTTTAAAGAAGAAGTTTCAATTTTACTTGACTTACATACATAAATTGTAGGGTTCAGACTTGCTTGAATGTAGCTAAGTACATTTGCATGTATTTTTGGAAGTTTCATGCAAGTTTATTTACCCAAAAATGTCTTTCATTCATTCAAATTTTATTTATTTTGATTAAAATTTTAGTGAAATTGAATAAAAATTAACGATTCTTAAATTTTTTGAAATTTTGAACAAACTAAAATTTAATTTGAATGAATTAGAGAAATTTTTGGGTAAATAAACTTGCATGCAACTTGTAAAAATACATGCGCATATACTTGACTACATGCATGCAAGTCCGAACCCTACAAAAATTGACTTTTATTACTTGATTTGATTTCAAACTTGACTTTTCGTTGCACTTGAATTAATTTACTTGACTTGACTATCCTTAACTTGACTTAATTTTCCTTACTGGACTTACAAAATCTTGACGCCAATTAAAAAATGGCATAGATTTTATAAAAAAAACTATTTAGATTAGTAAAAAATATTTTAATTTTAAATACTCTTTTGAAAGATAAACAAGAAAATTATTTTTCAAAAGCTTATACTTAATTTAAAATTGAATTTAGTTTCCCTAAAAACAAAAAAATATATAAATTTTAGTTTTAATGAATATGACATTATTTTTACGGTTTGATACATAAAAAAATATAAATGGCAAAAAAACTTTGAAGATGAGTATTTATTTATGGTTAACTGTATGATTCGAATTTTCAATTTTTAATATAATTTAATTTATCAATTTCAATTCTTAAGAAACGATTGACAAAAATCATATTTAAATATAAAAAAAGTTTCTCAATGTCAAGGAGAGAAAAGTCAGACTAATTAACAAAAGTAAGAGTCGTATCATTTACAATGTAAAAGATGGAAAGGAAAGAAAAAGTCTGCATGTGTTTGTATGTCTATAAAAATAATCACCACAACTCTTAATCCTCATATGCTTGCCTGCCTATACGTGTGACGATTAATGTGAATAAGTACAGATGAGAAGAGAAAAGGAGAAAAAAGTAATTTTAGTACCAACACACGATGACAAAGTTTCATAGCATGGCATCTGAAAAAGTCACATGAGCACGATGAATGAGAGAAAATTGCCACATAAATAAATTAATTCGAGCTTAATAACATCAGATTAGAGTGCTTTGGAATTATGATTTAAATTTATAGAGTGAGATTATAAGCAACTAAGATGAACGCACAAGTAAGTTAAAAAGAAAACTTCTAGCTCTTGGCTTTAATTATTCAACGCTAATTTTCTACTCATCATTTATATTCATATAAGTAGAAATGTTTTTACATGTTGTTAAATTTATTTGGCAAAAAATAATCTTATTAGAACAAAAGCAACCAACATTAAACATTGACTAGAGAATCTTCGCTATCTTTTACAAGCAAATTCTTCTATTGTTATAACAAAAAGCGTCGTTTGAATCTGACGGGCGCGCTTTTGTATATACAATAAGAAATTCCTCAAGCTAATGAGATGAACGAAATAAATTAAATATTTGTGTATATGAGTAAAGAGAAAAAGAAGATAGAAATGAGATTTTCATGGTTATTGTCTTTTATTCACTGAATTGCATAACCTCAAAACACACATAACTCTTTTTCTATCTCTCTCATAAGCTTTTCTTTATCCTCATTATCGCTATAGAGTTTATAATATAAAGCTTTTAATTAGTTTTATACAAGTCATGAAAATAAAGTTAGAATCTCTTCTAATTCTTTTTATTTAACGGTTTTTAAAACAGAAACTTCTAGTTTTAACGGTCTTTTCATTTTTCAAAAATAAAAAATTTAACAAAGTTTTCTTTAAAATTCAAATGATTTAAATTTAACGGTTCAAAATTAAAATTTTCAATTTTAACGGTTTTATAAATTTTTAAAAATTAAAAGACTGGTCAATGTTAAGTTATTAAAAAAGATTTCTTAAAATTTTTGTAAATGTAAATAAAACTTTTATTTCCAAATATTTTTAATTCACATCAAACAATTAATTTATTTAGAAAAATCCGTTAAATTCAAAATTTTCTTTTATCCAATTTTTGGATCATTCCTATTATTCGCAAATTATTCGTCTATAAAATAACGAAACATTTCAACAACTACATTATTCTGATTCTTTTGAATTATTTTTATTTTATCCTTTATTTTTCGTACTACATGCAGTTGATGAATGATGCTTAATGCCACGAACATGAAATGCTTTAAAATTAAAATTTAATTATACATGTTCTACGAACAATTTTCACATGCAGCTCATCATCATCATCTGCTTGCTCTTTCAGTTTTTCATGTCGCAAATTTTCGTATGTAGTTATTTTAATTAATAATAATGCAGAAATGTTTTTGCAACTTTTTTTATTTTAATGAGATCAAGCTTGTGGCTTCCTTTTATATTTATTCATTTTGATTACTGTAGAATTAATTATTAACTGAAAAATTTCTTAATTATTCTGATAAATAATGTTTTGTTTAAATCACAAATGTTGTATCCAACACATGTCACATACAACATGTAGTTACAAATTTTGTCATTTTTAACCAAATTTTCCTTTTATCACAATCAATGTTCCCCTGGTAATTAGTTTCTATCATTTTTAATTTATTACTACAAGCAAAATCTGTCCAATATGAAAACCCTTTGTTCTGAAAAATTCTTCAGTTTCAATTTTCTACTGCAAACATTAAAAATTTTCGATTAAATTTTTAATCTTTTTTGAGTGCATTGAGTTTGAAAGAAGAAATTGTCAAGCACTCCATTGTATTAATTCAGAAAAAAAAGAATTTTCAACCTTTTATCATGATCTGACAATGCAAAGAGAGCTTTCTTCTACCTTAGAGCATTTCAGATGATGCAGAAAATGAAAAGAAAATTGCTATTTGAATTGTGCGTACAAACTCATGTTCATGTGTATCAACGAAAGAATTCACTTTCGCATAAATTTTTTATAATAATTTCTATCTTTTTTTTTCGCGCTTTCTTTTTTTGAAATATTGCATACGCGTGCGAAAGAAATGAAGAATAAAATGTATAGAAGGAAAATTGAAATTGTTGTTTTGGGAATGTAAATGTAAAAGTTGAAATATTAAAAGATGATAAGGAATGATATTAGAACAAAAAGAAGAAAAAAATGAAATGCTTTGAAATTTTATTACGAATGCAAAAGTTTAAAAATGACGGAACTTTTTAATTTAATTTGAAATTTCCGTTGAAATAAAAATTTTAAACCATTTAAAATTTTGGAAATTCGAAAATCGTTTTTTAAGAATAATTCAAAAAAAGTTTAAAATTCTTGTAAAATCAAGAAAAAAGTTTTAAAAATTTTTTATGGATTTAAATTATCATAAGAGCAATTTTTACAATCTACAACTTGTAAAAATCACAATCAAATAAAATCCTAGGATTTGAAGGAATACTGTTTTTTTGTATTTAGTAATTTGAAAAAAAAAGATTAAAAGTTTTTGAATGCACTTTAACATAAAAATGGTAAATTCATTCAATATGTCTTTAATTTGAATAAGAATTATGTAAAATGTATAAAATGATAAAAATTTAAACGATAATAAAAGTGAATTTATTGAACCAAATAAATTTATTGAGAATTTACAAAGATTTAAATAAAATAAACTTAATTATTTTTTAGCGCATTTTTGGAACATACAATGCAGCTTTATATTTCACTTTGTTCGGCTGTTCGGCTGTTCGGCTGTTCGGCTGTTTAGTGGCTAATTCGAGATTCTCGAAAATTAAAATAGCTAGCGAATTCCAGTTTTTTGCATTCGATTTGTGCTATCGAATAATCCGGAGCGACTTAGTTAGAAAGCTGTCAATGAATGCAGTAATTTGGAAATTGCGATTTTAAATTTCCATATTGAAATTTGTAAACAATTTTTTTTGTCGCGCAACATTTTTTGTCACACGCAACATTTGAATTTGAATTCGACTTGACAGTTGTATTGAAATCAATATTATGTTTCGAATCGAAAGTTATCAACGAAATATCATATCATTTAAATAAAAACATTTTCTTATTCTCAATTAGTGACTAGTATTCTCTTTTGCATTGATACGTATTATTTATTTTGTTCATCAACTCGAAATCGAAATGTAACGGAAAATTTAAATTGTTAGTGCGCGAAGCTGCGCGTATGTTTATGTGTAAACAAAAAACAAAATTAAAATTGCAAAATTTATTAAAAATTCTAAATTAAAAGTAAGTAAGTTGAATTAATTGTTAATTTAGTCATTAAATGTTAGTTAATTGTTTATTACAGCAAAACAAATTGAAGTTCAGTGAATAATCACTATAAATTTATAGAAAATTTGAAAATAATATTTTGAAGGTAATTGAAATATTTTATTTGATTGTTTAGTTTTATTTTTTTATTATTTACAGATAATGCCAAAAAGAGGCAAAACCTTTAACTTTGAAAGGAGAAAAGAAGAGAATTGATTCGAGTCGACGAAAGAGAAGATTGAATCCGAAATACTTGCATAACGAGTCAAAACGCGATAAATCAACACAACAAAAGCGACGTGAAGATCCAGAATATTTGGCGCATCAATTATCGCAAGATAATTCGACTCGGCGATCTCGACGTGAATTAATAAAATGTATTCAAATCGTAAACTATTCTTTTATTTAACTTGTTAATATAACTGATCTGGGCGCCAAAAATGCGCTAAAGTCCTCTGATATACGCAGAGACTTTCACCAATTTTTAAAAAAAATTACCAATAATAGTTAAAAAATTTTATTTCACCCCTAGAATAAAACTTTCATTATGTTCCAACGATATCCTATAAAGTTAGAACAAGTAAAAGATCATTTTTAATGAGACATTAAAAAAGCTACAAAAATGAATCTTTATTCATTTAATAACTTTGTTCAATGGTAAACTAATTAAAATCTTTTTTTACACTCTGCTACCTGCTTTTTATATTATTTTTTACTAAAATTTAGTTTGCATAATAATAAAATAAATATTTTTAAGATTCTTTTATTGTAGCAGAAGTTGAAAAAGAAGAATTTTGTAAGATAAGATAAGCGAGAGTATCAAGATGAAAATATTCGCAGATTTGAGAAAAAGAACAGAAAAGTTTTAGCTTTTGAAGGTTGCTGAGAGAGGAAAAATCATGAAGTTGAAGTTATTTAAAATTGCACTTTCTTTATTAATTATTTACTGCAGCAATGTAAATTCCTTGAATCAGCAGGTAAGCAAGAGATGAAGTTGATTAAACTAATTAATTAACTAATTGCATTGAAATACTAATTAGTAATTTAAAAGAAGTTTTCTTAAAAGTTTGACTGAGAATTTTATGATGATTGAGTTCTTCACTTTTAGTTAATGAAAAATTTTTCTCAGTTGATTTTTTCATTTATTTTAAAGTTTGTGAATTAATTATGTAACGTAATATGACTTTAATGATGATCAAGCTCTTTTTGTAAATGTTAAAGACTAGAACTTTTTGATTGTGATAAGTTTTGTCATTTTTGAAAAACAGCGAATAACAAATTTAATCAAAAGTGACAAATGTTGCATGAGACATGTGATAAAAAAAAGATTTTTTTACTTCAAATTTTGGTTTATAGTGAAGTAATATTTACAAAATCAATTAAAAATAAGCAGTAAAAATTTTTCTAATCAATTTGACATGAAACTAACACATAATATTTTAATTTGATGGAAAAATTCTGAATTTGTGGCGCAACATGTATTATGTCACAAAAATACGTTTGTTGTGTTGCAATTTGAAAACAAATTTTAATCCATATCTATGGGATTGTTCACTTGTTCACAAGAACAAATGTTCGAGACAACCAGAATTTGTTAAAGAATTATAGCATAGAAGACAAGGCGAAGACACTCCGATTAATCGCCGATTAATCGCAAAAATCGCAAGAATCGCCGATTAATCGCAAAAATCGCAAGAATCGCAAGAATCGCCGATTAATCGCAAAAATCGCAAAAATCGCCGATTAATCGCAAAAATTCTAAAAATTAAAAAAATTTCACTTCTCATAGTTATATGAAGAGTAAAACAAATGTACGATAATTTTGGTAATTTTTTTAAAGAAAAAATGTTAAAAATTTGAAAAAATAACTGCGTTGTATTTGAAAATATATCACAAATGAAAAAAATGTAAAATTATAAATTATTTCTATGCTCAACAGAAGGTTTAAACTTAGAATCCCTTAAGATAATATTTAAAAACATTGAAATTATAACAGTCGACTGAAAATTCATAGTTAGCCAAACAGGTGCTTTGTCTTAGTGTCAATAACATAAATAATCCGCTTTTCTGTGTTAAATAATTTTCTTAAATTTTAATATCTTTTACGTATTTTTATTGATAAAAATCGTTGTAAAAATAAAGTGAAAATATACTTAAATATGGTACGTTTTTAAGAATACATTTTTTTCATGAATAATTATTGAATTACACACAAAAACTATTATTTTAATTTTAGGAATTCTTTCGTAAAATAGAAAAAGAGATTGGATGTACTTTCAAAGAGTACATGAAGCATGCATTAATATTAATTGATTTTGACGATGAGGCAGCATTTAATGGTTTAAAGAATCAGTCTTTTGAGGATTTTACTTACGAACTCGGTGAATGTATCAAAAAAATCTCTTCAGGTATTTCAAACAATTTTTGCACATATTTAAATTTTAACATTTTTATTTTGTAGGAGAATTTCCTGCATCAGAAGAATGCAGAAAAGAAGCTGCTGAGCATCTTAAACGTACATTATCAAATGATGGAAAATATTTACTACCAATAGGAATTAAATCAAAATTTGCTACATTGATGAACTTAAATGAGCATAAAAAAGTCATTGCAAATGAGGAAGCACATTTAAAATATAGTGAGGCACAAATATTGGTATGGCAAAATCGATTGACTGATGAATATAAAGAAAGAATGAACAAAAATGATGATATAGTCATTAATATTACAAAGAAAAACGACGAGCTTCATGCAATTTGTCCAGATTGCAACACACAAATCTCAATCATCGATAAAGGACGACAAAATTTCCACCCCACTAACTTCTTTTTTCACCTAAATCGTCACAAAAATAATACCAGTCAATTGCAAGAAGATGAAGCCAGTAATCAAAATACTGTTCAACATGTATCAACAAGTCAAATATTAACAAGTCATAGAAATGAAAATATTTCTAGTTCACGCGAAGTAGTTAGCAGACGAAAGCGTCCTGCAAATCCAGTGCAAAGCATAAGTAAACGTGTGGTAAGTTTTTTTGAGCTTAATTAATACTAACTTATTATTAAAAAACTAATTACAGACTAGATCCAAATAGAAATAACGAGGTTAGACTCGATAACCGTTAACTTTATTTTAGTTTAACTTTTCTTCTTTGATTTTATGTTTTTTATGTTTTTAAAGTTTAAATAAAAAATATAAATGTATGAATACTAACTTTAATGAATTTTTATTTTACTTTTTAAGAATGATGAAAGCTTAACTCCGTTATTAAATATGTTAATTGCTAATAGCAACACAACAATCCAAGGATATCATGGCAATCGATACAAATTTGAATTGAAAGAGTTGGCATCATATTTGTATATTCGGTCAGGACAAAATCTCTATGATTTTTATCATTTAAATTTAAAACTGCCAGATTTAAAAAGTGTGCAAAGGCACATGTCAAAGGAACTTAAAAAAATTAATGAATCTGAATTAAGATTTGATGAATTACTTAATTATCTGGATAAAAATGGTTATTCAAAAGAAGTATGCATCTTTGAGGATGCTACTAAAATTGTTGAATATGTTGAATATGATTCTGAGAAAAATTTGCTTACGGGTCTAGTTGCTCCTATTGATTCAAAAACAGGCATGCCTAGAAAAAATTTTTTCAGTCTATCATCAATTTTGTTAATAATTACAATAAAAGTTCTTATCTGCATGTAATAATGGCCAAACCAAATACTACAGGAGCACCTTCTTTTCTACTTGGATATTTTGGAACTGATAACAAATTTACAAACAAGAATGTTACTGCTCGTACCCAACATTATTTTAAAGAACTGGAGCTTAGAGGTATTCGTTTATTAGCAACAGGAAGCGATGGAGACAATAAATTTCTCATGTCACAAAAACTGCTTATAAACTTTGGTTGTTTCAAAGCTTTTGGAAAGCTATTGCTCGCTGGTGACATTTATTCTAAACATTTATCGATACAGGATCCTTTGCATATATGCAAAAAAATCACAAATACATTTTTCGCACATCCTCTTCGAGTGGGTCGATATCACGTTACAAGAAATCATTTAGTGATTTTAATTCGACAATTTGACAAAAAAGATCATTTTCTTGTTCAATCTGATTTGAATATTAATGATAAAATGAATTATCAACGAATCTATAAAATTATAAATCCTAAGATAATCGAATTACTTAAAAACATTGAAGATTCACAGGGAACGATAGCAATTTTAGAATTGATTCAAAATATTATGATTTCATATATTAATGAAAATGTTTCAATACAAGACCGTTTGTATTATGCAATATATGGTGTGATATTTTAACGATTTTGGAGACAGTGGCTAAAGAATAATAATTTACCTCGTAGTTTTTTTATAACACAGAACAGCTATGAAGGTCTTGAGCTAAATTTAATCACTTTGATTAAATTAATTAAAGATTCGAAAGCTCACAACATTCATTTAATGTCATCTCAGGTTTGTGAAGCTTTTTTTCGCTTGGTTCGTTCGTATTCATCTGTAGAATCAACTATTGTGAATTGTACTATGAAAAGTTTTGCATCACGAGCACATAAGATTGAATATGAAGAAAAAGTTATGTATGAACTTGGAGATAAATATGAGTTTCCAAAATTATTGAAGAGATTAAGAAAAGAAGAAATTTTAGAAGTGATATTGAATCAAAATGAGATGGAGTGTATCATAGAGAGAGCAACATCAGCTGCTCTTGAAAAAGCTTCTTTGCTTGGTATAAAATGTGATTCTATAGATTTAAATGATTTTTTGAAGTCTGTTAAAACAAACGATACGATTTTTGAAACTTCTAGTGATCATGAAGATGATGAAGATATATTGATTGATATTAATGAATCAGGAGTTGAATTTGAAGATCAAAATGAAATTGATAGCTTAATTTCTTTTCAAAATATTTCTTTTTCAAATCGACAGAGCAATGGTTCATTAGTAGAAATTGTTTCAAATGGAAATCTTGGGTTTTTAACCAAAAATCAGCTGGTATGGATGTTACAAAATAATAAAATCCGTGTTAGTACTGATAAAAATGCTCGTTTTTTAACATCAAAACCGACAAATATGTCCACATTTTCACAAACAAGTGAAATGGCTTGGACCTCTAATGTAATTTCTAAAGGAGATATTATTTTGATGAAACATAATAGTGAAAATATATTTGGCACAGTATTGGATATTTGCTTCACTCTTGTCAAGCGAAATAAGGAGAAAGATATAACTTTCTTGAAGGATTTTGTTGACATGAACTCCGATGATATTGAATGTATTAAAGTTTTACTTAGCCCAGTTAAAGTTTTAGAAAATCATTTTTTTGTTAAATCGCACGATTTTTATAATTATGTGAAAATATGTAATTATATTTGCCATTTTAGTCAGGATATAAATTTTAGAAATGCAAATGTGAAAAGTTTTATAAAAAATTTGTGGTAAAATAAAATTTTGTAAATAAAAATTGAGGTTTTCTTGCATTTGGGTTTATAAATGAGTTTTTTACTCCAACTTTTAAAGTAAATAAAATTACGATTATTAAACGCAAAAATCGCCGATTAATCGCAAAAATCGCAAGAATGCCGATTAATCGCACAAATCGCAAGAATCGCCGATTAATCGCAAAAATCGCAAAAATCGCCGATTAATCGCAGAAATCGCAAAAATCGCAAGAATCGCCGATTAATCGGCGATTAATCGGAGTGTCTTCGCCTTGATAGAAGAAATGATAAAATTTCGAATTTTTGTCACAGTGAATATTTCCTTGTAATATTATTTTCAATCATAAAAAAAAAATTTCAATTTTAATCAAAAGCTTCTCTATCAACTGAAATTTCTCATTATTTCAACTTTTCCTATCTAAAATTCAATTTTGCTTTACACCACAGCACATTGCAATAAAATGGCCAGAAATTGAAAATGAATTAGTTGTCAATGAATATCAAAATCTTCTCATTGCACTAGCAAATGCAAAATTAAACGTCACAGCTTTGCCAAAAGATGTACAAGAGGATGGTGAATATATCATGACTGAATTACGAGAGAATTTGGATGAATGCCGAAATCAATTACTGAACGATCATAATCTACTGGAATATAAGAAGTGCGTTCATCAAAAACTTGATATTTCTGATGACCGAATTTGGGATTTAATTGAATTACTGTCGAATGATACATCGAGAGAGAATGATGACGATGATGATTCTGGCTCAATGAAATTATTTGATTTTAAATTTTTATTACTTGCTCTAAGCTTCATGGCTTTTAATTTACTCTAATATGAATCATTTTGAAAGATATTACTGGGTTTGTTGACTTTGTGCTAATTAAACAAATGAGATAAAAATATAAAGATATTTTATGTGTGTCACTTGTAACCTTGAATTTTTTTATTGTATCTTTTGTACTAATTTGAAGTTTTTTAACATATTCAATTTAGTAAGAAAATCAAACATTTAGTTCTGGTTTTATTTATACATTTTTGCAGAAATATACGCTATTATGCACGGAGAAAATATTTTATTACTAGCATAAAGTTTTAAGATTTGTTCCTATAAACTCAAATTTATTACCTTTAAAGAAAATTTAAAGTGTTGTGAATTTTTTTATGACAGTTATAAAAATTTGTTACTGTTATAAAACTTTTATAACTGTCATAAAAAACATTATAACACTTATAAATTTTTTTAAAGGTAAATAAATTTGACTTTATAAAGACAAATCTCCAAAAAGTTTATGCCAGCTATAATTTATTTTTCTACGTGTATACATAAAATTTAAAAGCAAGACAATTTTAATAACAAATCAAGATCAGAAATCAATAAGTCAACCACAAAATTTACATAGATAAAATTCAGATGCGACCACATTTCTATTACAATATAACATTCATTATTTCTTAATGCAATTGACATATTTAAAGTTAAATTCCTCAAAATTAGAAATTTTATAGAAATTCCTAAGCTCTTCTCATATGAGATTTTCGATAAATGTGAATAGTTTGAGAAATATTTTTGAGGTTTAATGAAATTTTGTGCTTTAAATTCTATCAAATAATTTAGAAACATTTCTGCCATAATCACTGAGTAATCACAAAATAAATGAAATTATTTAATTGATTTTCAAGCAAATTTCAAATGATATAAATTGATTATTTGAGATATTGGCATATTAGACAAAAACACTCAAGGCTTTCTTTAAAAGTTTTCTCACTTCATCATTAATATGAAAGCTAACAGCTTTTCAAATCTGATAGTTTTGATGGCAGCAGTAAATATAAAGAAAAGAAGGCGATAATTGATAGCAACATAAATCCACTCAATTAATGGCAAAATATTTGTATATTTATTGATGTTCTTTCTTTCACTCATCATTTTGCCAGATGATAAGTCAATAAAAAATTATTATTGCTCACATCCTTCACTGGAAATTAATCTAATTACTTGCCATAAGCGAGATAGAGAAAGAGAAGAAAAAGAAATCTCTGCTGCTGATAATATTGATTAATTTGATTATTTATACGTGGATGATTTAGCTAAAGATTATTTATTAAGAGTAAGAGGTCAGATATAATCTAATTAACTTTGAATTGCTCGAATGTTTTATTCTATAGATATATGAGAAGGAATAAAAACATGGAGATCTAAAATATTCTAAGGATTTTTCATGTGTCGATTTCTTTTTTTTTGTGGTTTTTGAAAAATTTGCTAAAAATATTTTCAATTAAGAAAATATTTTATTGTTTGCAAATAAATGTATGTGACATTTGTTGCGTGTGATATTTCACATGTGTTGAGCGACATGTCACATTTTTAGAAAAAGGTCTTGAATGAATTTTAAACCTTTTTAAAACATAAGTTAAAATATTTAAAAATTCTCATCATTTGATAAAACATACTTTTATCAAGTTTTATAAGAAAATATAAATTTTTCTCTTTCCACTTTATGACTTTAAAGAATATGAATGAAAAACTTCATAAAACATAAAAACGAAACGAGATCATCCAATAAGAAAATGCTATTTAAATTCCATTCCGATGAGTATGCGAAGAGCAATAAATAATGCCTTTAGTATATCATAGAATAAGAAGAGAGTTGAGATGAAAGGAAAAAAAAGAGTTGATGGTAGAATGACTTATTGCGCAGTTGATAGAATAAAAGTTTTTAAATTAATTTTTCATTTATAAAATTTAAAAAAATTTGTAAGTAAAAAAGTTCAACATTTCTCTTAATTTTTTAGCTTGAATAAAATTATGTAAAATTTCAAATTTATTTTTACCGTTATTTTTGAATATATTAAAATTTTAATTGCATTTAAAAAATTTTAAATTTATTTAAAAATTTAAAATTCAGACAAAGCGAAATAGAGAAAAAGAATGAGATAAAAAACTTTTATGTAGTTAATGCATGGTAAATAGATAGCAAAAGAAGAGTATGAGGTAATAAAGTAGAAAATCGTTAAATGCTCTTAAAGCATGTGATGCACGTATAAATAAATTAAAGATCTAAACCGAATAGTTAAATGTTGGCACGTTCTCATACGGACGGAAGACAGTATTATTTCCGTTTTCCTAGAACCAACCGCTTTCGTTTCACAAATATCATCGATAAAGACGAAATGAACGGAAATAAAAATTTATGTATTATGGCATGAAAGCCACCTAAATAAAAAAAATGCTGCTGCTCTTTTCAACCCCTCACAACTTTCAGACTTCTGTCTCCGTTTGTGCGATAAATAATTTTTTTCCTCTCCTTTCGCTCTGTAAATGCTTTGCTTTTTTTCTTTATGTGTTATTTTACCAACACCGCAAAAATGCTCACAAGGCAGATTGACTTGAGTATTTTGTATGCGAAAAGAAGAGAAAACATTACTAACCTTGAAAATTGACACTGAGAAAATTCAATAAAGGAAAGAAATCTGATAAGATTCTTTTTTTTGTGTGTTTTGATTTGGTTTTTGAGTGAGAAATTCGAGTTCATTGTTGTGAGTTGGATAATTCTATGATAAGAAAAATTTTGAGATTTCTTTCAAAGTGAATAAAAAAAATTAAGTTTTAAATTTTTTTGATATTTAAGATCTCACTTCATTTAAAGCAATCTTACGCAACATTTCAGTGAAACAAACTTTTATGGTCAAACTTTTGGTTGGCCGAAAAATTTGTTATCTTCTTTGTGGTGGTCTTTTTTCAAAATGAAAATTAAATATAGAGCAAAAATTTAGAATAAAGATCCAACTTCATTTTCTCTATTTTTTTTAACAAAATATTATTCAAAAGCTTCCATAAAATAATTCAAATTTTAGAATTCTAAAAATTTGTCTACAACAAATATTACGATAAATTTAATAAATTCATTTATATTCTTCATCTTATACAATAAAAAAGATTTTTTATATAAACAGCAGTAAGAAAAGAAAGCTCAGTATATGTGATAATATGAATCATTTTCCCCTTTGTCATTTGTATGTTAAACGAGAGAGTTAACGAATGAGAGAGTCTCTATATGAATATAACTGGCAGTAAAATATGTTGAGAATGTTTATACTTACAGCATGACACAAAAAAAGAGAGAAAGAGAAAAGTAAGAAAGTAAGAAAATTTAGTGAATAATGAAGGAACATTTTCATTTCGATGTCAACATTTTGCCAGTTCATTAACAGTTTTGTGTGTGAGAAAAGAAAAAATAAAAATTGCTCAATATCACTGACGAATAGAAAGAAAGAGAAAGCCAAAACTATGCAAATCAAAAAGTTTTCACATCTGCAAGTGAAAAGGGAAGGAATTGAGTACAATATGTCTTCTGAAATTTATGCAATATGGTGATGATGATATGTAGAACTATATCCCGTCCTTATTGCATAATATATATGTTGTATTCTGCTATTCTGCTTTGTTTTGGTAGTGGTGGCTTGTTAACAACAGAACAAAAACTTTTCCTTTGAATTTTATACAGATTTTTTTTAGAATCACAAGCTGACACATAACAACTTGCATGATAAAAATAAGGATTAGATTTTAATGTAAATTTTATGACTTAAAAAAATCAATAAAAATTATTTTAGATTTGTTTATGATAATATTTGTTTTTTGAAAGTACGTTACATTCCCTTTTTTCTTTTATTAAACATGCATGATATCTGAAACCAACCAACAAGTGTATACGATGTTTTACCAATTAAAACACAAAATTATGTTCATAGACACAAGTTAAGAAATTCATAAATTATACAAAATAATCAAAATTTTAATAACTGAACATTGTTGACATTTTAATAATACTCTGATTAGCAATTATTTTATAAGATAAGACAAAATTATTCAATCGAAAGTAAGAAATTTTCCAATTTTGAATGAATTTGAATAATTTAAGATAAGAAGCAAGCACATGTTTACATCTTAGTTAGAACTGTAACAAATTGGATGTAAAAACATGATAAATGATGTATGCACATGTAAGTTCATTCAATCATGCAATGTAGAAACAACAATGCTCTTGAGGATGAAGAGAAAAGTAAATTATGACTAATTTAATTCAATTGCATTCAATGTACTAAATTTGCATGAAGAAAAAGTCTTGTAAGAAAGAAAGAAAAAACTTCTTTATAATTAATTTTCTTCGTTTTGCTTCAATTTCTTTACTTTGTCGTCCCTTACTTCCATTTTTCTCATTTTCTTAATCGACATTTGCAATTAAATGAATAAAAGCGTTGAAGTGGAATGGAGAACGAAAAAGGGAAAATTTTAAAATTGGTGAATTTTTTGATATAAATGTAATGAAAATGTCTTTTCAATTTTCAAAATAAAAACTATGACTAATTTTCAAATGAATATAAAGTTTTAAAAGTAACGAAAATTTTTGAAATAAAAACTTTGATAACCGTTACATATTTTTTAAATTAAAAAAAGGAAATTTTAGTAAAATAATCTAAAATTTAAAATTACTTATTATTTTTAATTAATAAAGTTGTAAATTTTCAATTATTAAAATTTTTTAAAACAACTGAAATTTAAATTTAGAAAGATCGTTAAATAAAAATTTTAATTTCTAAAATCAAAGATTTTCAAATTTTTAAAATAAAAGTTTAATTTTGCAAAACATTCAAAAATTTGATTTCTAATTTTTCCAATTTTTTTCATGCCTTACAAATTTTAAAGAATTTTTTTCAAATTCAAATATTAAAAATCCGTTAAATTCTTAAAATTTTATTTTTTCAAAACTATAGCTGAAAATTACCATAAAATTAAATCAAATTTAACAAAACATGAAAATAATCTCAAAAACAAACTTTCTAATTTATATATTTTCTTCATAATCTTCATCATCATTAGCAGTTTTTCATTACAATTTATTTCTTTACTTTCTTTCACTAATTTTCATGTCGTGTCTTAAACAATAAGAAAACACATAACTAACTTACTCAATCATGAAGGAAGTGAAGAAAAATTTCTTCACAAATTAAGTCGCTAAAAATCCATTGCTTCATTCATTTGCATTCTAATTAATTTTTCTTGTTTTCTTTCGCTCTTTTTTCATTTTCTTTTCCTTTTTTTACATTGTCGTGATAATTTATTTTTGTTATAATTCGCTCAATTTAATTACTTACATTATGTCATTTCATATTTCTTGCCTTCAAGCCAATGATTTTAACTTTAATTGTTAGCGAAAGCTTTTTTTCGAATTGTGCACATGGAGTGCATTACTTTAGTAATAAAATTCTCATAAAAACTATTAGATGTGATAAATCAAACCGTCACAGCATGAAAGCACCTTAAAGTTCATTCCATTAACTGAATCCGATTGTCGTTCATAAAAATTTATGTGCAAGGTTCATGCTTTTTATCATACTTAAAAATCTTTACTTTTTTTTATTTTTTTTCGAGATTCAAAAATATTCTTTTTTCCATCGTATGAATGTGAGTGTGTGTTCTGAATATTTTATATCAAGATGGAAAAATTTTCCTTTTTAACTTGCAACTTTATTGCTGTGAATGAATTGGAATCAGTGCTGATACTCAATTCATAATTCAATGGCTAATATAAATCAGAAAAAGTGATGAAAAGTTTATTAATGTGAAATGTTATTTATTTTCAGGTGTTTCGGAAAAAAATTAGTCCTTTTTTGAGTGTCTTATTTAACTATCAATTGTGAGCTTATTATTTGCTCAAATGACAAACGGCGAAAAGTTTAATGTTTGACATATTAAGGAGCAGTTTTTAAGATATATTTAGTTTTAATAAATTTTGGTTTTCAACTTTTACAACTCTGGTTTAAATACTTGATACAACTATAGATGATATCTTGATAAGTTTGTTATAATAACTTTAACTGCTTCAAAGACAAAACGATACTTAGTTTTATTCATGAACTTAATCTGAAAAGAATTCATTCATCATTATATCAAAAGTGAATTTCTTTTTTTGTTGATTGTTGTGTAAATCGACCAAAAAGTAAACGTTTCTTAAAAATCCTTTTAGGAATAAGTTCATTAAATTTTTACGAAGAACTTCAAAATAATAGAGAAAGGTGAATATTATTTTTAAATTCACTCACAATATTTAACTAGAAATTTTTCTAATTTTTAGTCCAAATTTAATTATATTGAATGAAAGTATTCAACACGGCAATTTATATGAGGAAGCATTATCTGAAAGAACCAAATTAAAATATGCATTTTTCATTGGTGATATCGAACATGCATCTTGGAATTTGAGTTTTAAAGAACATTTACCTGTGATGGTAAATTAAAAGCTGACAAAATCAATTGCATTTGCGGTACCTTAAAATATTATTTTGCACTATCAAATGAATGAAGTTATTGAAAATTGACTCCTTCTGGAATTCTGAAGTGTTTAAGTGATTATGGTAGATGGTATGTCAATAGAATAATTCATAAAGAACCTAAAGAATCCACGGAAAATTTTATCAATGATTAATCTAGAGTTTGGTTTTGTGATTTTTATTGTAGCTTTAGTTTTGTCGATTTTTGTTTTTATTTGTGAACTTTTGTCAGTAAGCGTGAGAAGGCAATTGAAAAAATTTCTTGGTTTGTATGAATTTGTGAGAATTTTAAGAGAAAGATTGAAAGATTATCACGATAGATGGTAAAGTGTTTGATGTCAATAAAATAAGTAAAAGAAAATTAAATTCTTTTTTTAATTTCTAAATTGAAATATTAATTGTATT
This sequence comes from Polypedilum vanderplanki, assembly GCA_018290095.1. Classification (NCBI taxonomy): domain Eukaryota; kingdom Metazoa; phylum Arthropoda; class Insecta; order Diptera; family Chironomidae; genus Polypedilum; species Polypedilum vanderplanki. Next base: position 11,324,793 of record CM031381.1, on the reverse strand, counting down.
ATTAAAGCATAAAAATCATTTAAATACTTTGAAACTACAACTGATTAAGTACACAGATTATCAACATAGTAACAAGTATTTTAATAAACAGAAATTCAGAGTTGATGTTCCACTTTTATTACCAACAGATTTTGTTTGTAAGAAGTTTCAATCAACTTATTTGTCTTTGTTTTGATATTCAAGATCAAACCTGGATCAAAGAATTCTTAAGCTTTAGTATCTATTAAATGATAACAGTACGACTTTATAGTTTTTTCATTAAATTTTCTTTACTTTTTCGTAATGGCTTTTTATTAATTCTGTTGAGTACATATGCTTTTCCAACACTGAAATAGGTTTTTTAAAAAAAGTAGCATATAAATTTGATTTGAATTTATTATTAATAAAGAAAACTTCCAAGATATAAACGAATAAAACTAAAATATTTAAGGTATTAACAATATTCTTTAAAAATATTAAAATTTCAAGTTTGGAATCATCTCTTTTATTATTTCGAGACATGTCAATTTGGTATTCTAAAAAAGAATTTAAAATAGTTTCTGTTGTGTATGTTGTTGCTTGTTTAATTATTTTATTTGCAATTTACTGTGAAAGTTCATCACAAAAACTGAAATATGAAGCAATAGAAAGTCTACTTGAGAATAATCGAGCACAACTAGTTTCAAAAGCAATTTCTGACGTTATTCAAAATTTTTTTATCAATAATGACATACATTTTGATTTAATCATCTTTGGAAATAAAACAAATCACATCAATGACATCATAAATGAAATAAAAACTAAATTTTTACCAACAAAAATTAAACATATTCAAAATATTTCATACCGTAAAGATTTAAAATTAAATCAATCTGCAATATTTTTTACAAATTCATCTTTAGAATTTTTTTGATTGCATGCTCTTTCAGCTGGTCAACATTTTGAAGATCCTCAATTAAAAAATGAAAATATAAAAACATTTAAATTTTTAGTTTATGCAGAAGGAATTGAGTCTTTTAGTATAATTAATAGAATAATAACTACTCATAAATTACTTAGTCTTCAAAGAATATTTCATCAAGTTGATTTAACATTTTTTGAGTTTTTAATGTTTGATGATTTTAAAACAGTCAATTTGGTTGCAAAAGTGATTTACACAGAATATAAATGTGCAAAGACTCAACTTAAAAAACTAAACAGTTTTGATAAAAATTTACAAAAATGGAAGCAAAAGTTGGAAAATTTTGATCATTTTAACTATTTTCATGAATGTATGGTTAGTTTTCATGTCACTATGATGCAATCATTTTATATCAAAGAATGGAAAGGTTATTTTTCAACAACTGGATTAAATTCAACTGACAATTATGGTGGATTAATTCATGAGTTTATAGAAATTCTTGCCAAAAGACATAATTTTAAAATTCATTATGTTTTGGGTGAAACTGATTATAATTATACAGGATTTCTTTTTATTGATTATACTCCTACAAAAAATTTCATGCCATATTTTACACATTCAATATTTTTAAAACTTTTTGAAATCAAAAAACACAATTTTGGAACTTCTTCAATTTCTTTGCCAATTATTACAACTGATTATTATTTTCTTGTTTCTTACAATGAATTTTATACAAATTATGAGAAATTAACTTTTCCATTTGATGCTGCTATTTGGTTTTTGCTTTTCTTTACTTTTGGTCTCGCTTTTGGAACAATTTTTGTACTTCAATTTTGTCCTCAATGGATAAGACAAAAAGTTTATGGAAAAGGTAAAATAATTTAAATTTAAAATTTATGATTCTTATTAAAAATTTTAATTTTAGGAATAAACAGTTCAGCATATAATCTTCTTGGAATTTTCTTTGGAATTTCACAACGTAGGATTCCTCGAGAACACTTCAGTCGTATTCTTTTGATTTTGTTTATTGGATTTTGTTTGGTCATTCGAAATTGCTGGCAATCAATGATGTTTGAGTTTATGACGACGGATATGAGAAAGCCTTTGCCTGAATCGATTGAAGATCTGAAAAAAATGAATTATAGTATTGTGATGAATGTAGATATCTATACAGAAACTAATATTGATCAAGAGTTAGTTGGCAGGTAATTTTGAATTTTTTATTAAATATTCAATGAGAACAACTTCAATAATAGAGATGAAGATTTGTGCGAAATTTTTTTTTAAAACTTCGTTTTTTTCGCGCACATTTGTGTATTTTCAATAAAAATGTTGCGTGTGACAAAAAATGTAGCACAACACAAATTTTTTTATTAAATATGATCAATCAATTTTAGTATGATTGATTGTCATTTTTGTTTACGCGACATTTTTTGTGTTGCGTGACAATTTATTATGTCGAACGTGTTTAAGCAACATTTTGCATACGTTTAAGCTACATTCGTACATTTTATTTTTCGCGCAAATGTCAGTTACTTTATTTTAACTAAATATCACTAAAGCTACATGTGCACACTTGTCAAATTGCACATAAATTACCTTAGCTGTATATAACAAATTTTTCTTGTTTTCAGTTCATTCAAAATTGAAGCACTTGAAAGAGATATTTATGAGAAAATCTATAAAACAGCACTCGATGGTAAAATCGAACCAAAAGTTGCATTTCTTGTTTCAGTGATAGAACATGCAAAATTAAATTTAACATTTAAAAATTCATTACCAATTATGAAAAATTTAAGAAAAAGTTCACGATGGATTTTTAATTTGCATAAAAATAGTATTTTAATACAGCAAATTAATCAACTCATTAATGATCTATATCCATTAGGAATTTTTGAATACTTACATAATTATGATATGTGGAATTTATATCGACCATTTGATGTTGACAAAATAGATCCAAGAAGAATTTTGTCTTTGAAAGATCTTGAGTTTGGTTTTGTGATTTTTCTTGGTTTTTTGTCATTGGCAATTGTTGTTTTTATTTGTGAACTTCATGCTTTATATGTAAGAAGACAATTGAGAAAATTGCTTGGTTTATATGAATTTGTGAGAACCATAAGAGAAAGGTTGAAAGATTATCATGATAAATGGTAAAATTTATGAGATTTTTAAATTTAATTTTTGATGAAATTGAAATGTTAAATAAAAAAATAAAATATCACATTAATCGAATAAATTACTTGTCCAACCATCAACTGGAATTTTTGAGTTTCCTGCATTTTAACATTTTTTTTTCAAAACAATTAAAGGATCAATAACATTTTAGTACAATTAATATATTTGATTGAAGAAAGATTAAGGAAAAGGAATAAAATATATTTGACATTCAAAGGCTATTTTCATAGCAGTAAATAAAGAAAATTTTCCAAAGTTGAAAAATTCATTTAAAAATTAATTTAAAATTCAGCATGTGAAAAAAATTAAGAATATTCTGAAGTTATTATTTTTATTTTAAAAAATTATTGTATTTCAATGACTGCAAGATACACAAAAAACAGAAGCAAAAAGAAAAGAAAAATACTAAATTTCAATGATTTTGATTTCACTTTTGTCAATTTGTTGATTTTTCTTGCATTTTGTCAAAAGACTACATCAAATGCAGTTGAAAGTCAAATTTTTCATCAAAAGTTTTCAATATCAGTTTCAAAAGCAATTTTTGATGTCATTCATGAGTTCTACATTGCACAAAATATCAAATTTGACTTCATTGTTTATGGTGAGAAATCAAATCACATTAATGACGTTATTGATGAAGTCACAAAGAAAGTAAATGAAGAAATTCCAACAAATCTTAAATATATCACTAATATACAAGATTGGAATCATGAATTCAATCGATCTGCTGTGATTTTCATTAAATCGATTAAAAATTTGGAAAATTTTCAAATGAAAACTCAATTATTATTAAATAATGATGTAAAATTAAAATATTATGGCTCAGAGAGATTAAAATTTTTGGTCTATATTGAAGAAATTGAATATGCAGAGCAATTTGGAGACATTCTAGTTTATACAGGTTTTGAAGTATTCAGTTTTATTGGAGAAATGCAGTTTTACGAGTTTTTCATTTATTTGGATAGAAGACGGAAAAACATTATTTTACTTGTGCATCAAATGTTTAATTCAAAAGTTTGTGGTAAATTTTCATTAAACAAGATAAACAGCATGAATGTAAATTCACAAAAATGGAATGAATCTTTAGAAAATTTTGATCATTATGAAAATTTTTACAGTTGTATGATTAATTTTGACGCACGAAAAGGTTTTGAATTTTATCTTAAAGATAAACCCAACAACACAAATTTTGATGAAGCGAAATTTTCTGGTGTAATGTTTGAAATTATTCAAATAATGTCTTTAAAATATAATTTCACACCTCATTATACATTATCTAATTTAGTTGTTTCAGAATTTAAAGTCTTAAATACAAAGAACTACGCGCCAAATTATTCATACGTTTTTCTTTTTTCGATTTCACCAGTAACTTTTTATAACAACATTTCATACTATACGCAAAGTTTTTCATCTACAAATTTTATGTTTCATGTTTCCTACAATGATTTGTATACAAATTATGAAAAACTCACAATGCCATTTGATCATTTAACTTGGATTTTTTTACTATTAACATTTGGGCTCACATTTACAACAATTTTTGGTCTTCATTTTTGTCCACGATGGATAAGAACAAAATTTTTTGGCAAAGGTAAAATTAAATGACATAAATTAAACTTTCTAATGTTTTAAAATTTTAAGGCATAAACAATCCAGCTTATAATGCTCTTGGAATTTTTTTTGGAATTTCACAACTTCGATTACCAAGAGAGTTTTATCCTCGTTCAATTTTACTGATTTTTATTTGTTTTTGTTTAATAATTCGAACTTGTTGGCAGTCAATGATGTTTGAATTGATGACAACTGACATGAGAAAGCCGTTGCCAGCATCAATTAATGACCTTATAAAAATGAATTACACAGTTGTAGTAGACAAATTAAAATTTGAATTCTATAAAGAACTTTTAAATGGCAGAGAAAGGTTTGTGCTATAAAATTTTTTGACGTTTTAGTTATAAAATTATTTTCAGACCAAAATTTTTAATGTTGATGAATATAACTGTGTTTTTTGACTTATACAAAAGAGCACTTGATGGTGAAACTAAATCAAAATATGCATTTTTAACTAACGATTTTGAACAGAGAACTTGGAAAAGATTTTTTAATGGTTCATTACCAATAATGGAAAATGAGATATTGTCAAAACCTCTTGCAATTACATCACCACTCAACAATATTTTACAGTATCAATTGAATCAATTAATAGATCGTTTGGTTCCTTCGGGGATTTTAAATCATCTTGTTAATTATGGTGAATGGTATCTAAATAGACCAATTTATATTGAACCTAAAGATTCAAGAAGAGTTTTGTCAATGTCTGATTTGCAGTTTGGTTTTGTGATTTTTCTTGGTTTTATGTCATTGCCAATTGTTGTTTTTATTTGTGAACTTCATGTTTTGTATGTAAGAAGACAATTGAGAAAATTGCTTGGTTTGTATGAATTTGTAAGAGTCATAAAAGAAAGATTGAAAGATTATCATGATAAATGGTAAATTATGTTGAAAATTTTTTTATTTATTCAGAGTGCTTTGAATTAAAATAGATTTTATTGTAAATTATTCATAGACATTGATTAGAAATTTCAAAAATTAAACCGTTTTATTAATATAGAAACAGTATTTTTCATCTGTTGGTCTGTAAGTTATTGCCATAGCTTTAGAAATTATTGACTATTTTTTTTATTAGTAGAATTGCCTAGAAGAAAGGCAATGAAACAAAATTCAATGAGTAACCTTCTTAATTTTATCAACACCAATAATAATTAGGATTTTCCAAAGAATGGACATTGAAAAACTTTTCTTTTATTTTTTGACATATTTGTTATTTTTTCTTTCAATGTCCTAATTTAAATAAATCTAATAAAATTTGAGATGTAAAAATTCCTTTAAAATCTAATAAAAGACAAACAACATGCACAAAATAAATGGACGAGCAACAAAAGACCATTTGAAGAAATAAATTTCATTTCTTATTTCACACGAAGGCCTTATTAAACAAGCATCAATTTAAGCAATTTTCATCCTCGTGTGTTTTCATTTCAACCGAAACTGAGATTTTTTATGGACTACTTCTAAATAATTTATGCTATGTCGTTTATTAAGCATCGCCCAAATTTAATTTTCGTTTTTACTTTTTTTCCTTCTTTTTTAAGGGGCAAAAAATACTTGAGAATTTAGTGTGCAATGAAAAAGAAATAAGGAAAATAAAAAGTGTAAAGAAGATGAAGGAAAAAGAATTGGAAAAAGACAGAGAGGTCAATTTACCAGTGGGAATTTTTATTTCTTAAATCTTTTTGTTTTTAAACTTTTTCGTTAAATTTATTTTATAAAAAAATTTTTTGAAAAAATTTTGATAAAGTTTTTGATTTTTTCAAAAATTTCAACAAATTTTTTTATAAAAATTCTTTTAAATAAAAAAATTAATTTTTTTGGTTTCAAAATTTTTGGATTCCAAAAAAATTATAAAATTTTTTAAATTAAAATTTTTATCAAATTTCAATTTTTCAGCATTCAAAGAATTTCCCACTTGCACAAGCTCAAAAAACATTCAATTCATTTACTTACTTACTTATTTGTCTTCTTCCTTTTCTTCTCACCTTTCTCAAAGCACAGTAGTAGCACATTGAGAGGTTTTTAAGTGATTTTACGGTTACAGCAAAAAACTTTCTTCAGTTATTGGCGAGATAAAAAATTTTTTGTTCTATTTTTTCTTCGTTCGCTTAGGTTATTTAAAGGACTTGTTAAAACATTCAGTCAATTGACTTGAAATAATAAGAAATTGAAGTAGATGGAGAATAAAAATAAGAGAAGTGTTTTTGTGCAATTGATTGGAGATTTCCAGATTGATAAAGAATAATTGAGAGAAGCTTTGAATTTTTTGATTGCTGAAATAATATTGACATTTTTGAAAGAAGTTTAAAGTAGATTTGTATTTTTTAATTAACTGTTTTTTGAATTTAAAATATTTGAACTAACGGCCTTATAAATTTAAATTTTTTTAAAACGGTTTCAAAAATGTTCAATTTGAATTTATTTAAAATTTTACATCTAAATGAAGTTCAATGCTTTTAATTATTTCTAAAATAAATAACCGTCGTAAAAGATTTAAATTTAAATTATTTTTTTAATTAGATCCGAGGGAGTGACGGCTTCTACGAAAGAAATTTTTTACGAAGAAAAAATAAAAATTTCGAAGAGATTTCGAAAGATTTCACAATTTTGAAGGGATTTCAGAAGATTTCGAGCAAAAATGTAAACAAACAAAAAATGCGAAATTTATTTTTTCAAAATCTCGTAAATTACTGAACGGTTCTTGCTGAAATAACAAGAAATGAATTGCATAAGTACTTAACAACACAACTAATGTATAGTTGTGAAGAAATAAGAGAAAAAATTAAGAAAGAATTTTTCTGTTAATTGAAGTGCGCAGTAAAAAATTTCAAACGCGACGAAATATTTAAGATATTTTAAAAAGAACCAAAGTTTTTTGTTGTTTTCATTGAAAATAACTGAAAATGTTGAAATCTTTCTGATTTGAATTTATGAAAATTACGAAAAATTACGAAAATTTTTTATTTTTTCGTAGAAGCCGTCAACCCTTCGATTAGATCAAATAAATCTAGAAATTTCTTCGTTTTATTAAAAAAATTTATAAAAAAATTCTTTTAAACAGTTTTTCAAAATTTACTTTGTCTAGGATTAAATTCAAATTTTTTACATACTTTTTCATTATTTTTTTCAAATTTTCAATATTTCGAAAAAATTATAAAATTTTGGTAAAATTCCATACAATTAAAAAAAACTTCAAAATTAAGTCGCTAAAAATAAATCGATCTTTTCCAAGCCTAAAAATATTTTCATATCCACTTTATAGAAAAATTCAACTTGACCTTCAATTAAATAATTTTTTTACAAGACTAATCCAATATTAATTGTAGATTTTTGTAATCCAACGAATTAAACTTGTCAGAAAATCCTTCATTAATTATTTCGTAGGTTTCACATCCTCAAACAAAAAAGCGAGAGCTGAGCAAGTGAAAAAGTGAGTCATAAAACCATAAAAACCAATTGTAAAATTGTTTATTCGCGCGTTACATGATAAAAAGGAATGAACTCGCGAGATTTTTACATTGTAGCCCGCAATTCGAAATTGCTTATTAAATTTTTAATGCCAGTTTCACTTTACTGTTGCTGCTGGTACTTGTTTTGTAATTTATTTCAAAATAATTTTCTCTGAAATCTTTTTAAAGATTTTTTTTCGTTGATGTGATGAAAAAGTGTGGGAAAAGGAAAAACTTTGTGCTGGCAGTAAAAATTTATTTTTCTTTCACCTTCTTAAACCTTTTTCTTTTTCGTTCTATACTCATACGCAGTTGTAAGAGGAGGAAGAAAAAAAGTGTGCAAAATATGATTTTTATGAGGCTTATGGTATTGATTCATGTATGACATTAAACAAAGATTTTTATTTGAGCAGCTCTCTTCACTTTCTCACTCTTTCTTTATGGCATTAAACCTAAATGAGCTTTTTTCTTCTTCATCGATTGAAGAGTGCCATTAAGATGAGAAGAGTTTTGCCTTCCTGAATTTTTTATGCCAAGCAGAAATTTCCTTTTCTTTTTCTTTGAAATTTACGTTTAAAAAGAGAGAGTGTGAGGAAAGAAAAGTTTTTCTTTATTCTACTGGCATATTGGTTTTGGTGTGGATGAGAAATTAAGAAGGGATTGGAAACATTTCATAACTTTTCAGACAAATATTTTATAAATTAACGTAATAAGTTGAGCACTTGGTTCCTCATTGACTTTGTTTTAAGTGTGAAAGAAAGTAAAAGAAAATATTTTTTGATTTTATAAATTTTTATTTACGAAACCATAAAAATATTTCAATTTCGAAAAAGTAATTTAAAAAAAATTCATTTTGATGAAAATAAATTTTTTTATGAATGATGGTTTTTTATGGTAAAAATGATAAAATGTGAATTGTAACATGCGTTGCGTGAGACATATGTGATGTAAACAAAACAACATTTATAATGTTGCAAGACACATTAGTTATGTTGCAAATAATGAAAATGACAATTGTTTTGAAAAATTCTAAGCTGTCGAAGTGATTAACCACTTGATTAAATTTTATAATGAAATCATAATCATAAAATGAAATAAATATAAGAAATTTCTAAAATAAAAGTTTATTTAAATTTCAAATTAAAAATTTATTTGGTTTTTTAAAATTCTAAATTGCTAAAGAATTTTTTCACACCCCTTCTATTATGTTCACAACGCAACATCATTGGAATAAAAAAGTTTATTATTTTTCTTAGATAGAATAAAGAATTTTTTTCTCTTCTCACTTTAATGCAAATAAGGTAGAAAAAAGGAGCGCATGAAAGAGCGCCAGAAAAAGAAGAAAAAATGGAGAATAATGCAAATTTGTATGGAGATGAATAAGAAATTATTCTTTCATCCTTTTTCTTACATTTTCTATCGAAGATTCTTTGAATTAATGTTCTCTTGTCGATAGAAAAAAGAAATTTATTTTTCTTCATCGATAAAGAGCTGAAAGGTAGAAAAGTTTACACTTGAATGAAAATTGGACTTGCTTGAAAGTGAAAAGTTAGAAAATTTTCAATTAATTATTATTGATCGATTGCATTTGTCGATTGTTTGTTTTCAATTATTAATTTGTAATCTATATAATTATCTTAGTTATATTTATAGAAAATAATGAGATACTTTTGCGTCATTGCTATATTAATTAAATTGTATTTGAAACTTGATACATAATTTATACTGAATTTAAAGATAGAATTTTTTGGTAATTATAAATTAATTCTCCATTAAAATAACGGTTTATTAAATTTATATGATAATAATTTAAAGCAAACCTAAGAAGGTTTTTTTTAAATTTAGTGCAGTAACGTTAGATTTTAAAATACTTTTGAACTTTCAAAATTATTTGATCCGTTAAAATTTAATATTTTAAATTTTATTAAATATCCTAAAAAAACTAAATTTGACCTTTTTAAAAAAAATTATTTACAAATCAATCAAAAAGTAAAAAAAAAATATTTTTTTCACCGCCCTCTAATTTCAAAAACACCTTCCGGCATAAACTTTACGACAAAATCAGCTGTGTATTTTTCTTTTCTCTTGCACAGAAAATAAATATTGAGAGAGAAAATGTTTAATATGAGAGAAATTTTCCAAATGCTAAAAAAATTTCCAATATTTTCATTCCAGTCACTAAAATCAACTTTTCCAATGACTAATTGTGTGCATTTTCTGTCTGTTCTTTGCATGTGAGATCTCGAGAATCACTCTGATGTCAGTTTGATTGCGAACTTACTGCGGTGAAGATCATTTTTGTGTTTGCATTCGAGTCGGAAAATAAAAAAAAGAAAGAGAGATAAAAAAGTTTAAAATTGAAGAAAATTTTTCGATTCGTGTAAGAAAAAAAGAAGGAATAAAATGAAGTTAAAATTTTTATCAAAAATCATTAAAAGACGACACAAAAGAAAAACTTTTTATTATTAAAGTGAAAGAACATAAAAAAGAAATGACGAAAATAATTCATTTTGAATTGAAGCGAAGAAAAGAGCCAACGGCATTCGCGGTTTGCCTTTAAAGTCTCTCACTCATTTGCTCTTGTCGGTTTTTATGGTTAAAGCTGAAAACTCTCTTGAAAAAATGCCAAATAATTTTTTTGAAGCTGATTGATGAAAAAAATTAAAATTCATGTGTGAAAGATAAAAAAATTAATTGAAAAATTCATAAATATTCATTGAAAAATTTTTCATCATAAAAACAAAAATTGAAATTCAAGTAGTGAAAAAAGGTCAAGTTCATTCATTTTATAAAATAAAATTTAAAAAAGAGATTGCTTTCTTGTACTTTTTTGAAAAAGAGACTAGTCTGAATGAAAAGAATCAACTAAAGTTGATGGTTCTGAGAATTGACTTAAAAGTTGAGGAGTTGTTGAGAGTAATTGAAAAATACCTTGGCAGAAAAAAATCAGGCTTTGAATTTTTGTTTGTGAGAACGATTGAAATTTAATTTCAAATCAAAGGAAAAAAGGAACAAAAGAAATTAGAAAAAAATTTATGAAGTGGAAATTTAAGAATTGTGAAAAAAAATAACGAAGAAACTTTAAACAAAAAATATCGTGAAATTAAATTTTTGAACTTAAAGTTTCAAAATTTCACCTAAAAAATTCTAAAAATTCAAAAAAAAAAAATTTTAAACAAAGATTTACTAAGAAATTGCAAAAATAAATGAAACATAAAAAATTTTCTTCATGAACTGCAAAAAAATAAATTCTTTAGTTTCACTGTGAAGGATCAGCATAAGAAAATTATTCATCTGTAATTCTACCAAAATAATAATCAAAGAATATTGTGAAGATTAAAACGAAAATTAATGAAAAAAATATTGAAAGCATAAAAATATTTTAAACTTTCAAAAACTATAGATTTAAAATCAAAAATACAAAAAGAACTTTGAAGTCTTCTGACTTTAAAAATTAAATTAGGAGACAAAAGGACAATTCGTGTAACTGCAAAATTATTAATGGAAAATTTTCAAAGTAATAAGAAATAAAAGATCTAAAAGGTTTTTTAATAATAAATCTAAAGTTGACAGGAAAAATTCTTGAAAATTTGTCAATGTGAAAGTACAGACTTGTTTGTAACGGTCATTTGTATCTTCAAAAGTGTTTTATTTCAGAGTTATCACAGTGAGAGAAATCAATAAATTCATTTGAGATTGAGCAATTCAAAAGTTCGTCGACACTCATAAAATTTTCAACTAAAATTCTTAAAACATCAGTAAAATTCTCATCAAAAATTTGAAAAATTTTATTTGTTACAAAAAAATTGCTCTAGCAATTCTCAGAATAAAATTTTACAAAGAATTCTCATATTAACAAAGTCTTCTAAAAAACTCTCAGAAATAAAATAAAATAAAACTAAAAGGTGAAATAAAAACATAAAAATCTTCTTATTCATTTAAATATTTGAATGTAAAAGAAATCAAGTCAAGTCAAGAATAAAGTCATTTGAATAATAAAACAACAGCATTAAAAAGCAGGGAAAGATTCATTTATAATAAGAGTATTATTATTCAGAGAAAAGAAAAGTAAAGGAAGAAAACAAAGAAAGTAGAAGAAATTGCAAATTGGTATTAAGCGATTCAATAATCATAGTCAACAAAAGACACAGAGAAAGCAAAAGAGCATCAAGGAAAAAAGCAGATTATTATTATGAAATTGTGAATAAAAGAAGAAAAAAAGACAATCAAGCTTGTGTGCAGAGTAAATTGAAGACACAACAACAAAAGAAAGAAAAAAAAGGAAATGACGATAATCATTCGAGTGTCTCTTCTCAACTGTTATAAATAATTGCATGGCTTATCAATTCAATCAATGAACGAGAGCGAAAGTTCAATCTTTAACGTGATGGAATGTCAGAAGATTTTTTATTGATTTTTTCTCTCTTTTTCTCTAACGACTTGCACATGTGAAAAAAAAGAAAATAAAGATAAACATTAAAGAGACAGAAAAAAGATTATTTTTGTCATTGAGTGAGGAAGAAGAGAAAACTTTGGAGTAATTAAGTCAAAAACACTTTTTTCTGATACTTTGTCAATCATCATCATCATCATCAAGTTAAGAAGTGAGGAAGATTAATTGGATTATATTTGACAAAATAAGAAGAAAAAAGAGCAAAGAAAAATTTGAGATAAGAAAATAAAAAAAGGAATTTTAGGAAGATCTACAAAAAAAGAGTATAGTAATTTGTTGGAATTAAGTGAAAAAAGGGAACTAAGAAATAAAATTGAAAGTTCCGTTGTTCCAATGTTTTACTGATTTTTTTTGACATTAAAAAGAACCAAATTTGAAATTTTTCACCTAAAATTTCTAGTTCAACAACTCCAAAACTCGCATTTTACACATAAATTGAACTCAATAAAGCAAACAAAATAAGCGAAATTTACCTAAAAATTTCTCAAATAAACATTTTGAAAAATAGTTCGAATTGTCGAACAAGACGGAGGATTTAATAAAGATTCAAACGTTTCTACAAGTAAAAGAATTTGCAAATTTAACACAAGTTGAAAATCAGTCAGTTTTGGAAAATAACTAAATTGAAACTGACTAAATTTTAAAATTTTAATTGACAAAAATTAAAAGAACAAATAAATTCAACTGTTTAAAAAAACAAAATTCAAAAAGTAAAGACGAAATTTAGAAAAAACTTCATTGAAAGTGAAACCTTGCAATGAAATACTCATAAAAGTCCGTCTTAAAACTTTAAAATTAAAACAAATATTAAAAAAGTTGATTTAAAATTTTCCAAAATAGGCAGGAAAAGCAAACAAAAATTCGTTCAATTTCTTCCTTCAATAACAAAATTCTCAAAGAAAAAATTTCAACTTAAAAACAAAAAAATCAAAAATTAACCATCGTTCTTTGATTTCATCAAAAGCAACAAAAAAATCTCACAACAAATTAAAGAAAAATTTAAATCAAAAAAGCTTCTAAGAGTGAAAAGAAAAGAGAAAAATTTCAACATTGTTAATATTCAGTGAACTGAAAGAGAGACGAATAAAAATATTCAGATGTGGATTTGTGAAAGAACAAAAAATTCAGTCAAGAATGTGAAAAATTGTAAAATTAAATTTTACTTCCTGGAATGAAATTTAATCAACAAAAAATATTAAATTGTGAGGAAGAAATTTCGAGATAAAAAATTAATTGACAAATAAATAAACTGGAATGGAAATTTTTTGTAAGCAAACAAACAAAAGTAAACAAAAATTTTCTAATTAAACAAATGAAAATCTTGTCTTTTGGGCAAATTTATATTGTGATTGAAAAATTCAAAAAAAAAAAATTAAAAAAAATTGAGAAAAAATGAAGCATAACAAAAGATTGAAAAAATTTCTCAGAAATTGTTTATAATTAAAAAAAAAGAATAAACAAACATTTGAGAAATTATTGGAAAAATAAACAAAAGGGAAAAAATTTTATGACATTTTATGAATGAGAAAAAAAAAATTTAATAAAAAGAAAGAAAAATTTCATAAGAAGAAAAAATTCTTCAACAATTAAAGTCAAGTAAAAAATTTTCTTCATCTTTTTAACACAAAAAAATCTTCAACAAACAAAAAAATTCCAACAAACCCTTTTCACAAACATAACAATAAAAAAAGCAAGAACATAACACAGTAAATAATCCAGTCATCAGTGAGTGGCCAATATACAAACAGACTAATTAAAAATCAATAAAACAGAAAAGGAAAAATTCTGTAGTGCATCATCAATCAAAAAATTACACACAACTGATTCAATTTTCGCAATCATCATCATCTGACGGTGCAGAAATATAAAAAGAAAATTCTCACTGCATAAATAAATAAATCTTAAATATGGGCCACATGCAGTGGCTGTACACGTGATGATAGTATCAAGATAGAGACTTGTTGATTGAAATTGAGCCAAAATAAACTTTTCTTTTCTGTAAATATTGAAAAAGAGAAAAATTTCATTTCTTTAATTTTTAATTGTTGTTTTACCGAAATCGAAAATTCATTCAATAAATGATTAACGAATATCGGGAAATATTTCGGAACAAAACGGGTAGTAAATAAGTGAAAAAAGAAATAAATAAAAAATAATTTTGAAATTGTATAAAAAAGGAAATAAATTAAAGTGAATGTGCATTTTTTTTGTCAGTGTTAATTAGTGAATTAATTCATTTGCATTTAGCTGAATAATAAAAGTTAAATCAATTAACTGTTAAATAAATAATTCATTAATATTTTAATCACAATCACAAACATTAAATAAATCACTGTGCATGCATGCAAATGAAAATTTGTGAATCGCGTGAATCAACATTTTTTTGCTGTGTAAGTATTTTTTAATGAACTTTATTTTTTTTAAGGTGTGTGAGAAAATTAAATTGAAAAATCAATTTATAAAATGTGTTTTTTGCCAAGGGATTTGAACTTTTTAAAAGTATAAAAAATTATCTAAAAATTTTATATGAAACTTTCAACTTGCATACATAGAATCAAGTTGTTTTTTTTTCAAGTTACATGCAAGTTGATTACTCAAAAATGCCTCTAAATCATTCATATTTTTTTAAAAACTCGGTCAAAGTGTAACAAATTTATAAGAAAGTCAATGATTAATAAAATTACAAATCATTGATAAATTAAACTTCAGATTAAATAGGTCAATTAATATTGGGCATTTTAAATAAGTCAACTTGCAAACAACTTGAAAATAAACCATGTGCACTTGATTGTAAACTTGCAAATCAGAACTTTTGAAAATTTATTTTTTTTTTTATAAAATAACCTGAAAAAGAAATTTATTCACCTTGACTATTTAATAAAAATTATAAAAGTTCCAATCTCTTGATTTTTGGTCGTGACAGTCATAAATTTTTCACTTTTCTATTTGAATGAACAAACAATGAAACCCTTGAGATTCTATATAAAGTCTAGACAAGAAAAATTGAATTGAGATTTTTTTGTAATATTTTGTTTAGAAAAGAAAATTAAATAAAAATGAATGTTATGGTATTTTTTAGAAAAAAGAATTTTGTAAGAAGTCATTGAAATTTTCTTGGAATATTTTTTTAAAAATTAAAGCTTAAATGAAAAATAAAATAGTAGACTAAATATTCTGAGTGATAAAATGAATTTTTGTCATTTGAATTTTCCTACAAAGTTCATGATGAAAAACATTTTGGTAATGTTTTTTTTGAGATTTTTTACTTTTAAAGTTTATTAATAAAAATTCCAATCGAAATAAATTTTTCCTCAACTTTCCATCCATTCATAAATTATAAAATTTTACCACAAAATAGTTTAAAATTTCCATAAACACTCTTCCTATTTCCACAGTAATTTACCTTCATTTTCATTTTCAGAAGAAAACTTTCAAACTTCTTAAAACTATTTATTTATTTTCATCACTTTCAAATATTTTCATCTAGTACAAAAAACTTATTTCTCATACACACAACTAGAAAATATTGTTTAATTAGTAAGTTCAAGAAGAAGCAAGTAAGCAAGTGAACAAACATTAATTGAAATACATGAATATTCATGAGCAAAAACATTACAATCAATATGAATGTCTGTGAATGTTCATACAGCTGCGAATGAAGAGCGTGTGTAAAAGACACAGAGAAATAATTGACAGGGGTTGGGAAAATTATAGTTTTAATAGGAATTGATGGAAATTATTTTTACTAGAATGATTTTTGAGGAAAATTTTGTAGGAAATTGGAATAAAAAATTCATTTGACATTAATAGGTATTGATTAAAATTCTTATAGCAAAATATTGATTTTATCAAGTTCTCATCCCATGTAAACCATCGAATATATAATTTCAATAAAAAAACTTTTGTCTGTGTTTATTCTTACAATTTAGGAAATAAAAAGTATTTTCAGTAGAATATTGAAAGTTTTGATAAACTCAATAAGTAAAATTGTTACTAATATTGAAATTAGTTTTCTTTCTTAGCAAAATTAGTGAAATTAAAACAGTAAAATTTTTATAACTTTTATAAGTCAAGTATAAATTTTGTATGCTAACCGAGTAAGTGAGAATGAAATTAAAAGAGATACACGCACAGAAAGAGAAGAGAAGAGAAGAAATTTATGGTGCGAATTATTACGTGACAGTTGTGAAGCGAAAAAAAAACTAAAAGTGACAGTGGAATGTGTGATTGCTTTTGAAGAAAAAATCGCAAAAGATTAACTGAAGAAATGAACAGCGACCAAGGGGATATTTGCTTTGAAAGAAATGTAAAAATGATGAAAAAGAATAGATTTTGACAAAAAATTTGAAAATGTATGTGTTATGTGCAAGGAGAGGGAAATGATAGTTTTTGTGATAGTTGATAGTCATGATAGTCACGATAGTTTTTGATAGTTTTCTATCAGTGATTTTTCTATCATGATAGTTTTTGATAGTTTTTTATGATAGTCAGAATTCTATCATGATAGTATTTTGATAGTAAAATCAATGATAGTCAACTATCAGTAAAAAACTATCAGACTGATTTTTCTATCATGATAGTTTTTGATAGTTTTTTTTGATAGTCAGAATTCTATCATGATAGTATTTTGATAGTAAAATCAATGATAGTCAACTATCAGTAAAAAAACTATCAGACTGATTTTTCTATCACGATAGTTTTTATAAATTTCTGATTTATGATAGTCAAAGGAACCGAACATTTTTAACATAACACAATCTGTATTGAAACTTATTATTAAAAATGAGGTAAATATTGAGAATACTTTATTAAAGTTCTCACAAATCAAAATGATAAATTTTTCGAAGCATTTTTGCCATACCATTTATGTTTTATTTTTTCATGTGCAAATATTTATGCAGACATTTATAAATTGAAGTATTGAAACCAAAAATGTTGTTATAACTGTCAAAATACTTTTTATTGTTTTCTTCTCGTTTCATATTGGTGTAAGTTAATATTAGTGAAAATAAAAAAGTTTTAAAAATATTTCATCTTATAGTTACCTAACTTAAATTTTCTTAAACATTTCATGCTTGTTTAATTTAAGCATTAAAAGTCTTTCAAAATTATCGCTTGTTGTATTTGTGCGATCTGAAATTAGTACATGTTTTGCTGCAGAAAAAACTCTCTCAGTACTAGCCGAGCTACATGTCACAACATTAAGCTTAAAGAATAACTTTTTGACTCTCTCATATTTGAGAGAATCAAAAAGTTGAAAGCTATATTCCTTCTCATCGTAATATGTAAATAGTAAAATTTCATCTCTCATCGATGAATCTTCATCTAATTGACTATTATCGAAACCAAAAAAATTTGAAATTCTTGATGATGAAGTAAAAAGTTTTGATTTTGAAGACGTATTGTGATTTTCTGTTGTTCTTACTGCATAATTCTCATCTTCAGAATGAGAAATTTTTTTTAATTCATATATTAAAAACTTGTGTATTTGATCAAATTGATTCTCATTTATGTTGAGCATTTGACATGTTCTTTGTCGACGGAAATATGGATGAATGACAGTAGCTGCTAAAATTGTAAAATGATTACGAATCGATCTGAATCTGAAAAAACACAAAAGTATTTAATGGTTTAAAAAACATTTCATGAAGTTACCTATTTGAAATTCCACTCAAAATTCCTTCTTTTAGAGGTTGTTTGAATAGTAGTTTTGATAATATTTTTAGTACTTACTATAATATATTATATATCAAACTATTCACTGAACATATTGAAATATAGATTACTTCATTTAAAACACTAATCAAATTAACTTTTCATAAGTAAAATAATAAATTGCGATTTTTAGCGCATTTTTGGAACAACAATGCAGCTTATAATTTCACTTTGTTCGGTTGACGGTTCCCGGCTCCCGGTATCCCTCTGAGATCTCAAAAACTACAATAGCTAGCGACTTCCGGTTTTTTGCATTTGGTTTGTGCTAAAAGTCATTGGCGGCAAATTGGTTTTTGAAGCTCTCACTAATCACACAATTTGAAAAATTACGAATTAATTTTTATATTGAAAACTGTATCAAAATTTATTTCGTGCATTTTTCGATAAGTTTTTTCATGGAATTTTTTTCTTGAAATTTCTTTCGTTAATTTTGTATTCAAACCGACCGTTGTTTTTAGATCAACAAAGTATTTCATAAAAACCAATCGGAAAGGCAAACGATTAAGAATCATTCGTAACAATGAAAAATCCACAACCAGAATATATTTTAAAACAATAAAATATAAGAAATTCAAGTTTATTGAACAATAGATATATTATAATAATTCTCATTGTTCAATTATTTTTATTTTCAATTAGGAATTTTTTTAGAAATTAAATTTATAACTCAAGAAAAAAAACTATCATTTCGACTATCATGATAGAAAAATCAACATGATATTTTTGATAGTTTTTCTGATAGTTAAAATTTTGATAGTAAAAAAACTATCATGATAGATTTTTTACTATCAAAAAAACTATCATACACTATCATGATAGAAACTATCAACATGATTTTTTTGATAGTTTTTCTGATAGAAAAAATTTTGATAGTAAGGAAACTATCATGATAGTAAAAACCATCAATTTGACCATCAATCGATTGTTTTCAATCACTATCATGATTTTCCCTCTCCTTGGTTATGTGACAAAATGTTGTATATAACATATGTTGCAAGTAACAAAAGTGTTGCAAATAGAAATTCAAAATCAAAATTTCTTTCTTAAAATATTTGTTAAAATTGAACTAAAATCAGCAAAAACTCAAGTATTAAACTATTAAAACAAGACTAAACTAATGCATATTTTCAGTTTTGATTTAAGCTTTAAATTTAACGCAACAAATGTCGCATGGCACAAACACGCATTTGTTATGTTGCATACGATAAAAATTTCTTAATTATTTCCGCACTGAATTTCTCTCTGAATAGCGACATTAAATAAAGTCCAAGTTGATTTTACTCTTTTTGCAATCATCATTTCTAGTAAGAAAAGATCCGAAAGTTTTGATCTTAACTGTGATGTTAAATGAGAAAGGAAATGAATGAAAAGGAAATTAAAGACACGCAAACTAACGAATATTAACTCTTATTAAGAATGAAAGCAAAAAAAGTAATAGACGAAGATGAAGTGAAGGAAAAAAAGTTTCTTCTGTTAATGAGAAGTTTCAGCTGCTGATGGATTCATTAAAGTGTCTTTAAGTAGTTTGTATGAAACTCACAGTATGAACACTTTTGTGATTGCTATGAGAATAATTGGAAATGAAAAGATTTTTTTTCTTACTTTCTTTTGATGAAAGGTAGAAAAATAATTCTTATCGTTGGAACGATTATAATTGTGTTTTGATTTTTATAAAGAATTTTAAGATTTCTTTTTTGTAATTTTTATAAATGTTAGGCCACTTTGAGGATTAATAAAAATTTTCAAATTGAATTCTTTAATCTTCAGTTTTAAATCATTGAAAATTGAAAATTTTAAAATTATGGAAGAAAATATTTTATATTTAATGTTTTTTCAAATGTAAAAAAATTTAAACTTTTAAGATCCGTTATTTCTTGAAATAATATAATTTATACAAAAAATTAAATTTCTATAGGAAATTCTATTGAAACCAAGTAATATAAAACTTTTTATTATTAAAAATCTTCTTCATAACATAGGTTTTATACAAAATTATATGAAATATAACTCGGCCTTTTCTTTTTATTTGCTTTACGTCAATAATAAAAAAAGAATTTTGAAATTTGATCGAAAGAAGAAGAAAACATTAAATTAAATAGAATTTCTAAAAATCTAAAATTTCAATTGAGAATGCTAAAATAAATTATATGACTGTCATATTTTGATATATATTTTCAATAAATTTATTTTTATTTCTTCTTATTTCAGATAATAAAATGTGAAAAAATTAACTGTGTATAAAAAAAGTCAAAAGAGAGAGTAAATTTTAAAAAAATGGGTGATTTATCATTTTCATACATAAACGAGACAGCCGATGAGTTTCTGAACATTCTCAGTAGCTCATCGAACTCGTCAAATGACTATGACATTTATAATGGCACAAATTCATCATTTTTCACCACCAGCACAACTCATGCGCCTGATAAAATATTTCGTGATGGCTATCCTAGTGGTTATACACTGACATCAATAATAATAGCATCAGTAATAGTGACGATATTAATGATAATAATTGTAGTCGGTAATATGCTCGTAATTATCGCAATAGCCACTGAGAAGGCACTGAAAAATATTCAGAATTGGTTCATAGCATCATTGGCCGTTGCTGACTTTTTCCTCGGCCTTGTAATCATGCCCTTCTCGCTGGCTAATGAATTGATGGGCTATTGGGTATTTGGCTCATGGTGGTGTGACATTCACAGTGCTGCTGATGTGTTATTGTGCACAGCATCCATAATGAATTTGTGTCTAATTTCGCTCGATCGCTATTGGAGCATAACGCAAGCTGTCGAGTATCTCAAATCGCGTACTCCTGCACGCGCTGCTGTGATGATTGCTTCCGTGTGGATTATGAGCGCTCTGATTTGTATTCCACCACTATTGGGTTGGAAAGCGAAACGTCCTGAAGGGGAATTGCCGCAGTGTCAGGTGAGTGATATTTTTATGTTATTTTTGGTCAGTCATTAGAGATGATGATGGAGATTTTTATGATAATGAACATATGGTGATGTAAAAAAATACTTGAATGATGATGATGAAGAATAATGAGATGAATTTTTTTTAACTTTAATAAATGTTGTTATTGCTTAAGATTGACGTCAGACAAGAAAATTTTCTTTAATAAACTTTAAATTTTATTAATATTTTTTTTAAATTTTTCCGATATTTCCTAAATAATTTTCAATGTATTCAAATGTACAAAAGATTTTTATTCACAATAGAAAAGATCATAAAAATAAAAGTGTCAAAAAGTTGACATTATCGAAACAATCTGGGATTTACTTGAATTTTTCATTCTTTATCCAAATACTAAAAGTTAATATTTTCTTCTTGCTTGTTTTTTATTCTCTGTAATCTGAATTTTATGACGCACAAAAAAGATATTTTTAGATTATGATTTTATTTATTATGGAAGTATTGATTTAGCAAGTCTATAAAAAGTCAATTATTACAATTAATTTTTTCTTTCGTTTGATGCGGAAATGAATATTTTTACTTATTTCAGCAAAAAAATCAATTTTGTTTACTCATCAAAAGAAAAAATTTTATTCTTTTTTATTTATGTTTACATTAAAGAAGCCAAATGGTATAATAATTTTTAAAAAATATTTCACAAATTAATCATCTTCTTGATTTAATTACGAAAAAAATTTTTTTCAGTTTCCCAATTCAAGCTAAATAAAGATTTTATCAAAGAAATTTTTTAGTGAAAGCATGAAAATTTTTAAATGAAAAAAATTAAAAAATTCAAAAAAACTAGAGTTTCATTAGTTAATGATTTATTTAATTTGTCTTTAAAAAGAATTTTTTTCTTACAATTTAATTCAAATTTATTTTTCACTTTCTAAATAAAAATGTTTTCTTTCTTTAACAAATTGTAATAAAAAAACAACTTTGACATTCAAATCTTTTCAATATTTTTTCTATTTTTCTTTTTTAAAAGACTTTTTCCTTTCAAAGAAATTTTCTATTTATAGAAAAAACATTTTTAGCATATTTTGCAAATATTTTTGTCACAAATTCACTTGGGAAATTCTTCAATTTTATAAAAAGCCTAAAACGTTTATCTTTTTTGTTTATTCAAACAATGAAAATTGCCTCAATGAAAAAAAACTTTTTTTACTTTGCTATTTGTCAACATTGTCCACAAGAAAAACATAGCTTTTAGGCGTAAAAAAGTGTGTTTGTTTGAGCAAAGGAAGCAAAAAAAAGTTCACCTTAAAAAATTGATTGTATTTCCGCCACTTATTCCCACATAGCTCACGGTGTGAAAATCTCATGAGAAGAAATGTGTGTAGGAAGGTAGTAGACTTGAGACACTAAGTGTGAATGTGACATGGGTACCATCATGTAACTCTTACATAGAATATATACATTTTCCTCCATTCAGCAAGCAATCACTTTACGCAGAAATATGAGAATTTTTTTTTTGCTCCTTTCAACTTCATTCAAGCGTAAAAAATCCATCCGTGTAAGAAAAATAATTGTGCTGATGTCGAAAAGTTGAATGGCACAGAGAAAAGCGGGAAAAGAACTTTTTTTGTTCTTCTTCATTTCCTAGAAAAGAATTCTTTTTTGCTGCTGCCAAGAGTGTGATTTCTTTCTTCTTCCTCTTTGTGGTTTTTGAGATAAGAACGAAAAAATTTTTAGTGGACGAAAAATAGATTTGAGAAAGATTCGCTTGAAAAAACTTTGATCAAATCTATTGTGACAGTTTAAAGGCGCAGAAATTTTGTTGATTCTTGCAAAATCGGATTTTTTTATTATGTAGGTCGATGTTGAAAATTTATTGATTGAGAATTTTTCAGAGATAAAAATTTCTTGTTCTTTTGAAGAAAAAACTAAGAAATTTTAAGAAGATTTCAAAAATTTTGTAATATACCAGATTTTTTTAAAATTTAGAATTTAATACAGTAAGATTATCAATTTGAAAAATGGCATAATAAGATAGAAAGACAAAATGTTGCGTATGACAAATGTGGACAATAACATGCGTTACATGTTACATATGTGGTTTAAACAAAAGAAATTTTTTATCCAAATATTCAAGTTAATATTTTTGGTAAAAGTAACAAAGTAAAATGAAAAAACAAAATCTAAACGATTTTATATTGACCACAAACAAAATTAATACATTTTTTAATTTCGACTGAAGTCGCAAAACGACATTCGTTGTTTTGAAAATGTTAAAATTTAATAGATTTTGAATTTTTTAATATAACGGAATTTTTAAATTCAAAATTTATCGGATTTTTGAAATTAAAATATTTAAAAATCAATTTTCAATTTCCAATGCTAATAAAATTAAAAATTCTACTAAATATTGCTTTAAACTCCTATAAAGCAACAAAATTTATGTTAATTTTAATAATCTACCCTCAAAAATTTCCCCTTCTTTATAAAACAAATTTTTAATTATTCTGAATAAATAATTTTTTCCTCTTTACCAAAGAAAACCACCATCACATTTTTTTCTATTAACATTTTTTCACACATGTCAGGAATTAGAAGAAGAAAAATTAATTAGCAACGCGAAAATTCTTATGAACAAGAAAAAAATTTTTTTAATCTCCATACATGATGAAGAAAAAAATAACAAGAAAAGTAAACAAACATAAAAGAAGAAATTTACTCAGTCACCCATATGAGAAAGAGCGAGTGTTGAAATGAGCAATCTAAAGGAAAAAAAGTGCTGAGTTTTCAAAAACTTTACTTGGTTTTGTATCAATCACATAGCAATATTCAGCATTGTATGATATTAATATGCTACAGCATGCGAGAGGAAACGTGATATAGAAACTTTTCCAATGACCAATACTCGCTCGAAGGCTTCACAATAGCTGATAACAGTGACAATGCTCTTATGATTTATTGTTATTCACTATTGACCAACTATTTGCAACACTTCAGCATATTTTCTGCTTATTTAACCCTCACATATAGAAATTTTCAATCCCATTTTTCCATTCTTTCTTGCAGTCATGATTTTACATCCAAATTCACAACAAAAAAGTTTTTCTTTTTTCCATGTTCATCAATTTTTTAGATGATAAAGGGAGAAAAAAAGTTTCTTACGCGTCTCTTATTTCACATTTATTCATTCATTGTTGCTTGAGAAAAAAAGGCACTCAGTGTTTGTTATTGTTGGTTGGTTATTAACAATATTGTGAAATTATGCTGATATTGATAAAAAAAATATCATAGAAATTTCCATTTCTATTTTTATTGAATATAACAAAGCGTCAAATATCTTGTTACAATCATTAATGATATAGGAGTAAAATGACTTGCATAAATACTAACGTTGACTTTATTTTTTGGTACAGAAAGGACAGAGAAAAACTTTTAGAAAAAGTAAAAAATTAATTAATTTTGTTGTTGTTTATTTTCAAAAACTGAAGTTAATTTAGAAAGTAAAGTAGGTTAAAGAAAAATCGATAACAAATTTTGAATTAGAAAAAAAAATAGCTAAACTTTTAAAATTTTGACAAGATTTTTTTTGCAGATAAGACCTTTTTCTAGAAGTATCATAAAGTCTTTAAAAATGCACATCAAAAAATTCACTTCTGATTCTTTTTTATTCTCACTAATCTAATTAACTTGACTTCCCACTCACTAATTTCTAACATATATTTTTTCTTTGTCCTTCCTCTTCATATTAGTATCATTTCACTCAATAGCTATCACTATCATCAAATCGTGACTCAGCTCAAATATTGCCCTTCAATTTTTTTTCCTTCTTTCTTTTATCTATCATGATAACCTTCAAAAGACACATAAAAGCCATTGTCTCAAGTTTTCTTTTTCTTTTTTCTTTTACATCTCCCTCATGCTCACATAAATTTTTGCGATAAACATCCTTTCAAACTTTTTTATTCCTTTCAATGTCTCAGTAGACAGCAACAAAAGTACATTCATTGATTGTATGTTTTCCTTCTCAGAAAATGTTTAAGCTTCTCCAAAAATAAATAAAAATATGAGAAATGTGCAAGTACTGGCACAAGGGAGATGAGAAAGAGTAGAAAAAAGTCAGTCAGTGGCAGAGGTATTTATAAATTTATCAATTTTTTTCCTCTCTCTTTCTCGTTCGCTCTCCGTGCATGTCACTGAAGACGCTTTCAAAATGAAAAATAAATCTTACTTAATGCGTCTTTGAAGGCAATGGCACACGTGCTGTTGTTATTGTAAAAATTTATAGCGGTTCGCACAAGAGAAGGATTTTTTTATCATAATTTCGAAACAATTGCAATGAATGTAAAAAAGAGTGAGAGTCGGCTGTGAATGATGAGAATTTGAGCTATATTTTTTCATATGATAAAGTGAATTTGTAAATTCATGAACTTCACTGGTTTATTGAGGTTAGAATGATTTATTTTTATTAGCCAGAAAGGAAAATTTTAAATGTAGAATTATTTTAACAACATTTTTTCTACAATTTTTTACATGTTATTTTCTACAATTGTAAAATAAATCTGCAATATAAAATTTTCCTACAATATATAAATTTTAACAGTAGGATTTGAAACTTACACAGGTCAAGTTAAATACAATTAAAATTAATTATCAACATTTAATTTCAAAAAAAAAAAAAAAATTCTTTTACTCTTTAAAAAAATTCATAATTGTATTTTTATAAAATTTTTCCTCATTCATTGCCATCAATTAATTACCTTGAAAAAAAGATTATAATGCGAATTTTCTTGTCATTTTCACTCACTTATAATTCCATTACAAGTATTAAATTAATAATGAATGACGTAATGAGGCATACTATAGTAAGTATATTCAATGAAGACACACCCAAATAAAAGGAATGGATGATGATTGAACGTTTTTTATTGCTTACATTGGTCAAACATGTCAGAAAATTTTCATTTAATGTAAACATTTTTATAAAATCTGTCTTCTAATTGCATCAGTGTAGTGCTATTTATGTGCATGTATCTTGCCATTGCTTTGCTTTTTTTAAATTGACTGCACTATGTGTGTGTGCTAAAAGCACTTAGCTCAATTGAAAAATTTTTTATTTATTTTACTAATGGACAGAATATTCCTGATGTTATTGAGAAAAAGATACAAATTGTTTAAGTGTTAGTTTATCAAAGAGCTTATTGAATTTTGTTTATTATTTGTGAAATTGATGCTTTTGTTAAAATAAATTGAAATTTATTGATTTTAATCTACTCATCTTAAGTGCTGAAAATTATTTGAAATGATTCAATTTAAGATTTCATAGAGAAGGCTTAAGATAAAATTGAATAGACAGATGTTTTGAAAATTAAAAAAAAAATTTTTATTAAGAAATTTTTATGAGAATTTATATTCAAAGCTTAAGCAATAAAAAATTTTTATTTAAATTTAAATTGATTTAAAACGTATTTTTTCAGAAATAATAGAGCTCTAATAATATCGTAAATGTATTATCATAAGATTAGGATTAAAAAAAATGCTTAAATTTCATGTCATTTTATCAATCATATATTTCACAATAAACAATGCTTCAAAAATTTGGAAAAAATCATTCTGATTCTTACTTGATTCAAATTGTCTTAAATTATTTGATTTAAGTAACTTTTTTACAACTTGATATTAGCTTAAGTCAAATAATTGATTTCAACATGACTTAAGTAGCTTGACTCATGTAGCTTGGTTTGAATTACTTGACTTTTGTCATAAATTAAAAAATTATTAATTTTTCAATAATTAATCAAATTCAAAAATCTAAATATATCAAAACTATAATAAAATTGCTGTTCTCTTTAGAAATAATATTTAAATATTTATTTTAGGTCTGTTTCATTAAAATGTTCAAGCCTTAGAAATTTTAAAAAATATTTTCTCTGCTTTATTTTTACTTTTTTTCAAATAAAAATCACATCTCAATTAAAATTTATTTTCAATATCAAAACACTTCAATTAAAGATATCAGTTTCATCAATATTTTATTGAATTATCAAAAAAGAGATAAAAATTTTTTATTCAGCCTTTATGTTTCACATGACAACTATGTGTTGAAAAAAGGAAAATTGTCTCTGAATATTGCATAAATTTTTGATCAAATTCACCTTTTTTCCGGTAGCAATTTTTTGTGAATGAGAAAATTTCTGACACATGTGCACATAGGAAGAAAAAAAGAGAATATTTTTTGTTCCGATTTGAAGTTCACAAAATTTTCATGTCAATCATTTCTAAAATTATATCTTTCATTCTTTTTTCATAATCAACTACAAAATTTTTCTCTTCATCACTTAAAATTGCATTTTTATCATCAAAAAGTTTCTCTGGATATTTACAAAGTAATGGAATAGCAAAATTTGCCATTGCAAAAGCATAAATGCCATAAACTTGAAGTTGTCTTTCAAAATCTTCATACGACATCATCTCAAGTCCAAATCTACTCAACATCTGCTTCATTCTTAAATAGTATAGCTCAAAAAGCTCATTTTGATATTTTTTTCTCACGCACTTGTCAACACAGCAATAAAGATAATAAACTAGCTCCGAGCCGAGACTTCCATGGTATGTAATTTGCCAGTCAACGAGCTTTATGTCTTTGATGATTTGCTTATCTTTATCACTGTAATTATACAGCACATTGTTGATCCAAACATCACCGTGACAGATAACGCTGAATTGTTCTGTTTTTGTCGCTGCCTCGAGTGTTTCAGCGACTTTTTCCCAAATGCAATTTTTTATTTTGTCAAGTTTTTTGACAACTTTTTGGTTGTCTTTAAAGAGTTCACAAATTAGCTGACAATTTCTCGGTGCGATGTTTTTCATTGAATCAGTTGTCATTACAAAACACATTGAATTTTTTAGATTTTTAAATTTGTCAAAAATTTCTGGCTTTTTAATTTTTAAAGCAAGTGACAATCCATGAAGTTTTGCTAATTCAATAAAAAGTTTTGAAGTGTGTTGGAAATCTGATGGAATAAATTTGTCTTTCACTTCAAAATTTTTTTTTGTGAGATCTTCCATGATGATTACTGACTTATTTGGATTATTTTTATCATAATTTGCATAATAACATTTTGGAAATGACCAAAATCCATCAGAATCATCAATTTTAAAGCCATTTTCAAGTTGTAATTTTATGAATTCAGGAAATAACTCATTATAGATAAAAACTTCACGCTCAAAAAGAAGAAATGAGTTCAATTTTTTATTTTGTTCTTCATCTTGCGGTAAAAATTTACAAAACACTGAAAGTTCACGATTTTGTTCTATTATTCGACATTTTTTAAGTAATCCAACAAATCCCAAATCTGAACCAAATTCAAATCTCAATTCGAAATTTTTAAATCCATTTTCAATTGCAATTTTTTCAACAATTTTTGTTAAATCTTCCATTTAAAATTTTTTATGTGTTTATTGAATGAAATTTGAAAAAACACTGAGAGAAGTGAAACAAGTTTTTTTGTGAGTTTCTATTTTTAGATTAGATAAAAAGAAGTATGAATTAAAAAGTTGTGTCCCCGTTTCATACTGCATTTCTATTGAGTGATTGAAAGAGAAATCAAGAAAATCTGGTTTATAGCTTGTGCAGTGTGTTGAAAAAAAATGTTAAAAATTTAGACGAAATTGTAAATTTGATTGCAAAGTTTAAAAAATTAAAAATTTCAATATTTTGAAGAATTTGAAAAATCAAATTCATTTTTTTTATTAAGCTCGACAGAAAAATTCTGCAATAAAACTTATAAAATTTTAAAAGCAGTCAATAATTACTGCTAAAATGAAGTATAATTTTTCCAAAGTCAAGAATTCACTCTGAAATACATTCGACTTTTATTTTTAACTAAATTCATTCCATCTATCTACAAATAGCCATATCGAAAACAATCAATTAAAACATCTTTAATTCTTTTATCAACTCGATCATTGCTTTTGTTCATTTTCTCCATGTAAGCTTTCATCATTACTTCTAGTTCAACTGGATCAAGGTTTTTGAGCTGCTCAGCCATAAAGTCCATATCAACCATATCTTCTTTGTTTGTGAAAAACATTGGAATTGCCATTGATGATGTAATTAATCCAAGTTTACCGAACTTTTTCAAATGTCTTAAAAGAGCAGTGAATGGAAATTGCATGAAAATGTCACCACCAAGTTTTTCTAAAAGTTCTTTCAATGAATTGTGATAAATGTTGAGCAATTCATCGAAATGTTTTTGTCTCAGTTCATGATCAGTGCACATAAGTAGAAAATAAACAATGTCAATGACTGGTGAGCAATAACGAGAAACTTGCCAATCAATAAGCACAATATTATCTGGTAAATCTTTTTTCTTATAATGATAAACAAAATTATTAAACCAACAATCACCATGAGTCACAACTGTAAAAGGTTCAGCTTCTTCTGGTTGAAGACAAAATTTCAAATTTTCATACAAATTTTCAGTCAAATTTTTTAGCTTTTCCTTCTTTTTTAATTCACTTTCATCAAGTAAATCAGCGGCTTTTGCTACAGTGGTTTGTAAATAGCCAATGAAACTTTGATCTATTCTTTTTCCAGTTATAAAATCATCAAGTTCTTTAAATTTCTCAAATTTTTCTGGTTTTAATTTTTTCATGGCAAATGACAATGCATGATAACGACCAAGTGCAGTTAAAAACACTTTTGAATGTTCATAATTAATTGGTTTTTGTTTGTCCCACATTCGATGACCACTGTCACGTAAATCTTCCATTATAATTATTGCATCATTTAGTTCCTTATTAAATTCAGCAAAATAAACTTTTGGAAAGTTATAAAAACCTGCATCGATGCTGATGTTGCGTTCTTTTTGAAGTTCAACAAATTCAGGCAGCAAAACATTGTAGACATAAATTTCTCGTTCAAATAGGCCAATGGCACCCATTTGTTGACGTCTTGCTTCACTTTCTGGTGGAATTTTTACGAGAACTTTAAGAAAATGTTCACTGTTTACTTTGTCTTTTATTGTGACTTTTATAAGAAGTCCAACAAAACCATCACCAATACTTGAGCCATGATCAACTTCAATTTCATAATCTTGAAAATTTTCAGCTTTTGCAACTTTGTCTAAACTTTCAAGAATATAATCTGTAATTTTTATTTCACCCTGCTTTGCCAGAGGAATTTCAAAATTATTTCCATTCACATTTGGTTCCGACATGCTCAACTGATTGCTTTTGACTGAAATTTTTACTCGTTTTATATCACATTTAAAAGTTTATCATAAAATATTTTGAGGTCAGAAAATATTGATAAGATTACTTTAAGGGAATTTTTATAAATTAAAAATCACTTGATATGGATATTTTGAGAGAATTGTAAAATATTTTCTGTAGTTTTATCTATAAATGGAAGTAAATGAACAGAAATTGTGTGAATGAATCAAAAAATAAAATTTGTTATTGTATAAAAATTTGATAAGAATATTGAAGCATGTCGTAATTGATGTAGGTCAGTTTTTTGAGTGACTTTCAATGCAAGTGAAGCTTAAATTTTTTTTTAATTTTGTGATTAATCAGACAATTTTTTCTGATTCATTAAAAATTTAAATTTTTTCCATGAAAATACGAAAATATTCGCAGTAAAATGATTGTGCATTATCAGTGTCTGTTTGAATTCATTTAAATGCTCACGTATGTTTTTAATTTTAATCTAATCACCGTCAGAATTGAATGGTATGACGAACTTCCTGTAGATTCTACTAAAAATAGAATAATCAAATTTCACTGAAATTTTTATTTTAAAATGATGTTTTAGTAAATAAAAAATTCTCAATCCTACACGGCTCAAGGTCTTATCAAAAAACTTCTTAAATATTTAAAAGATTTTCAAATATTAAAGTAATATAATGTTTTTGCTAATTATTCTAATTTTTATTTGCAATTTATTACAAACTTTTTATTTTAATTTTTACTAATTTTATCAATAGACAATTTTGTATGTGTTACTATAAAAGAAAAATTTAAACCTAGGCAACTAATAATAAAATCAACAATTAACATAACTCAATATAGACAAAAAAGTGTAAAAGTTAAATATTAAAAATTGCTAAAAACTAAGAAAATTATTTTTATTTTATTTACATTTTTAAAGACAATATATAAAAA
Organism: Polypedilum vanderplanki; assembly: GCA_018290095.1. Classification (NCBI taxonomy): domain Eukaryota; kingdom Metazoa; phylum Arthropoda; class Insecta; order Diptera; family Chironomidae; genus Polypedilum; species Polypedilum vanderplanki. The sequence continues at coordinate 11,293,430 of CM031381.1, read as the reverse complement.
ATAAAGCTTGGTTTTTTAAGCTTTCAAAGCTTCATTCAAATACCAAAGTTAAATTGTTAAAACAAGAAACTTTGAAATCTATAAATCTAAAATTATTTTATAAATATCCATAATGAAAACAATCGATAACAACTTCTTTAATTCTTTTATCAACTCTTTCATTACTTTTGCTTATTCTTTCTAAATATGCTTTCATTAAAGATTCGATTTCATCAAGATTTAGGTTTTTGAGCTGCTCAGCCATAAAATCCATATCAACCATATCTTCTTTGTTTGTGAAAAACATTGGAATTGCCATTGATGATGTAATTAATCCAAGTTTACCGAACTTTTTCAAATGTCTTAAAAGAGCAGTGAATGGAAATTGCATGAAAATGTCACCACCAAGTTTTTCTAAAAGTTCTTTCAATGAATTGTGATAAATGTTGAGCAATTCATCGAAATGTTTTTGCCTTAATTCATGATCAGTGCACATAAGTAGAAAATAAACAATATCAATGACTGGTGAGCAATAACGAGAAACTTGCCAATCAATAAGCACAATATTATCTGGTAAATCTTTTTTCTTATAATGATAAACAAAATTATTGAACCAACAATCACCATGAGTCACAACTGTAAAAGGTTCAGCTTCTTCTGGTTGAAGACAAAATTTCAAATTTTCATACAAATTTTCTGTCAAGTTCTTTAGTTTTTCTTTTTTCTCTACATCATCTGGGTCAAGTAATTCAGCAGCTTTCGTCACTCTACTCTGAAGATAGTCAATGAAACTTTGGTTAAAACTTTCTCTCTTTCCAGTCATGAAGTCATCAAGTTCTTTAAATTTCTCAAATTTTTCTGGTTTTAATTTTTTCATGGCAAATGACAATGCATGATATCGACCAAGTGTAGTTAAAAACACTTTTGAATGTTCATAATTGATTGGTTTTTGTTTGTCCCACATTCGATGACCACTGTCACGCAAATCTTCCATTATAATTATTGCATCATTTAGTTCCTTATTAAATTCAGCAAAATAAACTTTTGGAAAGTTATAAAAACCTGCATCGATGCTGATGTTGCGTTCTTTTTGAAGTTCAACAAATTCAGGCAGCAAAACATTGTAGACATAAATTTCTCTTTGAAATAAATCCATTGCCATCATTTGTTGACGTCTTGCTTCATTTTCTGGAGGAACTTTTAAAATTAGGTTCAAAACATTTTCACTGTTTACTTTGTCTTTTATTGTGGCTTTTATAAGAAGTCCAACAAAACCATCACCAATACTTGAGCCATGATCGACTTCAATTTCATAATCTTGAAAGTTCTCAGCTTTTGCAACTTTGTCTAAACTTTCAAGAATATAATCTGTAATTTTTATTTCACCCTGCTTTGCCAGAGGAATTTCAAAATTTATTTCTGTATTCACTTTTGTAATTGGTTGTTTCATCTTGCAGAGTTTTTCAGTGACTAAAATATTTTATTGCTTTTAAACTTCATTATCATGTACAAAAAAATTTATTTAGGTCAAAAAATAATTTTGGAGGCCAAAAAAAAGTGACAAGATTAGCCGGATTGAATAATTTGATATGATTATTTTCCTAGAATTATGAAATATTCTATGGCTTAATTTATATATAGGAGTAAGTAAACAAGAAAACGTGTGAACTTCACATGACAAAATTCTGTAAGAACATTCAAGTAAAATTTGATAAGAATGAATTTTTATTGAGGTAGATCAGGTTTATGATTGACATTGACATTGAAAAATAACTTTAGTGAAAGAATTCTTTGATATTTCATTCTCAGAATGAATTTAAAACACGTGTACACATCAAGGCGAAAATATTTCGATTAATTAAAAAAAATTACTAAATTTTTATTCAAAAAGTTGTCAATGAGAAAATATTACATTTTTAATTAGTGCTTAATGACAAATATTATAATTTTATTAAAAGTAGCAAAACAAGGAATTTCTCGTTTACTCTAGCAGAATTTTAGTAAATTTAAGTTTGAATCTGATTTGAAAAAATTAAAATCAATTTAATACAAAATTTAAAAATTTTGTTTACAATTTTTGTTTTGATTTTAAAATTCGGAAAAAAAAATTCTGTAGAAATCAGGTCAAAATCATGCATATACGTAAATTGTACACTCAAAGTTTAATAATTTTAAAACTCGAAGATTATTTGAAATATCTTAACCTTGGTTTATATACTGTAGTTCCGATTTGTTCCAGTTTTTAAAATGATTAAAGCTTTAAAATTATTAAAAGACATTTTACTAGCAATTCACTTTATAATTTCAGGAAATTGTTTAAAGTACAGAAAATATTTACATCTGTGCTCTATTTTGATATAAACTCAAGGCGAAGACACTTTGATTTATTGCAAAATTCACAAGAATCGCTGATTAATTGGAGTGTCTTTGCCTTGTATAAATTAAAGTTAAACCTTCATTGTTTCTGATAAAAAATTTAAAAAAATCAAAATAACTAATCAAGAACATTAGGAAATTAAAGTTATTTTCTATTGTTTCATTTTCATTTAGTCAAACAATCTAAACATAAAATAGCAAATCATTTACAAGCCACAAAACCATTCTGATAAACATTCCACAAAATCACACGATGAAATTCAATTAAATTTCTAAATCCTCATACCTCATATTTATACCTCTTTAATTATCCAAACAAACAATCTCTTCCTTCTTCTTTTAACAATACATATAACATAAAAGCGAGCTGTTTTCATTGTATTGCATTAAAAATCAATTTGTCACGTCTAAATCTAGAGTAAACCCGCACAAAAGCCACAACCTTAACCTTTCAATTTTTTTATTCTTCTCTTTTTGCTACTGCATCGTTTTTCATGCCTACTTAAAAATACACACAGTATGAAACTCACAAGGAGGAAAACAAAAAGAAAACTTTTTTTTCTCTTCATGCTAAACAGCATTACATGGCTTTTATACACTCGATTAAATTTTAAAAAAGCGAAAATTTCTTTCTTTCTTTTGTGCGTGAAAATTTGAATTTCAAAAAAAGTAAAAATAGTCGAGAATGTAGGAAAAGTTTTGTATTCCTCATGTATAATGCTACTCAAGTAGAATCATGAGTTTCTTTGGAGTGAAGTGGGAACAATTCTCAAGAATGAAATAAATTGAGCCAATTGAGAGACTCTTTGAACTTTCTTTTTCTTTTTCCATATAAAAATGCATTAAAACTTTTTTATACAGAAATTCTCATAAGTAAGGTAGAAAAAGTCAATAGTAAATCTCAAGTGGAGGACAAAAAAGACGGAAAGAAGAATACGAAAAAAACAAGGGGAAAATCACTCATGTGACGTTTTTTCAGTTGTGCAACAATTGACAGTGTCACTCAACACAGAACAACAAAGCTACATGTTGCATGAAACAAAAAAAATCGCGCGACATTAAAAATTGTTGTGTTACATTAAAAGTTTATTCTCATTCTATTTATTAAAAATTTGATAAAGAATCGAATTTCGACCAATTAGCTAATAATTTCCGATGCATGAGTGTTTTTTCCCTCAAAGCGAAGTGTAGAAAATATTTTTTGGAAGCAATTTTGCATATATCAAAATTCTTTCTTTTACGTTCAACTCACTTTAAATTACCATAATCCTCCTTACTTGTAAAGAGATGCCTTCACTCTTTCTCTCTCTTGTTTTTCTTACGACATGAAAAGACTTTTTCACTTGAAAATATTTGAAAATGAGAGAAAAATTTGTTCCTTAACTTTTTTCAAGTGCTTCTGTTAGCTGTCGTATAAGTGAAATTTAAATTTGAGCTAAATTTAATTGGCGAATTAAGAAATATTGCGAAATATGAAAGTCATTAGAGAGAAAACGAGTATCAATTTTATGTCAATTACTTTTAAATATGAATTCTAAAAAGATTTTTGCATGATTGAAGAGGATTTTTAAAGGTAAGAAAGAAAATTTTTTAATAGAGGGAAATTTTGTATTTATTTAAATATTTATGCGAAAACGAATTTAACAAAGGATTTTTTAAATTCCTAAAATTTGAAGTTCCAAGAATTGGTTTAAAAATGACAAGTTTTAAAATAAATTTAAGGTGCACAAAAATACTCAGAAAAATACATCTTTTTTGTTTCAAAATTCAAAAAACCGTTAAATTCATAAATAATTTTTTCATTATAAAATTCCATTCAAAAAAACTTCTCAGAATTGTGAAAAAAATCTTTGAATTTTTAATATTATTTCTTCTATTTTTTCCTTTAACACAAAAAAGAAATTTTCACGCCATAAATTATCCGTCAATTTTCTTCATTTCATTTATTCTTTAGACAGTTCAAAAACCTCAAAAATAAACTTTTGTAAACACAAAAAAAAATCTTTCTTTTCTCAAATTCAATTAAGTCTCGAGATTTTTATATGTATTTATATTTTCCAAAGAAAAAGTCAACACTCAATAACTTAATTTCAATCAATAAATAAAAAAAATCAATTTATCCCCGAGTAAAAGTGAGTGTGAGAAAAGAAAACCTAAAATAACTTTGTTATTTGTCTGTGTCAGTATGTAAGTGTGTAAACATAAACGGATGTAAAAGCAATGTAATGACAATACGACAGACACTAAGTGTTTGTCAATTTAATGATGCGAAGATTGAATCACTCGACTGCAATGTTGCAAATGCTTAAGTTAAAATTTCATTTTTTTCTATGAGCGATGATGATGGAAAATCGACAACAGTAGCAGCACTTTATTGCACATTTGAATGAAGTAAATGCATTCCATTCACATCACATTGCTCTATTTTTATCATTTCGCCTGCTTGCCCGCCCGTATGGTATTGATTGAAGCTGTCAACTCATTCCAATTTTACTTCCTGTAACATGTCTGCATATCGCATATCAAATTCAATTAATCTATCGTATAAATGTTAGTGAATGAGTGTGTGTATATGTGTGTAAATGAGAAAATGGAAATGAAAGCTTGGGTTTTTGTATTAAATTGAATAGTCATTAATTAAACAATAGCTGCTACTGCTATTCCTCTCTCACATTTTTCCAATATTCATTTATAAAAATATTTCTATAGATGACTGAATAGAGTTTATTTTTGTTTCTTTATTTTTTAACAAATACATTGAGAGTTATTGATAGAAATATGAGAAGAAAAATTTAATATAAAAAACTTTTAATGTTACAATCAATATTTATTAACTTCTTTTTAAATTCAAGATTTCTTTGAATTCTGATCTCGGTTTTTAACTTTTATCATGTCAAAATTTAAGCTCAAACTTTCTTGTTTATTTCAAATTTTTTCTTGTAAATTTTATAAAAAGTCAATTTGTTTGAAAAACTCCGCTATTTTGAGAAGAATTTATAAGCAGTAAAGCCATTTAAGTATTTTGCAGAAGCTTATGATGGTTCTATCATCATTTGCATTGTCTACAAATTTTGTTCATTGATCTGTCTCGATATTCTTAAATGTAGTAGTATAGTCTAACAAATTTGAATTTTTTTCTATGTTTCTTTAAAGCTTGAGTTTGCTTTAAAAATTTTTTAGCGCATTTTTGGAACAACAATGCAGCTTATACATTCACTTTTGCTGGCTGGCTGGCTGTTCGGCTGGCTGGCTGGCTGGCTCCCTCTGAGATCTCGAAAACTACAATAGCTAGCGACTTCCGGTTTGCCGTGTTAGATTTTGCTAAAAAGTTAGTGCGGCGACGCTTTATTATATTTTCTGTCACTAGCCATATAACTTGGGAAATTGCGAATTTAAATTTCCAAATTGAAAATTTGTAAACAAAATTTTTTTATCGCGCAACATTTTGTCACGCAACAAAATGTTGCAAACAATTGTCCGCGCAACACATGTTTGAATTCGACTCGACCGTTATTATCGAATCAATCAACAAAATATTTTTACAAAGAAATCGGAAAGTCAAACGATTAAGAATCGCTCGTAACAGTTACATAACTCGAGTTTTAATGGATTATATTTCCATATAAACAATTAAACCAAAATAAAGAATTTCTGCTAAATAAATGATTTTCGCTACAACTTAAATTTATTATATCATTTGAAACTAAAATGTTTTTACAAAAATTAAATTTGACTCGCGGATGGTGCTATATACCGAGACTTTACGGACCAATTTCTCATATAATGAAAAATTAACTCGATCCATATATTTTAAATTGCAGACCTATTTTCATTAAAATGAATCTGATAATTCTGTAATTTGTAACAAACACTGATCTAGGCACCGAAAATGCGCTTAAGTACACCGATCTGCAACACGGGTACTTGGTCACGGTGTTTAGGTTCAACACAGAGAATTTTTGAAGTGTTTTAGCGCAATTTCCATCAGATTTAGAAAAAAGGCGCTATTGTGCCCACTTTGTCATATCCGTCTGTCTGTCCGTCTGTCTGTCTTCGTAACTAGTCTTTCCAAAAACGTTTTTTCTCAAAACTTTTTGCACCAATCTGTTGGTTCTGACTATGAGACCGGTGTAACGGGAGCTTTCCGCGAGATTCGTTCTCCATGCCGAGCTATGACATGCATATGGTGGACGTCCACCATATGAACCAAAAAAACTTTTTTCACCAAAAAGTCTTTCAAATATCATAAAACATAGAAAAAACATGTCAAAATGATTTTTGGACATTTTATCCCAAGTGTATGCATGTGCCGCGCAGGTGCATCACATGGACCAAAAATCGAAATTTTCTAATATATGACATATTATACTCGTTGGAAAGGTCTTGAAGCGTACAATAAGGATGGCATAAAAAGTTTTAGATTGGTGTTGACCCAAGGGCATGCATGTGGGTGGATGTCCATCACATGGACCAAAAATTTTTTTCATCCAAAAATCTTAAAATGTCATAAAACGTCGAGAAAAGATGTCAGAAGTAGTTTTTGGATATTTAGACCCAAGTGTATGTTTTAAATTGTACAGACTTCAAAAAGGGCGGAATAAATTTTTTTTGAAACTTTCAATGAATTTTGAAACAAAACTAATCTGTTGCGGGAAAATGCGCTTTTAACACGTCACTGACGGTTAATATTACTGATTTTTTTAAATCCTCCCAAATCATCAAAATTCATCCACTTATTCTTAAACATCAAATTTTTCACTCCCTTCAAAAAACCTAATCCAGCTAAATTTAACCCACATTTTATCATCAATTCAACCATGATCCTAAAAATTGCCCATATCACACATACAAACAAACAGAGAAATTCATTCTTATTATTATCATTATTTTAGCATGGTCATGCACAAAAGCATACACATATGTAGATGGCATTGCTATGAAATTGATAAATGATTTAAAAAAAAACTTTAATAAGAAAAAATTACAAAGCAAAAAAAATTTATAAATAAATCATTTTAAGCTGATTGAAAAGTTTGAGAGCGAGAAAATCAATTAAATTAAAAGCGTCAAGCCACAAAGAAGAAGAAGAAGAATTAATGGCAAATGCACGTGTGTATGAGACAAAAGAGGGAGAGAAAAATTTTAATCGTTTCCGCGCCATAATGCCATAAGGATTAAAATTTCTATGAACATTTTTGTGTACGGCATAATAACGAGCTGGTTCAATGAAATATATACAATAATGGTGGTGGTGGTGAATGGTGGAAAGAGCGAGGCATCTTGCTGTGTAATAACATTTATTTATTGATTACACACATTTTACAATTTTTTTCTTTCTTTCTGTTATGCTGTTGTTGCTGCCATCGTCTGATGCTAAAAAGAAGAAGGCATAATAACAAAAAATTCGATATTGAAAACATTTTTCAAGCTTCTTAAAAGAATAAATTTTGCATTATTGCTGCTTCATCTTTATATGATAGTATTTTATTATCATATTTAAAAATAAAGAAAAGGTAAACTTAGTTGGCAAAAAAGTTTTATTGAGAAGACAAAAAAATGTTTAAATGTTCGAGAAAAAATTAAATTGTTTAAAAAATTTTAGTTTTTCAACTTTAAAACAAAGCTAAAAAGTTTTCTAGAAAAAAGTTATACAAAGCTTAAAAATTAATGTCTAACTATTGACGAATGAAATAGAAATAAAACAGAATATAACAAATTTTTAATGTATCGCAACATTATTTGTTGTCGTGACATTTTATGTTTTATGTAACATTTGTCTTTTGTTGCGCGACATTGCCAACTGTTGTGCAACAACAAAAAAATTTCGCTCGATGCCAAAATTGAAACTTATTAAATTTAAAAAGGGTGCGGGTCACCGATCCCACAATTTATTGGCCAAAAATTTGGCAGATTTTGTAGCCAAATTTTGCAAAAAATTCCCAATTAATTGGCAAATTTT
>CM031381.1:11273335-11284991 GCA_018290095.1 Polypedilum vanderplanki | reverse complement strand
AATTAATTGGGAATTTTTTGCAAAATTTGGCTACAAAATCTGCCAAATTTTTGGCCAAAAAATTGTGGGATCGGTGACTTTACGCCATTTAAAAATTAAAATCATTCGTACATCATTGGTTTTTAGATTTATAAATTTTTATTTTAGGATTATGAAGATTTTATCAAATTTAAAGGTTTTTATTTAAGATGAACTTACACATAGGAAACAATTTGTTGATTGCCAATCTACAACAAATTTTGTATTTTTTTTCTCAAACTAATTTTATTTCTGCAATCCAATCAATTTCTACCACAAATAAAAGCAAAACAAACTTTCTATCTTTATTTTTGTCTCAATCAACAACATTCCTATATCTGCATAATTTTCTTTCTTTTACTAGTTTTTGTATGAAATTGAATTCATACACTACAACTTTAAAAACTAACTATCATCAATACAAAGTGGAGAGAAAATTTCAATAACAAAAATCCACATATAAAATAAATGAAAGAAAAATATAGTTGAATCCTACAAATGATTTTCATCTGTAGAAATTCTCATGATTGGGGCTCACTCACTCAGAATATTTTGCTTTAGCTTTGAATGGTTGTGTATCAGAAATAAAAGGGAGAACGAATGAAGGAAAAAGGAAAATGGAATTTGTGAAATGAGATTTTTACTTTTCTTTCCTGCATTGCACTATATTTGTGCTCTTATCAAGGTTCGTTTCGCATTCAAGGTGAGAATAAATTTTCCTTTTTTCTATAATAATTTCCTTCATATTCTCTTCTCTTTTTTTTTGATCCTCTCTAACTATAATAATAAGGTGTATGTGAATGTATATGAAAATTGATATCATCTATTATAAATAATAAGTAGTGATAACAAAATAGATGATAAACAAGTAAGAAATCAATAATTAGGAAAATTCCAATAGTGTTGAAATAACTATGGTGAATTTTTACTCTTATGAACAATAAATTTTGAAAATCTAGGAAAATTTTTTTTTTCATAATAGTAAAAATTATTTTCTAAATTTGAAGAACTTAAATGAAATTTTTCTATGCCTCATCAGTTTTAATTTAGTATAAATTTACAATTTAATTGCAAGCATTCAACTTCAAATGTGAATAATTCCGAGATGATATAAATTGCGATCACAACAAACAATAAAAATTTTATCTTCTTGGACGTTCAATAAAGAATTTTTTTCAAGCTCTGCAAAAAATTTAATTTTTCAGATTCTTTTCACACTAACTTTTTAGCACTAACATTATAAAGGAAAGTTTAAGAAAAATTATCTTTTTCATCTTCTAAAATTTGAAATAAATTCAATCGTTTTCTTCTTCAATTTAGCATGAATCATTGAATATATGAATTATGTAAAAAAAACATCTTAATTTATTATTGGGGAAAAAATTCAGTCATTATCATCACACATCATAAAGCAAATCTAATGGGAAATTTAATATATTTTCATGCTTATTTCTGTCTAGTATAAATGCGAATTAAATGGTTGAGAATATTATTGAGCTGTGTTCTCAATACTTCATACATTTGATTTATTGCCATCTTGAGAGTCATTCAAATTTTAGCCTTAAAAAATCTTGAAACAAAGAAAGAAAAGAATTCAAATCGTGCTGTGATGAGAGAAAATTAAAAAAAGTATGCCTTCTTTTTTAATATTGCACGAGCTGTTATGCATTTGCGTTAGCTCAATAATCATATTTCTCATGCTGCTTTTCTATCTTTTTTCCTACTCGAACGCGAAACAATGAAGATGAACGTTCGCGTAAATATTAACGCACATAATGTTTCTCATTCATGCGAGAGAAAAATTGTCAAACGATGGCACCAGTTGTTATTCACAATCATAAAAGATTAGACGTTATCTGAATATGGAATTTTATTGACATTCACACTAGAGAAAGAAAGAGGAAGAAAATAAATGGCAGTTGGTGAATGATGATGAGTTTATTGTAGGAAGAGACAAGAAATAAAATGAAATTATTGATAATGAAGAGAGAATAAGAGTTGTGGTTGTAATGATAACAATGACATTGAAAGGAAAAATAAATCAATCAAATAAGGCTTTTTATGGAACACATGATGAGAATTTTTAATGTAGTTTTTTTTAAATTAAGAGTTAAATTTTTGTAAGTTGTTAAGAAAATTTTTTTTAACGGCTTTTTGAAATTTAAAATTTTATTTAAAATTATTTAAATCTGCATTTTGAAGAATTTCTCAATTCAGCTGCTTTTTTTACATCTGAATAATTTCAAAAATTATTACGAAGTTTCAGATTTATAAAATTGAAAAATAACCGTTTTTAAAAATTCAAATTCGGAAAACTGTTAATTTAAAAATTTACCAAAATATACTTTAAACCTGCCATTTTAGGATTTCATAAAAAATGATTGATGATTTTTTCTTCTTTTAAATTCTTTCTTTCATCAACCTAACGTAAATCTTTTTAAAAGACATTTCATTTTCATCCAACAAATCTTTCTAATGCACAAAATGTGTTTTTGATTGAAAATTTCACTAATCCCCAAAATGTAGCTCTTGGGCAAACACATATATCTACTAGACTGTTGTAATTAAACAACTCTTTCATTTCGTCCCTTGATGGCTGTATGAGAAAATCGTTTTCGATTGATCGATAGACTCACCCTAAGGACACTTATGTACAAAGTAAAGCAAAGCAAAAAGGAAACTGAAAGTTTATCTCTAACCCAAAAAAAGAGCGTTTAAAAGGTTACATTTGTAATCAAATAGCTGTTGGGCGATTTATTTCTTCTTTTCTGTCTCGCTTGCTCTCAATTTCTTTTCAATTTCGATACTTTTACTACAACACGGTGTGTCCCAAATAAAGAGAGAAAAAAGAGGCTCGAAATTTGTACACAAACAGAAGCAGCAAAATGTGCTATAAAAGCTCGCTCATAAAAACACGTTGTGTTTCCGTATGGCCTCTAGCAAGGACGCTCTTTGCTTTACTCGACAAAATTGAGTGAAAAGCGTTGTTGCTGTCTCGTGAGAATTCAATCATTTTGATGAGTCGCAATCAAGCGGCTAATGGATTGCTTTAAAAATATAATTTTATTCTCAATCGTGAATTCAATTATGGCAAAGATTTTGCTTTGGTGATTAGAGAATAAATTTGAATTTAATTGAAAATCATTCATTTTATAAACAATTTTAAATTTAAATATTTTTTCCGTTATTTTCAAGAAAATAAAATTAAATTTTTCCAAAAAAAAAAAAAGAATTTGTTGATTTAAACTTTCATTACGCGTTTATGAATCATTTTTTCTTCTTTAATTTATTGTGATACGCACAAGTGAGCAGAGAATTTGAAACCAACATTCATCCCATCGGAAGCGTAAGCTAGTATAATGAGAAAAACGTCAATATTCTCATCAATCTTTTTGCTGCTCGTTTGCTATATTGTATGTTTACCCACACAAACAAACAAATGTTTGTTAAAGCTCATTTTTGGTTAGAAAATTCAAGAAAAGGATTTTTTTATGTATACTGAAACTTTTTCAATAAAAGAAACTTTAAATTTTAATAATTCACTGGTCTTGCCCTTCTCTAATACTTTGAGTGTACAAAAAAGGGTCCATCAGCATAACTTTCATTGTTGTCGTCAAGGAATAGAAAATTGGAATGTCGAGTATATTGGAATTTACCAGTACTATTGGAATTTATTGATTTCGGCTTGCTTGCTTGCTTGCAATATGCTAATGAATAGAATAGAACCAAAGCTAGTCAAATATTGAACAAAGAAGAAGATGAAAAAGGATGAAAAATTCTTCTTTGTTACTTATGAATAAAAAAAGGAAAAATAAATTGTTATAAAGAAGTTAAAAACTGTTTTAATTGGGATATTTTTGTTGAACTTTCCAAAGAAGATTGTGTAAAAATGAGTAAATTAAAATGAGCATTTTCGAAAGAATTTTAGATTTTTTAATTGATTATAATAAAAAATTAATAAGAATTATCTCAATTATCAAATTTTGCCTGCTAGCAGATCGTCATCCGGTTATTTATGATAGAATTTTTTTAGAGAATTCTGATAATTTTCTGTTAACTTGAGCATGAAATGCTAATAACTTTAACAGAACTCTGATTTTTCCTATTATAATTTTAAATTTTTTCAAAATTTTATGCTCAAGTTGACAGGAAAAATCAGAATTCTAAAAAAATGCAAGACAAATGACCTTCACACTAGCAGATCTGCTTTTTAATCTGTTAGAGAATAATATATGGCAGAAATCTACAAGTGAAAATAAAATGATCAAGTTTCAATCTCTATTTTGATTCTTTTTGGCAAGTTATTGAAAATTACCGATCTTTTACAGGTTTTAACAAACAAGTTTTTTGAAAAAATATTTTATTTTCAATATTTTCTTCTATGGTAAAATTCAGCAGTTGAATGATTTGATAGTGACATTTTAGTTTTGATATATAATTTAAAAATTCATAGAATTATATCAAAATTAGTTTAAAAGTTTTCTTCTCAGAATTTATAAATGTCAAAATTAATGTCATTAGTTCACGCCTTACAAAGTTTTCTAATGACTTTCTAATTTCTATTTTGAATTTCTTCCATTAATTCTTTTGTGTAACTTTCCTAAAAGCTCATAACTTTCTTTCTTAATTTGTTAAACTTTATCATTAAAGAAAAAAAATTTAAATCATTTCAATTTTTTCTATAAAACATCGAAATTGCTTTTTGAAATCTTTAGTTGTTTATAAAATTGCTTAAGCTACAAGAATGAAATTTCAAAATTATAAATTTTTCATTTTATTAAAATTTGTAAATTTTACATTATCTTCACCAATTGATAAAGTTCATTGCCGCAAAACTTATGATTTAGTAACTTCACGAGAAAAAATTTTAAACACACTCGATAGAAATACATCAGTGAATTTTATTGTTGATTTTGCAGTTTTAAATGAAAATTTGTTATTAGAACTTTATGAAAAAATGATGGCAAGAGAAGATCAAATTTTTAAAGAACCAATAAACATAATTGAAGTGTACAAAAACTTTTATTATTTTGTAGTAAAACTTGACTCAAGTCGATTTCAACATTTATCAAAAATTCTAAATTCAAAAAAGTATTTCATGTTTATTGATCAAAATCTTTTGATTCCTAATAAAAATTGCATCAATGATGGTAAAAATATAAAAGTTTATCAAATGTTTTCATACTCAAATTCAACTGGTTGTTCAATGATAATGCAAAGTTGTAAAGTCACTAAAGAAAACACTACATCAGAAAAATATGAAATTTCAAAAGAAATTTTGATAACCACAAAAGGGCAGAAAATGTTAACATTTTTAGATATAATGAGATGTACAGTAAATGGCATAAAAATGCGAAATTTAACTTTTCAAGAATTTTATGTCAAAGGATTTTGTATTTGTGATTATTTAGAATATTATTTGAATGATTGTCCAGAAGAAATCGTTAAAAAAGAAAAAATTGATTTAACAATTTTGTCAATTGTTTCATTTTTTGGTGTTGTAACTTTGATTTTGATAATTATTGATATTTATGAATGTATTATTGAGCAAAATGAATAGAAATCTTTAATGGAAGAAATTTCAAAATTTTATAAATATTGTTGTATTTGAATGAAAAATGAATTTTTTTGTCATGAAATTTGTAATTGTTTTATTCAAAATTTATGAACTAAAGAGATCGAGTTATTAACAACTGAAATTTTCGATTTTAAATTTTACAAACCAATTTGCAAAGAGTTTTTCACGAACATAAAAATAAAATGACATTTTAAAAATATTTTTTTTATAAAATTATGTCAATAACATTGAAAATAAAGAATAAAAATATTTAAATTCAAAAGTGAAGGACATTCTTTACTTATGAGCATAAAAATTAATTCAATTTACAACACAATAATTTCAACTAATGGATTTTAGCTTTTATCATTAAAATCCATTAAATCTTTTGTTGAAATTCCATAAATGCTTGCATTATATTTTTTTCAAAAAAGAAATAAAAAAATTCTTTTGTGTAAAACTCATAAAATGTTCTCTAATTCGCAATTTATTTGACATTAAGAAAATCATAAAAGAAATAATTTTTTAGGTCTATATAAAAGAAATAAGTCTACAATTTATCTTCGCAGTTAGTTTTGAATTTTTCTAGATATTCATTACGAAATGTTGACAATAAAATTTTTCATTATTTTTCTTTCATTTTTAAATACCACATTTTCATTTTCGGTTAAAAAAAGTCATTGCATCAAACCTAATATATCAAGAATCACATGGAAAAGAATTATAAATCCGCTCAATAATAATTTTACAGTTAATTTTGTTGTTGATTTTGCAGTTTTGAATGAAAGTTTGTTATTTGAATATCATGAAAAAACTATGGCTAGAAAAAATCAACAATTCATATCACCATTACAAATTTTAGAAATTCATGGATTTTACCAATTCCAAATTGAATCGAATTTTGCTTATTTTTCTACTGGAAGTTTTGATATGAGGAAAGATTTGATTGAATTTGATCAAAATTATTTGATTGATGATAAAATTTGTGTAAATAACACAAAATCTATAAATGTTTATGAAATGTCAGAATATTCTGAAATGCAAACTGGTTGTTCTTTTCTCATGCATACTTGTAGAATCGTAAAAGATAAAAACACACCAAAGTTTAAAATTTCAAAAGAAATTTTAATCAAAACAAAAGGAAAATATAATTTGGACTCTGTGAAGATTAAAGAATGTCTAGAAAATAATTTTGAAATGAACAATTTGACATTTTCAATATTCAATGTCCGTGGATTTTGTATTTGTGACTGTTTGGAATATTATTTGAATAAGTGACCAAAAACACAAGTTAAACCAAATGAGATGAATTGGATTATTTTTGGAGTAATTTCATTTTTTGGATTTATTGCTTTATTTGTTGTTTTTATAAACATTTATGAATGTATTACTGAGGAAAATTAGATGGCTAAATGGTGTGACAAATTAAGGGTATTATTGAGTAGACTTGACTCCAACTTGACTTATAAATTCACTTGACTTAAAAAACTTGATCAAATTAACTTGATTTAATTCATAAGTTGTTATCAACTTGATTTAAAGGACAGAGATTAAAAATCAATAATTTTAGTGTTGAATATTTTTTTGAAACTTCAAACATGGTTTTATAATATCTTCTGAACATTCAAATATGTCAAAACTAAATCTGAAAAAAAGTAATGGTTCGGCACTTGCACGTCGATAGTCAAGTGTCGACGTCGATAATTGTCAAGTTATAATTCAAGTTGATTTACTCAAAAATATTTCTTGTTTATTCAGATGAAATTTTTTGGTCCATATTTTGCAAATCAATGATTCTTCAATTTACTAAAGTATTGACCAAATTAAATTTTAGATTAGACATATTTTTGAGTGAATCAACTTGAATTGCTACTTGACAATTGTCGACGTCGACACTTGACTGTCGACGTGCAAGTGCCGAACCATAAAAAACTTTTAGAAAAATTCAAGTCAACTTGATTTTAAAATAAATCAAGTAAGTTTGTAAATCTTATTTTTAAACTATAATAAATAAACAAATTTTGATTTTAAATAACTTCAAGAATATTCATAAATCCATGAATAATTAATAAGTTTCTAAAAGTATTTAATGGGATCAACTGACAATAAATAAATTTTTATGAAAAGAAGAAAATCCATTAATAATATTACCTTAAACTTCTAATGCACTAACTTTTTCATTTAATAACTTTCAAAGTCAAGAAAAACTTTCCTATAAAAGCCAAATGTCGCTTCATTTGATTCATCATTTTCATTTCTAAAATGTTTTCAATCAAAAGTTTTGTAATCATTTTTTCAATTCTACATTTTGTTGCTTCAATTTCACCATCAGTTTTTTGCAATGACACAATTTATTCCAGAAGATTTCGTGAAGCTTTAAAAAATAAAATTTATCAAAATAATTCAGTTTATTTAGTTACAAATTTGGCAATTTTGGATTCAGAATCAGCAACAAAGGATTATGAGAAAAAATTAATTGAATTGCAAGAAATTGAAATAGGTCCAATGAAAATAGTTCAAGACCATTCAAATTTAACATCAATTGTCATACATTTAGAGGAAAGTTCTAAATTTTATGAATATTTCAATGAAAATTTAAAGAAGTCTAAAATTGAAAATTTTAAAGTAAATTTACGCATTAAAGAACATTGCCTTGATTCTTTCAGTAATGTGAAAAAATTTCAACTTTTAAGCACTTCAAATAACACTGGCTGTTCTTTGTTAATGCTTGCATGTCATGTTAAAAAAACTGACATTGAAGGAAAATACAAAATTAAAAAAGAAATTTTGATTGTCACAAAAAACGAAGAAGAATTGACAAAAAATGAAATTCTGAAGTGCTTCAAACGAAATTTTAAATTTAAAAATTTAATTTATAAAGAATTTGATGTTGATGGTTTGTGCATTTGTGATCATTTGGAATTTTTTTTAAATGATTGCAAACAAAATTTTGATGGAAATTTTTGGACATTTATTGGTGTTATTGTCATAATTTTTTTAATTTTATTTTTTCTTATTATTATTGAAATTCACAGTCGATTAATTCAAACTGATGAAGAATAAAATTGATGTTAAAATAAATTCTAAAATTTTGCTGTCAAATAAAAGTCAAAAAATTTATAAAATATATTAAAAAAAATTTTATTCTTTGCTTCCATGACACAAACATCGCAGATTGTTTTGAGTTATGCAGAAAGGGAAGAAAAACTTTTCCTTTGGGGATTGTTTGAATATTTTGGAACGCAAAAAAAATGTGGACAAGTAGCTGAGATTTTCTAATGTTTTTATTATGAAAATTTAAATTACAGAAATTTTTACAAGAATATTGATAAAATATTATTTAAGGCTTAAAATATCGACAATTTATTAAATCAGACGGATTAAATGGAAGTTTTATTAAATCACTAGTATTTAAATTTAATCTAACCTAATAATTTAACTCATTCTAAAAGCAACATTTTGTTATAAAATTATAAAAATTTCTTTACATAAATGTTATAAATTAAGGACTACAAATTTAGAAATTGCAATTCGAGAAAAGATTTTTGGTCGAAAGTTTTCGAGAAAATTATTTTAATCTTTCATATTTCTTGTAAATATATCGAAAATATTGCTTGATTCACAAAAATTCAAATTGGGTTAAAAATCAGTTTATTCAGTTTCCAACAAAAATCTGTTGACAGATGTCGTCTGCTAATAGATTCTGTTTGTGGTGATTATATAAGTGATCTAACTACTGTAAAAAATGACATAAATAAACTTAATCTACCAATTTTAATCCACAAATCAAATCTTACTTTAAATAATCCTGAAATAAATCTTAAGTGACCTAACATTATTTTTAAAAAGTTCCTCTTACATTTTTTTGTGTATGTATTATGTTTTTATGATTGAGCACGTCAAATAACTTTCACTCACACATGTGTGATTACACTGATATGTTTTTTATATATGAAATGAATGAATGAATGAATGTGATTATGAATATGGAAAATGAACAACTATATTTAGAAAATAACGCACAGCACATACAGATGATGGAAAGAAGGGCGTGGGATTGATGATTATTTAATGCGATTTGTTTGAGTGAGTAATTGAGGAAAAGTGAAATGGGAAAATTTTACTTTTTTGTACATTTCTTGTTAAAATGAAGGAATTTTTTTTTTGTATTTAAGCTTTTTTATATCAATAAAGAATAAACTTAGTTAAATTTTGATTCTATTTTATCAAAAATTTAACAAAGCTCCTAAATAATAAGTAAAATATTTTGTCAAATAAAATCATTCAACTTATGCCAATTTGAAAAAAAATTATCAAAAAATTTGTACTGAACCCTTTCAAAGTTTTGCTTTAATTAATCAAAACAAAAATGTTCTTTATCAATTATTCATATAAAAAAATTCAGAAAAACATTTCTATCACACTTTGACACTCACACGTGTCTTTCACATCACAAACATCTTAAATAAACACACATGGACAAAAAAGTCAACCTTTTAACCTTAGAATAACAAAAAACAAACATTAAAAATTTATTTATCACTAGTTTTTGTAACTAAATTGAGAAGGAAGGTCCAAAATACACAAACATGAATTGGAAGAGAGAAAAACTAATCCAAAAATGACCATCATTAGCAGAATCAACAAGTTTTTTTTATTTGCAATTTCAAGGCAGGCCAAAAACAAATGCCATTAAATAGTCCACCTTGAATGTGTCGAAATTTTTTATAGTTTTTCTTTTCTTCTTTTTTATGTTGCTGTTATTAATAAAATTATTTCCTTTAGTTAGTCACGCAAGCGAATTTAGATATTTTTTTATTAAAATGAAAAAGGAAGGAAAGAAAATTGGTCATGTCTTCACATTTTTAGTGTGGAATAAATTTTTCTTGATTGATTTTTTGTTGTTGGCGTTAAATGTTAGCAATTTTCGTTTGAATTGAGCTAATGGAGGATTAGAAAAATTTTATGACAATTTATGAATTCTTTCTTTAATAGCTGGAAATTGTAGGATTTGGATTTTCTCTTTTTTTTCGTCTATAGGAAAAAGAATAAAAATTCTTTAATTTTGATCTTTTGAATTTGTAATCCGATTATAATGACTTTAAATAACGGTCAAATTTGAATATTTCTGAGATGATGTAATTTTTGATAAATATTGAAATTTTTATCCTCTCAGAGATTCAAAACGAAAAATTATTTCGTAATTTTTTGCAAAAAACCGTTAAAAGAGTTCAAATTTCTTGTTTTCAATGAATGCGGCCAAAACTTACAAACATTCAATTTGCTAATAATTTCAAAATAATTTTGCAAATTTTTACTTCATTGATTAAAGTTTTCACCTTCTTACTTGAATGTACAAAATGATTAGTTGTTGACACATTTTCATTGCTCCTTTTTCTCCCTTTCTATTAAATTTATCTTTTGTACCATAAAAAGGTACATCGAAAGAAAAAGGGATAGAGATCCTAAAGTATCATTTAATAATGAGTCTTCTCTTCAACTAATCTTTTCAACAATGTCATTTTCTAATTATTATTATTCTCAATATTGACTTTAATTCAAGAATTTTATTCTTAGTAAGCAAAAAGTATAAAAATTTAATTGGATTTATTTTAGAAAAATTTCTAGGTTTTTTAACTTTAAGAGTTTTTTCATCATAACAGATGGTTCTATGACGTACACAACAAATTGTAGATTAAAATATTTAAATTTTCTTCAATTTAACTTTAATGCAGTCAAATAAATTCTTGTATATGATATACATTTTAAAATGTGATAGATAAGTTCCAACTTCATTCAATTTTATGGACAATTTAATTCATTTGCTAGTGAAAAATCTTTTATTTCTTCTTCATTGTTCGATTAAATTAGAACCTTAGATTTTGGTATTTTTTGTGAAAATTACTTGTAATTTCAATTCGTCATCAATAAAATTTCCGCTCTAATTCTTTTCTTACATTCTTCTCTTCTCACTTAATATTCAAGATGAAAATTTCAGAATTTGTAATGAAGATTAAGTGATATTTTTCTCTCTCTATTGCCTGAGAAATTACTCTGAAATAGAAAATGTCTGTCGTTCTT
>CM031381.1:11255551-11273314 GCA_018290095.1 Polypedilum vanderplanki | reverse complement strand
TTCAGTTTATTTAGTTACAAATTTGGCAATTTTGTGATTCAGAATCAGCCAACAAAGGATTATGAGAAAAAATTAATTGAATTGCAAGAAATTGAAATAGGTCCAATGAAATAGTTCAAGACATTCAAATTTAACATCAATTGTCATACATTTAGAGGAAAGTTCTAATTTTATGAATATTTCAATGAAAATTTAAAGAAGTCTAAAATTGAAAATTTTAAAGTAATTTACGCATTAAAGAACATTGCCTTGATTCTTTCAGTAATGTGAAAAATTTCAACTTTTAAGCACTTCAAATAACACTGGCTGTTCTTGTTAATGCTTGCATGTCATGTTAAAAAAACTGACATTGAAGGAAAATACAAAATTAAAAAAGAAATTTTGATTGTCACAAAAAACGAAGAAGAATTGACAAAAAATGAAATTCTGAAGTGCTTCAAACGAAATTTTAAATTTAAAAATTTAATTTATAAAGAATTTGATGTTGATGGTTTGTGCATTTGTGATCATTGGAATTTTTTTTAAATGATTGCAAACAAATTTTGTGAAATTTTTGGACATTTATTGGTGTTATTGTCATAATTTTTTTTAATTTATTTTTTTCTATTATTATTTGAAATTCACAGTCGATTAATTCAAACTGATGAAGAATAAAATTGATGTTAAAATAAATTCTAAAATTTTGCTGTCAAATAAAAGTCAAAAAAATTTATAAAATATATTAAAAAAAATTTTATTCTTTGCTCCATGACACAAACATCGCAGATTGTTTTGAGTTATGCAGAAAGGGAAGAAAAAACTTTTCCTTTGGGGAGTTGTTTGAATATTTTGGAACCCAAAAAAAAAATGTGGACAAGTAGCTGAGATTTTCTAATGTTTTTATTATGAAAATTAAATTACAGAAATTTTTACAAGAATATTGATAAAATATTATCTTAAGGCTAAAAATATCGACAATTTATTAAATCAGACGGATTAAATGGAAGTTTTATTAAATCACTAGTATTAACTTAATCTAACCTAATAATTTAACTCATTCTAAAAGCAACATTTTGTTATAAAATTATAAAAATTTTCTTTACATAAATGTTATAAATTAAGGACTACAAATTTAGAAATTGCAATTCGAGAAAAGATTTTTGGATCGAAGTTTCGAGGAAATTATTTTAATCTTTCATATTTCTTGTAAATATATCGAAAATATGCTTGATTCACAAAAATTCAAATTGGGTTAAAAATCAGTTTATTCAGTTTCCAACAAAAATCTTGTTGACAGATGTCGTCTGCTAATAGATTCTGTTTGTGGTGATTATATAAGTGATCTAACTCTGTAAAAAATGACATAAAAATAATCTACCAATTTTAATCCACAAAATCAAATCTTACTTTAAATAATCCTGAAATTAAATCTTAAGTGACCTAACATTATTTTTAAAAAAGTTCCTCTTACATTTTTTTGTGTATGTATTCATGTTTTTATGATTGAGCACGTCAAATAACTTTCACTCACACATGTGTGATTACACTGATATGTTTTTTTATATATGAAATGAATGAATGAATGAATGTGATTATGAATATGGAAAATGAACAACTATATTTTAGAAAATAAGCACAGCACATACAGATGATGGAAAGAGGGCGTGGGATTGATGATTATTTAATGCGATTTGTTTGAGTGAGTAATTGAGGAAAAGTGAAATGGGAAAATTTATTCTTTTTTGTACATTTCTTGTTATAAATGTGGATTTTTTTTTTTTTTGTATATAATCTTATCGTAAATATTTTTATTTTTTATATATTATTTTGATTCTATTTATGCATATATTATTATCTAATTTGTCTGATTTTAATAAGGTTTTTTTAATTAATCAAAACAAACATTTTTTTTCTATTATTTTTCTTGTTTTTTTTTTTTTATGTTCATTTTGTTTTTATAGTTATTTCAAAATTCTAAATTCTAATACTAATAAATTCAAGAGTAAATTATCATTTTCTTATCACACTTTGACACTCACACGTGTCTTTCACATCACAAACATCTTAAATAAACACACATGACAAAAAGTCAACCTTTTAACCTTAGAATAACAAAAAAACAAACATTAAAAATTTATTTATCACTAGTTTTTGTAACTAAATGAGAAGGAAGGTCCAAAATACACAAACATGAATTGGAAGAGAGAAAAACTAATCCAAAAATGACCATCATTAGCAGAATCAACAAGTTTTTTTTTATTTGCAATTTCAAGGCAGGCCAAAAACAAATGCCATTAAATAGTCCACCTTGAATGTGTCGAAAATTTTTTATAGTTTTTCTTTTCTTCTTTTTTATGTTGCTGTTATAATAAAATTATTTCCTTTAGTTAGTCACGCAAGCGAATTTAGATATTTTTTATTAAAATGAAAAAGGAAGGAAAGAAAATTGGTCATGTCTTCACATTTTTAGTGTGGAATAAATTTTTCTTGATTGATTTTTTTGTTGTTGGCGTTAAATGTTAGCAATTTTCGTTTGAATTGAGCTAATGGAGGATTAGAAAAATTTTATGACAATTTACGAATTCTTTCTTTAATAGCTGGAAATTGTAGGATTTGAACTTTTTTTCGTCTTTAGGAAAAAGAATAAAAGATCTTTAATTTTGATCTTTTGAATTTGTAATCCGATTATAATGACTTTAAATAACGGTCAAATTTGAATATTTCCGAGATGATGTAATTTTTGATAAATATTGAAATTTTTATCCTCTCAGAGATTCAAAACGAAAAATTATTTCGTAATTTCTTGCAAAAAACCGTTAAAAGAGTTCAAATTTCTTGTTTTTAATGAATGCGGCCAAAACTTACAAACATTCAATTTGCTAATAATTTCAAAATGATTTTGCAAATTTTTACTTCATTGATTAAAGTTTTCACCTCCTTACTTGAATGTACAAAATGATTAGTTGTTGACACATTTTCACTGCTCCTTTTTCTCCCTTTCTATTCATTTTATCTTTTGTACCATAAAAAGGTACATCGAAAGAAAAAGGGATAGAGAACCTAAAGTATCATTTAATAATGAGTCTTCTCTTCATCTAATCTTTTCAATAATGTCATTTTCTAATTATTATTATTCTCAACATTGACTTTAATTCAAGAATTTTATTCTTAGTAAGCAAAATGTATAAAAATTTAATTGGATTTCTTTTAGAAAAATTTCTAGGTTTTTAACTTTAAGAGATTTTCATCATAACAGATGGTTCTATGACGTACACAACAAATTGTAGATTAAAATATTTAAATTTTCTTCAATTTAATTTTAATGTAGTCAAATAAATTCTTGTATATGATATACATTTTAAAATGTGATAGATAAGTTCCAACTTCATTTAATTTTATGGACAATTTAATTCATTTGCTAGTGAAAAATCTTTTATTTCTTCTTCATTGTTCGATTGAATTAGAACCTTAGATTTTTGTATTTTTTGTGAAAATTACTTGTAATTTCAATTCGTCATCAATAAAATTTCCGCTCTAGTTCTTTTCTTACATTCTTCTCTTCTCACTTAATATTCAAGATGAAATTTTCAGAATTTGTAATGAAGATTAAGTGATATTTTTCTCTCTCTATTGCCTGAGAAATTACTCTGAAATAGAAAATGTCTGTCGTTCTTGCTCTGTTTCTAAACTATTTCAATTATAGTTATTAGGATGTCTTTAAGGCGAGTATCGTACTATCTTTTAATATGCGCAGTAAAATCATAAAATTTTATATATCCAAGCGATAGAAATATTTTTTTGTTGATTAAATTATTTTGTTTGTAATTTTTAACGGTTTTTTCAAAATTTGAAAAAATTACATTTAAAATTTGAAATTTTTTAAATTTATTTTTAAAAGTTTGAAAATTAATGGAAAATTTATTTTTATTTTAAATGAATAATAGTAAAATACCAAAACTTTACATTTTTACAAATTTGAATACAAAATTCAAATTTAACGGTTTTGTAATAAATAAATATATTTTTGATAATCGTGAAATTAGAAACCTCATTAGATACAAAAATATTATTTTTCTATCAAAAGATTTACAATTTTCATAATTTTATAACTTGTATAAAATTTTATTTTTTTTGATAATAAAAATTTAAATGCTTTAGAATCAAAACTAAATAAAATTTTAAAAATTAAAAATAAAAAAACCAATTTTTCTCTCATACACTTCACCTTGTATTTTCATGTCATTCACATTTTCCTCTACTTTTCCATTCAACAAAATTGTGTCACACGTTTGTGCATTTTCAAGAGTAGAAAAAAGAACTTTAAAGCTTGATGACTTTTTGCATCGCCTTAAGAGTGAAGTTAACTAGTTTCATTTTACTCCCTGCACGAGTTTTAGATTTCGATACACTTTTTTTACAAATTTTTTATTCCATTTTAATTTAGCTTCCTCGTTCTGTCCTGCTTTGCCTCACACATCGTATCAACCGTTCTCTTGTTCGACACACACACACAAAACTTGATTAAAATTCAACTCGTCTCTTTTGTCGTAGATGAGAAAGGAAGAGGACGAGAAAATATTCTATTAGCAGAAAGCGTGTAGTTTGCTTTCATGTCGTAATAGTTTGCTAGATTGTGTATATGAAAGTAGAACATTACAGTGAAAACCATCATCAAAACCCATTGTTTTTCTCACTTTAAAATTTTTAATATTTAAAAATAATTTTGAAATTTTAAACTTAATGTATTTAAAATAAATTTTAAGTGAACTTAAAAGAAAAATTTGATTTCTTCACTTGATTAGTAATAACATATTTCTTCTCATGCAAGTTGACTTTTTTAAAAACGTCTTTAATGCATTCAGGTTAAACAATAATTTGGTCAAAATTTTTAAATTTAAAAATCATTAACTTTCATATAAATTTGTTATTAAATATGAATAAAATAGAGACATTTTTGTGTAGGTCAACTTTCATGTATGCATATGTCAAGTGCCGAAACCTAAAAAATTAATAAGTAGGTTTTTATTAATTCAATAAAATCTAAACTTTTTTCATCTCATTTTTCTTAATTCAAACAACAAAAAAATTTAATTTCACTCTAAACTGATTATGTCATGACAGCAATTTCATCAACTTCAAACTTTAAAAAAACTAAATCTGACTCTCAAGCATAAACATGTCTGCAAATAAATGACCTAACAACAGCAGCATACACAAAAAAAGTTTCTCTCTAAATTGAATTTTATCTCTCTCAAGTGTCAATTAGTATCCTAGTAGACATGCACAAAAAAGTGTTTATGTGAAGAAAAAAACTTTTTTGGTAAAATTCCAAAAGGTTTTAATCTCTTTGACTGACTAGAAAAATTAAACAAAAAAATTACCTAAA
Organism: Polypedilum vanderplanki; assembly: GCA_018290095.1. Lineage (NCBI taxonomy): Eukaryota > Metazoa > Arthropoda > Insecta > Diptera > Chironomidae > Polypedilum > Polypedilum vanderplanki. Next base: position 11,267,949 of record CM031381.1, on the reverse strand, counting down.
ATTTAATGAGATTTTTTCCTTTTGTTTTAATTTCAGGTGTGTATTAATGAACTTCAATTTTCAACAAACCGCTTTTTAAGTGCTTCACAACCTAAAGAAACCCTCAAATTTTTCATTTAAATTCCATACAATTTCTATTAGTTCATTCTTTAACTAACAAAAAGCTGAAAAAGGCATTTGCCGCTATGTGAAATTTGTATGGCACGAAAATATTTTAATCATCATCATCTATGCTTGAGATTTTCATCATTTTTCTCTCTCTTTCACTTTGTGTTTGTCTCTTAAGAGAGAAAGGAATTTAAAAGTGGGTGGGAAAAAGGAAAAAAAAAATGGAAGCAATGAAATCTTGTTGCGGGCACATCTTTAGGATCTTTTGAGGGTTTCCTTTATTAAATTTTATTTTATGTTTATCTTTAACCAAAAAAAGAAATACATAGAATTACATTGAATTACATACAAAAGAGAATTGGTATGTAGAGAAATTGTAAAATAGGAAAGGAAAAAGAAAATAAGTAGCTTTTTGCAAAAAGGTGAAATTTTTATTCTTTTATCGCCAAATATAAGACACTTTTAGGATTACAAAATTTTTGCATTCATTCGAATAAAAATTTGTAAAAGTTTTTTTCTGTGAATTTTGAATATTCTAAAAAAATTGATAGAATGATTCATAAAATTTTTGTTAATTTTTTACCAAATGAGAAAAACATGTCTTAAACGACGGATGTCATTGTTTTGTCGCGAAACAATTGTACATGTTGCACAACATGTCACAAAATGTCTAACCACATGTCACATGAAACAAAAAATGTTGCGTAACATTTTTTTTTTAAATTTCCATAAAAGTTCATTACAAAAATAAATTTCAAACTTTCACAATAAAAAAAATTTTATTTTCACCTTTCAATATCAACTGTTACCTTTTTATTCAAATCCAAATAACAATAAAATAAAACAAAATTTTCATATCAGTGATCTCAAGATGAGTGAAAAAGAGACATTTTGAACATGAGGCTTGAAATGATAACAAAATAAATCCCAAAATTGTCTCTTTATGCATGTATGTTTCTGAAAATATCCCTGATAAGAATGAGATTGAGAGAAAAATTTATACAACTATTAAACCAGATGCTACCAAAGTGAAAACATAAAGAAAACTTATTATTCCATTGTCAACATGAGAAAATTTTAAGGACTGAAAGTTTTTTAGCAAGTCATGTTTACTTAAATTTTCTTCACATTCATTGTTATTTTCGAAACTGACAAGCAGGAAATTTTCAATACAATAAAAAAATATTTTTAATTAAAAGCTTTCAATTTTTGCAGCTCGAAGCATTTTTTGAAACAAATTAATGAAACTGTGATTAATTAATTTCATTATGAGGTTTTTCATTAATTGCCACCATACAAATATTTTTTTTTGATTGCAATTATTGAACATTACAAAGCAAATATTGAAATGATACTTTTTATTCTTTATTTAATAATAAATATAAACATTGACAGTTAATTGTTGCATTTTTTATTTTTTTAATGATGAAAATCTTTTGAGTTTTTAAAAATAAAATTTGAAACTTTTTCAAAAGTTTTATTAAATAATCGAAAAGCTCACTGAAAGCTTTTGAAATTTTAAAGAATCTTTTTTAAAAGTTTTAAAATTTGATTAAATTTTTAAAGCTTTTGAGAATCTTTTAAGCTTTTTTAAGTCAAAAATTTAAATTATTTACTGTTGAATGAAGAGTTTTTTAAGCACTCTTTTTTAAGTAGTTCAAAAAATCTGCTTAAAATCGGCATCTTGGATTTTACATTTTTCAACCATTACTAAACTTTTAAAAGTAAATTTTTATGAATTTAAACATTTAAAAACTGTTATTTTGAAATTTGAAATAAGAACTTAAGTTTAAAAAACAGAAAGATATTATCAGAAAGTGTATTTAAATATTATAGATATTTTTTAATTCTACAAAATTTTATATATGTATCTATATACCATTTCTATATCTTTATAAATGGTTTTTCCTTCTTACAATATCATAATGATTCAACATAATCAATAGTGACAAATTCACTCAATGACTTTCTTTACAATTTAATACAACCCACATAATAATAACAACAACATTAATAATAGTAACAAAAGAGAGTCCATTTGGGAAATGTTATCTTTATCAATTCCCAACAGACGTCATTGACTGCCTATTCACATACCATTATGTGATATTATAAATCAATTATATGATCCGATGCCAATTACCGCAATACATTATTATCTCAAATGGTCTCATTTTTCTTGTCATCGATACAATGTACATTTATACATAAATTTTTAACTTTGCTACAACATGCTTTACAATTATCACATGTTGTTGCATAAAAAAATTTGCGTAAAATCAACCCACAATTTTTGCTATAGTAAAATTTACTCATGTGACAGAAAATTTCAGAGTAAACAACACTCACCTCCCACAAGATCTGCCTTCATTTTATCACACATGTAATTTACTAAAGCGAATCTCAAAGAATTTTTTTCTTTCTTTGTAAAAGCACTTAAGCGAATGAAAAGCTTGTCATTTGTTCCATATAAAAAGAAAACAAAAAAAAAAAGTTGCTTTTAAAGCTTTACATGATTTAATCTTATCATTGAAATAAAGAAAAAGAAGAAGGAAAAATGTTTTAGACAAATTGTCAATACTTTGAACATTTTCTCTTTTTTCACTCTCTTGGTATTTTTCCTGTCTAGAGTCATTTATTTATCTTGATAATATTGAGTGAACTTGAAAAATTGGAATGAAAAGATAAAGGATGTGAAACTTAAGAAAAATTTTAAAGTTCAACATTGCTGTAAAAAGCGAGAAATAGCAAAATTTTGACAAAAAAGTTATATTTAGCAGAAATGACAAAATGTCACGTGTTACAAATGTTGCATAAGACATATGTGATACAAACAAAAAACAGATCAATATTTTTATACTCAAAATCTTTGTTAATGCTGAATTAAAAACAACAACATAAACTAGTAACAAGAACCAAAAAATTTTCTAATCATTTCAAAACTAAAAATTACCACATGTTTTAAGTTTTAATTGAAAATTTGAATTTGACACAACATGTTTTATATCACAAAACACATTTGTTGTGTCATAATAACATGTCTACAAAATAAATTGAATTTCGAAACATTTCTTTTTCTAAAATTTAATGTTAAATTCTAATCCTTAATCCAAGCAGGAAAAGCAAATAGGAAACGAGCAAGCAAATAAGCAGTCTCAAAGCAAAGTAGGCATAAAAAGATGATCATAATTCATAATCGATAAGATGTTGAAATGAGCAGTTATTCACTTCCTTATCTCTCTCTCATGCTTCCGATATTTTCTTCCTAAATGTCTCCTTCATATTCCATTCTATTCATAAAACAAATTTTTTTCATTCTGCTTATGTTCGTGCTCATTTCATTTTATTTATAAGCCATAGATCTCAATGATATCGATAAAGAGAGAAAGAGAAAAAAATTTGAATATTCCAATAACGGACCCTTCACAAAATGATGAAGATAAAGCACTTGCAAGTTGTCCATTTGCATATTTTTCATCCGCCATTCAGTTCAGTATGGTCTCATTGTTTTGACATTTTTACTGCCATTGAAGCAATCAATAGGATAATTTTTCTCATTTTTCTATATATGAAATGCTTCATTAGACACCAAAATCATCAAACTCAGACAACTGCCATTCGACTTCTAATCCTCTTTCTTCTATATGTCCCTTTTTTCTTTGTTCAACTTTTTTACATTTGATAAGAGAGAGAATGTTTTTTTGTTGTTTACGAATAAACTTTTATGAAAGAGCTTTAATGTCTGATATGGTGAGGATGATAGTTTGGTAGAAATGGATGAAAATTCTTTTGAATTGTCATGTGCTAAAATGTTGAAAATAAAGTGTCATTAGATAAAATTTTATGAGCATTTAAAGCTAATTTTGTTTACTTTTTGAAAATAAAAGGAAATTTTTGAATATTAGAGTAAATTTTAAATATTCAATTTTATTTAAAAATTTTCTGCTGAAAATTTTGATTAAAAAGACATCACATATGTGTTATGTCACATGCAATATTTTGTCATTTTCAAGATAACAAATGTGTTTTTGTAACACATAACATATTGCGTTGAACTCAAAATTTTATAAAAAATGCGGTAAATTTATTTTATAGTAATTAATAAATCGTTTAGTTCTTGTCTATATTTAATTTTTCTGCTCTTGTTTTGATATTAAAAAAAATTTAAAGTAAGAAATTTTTATTAAAGAAAACTTTTGTTTACATCACACATGCCACATGCATCAAATGTCACACTAAAAGTTTTGTCATTTATGCAAAATTTGACAATTTTTGTCAAATGTGCTTCAATGTTTGGAAAAATTTAAAAAAAATTACTTTTCAAAAAAAATTTCCATAATTTTTATCATCATTTAAATAATCGTCAATGTAACTCTTTATCCCTCTTCATTATTGCTCTCACTCTGTTCTTTCATCCATAAACATCGCAAAATATTTTCTCTCCTTTCTCCTTTATTTATTTAGAGTTTTTTTCTCTTCTTTTACTACATTTTACATTGTTTTACTTAAACTGTCTGTGTTTTCTCTCTTACTGTATTTTACTCTTCATTGTAAATCGATTTTCAAGTCCAACTAATCCTCCTTCTTTCTCTCTCTCTTCATTGTTTGCTGTCATCGTTGTTGTTGCTGTTTATAATGAAAAGAAAAACTTTTTTCTCCTCATTTATTTGTGTTTATTTCTGTCTCACTGTTTAGTTTTTTTGGGGAAATGGAAACAAATTTTTGTGATTGCTGTTCACATTGAGATTATAGAAATTACTTACTCTAGTGATTCAATAAAATTTTCTCTCTTTATATGCTGTCAATTGCACTTTTCTACTAGTTCTATAAATAGTCAATAAATGATACTTGCAATGAAAGGGAAAATAAATGAATTGAGCATGGATTAAGCATTTTTTCTTGATTGTCAGCATTTAGTACTCCAATGAATGAAATAAATGAAGTAAATAAAAAGATTAAAATGAACAAGTAGACAGTTTTTTTGATTGTTCAACACTGAGAAGAAATTTTTTTGAAATGAAAAGAAATTGTTAGAAAAATCACGATTCAAATTTTTCTACTTTCATTTATTGTAATTTATAAGTTTCATTAGTTTGTATGTATGTATTTTAAATCAAAGATTAATAATTAAGTTAGATTAAAACAAGAACGATCGATTTAATTTTAATCCTAAGATTTTAAAATGATTTAAATTTGAAATAATTGGGAATGTTTAGGAATATTCAAGTGCAAAAATATTTAGAATCGTTTCAAAATTTTCTTTATGTTTTTAGCCCTAAAGTTTAAATTTGAAATTTGTGAAAAATTATTCAAGAATAAAATTTAAACTTATAAAATGAAAAAAAAAATTTAAATTCTAATCTTGACATAAGAAATTATTTCAAATTTTCTGAACAAATATTTTTTTTCCCTAAAGTGTATTTTTTGCTCAAAATTTTCCAATACAAGGCATATCCATAAAACTAATTTACAACCCAACATCAATTTCCCATTTTCTGTCTCTTAGTTGTCATATTTACAAGAAAAAATTCATTTGAGGATTATTTTTGTCTCTTTAGTTTACTAAAAATGGAAATGAGCTTGTACTATCAAATTACATGTCATTTACACACTCTTAATAATTGTCCAATGTATCATAGATTATCATCTCTCACTTATCGATTGGCTTGAGTGTGTTTTGTATACATGAGTGATAATGAAATTGACATAAAAACATGCTAGAGCTTTCTCACTTGTTGAGTGTTCAATTTTATTGAATCTTACGCATAGTGTGAATATTTTAGGGGAGAAAATGCATGCACGCAAGCAGACATGTTCATTCAAGTGTAGTTCTCTTTATCCTGAGCTCTTGAGAGACGTTAAGTGAGGTTCGATTCAAATGACCAATGAACTATAAAAAAGGAGGGAGAAAATATTTCATTTCTTGTCAGAGTGTGTGCAGAGATTATTGAATGAAAGGTAGAAAATAAATCTTTCTATAATATAAAATAATTTTAGTGAATTTTGATTCTATGATGTAAAAAACTTTATTGGAATTTTAAAGAAATTATTGTAGGAAAAATTGTAGAATTTTTACAATTTTAATATATTTTGAAAGTAAGATTTTTTGTAGAAACTACATATGTAAAAACAACAAAATTGTTTCTTTATTTGTTTTGTAAAATTCTTTACAATTTTGTAGCAATTCTACAATTTTACAGTATTTTCAATTTTATATTTTTTTGTAAAATTTCTAAAGCATGTTTTTAAAAATAATTTTTTTAAATTCTACAACTTTTACAATTGGTCCTTATTTTTTATAAAATTCTACAATTGTAGAAAATGTACAGTTTTTTAAATTTTATTCTACAAAAATTTTAAAAAATCGTTATAAAATTTTTCAAACAAAAAATTTTTTTAAAAATAAAAGAATTATCAAATCATCACTTATGTCACCTCAATGTATCCAAAAAAATGCTTTTTATTTTTTACTCAACAGGTATTTTCTAAAATACTCCAACATATTTTTTTTTCTATAGAAAGATTTCTTACAAGCAGGAAAACGAATTTTGCTTGCTTTTCTCTCAATCAACAATTTTCCTCATTCTTTCTGTTTTTCGTATGTTTTCTAGGGTAACATGTTTCCCTAATCAAATTTCCATAAGAATAAAATTTTCTCTTCTTTTCTTGCATAGTATTGTAAACATCTACATAGTTTCATATATTTTTTATTAAATTTACATGTTATGCATGCATATGTGTGTAACATTGTATAGAAATTTTTCTCAACAACAATTTTTTTCTCAGTTGTAGATTTTAAGCTAAAGGATAAAGAACAATCAATAGTTGATTGTAAGAAGAGAGCTTTTGATGCGCAAATGCCGCAAATGGATGTTTACTATTTTTTCCTCAACTTAATCCTTCTTCGTTTACTTTTTCATCCTCTATTGCTCATGCAACATAAATTGTGTGTGATTGGAATTCGAAATATTTTTTCGTTCACTGATTTATTTAGTTCAATGCAATACATTCTCACTAAATTATCTTTAAAACATAAAATGACTGACTGCTGCTGCGATAGTGATGATGATGATGATGATGATCTAAATGAAGTGCATGTTACGATAATGGTTATTTCATTTATATCAAGTGAAACTGAATGAACTGTTTTATGCTGTTGTTCTGTTATGTTATTTTGCAAGCATCAATGTAATTTTGAAAATTTTCATCATGTTTATTATCTTTTCTCTTTCTATTATGATGATGATGATGATAATGGTTGTCATAAGTAAAAGCTTTAAAAGATTATATGCTGAAAATAGAAATTTAAAATCTTTTGCTCTTTTGTTCATCATGTAATAATCATTATTGTGGTTTCATGGAAAATTTCAAATTGATTCTCTATCTTGATTTTACTTTAATTTTATTACTTTTACATAAATTTAGGGTTAAAAAGATCGGTAATTTTAATAATTTAAATTGCGTTCGTTTTATCACTTAACTTATTTAAAAAAATACGTTAAAAATTTATTTTGAATAAAAATTTTTCTTTTTAAAACTTTAAATAGAAAAATTTGGAGGTTTCAAATTTAAATTTTTTCGTTAAAATTATTGAAATTTTAATTTTAAGTGCGTTCAAAAATTTTAAATTTGTTGATTGAATTTTTATAAATAATTAAACTTTTTGTATTTTTCAAAGTTTAAATTTTGAGATATTTGTCATCCAAATTAAACCGTCAAACGTGTATAAATAAAAATTTTTCAATTTTAATATCTCAAACTAATTAAAACTCAATTTTGAACTTAAATTTCTTATTAAATAACAAAATTAATGCATCAAGATTTTTTTTATTGTTTCATTTCTTCGTTTAACTTTCTTTACCTAGTATCTCATATTAATTACAAAACAATAAGAAGAAGAAAAAGTATTTATCATCAGACTCAAGTGTCGTCGCAATTAGAACAGCATGGAAAAAAACAAAGCAAAGAGAAAAGAAAGAAAATCACAGTTTTCATTCATTCTTAGAATAAACATTGAAGTTGTAATTAAAAAAATGATTTGATAAATAAAATTATGTAAGAAAATCAAAGTGTCGTTTTGAAAAAAAAGATATACTTATAGTTGGCCCTAAGCAATATTCTCAATATTGGAAATCAAAAAAGTTTTCATAAATTGCAGAAACTCAATAAAAACCAATAAAAATTCTTTTTACTTAAATTTCATAATTGCTTTAAATTGCTTCACTATATAAAATGCCTCACGCGTAACAGTAAAACATGGTCTGCACACCAGGAAGTAAAGCTAAAAAAAAGAAAGGAAGTAAAGCAAAAAAACAACAATTTTCTTTCTTAATTAACAGCAAGAACAGTGTAAGGTTTGCTGTCAATATCAATTTAAAAGTTTTATTTTTGAACGATGAAAGATGATGATGGCGCAGAAAAAGTGTTGATTAAAGAAAAGTAAATTTTAATCAATTTTGTGCTTGAACTCTTTAAACATTCAAAAAGAGGAAGGAGAAGGTTGAAGAGTTTTGTAATTAAGTAAAAGTATCGAAAAAGGTGTGGTGGAAAGAATGATGAAATGGTCGATGGTGATACTATGCAAATTAAATATCTTTGAAGTGTTTGAAATTGAGTTTGATTTGATGTCAATGTTGAAATTAAAATAAGGAAAAGGAAGTAATTTATTAGAAATTCTATTATATAAATATGGTAAATCAAAGTGAAGTTTTTTTTTTTGTTTTTAATTTCTTTGTTTCTTTTATTTAAATAATAATATCATACAAATATTGATCAAAATTATAATGTTCTTGTTTTCATCACATATGTGACATGTCACATACAACAAATGTCACATGCAACATTTTGTCAATTTTACCAAAATTTTTTATCTGTTGTAATGAATATTGCCCAAGTATCATTAAAATTATAGAACTTTTCAATTCTTTGAACATTTTGAAATTTTTAAAAATTCATCCAAAAAAATTTTAATTTTTAACAGTTTTTTCTATTTTGAATTTAAAGTCCTATCAAAAAATATCCAAATCCAAAAAGTTGATGATTTAAAAAATAAATAAATTTTCCTTATTTTCTTTCTTCTTTTTATTCTATTGTCATCAAATAAAATACAAAGAAAACCTTTTTTTATTATCGTCGTCTTTCAATCGTTAAAGAAAAAGAGAAGAAAGCTAAAATCAATAAATTCTTGTTTTTATTGTATAATATTGAGACATAAATCACGAAACCGAAAAAAGCTTCTTTTCTCTTCTCATCCTTATCGTCGTCATCGTCCATTTAACTTTTAAATACAACCAACAACATTGATAAAGTTACATGCGATATGCTCGCCTTCATCTTATAAATAATAACTGAAAGTGGAAGCAAAAATAGAAGAAGAAAAAAGAAAGAAAGAGAGAAGTTTGTCATTAGAATTTCAAATAATTCTATCCATTTTCCCATTTTGATTTATTATGCTTAGGCATAGATAAATAAATATTTATAAAGAAGATGATGAAGAAAAGATATTGGACTTTACTTTTACTTTATTTTACCTAAGATTATTCCATAATAATAATGTGAAAGGAAGAAAAAATTATTATTCATGAGATAAAGATACATTAGATGAAGTGGCTGATAAAGGGTTGAACACTAAGATAGAAGGCAAAAAATTTAGTTAAGCAATCTTTTTACATATAAAATGTCACATTTGTCACATGTCACATGCCACATACAACAAAAGCCGCAAAGATATTTTTAATAACAAAAAAAATAAAAATTTATTTTAAAACCAATTTATTCATAAGTTTCATCAATATTGTGAAGCACAGCTAAATAAGATAAATTTAAAACATTTTTGCGAATAAAAAATTAATTTTCATAATTTAAAACTAATGAATTTTCAAAAACTATTTTTTTTGTTGCATGTGACATATCACATGTTGTTTAGTCGCTCATAATAAAATAGACAAAAAAATGAAGTAAGCAAATTTGCCAAAAACAAGCAAAAAGCGTTTGTTTAAGTGTATTCAACCCTTAGGTGACTGTTACCACTGTTATTGTTGGTAAAGATTATTTTATTTGTGGGGTTAAAGATTTGACAGAATCATAAAGCATTTTTAGGATGGTGGATTACTTTCAACCCAAAACAGCACGTGGATAAAAGAAAAGGCAAGATTAGCTTATGAAAATAATTTCCTAATCATTGAAAGCAGATTTTATTATAAAGAAAATTCCGCGCTTTGATCTTCTTTTATTATCATATTATCGAAAAAAAAATTTTTTTGTAGCTTTTGGCTATTGAATATTGCAGAAGTAACAAAGAAGGATTTTTGTCTTCTTTACATTTAGAAATTGATTTTTTTGACTTTATTACTAGAAACACGGTCATAAATTTAGAATCAAGTTCATATTACTCCCTTGAGATACAATAAATTCCACTTTCTTTACAATAATAAATTTTCACTAGCACAAAAAGGACACAACGAGAGAAAAAATTCTTTTAAAGGAAGAAAAAAAAACTTTTTGCAAGAAAAATAGAAAAAAAGAAAAAAGTTTTTATTTTCATATTTAAGTCTATCGATTGATTTGTACGAACATTTATTTTATTTATCTTCTCATGCTTTGACAGAAACAAGCTTGAAAAGAGAAGAAGAAACAAAATAAAATATTTTTGAAATTAAAGCGCATTAAATTTAGCAAAATCATGAAAAAAATTTTTAGTTCAAATCACATGTCATACACAACATTTTGTCACATGCAACATTTGTTACACAAAATGTTTTGTTATTTTCAGAGTTGTTATCGTCAAAAAAATCGTCCGACGATTTTAATTTTTTTTCGTCCGACGATTTTTTTCGTCCGACGTTTTTTTCGTCTGACGATTTTTTTTTTCGTCCGACGAATCGTCAAAAAATCGTCAATCGTCGAAATTTTCAAAAACGTTTTAAAAATCAGATTTTTGTGTTTTTAGTCGTATTATATTTATTTAAAATATGGAAAAATATTTTAGCGCATTTTTGCAAAAAAATACGTTATTAAGCTCACGATGGCTGGCTGGCTGGCTGGCTGTATGTGACAGTGATAACTCGGGAACGGTAAGTCGTGGAGAGGTGGTTGATAGCTTGTTAGAAAGGTCTCGACGTGTAGGTAAGCCATCAAAAGAGTTTTTTTTGGGTAAGTGTTGACCAAGGGTGGTCCACCACATGCATGTCCATCACATGGACCAAAAAAATTTTTTTTCCCAAAAAGTCTTAAAATGTCATGAAACGTCGAGAAAACATGTCAGAAGTGATTTTTGAGAAATTTCGACCCAAAGGTGGTCCACCACATGCATGTCCATCACATGGACCAAAAAAAATTTTCTTCATCAAAAAGTCTTAAAATGTCATGAAACATCGAGAAACCTTGTCAGAATTTTTTAAAGAAATTGACATGCCGCTAAGAAAATAGCTCTAAAAATATGTAAAATTTTGTTATCAAACACTGATCTGTTAGGCAAATATGCGCTCTAATCGTCCGACTATCTAAGGCGTCGAGATTGATATGTTTTTTAAAATTTTGGAAAAATTTTAATTTTTTGAGCTAAAAATTGTACTGTCAAAACTCTTTAATATTTAAAAATTCATAACTTTTTACTAATTAATAACAAAAATATGGTTGATAGCTTGTTAAAAAGGTAATTTTAAGCCCTTTCTCACAATATATAATATGTACCATATACTTTCAACCTATGGCCTTCATAGTATCACTATGCAGCAGATTTGAATTTTTTTCCAAAAAATTAATTAAGCACGTTTTCTTCAAGTATATTATTAAACTTTTTTAACAAACAATAACTCATATTTTTCGGACAATTCGTTTAAGTGATAAAGCTATTTTTGTGGTTATGAAGAAGGTACATTCAGATTTGTTAGGTGCAAGGTACGAAAAAAATTGTGGTTTTTAAAAAAAATATCTTTTTGGTTATTTAGTCAGGATAAGTATTAAAAAGCATGGAAAAAAACAAAATTTCACATACTTTTAGTGCTATTTTCTAGGCGACATGTCAATTTTTTTAAAAAACTATTTCTGACATGTTTTCTCGATGTTACATGAGATTTTAAAACTTTTTGGTGAAAAAAATTTTTTTGGTTCATGTGATGGACATGCATGTGGTGCTTAACTTAATTATTTTAATGCATTATTTATTATTTTTTGTCATTTTAAAGTTATTTCAAGCATTTTTTTAAAATTTCCTAAGAAGACTTTCTTAAACCGGCAGCACGTGCTGTAGAGCATGCACTCTTGTAGGAAACTAATTTTTTGAGAAAGCT